>CM044009.1:7280230-7976776 GCA_024085815.1 Flaveria linearis
TTCAAATTGCATGTATTATTTGATTTAATCTCATTCAAATCAACAATCTTTTCATTCTTGACAAAGTTTGATTACAACCAGATCTTAAAACATTTACATTTATTTTTTAAACTTTCACTTCATTTTCACTCTCACTGTCACTCTCCCACTCTTCAACCAAACCATCCACCTTCACATGATCTGCACAGAAATTTTCAATTGATTGTTTAGGTTTAGTTATTATGATAGGATCAACAGAAAGATTTACTTTAAATAAGGGTTTTAAGTCTAGGGATGGAGAGAAACCTATCCCATAGCTCATATCAGAATCAAAAACGACATCAGATGAAGGTAAACATGAATAATCATGATTAATTGGAGGGGCGATGTTTGAAAATCCAACACCACACTTTCCTCCTTTATCTTCTGTGTCATTTGTGACTTGATAATACCTTCAACCATAGTTGATGAAAGTTCAAACTTTTTAATAGTCAATTTAGCCGAAGCTAGTTCACTGTTAAGTCTATTGATTTCTAAGGCGAGTTCATTAATTCTATTTGTCAAATCATTATTTGTACATTCTTTATCATGAAGATTAATTGTAAGTTGTAAACCGTTTTATTTAAACCATCAAGTTTTCTTTAAAAATCTTTCATTTGACTTATGTTTTCGAGCTTGATATTGAAGTTTTTCAACTTCCATTATCAAGTTCTCATTATGAACTCTATACCTTTGAACTTTCTCAACACAAGAATTATGCATAAACCATCATATACCTTTGGTTCAGAACTTTCTCCTTCAGTCTCTTCAACCTTCTTAACCATGAAAGCCTTCATAACAGCAACTTGTTCTTCCACTGGAGCAACTTCAACAGTCTTTAGATCTTCACATTGGCATTTGACTGGAGGCTCAACAGTGTACTCTTCAACCGCTATCCTTTTCTCAGCAACTTTCTCATCATGTTCTTTCTTCTCAGCTTTCTTTTCACAGTTAACTTCTACTTCTCTTCTTCAACTTCTTCCTTCTCCTTTTCAACTACCTCCTTCTCTTCTTCTTTCTCAGCAAACAAGCCTTCAATTAGATCATCAGAAACAAACTCAGCAAATAGATTCTCCTCTTCTTCAGGTTCAGTAACAATCTTGGCAATTAAAGCAGTAGACAATTTCAGATCAAGAGCTTCCATTTGATCTGACCAGTCATATTCAACATTAGTTTGGGAAACCAATGCTTTGTTACCACCAGAAGTACTAGCTTTATCTTTCTTTGATTCAATCCCAACAGTCACCATTCTTTTTGGGCCTTCAGCTTGACCAGACTTGGGTTCTGTACATTCTCTAGCAAAATGACCTGGTTTGTCACAGTTGTAACACCTCAGGTTGGATTTGTCAAAACCAATTTTGCTAGAGTTGTTTAAACCAAACATCTTTCTCCCAGTACGTCTAGCAAAGTTCTTTGCCTTGTATACCACCATAGCCATTTGGTACTTGATGTCATTTTCCTCAACATCATCAGGATTGACTTGTTGAAGATCATCAATCAAGACATTAGGAGCAGTGAGTCTACCAGCCATAAAAGCTTCATAGTTTGACATGAATGTAGTGAATAGGGCAAGATGTTCCTCAGCAATCTGGACTGTCTGCTTTGAAGGATTAGTGGTAGCAACATAAGCATATTGACCACTTTGTGGAGATGGGGTTTGAGGGATGTGTTGATGGACGATAGGGGAATAAAGTTGAGCAGCTGGAATTTGAATTGAGGGTTAATTACTGGTTGAATATCAGAAGATGCTGGACTTCCAGTTTGCTGTTGCTGACACATCTGGGTATAACTGACATAGTAATTAGGATTACTAGCCATTTTGGCATAAAGAGCAGTTGCATCAGCACCCAAAGAACTTAAATGATTTGCAGTTCTCTGCTTATCATCCATCTCATATGACTTGATAGTGGATATTAAATCAGTCAGAAAAGAGGATACAAATCTTTAGTTCTTTTGATCAGTGTACAGTTGTGATTACAACCGTATGGAAGTGAGTTCAGCAGCTTTGTTTACCATGATTGGTTCCAGTGTAATCCCAGCACTCTTCATTTTTGTTACCAGTTTAACAAACCTGGCAATCTGAACATCCAATGCTTCACCCACAACATGATTAAACATTTGAACTCCTGATTCAGCATATCCTTTTTACTCTCCCTCATGTCTTTATTGCCCATGATCTGAGTTTCTAATGCATCCCATAAACCTTTGCACCTCTGAACTCTTTAAACTTATGAGATATTTCCGTAGTCAAGGCCATGGTAATAGCAGCATAAGCCTTGTCATAAAGCTCTAATCTCTTAATGTCGTCTTCATCCCACAAGTGTTCAGGCTTCTGAACCATCTCTCTTTTATCATTCTTGTATAGGGGAATGTAAGGACCATAGTTAATCGACCTCCACATCTTCGATTCAGTATAGATAACATGATTTTCAAACATGTAAGCCCAATCAGCATAATCATCTTCGCTGAGAAGTCTAGGTGGCTTGTTCCCAGTACCAATTTCAGTATCTAGATGAAGAGAAGCAGTAAGGTGTTTCAGATTGGGTGTTGAAGAAGACATGTTGATCAGAAAATCAGAAATCAGATTTGTCGTGCGAGAGCAGATTTCGTGCGACACAGAATTTCACGCGACAATGATTTTCGCGCGGAAAACAGATCGTGCGAGATACCCACTTATCCTCCAAGCAAATTCGCGTGAAAAGCAGAATACCTACCTATGCGAAAAGGTAGTTTTCGCACGCGAAAATTCCAGAAACTTTTCACACAATTGGTTTTCTAATTTGCGAATTTTGCCGATTTTCACCACAAATTAACTGATTAGTTCATTTTAAGGTACTTTAGTTCAAGTTAATAAGTGTTCTTTTAATTTTAGGTCCAAATTCAACTAATTCAGTCCAAAAGATCACTTTTCTTCAATATTTCAGCAGCATAACATCTCAATTTTGAATTCTCAATCGAACAAGTGAATAGAAAGATGAAGAATGATCCAATTCAATCAAAAACGTCTTCAAATCTTGGTTCTAGAGCCGATTGCTCTGATACCAATTGTAAAACTCAATCAAATTTCCAAGATGATCAACCAAGATCTCAATCATAATAACGCAGAATGAAATTATGATTGGAAGAAGACAAAGAATGATCAAACAACTTCAATGATAATCAAAATTGATTACAATCTTGTGCGAAATCGCACAGAGAGAATACAAGCTGAATTGATCTGAAAAATCGACAAACTTATCTTACAAAAAGTGAAATTACAAATTTATACTAAAACTATTAGTTCTCGCGCGACAGACTTGTCGCGCGGTTGTGCCTTTCGCGCGGGTCCAGCTTCTCGCGTGGAATCAGCTTTCGCGTGAAATCTGGATTTCGCTTGACTTCTTCTTTTTGCTTTCGTTGTTTTGCCGAGCCTTATGTAGTCTTCTACACTTATCACATTCTCCAATAGCTTCTTTTCCTCTTAGTTGAAACATTTTTTCAGCATTTTCAAAATCTTGAGTCAAACCCAGGCTGAAATTTGGTTCCGGTGTTCTCAGAGCATTCACGTTAAACTTCATCCCCCCAAATGCATTTTTCTTTATACTGTCCTCTACCCAATCTGCAAATTGACATACTGCCTGTGTGGTGGTAATATTTGGATCATCTATAGCGTTACATACCACCAGTCGTCTATCTGTACTTGAATTAATCACCGCCATAGAAGGTTTTTCCTTTCTCGTTTCAGTGGGTGTCTCTACTACATTAATGTGATCCTCATCGCACGTTATATCCGCTTCTTCCATTTGATCTCTGTTCTCACCCATCACGTCATCCATATTCACACAATTCTTGAAGCATTCTACATATCTTTCCTTCAATTCTCGTACATCTGAACAACCTGGATAATCGTTGACACTCTCACATATTAATTTCTCAAACAGTTCCTTCTTTGTCATTATCGAATCCATAATCTTCTTCATCACTGTAATTTTAGCCTTAAAACAAAAAATAAACAACCTGTTATATTGATTATATGCACATAATCACCCACATTATAAACAAATTTCAGTTTCTCAAATTTTCCATATTGATTTCTCACTTCATTATATTATACAATTTGTTTTACCCATGCGTAAATCATCCTAAAACCTTTTGTATAATCTGTAAAAATTACCACGTCTCTATACCAATCCCTTCTAAATATTTTTCTAATTTTTATTTATGATTTGCATACATTTATATTTATCCTAACGTAGTTAGATTTTCAAATGCCTTCAAATGTATTACTTTGTCTATTTTTCATATGTGTAACATTAATTTTTATGTATAACAAAATTTACTCATGTGTAAATCAAGTCAACCATGCATTCTAGATGGTCAAATTATCAGATATGTAAAACAATCAGTTCAAAAATTTTTTCCCAATATTACTTTTTATTTATACATTCTCAATTACTAAAAATGGTACCTTTAAATTGTTGTCGCCCCTAACTTCTGTTGCATTCTCGTCGTCGTCAACATCCTCCAAACTGACACTTATCCCTTCGTTATGTTCATACAAGCTTCGCATTACGCATCTTCCAAATCCACCACTTCTTATCTCGATCTCCTCTCTCTTCCCAAGGTTCTTAAATGTCCAAAATTTTAAAGGACTCATCGTGCGTTCATCATTAATACCATGGCAAATAGTTCCATCTACGTATAATAGCTACATGCATAAAATAAATATAAAACTATTACAAAGGTTACATGAAATAACTAATAATTTATTAATCTGTATTTTATCTTTTCAAAACATAAGAGTTGATAACATACTTCACTTACTATGTTGTTGTTTATGTAACAGAAACAGTCATACATATTCTTTACAAATATTTAACTCCATTTTAACACATACCCTCAAAATTGATAGCGCCCCGCTGAATTGCGACTCTAAATCCCTCCTTATCCATTTCTTTTTGCAATTCTTTATCTTTGAAACTATGTAACTGCACCAATTAATGTTCCCCATGTCCATATCTTCCGTTATAAGATCAACAATCCCCAACTTACATTTGCCATTCACATGGCACTCTATAAGCGTGTTATAAATTAAAACTATGAAATCGATCTTAAACATCAGCCCCATCATCATCGGAGTCACTTATCATCCTAACTATATCCTGTTTCCCAATCATATTTTTTTATACCTACTCCTCACTCAACTACAACATGGGTCCAACATTCTTGTTTTCCCAATGCATTTAAATCCATCCCTTGGTTTGGAACCCCTAGCAGCTTATGAATAGAATCACTATCGATCCTAAGCGACCCTGTTTCAATCTACAACTCCATTCCCGTGTTCAGTACATCAACCACAAAATGACCCATCTTCGCTGGAATGCCATCATCCTCCATGATAGTAGTCTCCCAAAACCCATGTTACGAACTGCCTCCCTCTGTTTCGTCTTAAGCGCCAGAACACCCATGTAAAACTGTTTTGGTGAGGACCTAGTTCTGATCCCGAACCACTGTGCCCCTGCACTTACCTTATTTTTCAGAGTATCTTCACCACTATTAGACATTTCATCAATCTTCTTTTCTGCCAATAAAAGCATGTTAAGCTATATCATTTGTTCCACTTACTTCTAAACTTTAATATATTTTCTAAAATTTAAACAATGAATTACCTGTCGGCACATCCACTTTTGTTTTTACAACTTTCCTTTTTCAGTTTTTTATATTCAAACCTGTCAACCACAAACATATCGATCCTCAATGGTTTAAATATATCTTCTTACATATATGTAAACATATGACAACTAAACTTCTTCATCAATATTTGTTCCTTAAAATATAATTTTTTTCTTCTTAGACATAATCTATTTATTAACGAAGTACTGAAACAATACCTTTCATGCCATCAGATTTTCTATTCTGTTCATTATATCCTCGTGCCTTATGTCCCTTGATTCTTCCTACATCAGAATACAATCACTCTCAAAGCTCAATTAACATATACGTAAAAACTTTAAAAAATCATTACCTGACACCTTTCCTTTTGACATTTTCCTTACAATCCGTTTTTTCCTTAATTGTGATGATGGTTCGTCATAAACTGCAATTCTACTACTTGAATCTTTGACTCTCTTATCACTACCAACATTCTCTGATTTTAACATTGAAATTTTACTTTTTTTCACCGTATCTATTTGGACAATAAAATATATAATGTAAAGATAAATCCTTAGAATATATAGTATTTTTTATTTAATATACAACATCACCTGTGTTATCTCCGTTGCTTTTTCCTTTTCTATTCGTAATCTCCTTACCTACTACAGTATCCCCATCCTTTCTTTTCCCATCCTTACTCTACTTTCAGCTTCTTTCCCTGCATAATAACAATTACATATACTTAGTTCATGTTATAACACATCACATTAACCTAACAACATATAAACCAAACATGTGATTGACAAAAAAAGTTATTAACCTAACAATCTATTGACAATATACATACTAAAAAAGTCCTCGTACTGTTGGAAGCACAAATCCTTAATGCTGTTTCGTTTGGTTTGTTGTTCCGACCTCATCAATACACTTGTGTCTGCAAAATTAAAAAAATATGTTTACACATATATTTAACGAATATGTTCTCTTTTTCACTCTTATACTTCTAATATTTTACATCTTCTTTTTTATACCTTCTTCTGTAACTTCAATATCTATTGGATTCGACGCGTCGTTCGTAAACCGACTAAAAGATGAATTATATGCTATACGTTCACTTCTTCTTTCTACATACACGTGAAACAAGATAAGCAATGAGTATACATACCAATATAGAGAACATAACATATATATACTCAACAGAATAACATATACACATACTTGACAACATTCTTGGGAGGGTCACGTTCCAACCAGTATAATATCCCTCAAACATCGAACACATTAATTACATATCTACAACTTCATTTATTTTCATCCATAACAATATCTTCATTCCTGCTGTATATCAAAACAAATACGGTTCTACTCATTTTAACACACATATGGTACTGCTCATTCTAAACAACACCAAACATGATTCTTCATGACTACTTATCAAGTATTTTCTAGTACTTTACTTATATGTATACAGGGTATATATTTTTCATAAATCGTACAACATTTTCATATATGTAAAACTTTAACACTGTCATTTACAAATTTCACATCAACATTTTACAGATTAGTTCTCCTCTGTGTTGTCCTAAAATCCTTCACCAATTTGTATATCTAATATTCTCAAACATAGTTCTATTTTACTGTCTACATAACCCGTGCCTAATAATACACATATGCTACTGCACATGTGCATCAGCTATCAAATACCAAACTATGATTACTCATACGTTAACCATGTATATACAATGTTGTATCAGTACTTACACACTTACGGGCCAATATGCACATGTCCACAAACTTTGTACAGGGTTGTCTCAGTACTTACACACTTACGGCCCAGTTAACCATAAATTACATATACGTCAAATTGCAACAATGTAACAAAACACACTTTAAAACCAACATTAAGACATTCAAATACAGATAAACATGTCCTTAACAATTTTATGCACTTTAAATAGTTTCTTGAATCTATGTAATTGAAAATATCAGTTGTGGTCTTTTACATGTCTACAACAATGGCTATCTTTCAAACGCCAATTTATTATCCCCTTTTTTTAGCAAACATCTGTAGATTACCCATACGTAAATTAACCCTTATTAAACACCACACTGAAATCGTTTCAACAACAAATGTTTAAGCACCCAATATGATACCCTGCAACTCATACACAAGTATAACTTTATAAATCCCAAAAAACCTACACTGATTCGATTCAAAACCCAATTGAAAAAGTTTCTACGCATTTATATTTTTTTAAACTCTTAAAACCCCCAAATTAATCAATCGATATATCAGATTTTCATGAATACATTCTAAATAACCCTAATTCACGCGTCGCTAACATCACAAACACTATTGCATGTATAATCAATCCGAAATTCTACTTCATACCATCGACGAAGTATAAATTTTATACTTAAACCGTAACACATACCTTTCTACAATAGGGCAGAAATTGAAACTTGAACCTCCTTCTTTACCAGACGAATGTTACACACGAGAAGGATTTGTAATGCTACTGAAGATTGCTTCGCGATCGTTGTTGATCTTCTTCATTACTCGAGGAGATTTACACTGTTATCAACCAAAAATACATCTGTTTCCTTTTCAGAGAACAATGGTTAATTTACAATAATAACCTTCTGATATATTTTAACCTTCTGATATATTTTAACCCTTTAATTTGTGTTCTAAAATTACACATATTCCCTTTTTAATCTCAACCACTCATTAATCTGATCAATGGCTAATAAGGGTTCTTTCAGTTCTCATTAAAAGTGAAGTCCTGCAATGAACCGGACCCTATATATATGTATATATATAATCGATATATATATATACACATATATACACACACACACACATACATACATACATACATATATATACATACATATATACATAAACATATATATACATGTATGTGTGTATGCATGCGTGTATGCATGCGTGTATGCATGCGCGGGCGCATGCGCGTGCGCATGCGTGTATGTATGCGTGTATGTATGCATGTATGTATGCATGTATGTATGTATATGGATTATGGACCTAATTTGATCCATGGGTTAAGTGTTAGATGGGTTTAAGAACCCATTACCACCTTTAAACAACCATATTCAGACATTACAACACACATTGCAACCCAAGCAACAAAATACTCTAGAGAGAGTGTAGAGAGAGGAAGTGTGGGAAAATCAAAAGTTGGAATTTTGGTGGATTGAGGGTTGAAGATCTGAGTATTGGGGCATCAAACAAGGAAGAAATAGCAAGGAATTCAGGTAAGAATCATCCTCCAAACATCTTTTTAGAGTAGATCGGCAAACTAGGGTTCTGGGTTAGAAAAGTTGCAAAAAAATCACATAAAGGTCTTATTTTTACGTATGAAATCATGTAAAATGCTTAGATATAGTTTCATGGATGAAAAACCAAGGTTTTGGATGTAAAAAGTTAAGATTTTGGGTTAAAAACAGGCTGGTTTGTCATTTTTATACGTTCAGACTGTGAGCCCAATCAGCGAAACTAGTGGTTCTCCTAGTGAAACTAAGAGAAGTTCCAGCGAAACTATAGTTTCGCTGATAATTTCGCTAATGCCTAGGTTGACCGGTAGATCTTGTGAATCAAGAAAATTCCAACAAAAGTTGGGCGCAACTGGCAGCGAAATTGTTGAAACTGCCAGCGAAACTGATGGCGAATCTAGCAGCGAAACTACTAGCGAACTTGCTGGCGAAACTGTGTAGAAAATGGCCCATTTGTGTGTCAACTTATATGCAGACCGTATGACCTAATCATAGCCAGATGCGTTCCCCCTTGGATCCCACTAGGGGTTGCTGCCCCTAGAACCCCGCTATCATGGTTTGTCTCCCCCGAACCCCCGCTGTCCCGTGGAGAGTCGGATATACGGTTATTACTCATTGTTGCTAAAATGCGAATATATATAATAAGAGTTTATTTCTTATAATGTATAAATATATATATAACTAAAGATGGAAGTGAAACTTAAATAATTGTTATCGAGCTCATAACACTGTACCATTACCAGAGTAAAATCTTATGTTTGTCACAAGCATGTACAGAGTAAAGACTTGTGTTTGTCACAAGATATACAGAGTACAGTCTTGTGTTTATCATAAGTATTGATAGAGTAAAGTCTTGTGTTTGTCACAAACACTAATAGAGGAAAGTCTTGTGTTTGTCACAAGCGGGGGTCAGGCCCTTGGGCAGATCCCGAGACATAGTAACTGGGAATTGACGGGTAAAGAAAAGTAATAGTTAATAATTAAAAGAAAGTCTTAATGATAAAGTATTGATAAAGTGATAATCTATGCATAGTAGGTGATTAGTTACGTGATCTTTAAGTTTTAGAATAATAAAGTAAACCAAAGACTCACTCAGCGAAGCTGACTTTTGTATGCATATTAGTCTGACAGGTGAGTTATAGGGCCTAGAGGGATAGGAGCATGGATCTAAAGCTTCTTGAAAACCGAAGACTGGCATTCCTGATTCAGAAGATTGTTAAACACTCTTTTAAAAATTTGTTTGATGTACTTAAGACAATGTTAACGATTTTTCTTTGAATTATGCCATGACGAATTCGATTTAAGGTAATTTCCACTACAATGTTTACTTACGTAGATGCTTTAACATAATGTTATGCTGTGTATGACCAACTGTGGGGCTTTCTGAGATCAGGTGCCTTACACAAACGACATAATTTAAGTTTAAATAAGTCAAAATAAATTAAAGTTGTATGTGTTAAGTGTATCATAGTAGGTTTAGGTTATTTTGAATAGGTTTAGGTTATTTTGACCTTTTATTACTAAAAGTAACTTAAATTATCTAGGTTTTACTTTAAAGGGTTAAAACAGATCAAAATAGGTGATAACGACATAATTTTAATATGTTTCTAGTTATATTAAGTGTATTTGGTTCATTTTAATCCGTTTAACTAAAGTAAACTTAAATCATCTAGTTGTTAATTTCACATGTTCATTTTGACACTTCATATACTTAAAGCTGAATGTTTTGGCCACTTAAACTAGGGGTGTTCAAAAATATTCGAATCCGAGAATCCGATCTAAAAATCCGAAAATCCAAAAATCCGAATCCGAAATATCCGAATTTTCGGAATCCGAAAATTCGGATTCGGATTCAGATAGTGATTTTCAAAAGTTTCGAATATTCGGATATCCGATTATCCGAAAACTAAAAAATATTTTTTTTTTTTTTAATTTTAGATAGATTTTTAATTTAGATTGAGATTTTTTAGTGTATATTGTAAATTTTATGATATGAGTTGGTTTTTATATTATTTTTATAATATTATATGTCTAATTATTGTAAAAAAACTAAAAAAATAAAAAAATAAAATAAAATAAAAAATGAATTTTGGATATCCGAATCACTATCCGAATCCATATCCGAAATTTCGGATATCCGAAATTTCGGATATCCGAAATTTCGGATACGGATACGGATAGTGATTTTCACTATCCGAAATTTTCGGATATCCGAAATTCAGATATCCGAAATTTCGGATATCCGACTTTGAACACCCCTAACTTAAACGCCTATATATGCTTTTTCACCCTTGTATACGCCGTATATATTAAACCATAGATGGAGTTACTGTTTTGACAAAGGGAAGAAAGTATATATTTAATAAAAACAAAGAGAGTGTATGTTTAATTACCAAGTCACTCAACTTATCCTACAGAAATGTGCGGCCATTCCTTAAGGAGTTGGTAAAAATGGGCAACAAAAGCATGTTCGAAATCGAAAAGAGGGAGACACAAACTGTTAAAGAGTCATCAAAGAGTGAAGCCAATCCATTCACTTTGTATCCAACAGATGGTTCCAAGCAATAATTATCTTGTTGAAACAGTGGGTATATGTTGCTTAAAATTTAATTATTTTCTTTATTGGTCTATATATTCTTTCTCCTTTAATCATTTCAGTAAAGTAAGAAAGATTTAAGAACAAAAAGGGGAGGGATACAAACATTAGAAACATTTTTATGCATGTGCACCTCAATAATTCCATGATGGGTATAGTGCAAAGTGATGGCCCCTTTTTGTTGCAATTGATAGCTGTGGCATTTGTCTGGTTTATTTTTGTTTTCATCTATATGTGTTAGACAGTCATCAACCAATTCATATTGGCATCTTCAATATTAGTTCAACAATAATATTCCAATAGCATAAGTGAAACACTAGAATCCATGGCATCTAGCCGGATATATTGAAGATAAAACTTGTATACGTGTGTCCGTACTTGGAAAAAATCGTTTTAAATTGGGCTAGATACTTGTCTAAATTTAAAAAAAGAAAAACAAATAAAAAGCGATTTGGTACAAACCATGACAGATATTTTTCAGTGCATTGTTTGAACTAAAATCCATTCGTGAAGATTCGATTCACACCCTATATGAGAACCCAAAACATGAAGATCACTAATTTCTCATGTTTGAAACCACTGAATAGTTCTTAAATATGTGGTGAAAACTATATTTTGTGAAGTAAGATCTTTCTTAATCAATTAGTAGTTAATCATTTGTTTCATTAGCGCGTAATGATCCTTAAATTGAATTCCACTTGTTGTAGTTGTAGTCTCATATTTGTACCATAACTAGAGATTAAGTTTCTCATGTATACTTAATTTAAAATAACACAATATAGAATTCGATCCCTCTCGGTTACACTTTTTCAATAATTGCAAATTGCACCTATAATATGCAATAGATTTAGCCCTCAATCACTCACCTTCAAGCAAGGTAAGTTTTGGCCAGCTTAAAACAAAGTGTACTATGTCTAGGTAACTAAGAACTTTATCCCCACAACCACACTAAACTTCTGCGTGTTGGAATTCACTTGCTCTCGGTGTCCGGATTATCAAGTACTAAAATGATACAAATGGTGCATATTATTATGCTTCATTACCAAATTAAGAAATTCTTAAACAGTACGTCACAATAAACCTAGTTGATAATGTCCTCAAAGACATGAATATGTATGTTGTATTAAGAATAATACTTTTTGATCAACTAGCAAACAAATATCAATACATATGTCCTCATTCCCCACCATTACACACGTACAAAAAACAACAAAAACTAGAGAATATACAGTGTCTGTTTGATTCAGATGGTTTGTTTGGAACACTTGATGGATTTACATTTTTGTTTGTTAGAAAAGAAAGAGATCAGGGCTGACAAGTAGAACATGGTGTCGGAGACTCAAAACCACGTTGAATGATGGACTTTCATTATCACTGCACTAGCTCCTATCCATCATTTTCATGCACATATATATTCTTCACAAACTGAAACAAAGGGAATACATATGGAGACTGATCGATTGGTTTAGTGGTCACTGTGGACCAGAGTTCGTGGAGCCTGAACCCCTTGGTTTGGTGGGTGGGGTGCGGGACCGGGTCTGTATGGGTGTAACAAGATGGACTCAGTATGAACACATGCTAGGTCACTAATCAACACAACTACTTAAATCTTGTAAGTATTAGAATTTGTATCGACCGAAAATGTATCTATCAATCGTCCATTTCAGATTAAAATATTTCGATAATACTCTCGAGAGTATAATGGGATAATTTTGAGAGTAAGCAAGAATGGATATGTAGTTTTGTTATGAAAAATGTGTACCACCAAAGAGTTTTTCTTATGGTTGGTGAGACATCACAATGTAAGTTCCCAGTTGGGGTTATAACTGTCAATAGTTATCCAGTTACATTAGCGTAAAAAGCCTAACGGAAATCAATTGATTAGTAACTCATGTACACTGTTAACGATCAACATACTACTGATGAGCTGTTAACACGAGTTTTTTTTCCCAAAATAGTATTGGTGGAGAATTTATTTACCAAAATGGATGATGTGAAAAATTATTTACCAAAATAGTTGTTGACTTGTTGCCAATCGCGTTTTAATGTTTGGTGCTATGAGACGTTTTGGATACGTTAAGAAAACACATCTTCACATGCATGTAATAGGAAAAAAAAGATTTTCGATAGAAATTATAATTTAAAAAATTAAAAACAAAAATGTTTATATGAGTATATTAAAATATAAAAAATGTTTATAAAATACAAAACACGTTTCTATTCTAAAAAACATTAAAGTGAACATTTAAAAAGGGAATTATAAAACATTCTAAAACGATAGTAATTGTAATTTAAAAAACTAAAAACAAAAATGTTTATATGAGTACATTAAAATATAAAAAATGTTTTATAAAATACAAAAAACGTTTCTATTCTAAAAACATTAAAGAGAACACTTAAAAAGGAATTATAAAACATTCTAAAACAATTTTCAATATAAACTTTCTTTATCCAATAAAATTAGGAGGGAGAAAAACAAAATTTTAAAAAACACTCAGGGTTTGTTTGGTATGCGGTAATGTGTCACATCCCGGCGGAAGCGTGAAGCGTTTTGGATGTGACTCGCTTGTTCAGAACACATCGATTATAAGAAGTCAATTTCAACACATCAAAACACATCATAACATAACATAATACATTAATTTATCTTAAGTTAGGATTACATCATATATAAGTAATCAAAATTTAACATAATCCTATTACAAACATATTATTTAACTACTACATCTTCAGAGTCGATGGAAATGAGCGTCCACCGTAACACTGAAATCATAGATGTTAACAATCAAGTTCACACAAACTCTTCCCACAACTTCTCCCCAGCCATTGTAAACATCAAAAGAGAATTCTATATTATTAGTCCTGGTTACCTGAAAAAGCATACTCAAAATGGTCAATAAAAAGTTGATGATATCATAGGTTTAATTTCAAACAAAATATTTTTGATGCATCAAATACAACCAAACCTTACTTAATAATCTGATAATTCATAACTGTCATAACATAATTCATAAAATCAGATAATATAGCATCACAACACTCATCCTGTTGGTGCAGAAAAATTTTCCTAAGTAGTGCTACCTATATTATCCAACGGTTCCACATCCGAATTAATGGTTGTAACATAAATGACAGTAAATCTCAAAAATTGCATCAATTATAAAAACAGTATGCTTTTTCCCCAAAAGGATTTATAAAAATAAAATGGGGCTATGAGTCTTACCTTGATTCCTGCGATTAACCTATAAAATCAATTTATAAGTTAGAAAATTTTCTTTAAAATTTTCAGTACCACAGAAAATAATAGTCATTATAATTTATTCAAAATTTTCACAAGTTAATAGTAACCTTATCAGATAATATCTTTTAAAAATTCCATCTTCCTATAAATTTTAGATAATTTGTTAAAATTTAATAGAAACTTACCATAAATCATTAAAAATAGCTACTGCCATCTATAAACTCCCAAAATTTTCCAAAATATTAAACCAATAATTCATATCACTTAATAAATTTTCTGATATCTAACTCATAGTAGGTATTTAATAAATTTTCTGATATCTAACTCATAGTAGGTATTTTTCTGTAATTTTTCCAATAATCTCAAAATTTAGAAAAAATAGTTATACAGCTCCAAAAATTATGAAACTTATAAATTATGTTGGGTTCAAACCATCATAATTTAAGTGAATTTTTCAATATTTATCATACTGTTTAATTATTTCTTTCTATTTTTCCTTTACAGATCATATAAAAATACATATCTTAGTCATAAAAAGGAATTAAATTACGAAATTAATTCTGGAAATTCTATAATATATGCGAATAATTAGATAATTTTCTATAATTTTATCAGATTTGTTTCTTCCAATTGAATATTTCCTTTATTATCTAAAATAATTTATATAAATTATTTTACTTATTGTATTTTTACCAAAATTTACAGAATGATAAATTAATATTTTTCTAACAATTTTCCAATATTTATTCCCATAATCACAGTTAATTACATACCAAACCGAATTTAACAAGTTTGCATGTAAATTCTCAACCCTTTATTGATTATTTTCATAATTTATTAAGTTTTGAGACTTTGTTAAACCTTTTTCTTAGAGATTTGATCAGAACAACATAGTTTAATGAAGTTTTGATGAAAAACTTTTTATATCATTATATTACAAGGGTTGTTTTATATGTGTTTATCAAACACATACAATTTAGTAATCTAATTAACAAATAGTTTAAAGCTAGAACCTTGAAAAAGATTGATGATGTTGTTGCTTGCTATGAGAGCCGAGCGGTTTGATGATGGTTGTGGTTGATGATGATTATTTGCAAGCCGAGGGAGAGAGCGAAAGATGGTAGTTATTAGTTGTGATGGTGGTCGAAGGTGGTGATGATGGTGATATTTGGTGATGGTGGTTTGAGAGCAGAGAGATGTGAGGTGGATTGTGGGTTGTAGTCGATGGGGTGGTGGTGTTTCAAAGAAGCCGGGAGATGGAGAGAGTGTTTAGAGATGTAGGTTGATGGTGATGTAAGGTAGTGGTGCTCGTGGATGTGTCTCGACCGAGAGAAAGCAAGGATGTGGGGAGAATGATGATATTTGATTGTGGTGAAGTGAGGTGGCCAATGGAGTGTTTGTTTTATGGGTATCTCGGCCAAAGGCCTTTAATGGCAAATAATCATGAGGGCTACATGCAAGCCTTGGTGAATAATCTACTTAGGCTCATTAGGTGTCAAGCAAGGGAACAAGCTTGGTGTCACAATGGCTAGGTGGCGGTTGTGAGGTATGGCTATGTGTTCTAGCCGATCAAAGTGTTAATCAACACTTAAATCGATTGGTTAAATTCTTAATGAACCGAGTCTAGAGTTTGGGTTGGTGTTTAGGTGTTTATGTTTTGCTTACTTTTGTTTTGATGCTAAGTTTCCTTTGATGTTTCATTGTGTTTTTGCTGTTTAGTCGAGTTGTAACATGAAACATTTGATTTTGTAATGTTGAAGTGTTTTTGATCAAATAATATTTTGGTAACATAACTTATGCATGCATAAGTAAGAAAATATACGTTCATGCATACATAATCCTCATGCATGCAAGCATGCATACGTAAATATATACATGCATAACATACATACATATATTTTTCTTATGTATATATGTAAGGCAGTATAATATATATTTATATATAATTACTAAAACATATAATATTCATAAAGTGTTAATCAAATATACTCAATAATGTAAAACTTTTCTTAAAATATTAACTCGTCTAACCTTTATTTTTAGAGTTGTCACATTCTACCCATGTTAAAAGAATTTCGTTCCGAAATTCATTGGAGAGTAGTTCCTAAAGTTAAGAAGAACTTATCTGGTTACTGACTTCAAATAAGTGGGTATACTTTCTTTTGATCTCATCTTCTCTTTCCTATGTGTATTCTGATCCTTTATTTGCATTCCACTTAATTTTTACTATAGGAATTATATTCTTTCTTAATCTTTTTACTTCCTTGTCTATAATGGCTACTGGTTTTCCATAAAATGAAGTTTCCTATCTATTTTGACTTCTTGAATTGGTACTTTTAATGTCTCATCTGTTAGACATTTCTTTAAGTTGGATACGTGAAAAGTGTTATGTACTTCACTCAGCTCTTGAGGTAATTCTAACTTATATGCTACAAGACCAATCCTATCAGTAATTTTAGATGGACCAACATACCTTGGGTTTAACTTACTTGGCTTTCCAAATCGGAAAATTCCTTTTGTGGGTGATACTTTCAGATAGACTTTATCTCCAACTTGAAATTCCAATGGCTTTTTCGCTTATCGGTGTAGCTTTTCTATCGATCACGGGCCGCTTTCAATTTATTTTTAATTTCCATGATCTTGTCAGATGTTTCTTGTATCAATTCAGGGCCTGTAAGTTGTCTGTCACCTATTTCATTCTAACATAAGGGTGATCTACACTTTCTTCCATACAAGGATTCAAATGGAGCTATTCCAATACTAGAGTGATAACTGTTATTGTATGAAAATTCAATTAACAGCAAGTGGGTATCCCAGTTACCACCAAAATCTATAACACAAGCTCTTAACATATCCTCTAGAGTTTGTATTGTTCTTTCACTTTGTCCATCAGTTTGTGGATGATAAGTTGTATTTATATTCACTTGGGTTCCTAAGGCCATTTGTAATATTTGTCAAAATCTTAAAGTAAATCTACTGTCTCTGTCTGATATAATTGATACAGGTATTCCATGTCTAGACACAATTTCTTTCACATAAATTCTGGCTAGTCTTTCTATCTTGTAGTCTTCTCTTATAGGTAAGAAATATGATTACTTAGTTAATCTATCTACTATTGTCACATCCCGGCGGAAGCGTGAAACGATGTTCGGGTGTGACTTGTTTTTATCAGAGTACATCAACTATAACAGAATAATAAATAGAAATATTATTCATTTAAAACAACAAACTGGACATGCATCTTTATTTATAATATTCGGGTTACATCATTTTACATAGTAAATCAAAATTTGATGTAACAATTACAACTACTTTATTCTAAGCATGTCTTTCATATACGATGAAAATGGGCGTCCACGTAGACACTGAAGTCAACTATGTTGACCGTCAGTGTTACACAGACTTTGCCTACAACTTCACCCCATCCATTATGAACATCAAAACTGAAATCGAACGTATTACTCATGCTGTCCTGAAAAAGCATACATAACACAGTCAACAAAAATGTTGGTGAGTTTCATAGGTTTATATAACGAAAGTTATTTATGTTGATGTATTTGTTACAACCAAACCTGCACAACATAATCATACTGTCACGAAATAATTGTATCCTAACCCTCATTCCGGTTAGATACAGAAAATAGTAACAACCCTCATTCGGTTGATACTAATTCTCACAAAATCGAGTAATATTGCATCTTAACCCTCATTCCGGTTAGATACAGGGAAATAGTAACAACCCTCATCCGGTCGATACTAATTCTCCTAAGTAGCGCTACTAACATTACCAGACGGTTCCTCATTCGAACTAATGGTTGTATCACAAATGACAGTAAGTTAACTCAAGTAAAAATAATACATCAACCACAATTTGTATGCTTTTTCCCCCAAAACGTTTACTGAATACCAAAACGGTTGGAAAATGGGGCTATGAACTCACCGTATTCTTCACTTGAACCTAATAAAATAGTTCACAGTGTTAGAATATACTTCAAATCTTTTTCTGGTTTTCATTAACTGTAAAGATAGAAACATCTTCGGGCCTCCAAAATTACCCTTTTAACTGTTTCTTAGAAATAATGTAATTTACTTTTGTAAATTACAAAAATAACTCAAATATAGTTTTGTTTCTCTAAAAATCACCAATTTCTTACAGAAATTAGTTCAATATTTCTAGAATCCTCTGTAATTTTTGTAGAATTTATTTCCCAACAGATTATTTGTTATAAAATCTACAAAATCACAAAAATTCATAAAAATTAGTTACTGCAGTAGATAAATTCCCATATTTTGACATATAACTTCAAATAATGTATAGAACAACATATAATTAAATCACAGTCCCAATGTAATTAGAATAATTTCCATCATTTCTCATAATAGTCCAAATATTCATTGAAATGTCCAATATCGTCCATCAGTCCTCATAAGTCCATATATTTTCGTCCAATAGTCCAATAACAACATATAATTTTTTATAGAACCTAACCACTAACAGATTAATTTCTGTGAATTTTATAAAGTTTCAATAAATAGTTAAAAATAGTTATATTATTCCATAATTCATGAAATTTATATATTCTGTACTAGATGTGTTATTATTTCATCTATGATTTTACCCAGATTTATCATGTCCTTTAAGTATTTATTGTTATTTATTTATTACAGTTCATATAAAAATTCGTATTTAAATTATAATAAGGTATAAAATTCTGAAATAATTCCAGAAGCTATTATACCTTAAAATAATCATTCTGAGAATTTATCATAATTTTATTGGATTTATTTATATTTTGGCCTTTTTCACCTATTTTCTCATAAAATAATTTGTATAAATTAATTGGTTTATCAAAATTATACCAACTTCTCCAGTTTATTATTTCAATATAATAATAAGTATTTTATATGATTATTCCCACAATTGCTTTTAATAAATATTTATTTGATTTTTTCTTAATTTTTAAGTTATAAATACAAGAATTTAAATATATATTTTTATAAAAACATAAGGTTTCTGTATTTTGAAACCTTGTTACCCAAGTTTTAAGGTTTCAAGACCTTTAGGAGGGTTTTTGGTAATTACATCCATATACATACATATATACATCGGTATGTATGTATATATATGTATAGATGTAACATATATGTAATTAACTTGTTCTAGTTACCTTAGATGATGTGTTAGAAGGTGTTCTTCACTTCTGGATCTTGAAAACAGGATGTTGAGAGCCGTGGATGATGATGGAAGATATAGATGATAACCGGGTGTTGTTGTTGCTTTGTTGTGTAACCGAGAGGATGGTAGATATGAGGTGGTAATGGTCTTGTGTTTGAGAAGAAAAGGCAGAGATGATGGTAATAGTGAAGATGGTGCTCGATGGTATGGTTTGCAAAAGAAGAGACCGAGAGATGATGATGATGATCGGGTGTGAAGATGGTGGTGTGTTTGAAAAGAAAACCGAGAGAGAAAAGATGATGTTTGGGTGATTGTATGCTCCCAAAACCCACGGTTTTTAAAGGCTAAGAGAAAGGTGATTCATTAATGCAAGTTTGATAGGTGGCACATCCCCATCCTCCTTCTTCCGAGAGGTTGCCACCTCCATGTTCTTCATGGCTTAGTTGGAAGCCTAGACTCTCTAGGTGTTGACTCCCAATGTGAATGGGAGATATCCAAGGTGGAATCTCAACATTCCTTGTAATGATGAAGAGCCTATGGTGGTTTCAAAGCTCCAAACCAAGGGGTAAAGAAGGGAGGGTGGTTTCGGGTTTAAGCAAGGTGGTTTTGGGTTGGTATGTTTAAGAATAGGTATAGGGGAGTGGTGGTGTTTAAGGTAGGTAGTTTGTAGTGTCTTTGATTTAATTAATTCCTTTTGGGTGTATATATATATACCCGTAGCATATACATGTATGTATGTGTGTGTGCTCGTAAGCTCATATATATATATACATAGGTATGTATATATACGTGAGTTTTAGTTAGATTTTATGTAATCATTTATTTGATATACATATAAATATAGTTCACGTAGATGTACACGTAAAAGTTTGTATATATGTACACGTATGTAAAATTTTCGGGCACATAAATCTTCATTTATATCTAAACTATCCATATACGTACATGCATGTAACATGCATACGTGAAAACATGCCTATAAACATGTATATCTTATGCTCACATATATATTTTATTTTAATTTGTCTTAATATGCATATAAAATATATATATAATTTTCTAATAATAAAAAAAAATTCTAGGGTTGTTACATTCTCCCCCCGTTAAAAGAATTTCGTCCCGAAATTCTGTGGAGTATGTTTTTAGAAGTCTAACTAAATATTACCTCCAAATAGGTGTGGGTACTTCTTTTTGATTTCATCTTCTCTTTCCCATGTGTATTCTGGTCCACTTTTTGCATTCCATTTGACCTTGACTATAGGAATGTTTCTTCGCCTTAATTTCTTTATTTCTTTTCCTGCGATAGCTATCGGTTCTTCTACGAAATGCAGTTTCTTATCAACTTGTATTTCTTGTATTGGCACAACCAGGGTTTCATTAGTTAAGCATTTCTTGAGGTTGAACACATGGAAAGTGTTATGAACTTCACTTAACTCTTGTGGTAATTCCAACCTATATGCCACAGGACCAATTCTGTTAGTAATTTTAAATGAACCAATATATCTAGGATTTAGCTTACTGGGTTTTCCAAATCGAAAGATTCCTTTAGATGGTGATATCTTCAGGTAAACCTTGTCACCTACTTGAAATTCCAAAGGTCTTCTTCGTTTATCTGCATAGCTCTTTTGTCGATCACGTGCTGCCTTTAATCTGTTCTTAATGTCAGAAATTTTATCTGTAGTTTCCTGGATTAATTCAGGACCTGTGAGTTGCTTTTCTCCTATTTCATTACAACATAATGGTGATCTACACTTCCTTCCATAAAGAGCTTCAAATGGGGCTATTCCTATACTGGTGTGGTAACTATTGTTGTATGAAAATTCTATTAAAGGTAAGTGGCTATCCCAATTTCCACCAAAGTCTATAGCACAAGCTCTTAACATATCTTCCAAAGTTTGTATAATTCTTTCACTTTGCCCATCTGTCTGTGGGTGATATGCAGTACTGAGGTTCACTTGGGTTCCTAAGGCTTTTTGTAGGGTTTACCAAAACCTAGAGGTAAACCTACTATCTCTATCAGATATGATGGATAGGGGAATTCCATGTCTGGATACAACTTCTTTTATATAAATTCTTGCCAGTCTTTCAATCTTATAATCTTCACATATAGGTAAAAAGTGAGCTGATTTGGTCAACCTATCCACTATAACCCATATTGTGTCATAACCATTCCTGGTTCTTGGTAACTTGGTTATAAAGTCCATTGTAATTTGATCCCACTTCCATTCTGGAATTTCTGGTTGTTGCAGATGTCCTGAAGGTCTTTGGTGTTCTGCTTTTATTCTTGAACAAATATCACATTCTTCTACAAACTTTCCAACTGATCTCTTCATTCCTGGCCACCAGTATTGATGTTTCAGATCCTTATACATTTTGTTATTTCCTGGATGTACAGAATATCTTGTTTTATGAGCTTCTTGTAGAATTGCTGTTCTAATCATTTCCTTGTCTGGTATCCAAATCCTGTTTTTAAATCTTAGAATTCCATCTTTTCCTTCTTCCAATTCTTTTAATTGTCCTTTCAGCTTTGACATGTCTTCTTGTTGAGTTTCCCGAATCTGCCTTAATAAATCTGACTGTAGCTCCATTTTCATAGCACGTACCCGAAGAGGTTTGCTTCTTTCTTTTCTGCTTAACGCATCAGCAACTACATTTGCTTTACCGGGGTGGTATTTAATCTCACAATCATAATCACTTAGTAATTCTACCCATCTTCTTTGTCTCATATTCAGCATCTTTTGATCAAAGATGTGTTGTAGACTTTTATGGTCTGTATAGATAGTGCATTTGGTTCCGTACAGATAGTGTCTCCAAATCTTTAATGCAAATATTACAGCTCCTAATTCTAGATCGTGGGTAGTATAATTCTTTTCACTACCTCTAAGCTGTCTAGACGCGTATGCAATTACTTTATCTTTTTGCATTAAGACACATCCAAAACCTTGACGAGATGCATCACAATATACAACAAAATTATCTGTTCCTTCTGGTAAAGCTAATATAGGTGCACTACATAACTTTCTTTTGAGAAGTTCAAAAGCTTCTTCCTGTTTTTCTCCCCATACATACTTTTTGTCTTTCTGGGTCAATTCTGTCAGAGGTTGAGCTATTCTTGAGAAGTCTTCTATAAATCTTCTGTAATAACCTGCTAAACCTAAGAATTGTCGTATTTCTGTTGGGGTTTTTGGAACTTCCCACTTTTTAATTGCTTCTATTTTAGCTGGGTCAACTTGGATTCCATCTTGGTTAACTACGTGTCCTAGGAATTGCACTTCCCTTTTCCAAAATTCACACTTTGAAAATTTTGCGTATAACTTTTCTTTTCGTAGTAATTCCAAAGTTAACCTTAGGTGTTGCTCATGATCTTCCCTATTCTTGGAATAGATTAGGATATCATCTATAAATACTATTACAAACTTATCTAATAGGGTTTACATACTCTATTCATTAAGTCCATAAATACTGCCGAGGCATTGGTTAAACCAAATGACATTACAAGAAATTCATAATGTCCATACCTGGTTCTGAAAGCAGTTTTTGGTATGTCCTCATCCTGAACTCTTAATTGGTGATACCCAGATCTTAGATCTATTTTGGAGAAATAACTAGATCCTTGTAATTGATCAAATAAGTCATCAATTCTAGGGAGAGGGTACCTATTCTTTATAGTAACCTTGTTTAGTTCCCTGTAATCAATACACATCCTAAACGTTCCATCTTTCTTTTTAACAAATAGAACTGGTGCTCCCCAGGGTGACACACTTGGACGTATAAATCCTTTATCTAATAATTCCTGTAGTTGACTCACAAGTTTTTTCATTTCAGTTGGTGCTAAACGATAAGGGGCTTTAGCAATAGGGGCTGTTCCTGGCATTAATTCTATTTTAAATTCTACCTGTCGGGGTGGTGGTAATCCAGGTAATTCATCAGGAAAAACATCAGGGTATTCTTTTATAACAGTAACATTTTCCAATTTTCCCTTATCCAGTTTTGTATCAATTACATGAGCCAGAAAAGCTAAACATTTCTTGCTTAAACATTTACGAGCTTTTTTACAGGAGATAATTTTTATCATCTCATTGGACTTATCACCATATATGCTTAAGGTTTTATTTTCCTTAACCAAAGGAAATTTCACCATTTTCTTATCACAAATAATTTCAGCATGATTTTTGCTTAACCAATCCATTCCAATCACAACATCAAATCCTCCTAATTTAATAGGAATTAGATCTATATCAAAACAATTATCATCAAGATTTAGAATGCAGTTAGGGATGATTTCATCAACTTCTATTACTTTACCATCAGCTAATTCTATCAAATAATTATTACTTAGTTTCTCAGATATCACACCAAGTGATGGTCTAAAAGTATGTGAGACGAAACTGCGAGTTGCTCCTGTATCAAATAATACTTTGGCGTAATGATTATTGATAAGGAACGTACCCGTTACTGTTTCTGGTTCGTGATGAGTCTCACCAGCTTGTATCATATATGCTCTTCCACGAGGATTATTCTGATTTATAGGAGCTTTGCCCTTGCGTTGTGGACACTCATTGCGAAAATGATTTTCACTGCCACATTGAAAACAGACGGTTTTAGGGTTGGCAGGACTTTTGCAGTCTCGGGCGACATGGCCTTTCTTCTTGCAGTTGTAACAAATCACAGCCATACAATTTCCCGTATGATACTTTTGACAGATGTTACACTGAGGCTTATCCATTTTTCTTCCTTGAGCAGTTCCTAAGAAGTTCCTAGGTGGAGGTCTGGTTACTTTCTTTTGAGGGTTTTCTCCAAATCTTTTTCCAAAATGATTTTCATTCCACTTCCTCTTCTCTCCTATCTGGGGTTTGCTTAATGATCCATTCCTGATCATTTCATCAGTTAAGCTCCCGGATAAGGCCACTACTTCCTGAAAAGTTTTAGCTCTTGCAGATTTTACCAGTCCTCTTATCTGTGGTACTAGTCCCCAAATATATCTCCCTATTCTCTTAGTTTCTGGGGTTATTAGGTGAGGTACTAACCTGGATAATTCATTGTACCTATCTGTATATTCCCGATGTGCTGCACCTTTCATTTCTAAGGCTAGGAATTCAGCTTCCAATTTTTCTATCTCGTTATAGGGACAATATTTTTCTGTCACTAGCTTCCTGAATTCTGTCCAACTTATTTTATTCATAGTATCTTTACCTTTGGTGAGTGTTTCCATCTTCCACCAGGATTGAGCTTCCCCTTTTAGTGAGTGTGAGGCAAATAAAGTTTTGAAATTTTCAGCACAGTTGCTGATTTCTAACACTCCTTCTATATCATCCAGCCATCTCAAAGCTTGTACAGCTCCTCCTTTCCCATCAAAATCCCGAGGTTTACAAGACATGAAGGTTTTGTAAGAGCATCCCCTGGAAATTTCTACTGGGATTTCTATTTCCTGGCGTTCTTCAAGGTTGATATTTTCAGGTTCATCCTGTTGCTGGGAGGTGTTTCCTATGTTTAGGTTTTGCTGAAGCTGATTTATTAGGTTTGGTAAGGTTGCTTCTAGCTGCTGTGCTATCATTTGAGAAATCCTATCGTTTTCATTGGTGTTAGGGTTTGCAGGTGCCTCCTCCCCAAGTCGGGTTCTAGGCCGTCCCACACGAGCTGTTCTTCTAACAGGTTGATTGTTTCCTTTCGGCGGCATGATTTACTATAGTGAATTCATCATGTCAATATGTTAACAAAATAATTTAACACAAAGTCATTTTCATATAATCAGACAAAATAGTTAGTCACAGAAATACATGTATCTTTTAAGTTCTTATTTTACTCTTATTCTAGGTTAGATTATAAGTCTCTAATTCTTGCGAATCCATTCCCACATCCGTTCAAAGATACTCTTTTTAGGGGTCTTAAGCTTCTTAATGTCTCTCTGGATCTTCCAGATTCCTAGTTGGATTTTCTTGAGTTTCTTAAGGGTCTGCTTGGTTGTCTTTGCTTGATCTAACTCTTGCTGCTTAATCATCTCATCCTTATCTCTAGGAATATCAGATTGATATTGTTGTATCTCCACATCTTCAGTTTGTTTAATTATAACCTTGTCTCCACGTCGTATTTTCTTTCTGGGAGTCTTGATAGTATATCCTCCTACCTGTACTGGGGCACGTCGGATGTAAAATTTTGGTTTCACTTCTAGTTGAGGAGTCTCCTTAGCTAACTGGGGTTCTGGTTCAGGTGTTATTTCCTCAGAGTCAGAGTACTTAACAGGACTAGTTTCAGGAAGATAGTGATCTGAATTCATTCTGCCCAACTGTCCTTATAATAACTCTTAATTATTTAGTCACATATTATAGCATAAAATTATAATCACAGAATTTCACATAGTTGTCACATAATCCAAATAATATCAATTTAGTCTGAGCTTATGGTTATAGTCTAGGTATTATTATGATACCTAATTCTCTATAACCTGGCTCTGATACCAACCTGTCACATCCCGGCGGAAGCGTGAAACGATGTTCGGGTGTGACTTGTTTTTATCAGAGTACATCAATTATAACAGAATAATAAATAGAAATATTATTCATTTAAAACAACAAACTGGACATGCATCTTTATTTATAATATTCGGGTTACATCATTTTACATAGTAAATCAAAATTTGATGTAACAATTACAACTACTTTATTCTAAGCATGTCTTTCACATACGATGAAAATGGGCGTCCACGTAGACACTGAAGTCAACTATGTTGACCGTCAGTGTTACACAGACTTTGCCTACAACTTCACCCCATCCATTATGAACATCAAAACTGAAATCGAACGTATTACTCATGCTGTCCTGAAAAAGCATACATAACACAGTCAACAAAAATGTTGGTGAGTTTCATAGGTTTATATAACGAAAGTTATTTATGTTGATGTATTTGTTACAACCAAACCTGCACAACATAATCATACTGTCACGAAATAATTGTATCCTAACCCTCATTCCGGTTAGATACAGAAAATAGTAACAACCCTCATTCCGTTGATACTAATTCTCACAAAATCGAGTAATATTGCATCTTAACCCTCATTCCGGTTAGATACAGGGAAATAGTAACAACCCTCATCCGGTCGATACTAATTCTCCTAAGTAGCGCTACTAACATTACCAGACGGTTCCTCATTCGAACTAATGGTTGTATCACAAATGACAGTAAGTTAACTCAAGTAAAAATAATACATCAACCACAATTTGTATGCTTTTTCCCCTAAAACGTTTACTGAATACCAAAACGGTTGGAAAATGGGGCTATGAACTCACCGTATTCTTCACTTGAACCTAATAAAATAGTTCACAGTGTTAGAATATACTTCAAATCTTTTTCTGGTTTTCATTAACTGTAAAGATAGAAACATCTTCGGGCCTCCAAAATTACCCTTTTAACTGTTTCTTAGAAATAATGTAATTTACTTTTGTAAATTACAAAAATAACTCAAATATAGTTTTGTTTCTCTAAAAATCACCAATTTCTTACAGAAATTAGTTCAATATTTCTAGAATCCTCTGTAATTTTTGTAGAATTTATTTCCCAACAGATTATTTGTTATAAAATCTACAAAATCACAAAAATTCATAAAAATTAGTTACTGCAGTAGATAAATTCCCATATTTTGACATATAACTTCAAATAATGTATAAAACAACATATAATTAAATCACAGTCCCAATGTAATTAGAATAATTTCCATCATTTCTCATAATAGTCCAAATATTCATTGAAATGTCCAATATCGTCCATCAGTCCTCATAAGTCCATATATTTTCGTCCAATAGTCCAATAACAACATATAATTTTTTTATAGAACCTAACCACTAACAGATTAATTTCTGTGAATTTTATAAAGTTTCAATAAATAGTTAAAAATAGTTATATTATTCCATAATTCATGAAATTTATATATTCTGTACTAGATGTGTTATTATTTCATCTATGATTTTACCCAGATTTATCATGTCCTTTAAGTATTTATTGTTATTTATTTATTACAGTTCATATAAAAATTCGTATTTAAATTATAATAAGGTATAAAATTCTGAAATAATTCCAGAAGCTATTATACCTTAAAATAATCATTCTGAGAATTTATCATAATTTTATTGGATTTATTTATATTTTTGGCCTTTTTCACCTATTTTCTCATAAAATAATTTGTATAAATTAATTGGTTTATCAAAATTATACCAACTTCTCCAGTTTATTATTTCAATATAATAATAAGTATTTTATATGATTATTCCCACAATTGCTTTTAATAAATATTTATTTATTTTTTCTTAATTTTTAAGTTATAAATACAAGAATTTAAATATATATTTTTATAAAAACATAAGGTTTCTGGATTTTGAAACCTTGTTACCCAAGTTTTAAGGTTTCAAGACCTTTAGGAGGGTTTTTGGTAATTACATCCATATACATACATATATACATCGGTATGTATGTATATATATGTATAGATGTAACATATATGTAATTAACTTGTTCTAGTTACCTTAGATGATGTGTTAGAAGGTGTTCTTCACTTCTGGATCTTGAAAACAGGATGTTGAGAGCCGTGGATGATGATGGAAGATATAGATGATAACCGGGTGTTGTTGTTGCTTTGTTGTGTAACCGAGAGGATGGTAGATATGAGGTGGTAATGGTCTTGTGTTTGAGAAGAAAAGGCAGAGATGATGGTAATAGTGAAGATGGTGCTCGATGGTATGGTTTGCAAAAGAAGAGACCGAGAGATGATGATGATGATCGGGTGTGAAGGTGGTGGTGTGTTTGAAAAGAAAACCGAGAGAGAAAAGATGATGTTTGGGTGATTGTATGCTCCCAAAACCCACGGTTTTTAAAGGATAAGAGAAAGGTGATTCATTAATGCAAGTTTGATAGGTGGCACATCCCCATCCTCCTTCTTCCGAGAGGTTGCCACCTCCATGTTCTTCATGGCTTAGTTGGAAGCCTAGACTCTCTAGGTGTTGACTCCCAATGTGAATGGGAGATATCCAAGGTGGAATGTCAACATTCCTTGTAATGATGAAGAGCCTATGGTGGTTTCAAAGCTCCAAACCAAGGGGTAAAGAAGGGAGGGTGGTTTCGGGTTTAAGCAAGGTGGTTTTGGGTTGGTATGTTTAAGAATAGGTATAGGGGAGTGGTGGTGTTTAAGGTAGGTAGTTTGTAGTGTCTTTGATTTAATTAATTCCTTTTGGGTGTATATATATATACCCGTAGCATATACATGTATGTATGTGTGTGTGCTCGTAAGCTCATATATATATACATAGGTATGTATATATACGTGAGTTTTAGTTAGATTTTATGTAATCATTTATTTGATATACATATAGATATAGTTCACGTAGATGTACACGTAAAAGTTTGTATATATGTACACGTATGTAAAATTTTCGGGCACATAAATCTTCATTTATATCTAAACTATCCATATACGTACATGCATGTAACATGCATACGTGAAAACATGCCTATAAACATGTATATCTTATGCTCACATATATATTTTATTTTAATTTGTCTTAATATGCATATAAAATATATATATAATTTTCTAATAATAAAAAAAATTCTAGGGTTGTTACAACTATTACCCATATTGTATCGTATCCATTTTTAGTTCTTGGTAATTTGGTTACAAAGTCCATAGTAATCTGGTCCCATTTCCATTCTAGAATTTCTGGTTGTTGCAAGTATCCTGATGGTTTTTTATATTTAGCTTTTACTCTTGAACAAATATCACACTTTTCCACAAATTCTTCGACTGACCTTTTTATGCCTGGCCACCAGTATTGGCTTTTCAAGTCCTTGTACATTTTATTATTTCCTGGATGTACAGAATATCTTGACTTATATGCTTCTTATAAGATATTTGTTCTAAGCATGCTATTGTCTGGCACCCAAATTCTTCCTTTGAATTTCAGGATTCCATCTGATTCTTCTTCCATATCTTTTAATTCTCCTTTTATCTTCAACATATCTTCTTTTTGGGCCTCCCGAATTTGATTTAACAAATCTGAACGTAATTCCATTCTCATGGCACGCACTCGTAATGGCTTAACCTTTTTTTTCTACTTAAAGCATCAGCTACTACGTTTGTTTTTTCTGGGTGATACTTGATTTCACAATCATAGTCACTTAGTAACTCTACCCATCTTCTTTGTCTCATATTTAACATCTTCTTATCAAATATATGGTGTAAACATTTATGCTCCGTATATATTACACACTTAGTCCCATATAAGTAATGTCTCCAAATTTTTAGTGCAAACACTACTGCTCCTAGTTCCAGATCATGTGTAGTATAGTTCTTTTCACTACCTCTAAGTTGCCTAGATGCATATGCAATTACTTTGTCTTTTTTGCATTAAAACACATCCAAGACCTTGACGTGATGCATCACAATATACTATAAAATTATTTGTTCCTTCAGGCAGTGCTAAAATAAGAGCACTACATAACTTATTTTTAAGAAGTTCAAAGGCTTCATTTTGTTTTTCTCCCCATATGTACTTTTTATCTTTCTGAGTTAACTCTGTCAAGGGTTGAGCTATTCTTGAGAAATTTTCTATAAATCTTCTATAATATCCTGCCAAACCTAAGAATTGTCATACCTCAGTTGGCGTTTTTGGAATTTCTCATTTCTTGACTGCTTCAATCTTTGCTGGATCAACTTGAATCCTATCTTGATTAACTATGTGTCCTAGGAATTGTACTTCCCTTTTCCAATATTCATATTTTAAGAATTTTGCATACAATTTTTCCTTTCGTAGTAGTTCCAAAGTTAACCTTAAATGTTGTTCATGGTCTTTCTTATTTTTAGAGTAAATCCATATGTCATCTATGAAGACTATGACAAATTTATCTAAATAGGGTTTGCATACTTTATTCATTAGATCTATAAATACTGCTGGTGCATTGGTTAATCCAAATGGCATTACAAGAAATTCATAATGTCCATACCTAGTCCTGAATGTTGTCTTTGATATATCTTCATCCTGTACTCTTAACTGATGATATCCAAATCTTAAGTCTATTTTTGAAAAATAACTAGATCCTTACAATTGATCAAATAAATCATCAATCCTAGGGAGAGGATACCTATTCTTTATAGTAACTTTATTAAGTTCCCTATAGTCAATACACATTCTAAAAGTTCCATCTTTCCTTTTGACAAAAAGAACTGGTGCTCCCCAAGGTGATACACTAGGACGTATGAATCCTTTATCCAACAGTTCTTGTAACTGGTTCATCAGTTCCTTCATTTCTGTTAGTGCTAAGCGATATGGTGCTTTAGCAATAGGAGCTGTTACCGGGACTAATTCTATTTTAAACTCCACTTGTCGAGGGGGTTGCAATCCGGGTAACTTATCAGCGAAAACATCAGGGTATTCATTTATAATTGGAACACTATTAAGGCTGTCCTTATCTAGCTTTGTATCAACTATATGAGCCAGAAAAGCTAAGCATTTCTTTCTTAAGCATTATGTGCTTGCTTACAAGAAATTATTTTTATAATACCACTAGGCTTTTCACCGTATATACAGAGAGTGCTATTTTCTTTAATCACAGAGATTTTTATCATTCTCTTACCACATATAATTTCAGTATGATTCTTACTTAGCCAATCCATACCTACTACAATATCAAAACCTCCTAACTCAAAAGGAATCAAATCTATGACAAAATAATAATCGTCTAGGGTTAAGACGCAGTTAGGAATAATCTCATAGACTTCAATTGTTTTACCATCAGCTAATTCTATCATGAATTTGTGCTTTAATTTCTTAGGGGTTTGATTAAGTAATGACTTAAATGTTTTTGAAATACTGAAATCAAATACAATAATCCTATGAAAATGAGCGTTCACCGTAACACTGAAATCATAGATGTTAACAGTCAAGTTCACACAAACTCTTCCCACAACTTCTCCCCTGCCATTGTAAACATCAAAAGAGAACTCTATATTATTAGTCATGGTTAACTGAAAAAACATACTCAAATGGTCAACATAAAGTTGGTGAGATCATAGGTTTAATTCCAAACAAAATATTTTTGATGCATCAAATACAACCAAACCTTACTTAATAATCTGATAATTCATAACTGTCATAACATAATTCATAAAATCAGATAATATAGCATCACAATACTCATCCTGTTGGTGCAGGAAATATTTTCCTAAGTAGCGCTACCTATATGTTAGGTCTAGATTGTATAGGACTAGATCAATTTTGTATAGGCTTAGTACTTGAAAATCAAGTCTTGTAATTAATATTTGTAACAGTCAAAATATATATATATGTGATTTGAATCTATAGGATAACCCCATATATATGTGTGTTGATTTGTGACTTGACAGGAGAAACAATATACTTGGATGGATTTCCTGAAATTGACCAAGTGTAGGAAACATCTACGGATGAACAATTTTGTTAATCCGTAGATATGTTTCTTACAAGATCAAATGACCAAGTACATATTCCTGCGGATGATCAAGTACCATGAAGTGAAGACTCCTACGGAAGAAGAATTTCCTACGGAAGAACAACTTTGCTACGGAAGACTAAATCATCTACGGAAGAACAAATGTTCTGCGGACGAGAAGATTGCTGCGGAAGAACATTATACTTGTGCGATTGCAACTATCAAGAAGTCAAACAAGTCAACACAATCAATAACAAATCCCGAGAGATCCGGTGTTTCCTTAACCGACTCGAATCATCTATAAATATGAGTCCTAGGTTTCACATCTCGGAGAACACAACCAATCAACATTACGGCTGTCAAGAGTTCATTGTGCAACCCTAGCTGCCGTCACATCAACATCAAACATCATTCGATTCACAGAATTTGATTGTTCATAGTTATTCATTATTCTTTTGTAATCATTACATTATAGTTAATGAAATACATTTGAATTATTATTGATTTCGTCTTTATTGTGTTTCTGTGGTTGTGTTCATCATTAATCATCAAAAACAATTAAACGTCAATTAGTGATAATTCCGCGATCATTAAATTGATTTATTTTAATACTGATAATTCCTGAATTGCGATCCTTGGATTCACAGGTGGTATCAGAGCATTGGTGCTCATTGATCTAGATCAATTGATCTATCAGTATTAAAATTGTTTAATTGATTTTCAAACAATTCAATCAACGACTGATTTTTCAGCAAGCACTTTCTCATTGCTTGTTTAATTTAGATCTATATTCAAATCAATTGAATACTAGATTTGCGTCTCTGAAAGATCTGTCGATTTTCGCTTTTAAGTTTTTATTCATTCGTTTGCATTAAACATGAGTACTTTTGGAGGAGGATCTTATCAACCACCAAAGTTAGAAACAAAAGCTGATTTAAATCCTGGAAGATCAAGTTCAGGAATCATGTGAACTACACAGATTCTGACTTGTGGGAGTCCATCACACAAGGTCCTTATATTCCACTCACTCTTGGGCCGGATTATAATGACAAAAATCAGCCAATCAGCACTAAGGACTTGCCACCTGATGATGTCAAGAAGGTCAAAGTTGATATTAAAGCATACAGCTTGCTTAGTATGGCTTTGCCTGAAGAAATCTTGATCAGGTGCGAGAACTATAAAACAGCAAATTCCCTGTGGAAGATACTTCACACTCTCTGTGAAGGGAGTGATGAGATCAGAAGCATAAGGAAAGACACCCTTAGATCACAATATGAAACTTTTCATCATATTGAGGGTGAGTCAATTCCTCAGCAACTCCATAGATTTATGCAACTTGTTACCGAGATGAACATCTTGGAGTTAAAATATACTACTGAGGAACTGAACAAGAAGATGCTCCACACTTTACCTGAAAGTTGGAAGCAAACAGTCTCTATGTTCAAGAACACCATAGATCTCAAGACAACTGGTCTAGATACATTGGTTGCTAAAGTAGAAGCACTTGAACTGGATGAACAATCAAGAAACAAGAGTGTGAGAACTCATGTCTCACCTTATCACTTCAAGGAAACAAAGAATGCTGGAAGTGCATTTATCTCTAATAATGAAGATGATAACTCTTGTACTTTGAGTGATGATGAAGAGGAAGTAAGTTTTTATGCATCCAAACCCACTAAGAAATCATCTCAAAGTAAAACTCAAAAGGAAAAGGCTAAATCTATAGAGAAAAGAGAGACATCAGCAACAGCAAACTCAGAACCAATAACTGTGATATTGGATTCTGAAGAACAAAAAGCAGCCTTTGCAGCTTTTAGTTCTAGCTTTCAAGCATATCTTGGAAGTTCCCTTACAGCAGCAAACATCTGTCAGCAAGATTTGGAGGAACTCCCTCCTGATATAGTAGAAGAGATGGATCTACAATGGCAGATGGCGATGATTGCTTACAGAGCCAAGCAATATCTTCGAAGAAATAAAAATCTGGCAGCAGCAAGCAAAACATCAAAGATTGGAGTTGATAAGTCAAAAGTCAGATGTTTTAAGTGTAATCTCTATGGTCACTTTTCTAGAGAATGCAACCAACAATCAACTCCACAGCATCAGCAGCAGCAGCAACAACATCAGCAGCAACAACACTATCAGAATCAGCAGCCAACCTCTCAAAGATCTCTGCATAGACAACCTCAGCTCACATCCCCACCAGCCACAAATACATCAGCAGGACCAAGCAACTCTAAGGAGACAGGGCTGATCATACTTCAGGATGGAACATGTGACTGGAGCCTGTATGAGAAGGAAGTGATAGAGGAGAATCAAGCACTGATGGCACATATGGAAAACAAAGTTCCTCCTATGGCCAGAGAGGTAAAAGACAGGTTATGTTCATCAACATGTGTTGAGGAAGTTGAGAGATATAGAGTCCATGCTCAACAATTGGCTGATAAAGTAAAAGAAACTATGGTTTTAAATGAATCACACTTAAGAGAACAAAAACTATATCAAATCAAAATAAGTTCTTTGCAAAAGGATTTAGAAAAATATGTTTCTTAAAACTACAGTCTAAAAGCCCAAGTTGAGCATCTGACCACTTCCTTAACAAAATCCATGGCTGATCATGCATCCACTGAAGTGAAACTTCAGAAGTTTCAATTATCATCTCAGCAATATGAGAAGTTGCTAAATTCTCATATTGAATCAAAGAACAGGTCCGGGTTGGGTTATAATGCTGTTGCACCACCTATTAATGATAACTACACACCTTTACCTGAAACAATGACTAACAATTTGTCAAATCATTTTGTGCAAAGCACCAAAATTGACATCAAAGATAGTCAAATAAACAACAACAAAACTGAGATGAGTGAAACTGAATCTACTGAATCAGAATCAATTAAACATAATGAATCAGATTTTGATAACTATGATGACCTGGATGATTCTGATGAACATGATACTGATCAACTGAACATTGGTAAGAATGTTCAAGTTGAAACTGGTCTTCCGTGAGTCCTTGAAGAATCAAAGTTGCAGTACCCGCCAAAGCAACGGAACATGCTGAAGACTATTTGCAAGAGGATTGCTGAACTTAATGAAGGATTACAAGAACTGAATCTTCATAAGATTGATAGCTGCGGATCAAGCACAAAAGCACCTTTGTCATCTTCTGATAAAGGTAAGAAACAATCAAACAAGAATCCTCAGAAAGCACCAACTGAAGAATCCGTAGAACACCTGCGGAAAAAGAACTATGAGGAATCCGTAGAACATCTGCGGAAAGCAAAAACTGTCAAGTCCGTAGATCATCTGCGGAAGGCAAAAACTACTGAATCCGCAGACAAGCAACGGAAGAAAGAATCTGATACTGCGGACAAGGTAACAAGAGAAACAAACGAACATGCTCAGGAAAAGGTCAATATCAAGGAACAAAAGGGAGCCAAAGACAAACAAACAACAGCTAATGAAACACCCAACAAAAACAAGAAGAAATCATCTGATGTTTCAGCAAGTGAGTACAAAAACAACAAAAAGAAGGCTGCACTCGAAGACACTTCTGAGAAATATTGCAAATGGTGTGATATGAAGAATCACAACACTAATGAATGCTATTTCAGTAGCTACTGTTCCATTTGCAACATGAACAATCACATGACTGATGATTGCTTCTTCAACAAACATTGTGCCATTTGTGACAAAAATAACCATTCCACTCAGGAATGTTATTTTAATAAGAAGAATAAGAAAAAGAACAACAAGAAGTCACAATGTGCATCATCCGACTCAGAAATTGAAAAAGAGACAAAGGCTCAGAAAGAACAACAAAAGTCAACGAAAGATCATCTGTTGCGGACAAGACTGTGAAGAAGAAAATACCAGCACAGGCTAAGACACCTCACAAAAAGGTGGATTTGTCTGATAAACAGACTGAAGTTGTTGATGGTTTCTTTGATAACTTTGCTAAAGGAACTCTTGTGTCTCAATCAAAGCAGAAAGATGATGAAACTTTCAAGTCTACAGGATCCTCTTCAAAGTTAAGATACCAACCAAAACAAGCCAAGTTGAAGAATGACTCGGATAAGCATGAAGATACTCAGAAACCTGAATCATCTTCAACAGAATCATCCTCACCACCATCAGATCAAAAAGAAACAACTAATACTAAAACTTCAAGATTAATTCATGAAGGAGTAACTATTGTTGACACAACTGGCAAACCCAAGACAATTAAGCCTTGGGTTGTCAAGACTAACTAATTTCTTTTTGTGTGCAGGAACAATCAAGGAGAGCTGACAACAAGTGGTATGTTGACAGTGGTTGTTCCAGACATATGACAGGCAACTATGCACTTCTCCATGACTTCAAACATAAACATGCCTCTTATGTGGCATTTGGTGGGGATAAGAAGGGAGGTAAAATTGTTGGTGAGGGAATGGTAACTAACGGTGTTTTAACATTTGAAAAAGTAAATTACTGTGAAAATTTGCAGTATAATTTACTTAGTGTTTCCCAAATTTGTGATCAAAATTATTTAACACTATTTGATAACACTAACTGTTACATTCTTAAGCCAGGGTTTACAGTTCCAGCAGACTGGATACTTCTTAAAGCATCAAGAAAAGGCAACACATATATTTTGGATATGAACAACACCACACTCACAAATCATGAGACATGCCTGTTGTCCAAGTCTTCCGAAGATGAATCTCAATTGTGGCATAGAAGGCTTGTCCATTCCAACATGAAGAACATGAATAAATTGGTGAAAAATGACTTAGTCATTGGATTACCAAAGAAAGAATTTCATTGTTCTAATCACTGTTCTTCGTGTTATAAAGGAAAACAACACAGAGTGTCTCATAAATCCAAAACAATCAACACTAACACTACACCACTCAAATTGCTTCACATGGATCTCTTTGGTCCAACCAATGTGCTGAGCATTGGAAAAAGGCAATATTGTTTGGTGATAGTTGATGATTTCACTAGATTTACATGGGTCTTTTTCTTAAAACATAAGAGTGAAACATCTGAAACATTAATGGACTTTGTGATCAAGATTGAGAATCAACTTGATTTACAAGTTAAAATTTTTAGGAGTGACAATGGAACTGAATTTGTTAATGCTGATTTGGATTCTTTTTGCAGGACTAAAGGAATAGCTAGACAATTCAGTGCCCCAAGAACTCCACAACAAAATGGAGTGGCTGAAAGGAGAAATAGAACACTGATAGAAGCAGCCAGAACAATGCTAGCTGATTCTCAGTTGCCCATTACTTTCTGGGCTGAAGCTGTGAATACAGCTTGCAATGTTCAAAATAGAACTTTGATAGTCAAAGAACATAATAAAACACCTTATGAACTCTTATTTAAAAGAAAACCGTTTATAGGATATCTTAGAGCTTTTGGGTGTCATGTGTCTGTTTTAAATACTAAAGAGCAATTGGGCAAATTTTCTGAAAAAACCTATGATGGTTTCTTTGTTGGATATTCATCCACTTCTAAATCATATAGGGTGTACATTCCAGAACATAACATAGTTGAAGAGACTCCCAATGTTTCTTTTGATGAATCCATGTTTTCTACCAATGTAAAAGGATCATCTTGGTTATTTGATATAGATACATTAACTGAATCATTTAACACTGGTTATTTGATCAACGCAGGTGCTGCGGATACATGTTATCCCTTTGTGCCCCCAAGTGTGAATGAAGTACCTTTAACAGCTGACCCACCAAGAGCACAAGTGTCACCTGGACCACAGCAAAGATCAAGTCAGCAGCATGAAGCTACTTCCGGAGAAGCAAACTCTTCATCCCCAGCACATGTAACTTCATCAGCAGATGTTCCCTCATCCGAAGATATAAATACTGATGCAACTACTGATGCTAGAGATGGAGAGGAGGTAGTCATTCAACAACCATTGCCAGCTGACCAACATTGTTCATCCGTGGATGATGATGGATCTCCTACGGAAGTACAAAATGCCTCCGTCGATGCTGAAGTTCCCCCTACGGAAGAACAAAATACTGCTTCCGTAGAACCTCCTGCGGAAGAACAAAATGCTGCTTCCGTAGAACTTCCTGCGGAAGAAGACAAAGCAGCCAATCAAACACAAGCTGATCCGAACGACCATGAGCCTTTTGATTATTTCATCGACTCAACTTCTCAGCTGACACCATCTGCTTCAATGGGTTTCACAAACTTAGACTCCACAGTTCAAGTTGATGCTGTCTCAACAAGCAGAGTACACAAGTCTCATCCAACAGACAATATCATTGGGGACCTGCATGCTAGAACCACAAGGAGCAAAGGAGGTGTGGCAAACATTTGTTTGTTCACCTGCTTTTTGTCCCAAACAGTTCCTGTAAATATTACAGCTGCACTAAAAGACAACAGCTGGATTGAGGCTATGCAAGAAGAGTTACAACAATTCAGAAAACAGAAAGTGTGGACTCTTGTAGATCTGCCTACGGGTCAACATCCAATTGGCACAAGATGGCTTTTCAAGAACAAGCTGGATGACAGAGGTATCATAGTGAGAAACAAGGCCAGACTTATTGCTCAAGGATATACTCAGGAAGAGGGAATAGACTATGATGAAGTCTTTGCACCAGTTGCAAGGATTGAAGCTATACGAGTCTTCCTTGCTTATGCAGCATTCAAGAAGTTCACAGTCTATCAGATGGATGTGAAGTGTGCTTTCCTTTATGGGAAAATTGATGAAGAAGTCTATGTGGCTCAACCCCCTGGATTTGAAGACCCTGATTATCCACATAGAGTATACAAGCTTGACAAGGCTTTGTATGGTCTTCATCAAGCACCCAGAAAGTGGTATGATACACTATCATCCTTCCTGCTGAAGAATGGGTACAAGAGAGGAACTATTGATCAGACACTCTTCCTCAAACAAGAACATCAAGATCTTTTGGTGGTTCAAATATATGTTGATGACATCATATTTGGATCAACCAACAAGAAGCTGTGTCAAAGCTTTGAAGACTTGATGAAATCTAAATTTCAGATGAGCTCCATGGGAGAGTTGACATTCTTTCTTGGCTTACAAGTTCATCAGAAACCAGATGGCATTTTCATCAATCAAGAGAAGTACATTCATCAAATTTTGAAGAAGTACAATCTTGCTGATTCCACTTCATGCAAGACACCAGCCTCAACAATAGACAAGATTGTGCCTGACCCTGCTGGCAAATCCGTAGATCAAAGATTGTACAGATCAATGATCGGTTCTTTAATGTATTTAACTGCCAGTAGACCTGACATAATGTTTGTTGTTTGTGTTTGTGCCAGGTATCAATCAGACCCAAAGGAGTCCCATCTGAATGCTGTGAAGAGGATTTTCAGATATCTGAAAGGCAAACCTGCATTGGGACTTTGGTATCCCAAAGATGGAGACTTTAGCCTATACTCCTATTCAGATAGTGACTATGGAGGGTGCAACAACAACAGAAAATCCACAACTGGTGGATGTCAATTTTTAGGACCAAGACTTGTTTCCTGGCAGTGCAAGAAGCAAACAAATGTATCTGTATCCACAGCTGAAGCAGAGTACATAGCTGCTTCAGCAGGTTGCTCTCAAGTACTTTGGTTGCAAAACCAATTACTTGATTATGGTTACAATTTCCTTCACACACCAATTCATATCGATAATTCAGCTGCTATGTTTATAACTGCTAACCCAGTTCAACATAGTAAAACAAAACACATTGAAATTAGATACCATTTTCTGAGAGATTGCTCTGAAAAGGGTCTAATCAAGTTAGTCAAAGTAGACACAACCAATCAGCTTGCTGATTTGTTTACTAAAGCATTTGATTCTGTGAGATTTAATTTTCTGATAGAATCTTTAGGGATGATTAACTTAGAATAAATCAACAAAAGCATATGACTGACTTTGTGCAGAGTAATTGTTAAGGATAACTTAAGTGTCTGATAGAACATCTATACATGCATTATATTTGGGAAATGATAGTAGACTATACTTGGCTATTAAACAAAAACTCAATCTGACTTATATCATACTGATATGTGAGTAGGTTCAACTTGAGTGGAAACAAAGCTAAGAGCATGCCAAACTAAAAGCATGAGGTAACTGTCTGTGAGGATTCCATTTGAGAATCAGGAAGGTATGTTCTCTCCTGATGTGATCAAATCACTTACACAAGCACACTATGTAAAATACTTTATAACATTCTATCTTTGCAAAGTCATATTCCCTCTGTTTTGTGTGAACAAAGACCTGGGACTGTGATTAATAAGTGTGATCTTCATTCTCCCTCTGTTTTGTGTAAACAAAGACCTGGGTTAAAGTTCACCTCTGTTTTACGATAGTAAAGACCTGGTGACTATGAAGATCATATTTCAGCTCTAAAAAGGAATCACTTGTGATCCATTGAACATCAAGTCAAAGAGCTTCAACATCAAAGCATTCATGAGACTGTAATTTGTCTCAAGATAGAACTTATAACTTAATGTACATAGTCATTAAGTGTGAAATGTAGTGATTTGCCTCACCTACGGAAGACATACTCTAATGATAATTGAATGTGGGACTCATGATTGCTACTGATTAACAAACTTCACAACATGATAAATCGCATGCCTAGTTGATACAATACTCATGTTTGAATTTAAGTGGATCTATATACTTGCAATCAGGTATGTATTGAATCAACTAATAAACATCAGCAGAAGCCAAGTTATAGTATGATCCCTCTATATATATATGCAAGCATGTAACTGTTTGTCAGATGTTTAATTGTTATCTCAACTGACTTTCTCTCATTTAGACTGTCATATGCCTGACATGCCTGTTCACAACTTAAATTTATGATGAATGCAACAGTTTCACATTAATCACAAATTTAGGGGGAGTAGTTCATGCATGAAAAACAATAAAAGCTGATAATTGATCAATAAAAGCTGATAATTGATCTGAATTACTTTGAAGGAATTGGAACTTGAGCATTAACTTGAATGCAGGATACAGGAAACTTGCTTCCCTGTACTTAATTGTCATGCAAATAAAGTCAACAATGTCCAACATCAACATTTGATTCTACTCTGTAGATATCATACATTTAAAGTTTTCAAACTTTAAGTTCCGCAAAAGTTTCAGTAATACTTCTCATCCGTAGAAGTAACAGTGAAATTTCTGCATCCGCAGAAGTCACAGTAATACCTCTCATCCGTAGAAGTATTATGTGATTTCTGATTCAGCAGCAAAACAAAACAAATGCATTGTTTGAACTTTTACATCCGATGTAAGGTTACGCAGATGTTGACATCCGCAGAAGTTAAGGTTCCGCAGATGTTGACATCCGCAGATGTCAAGGTTCCGCAGATGTTCTGCGGAAGAGATAATGCATTCTAAACACTTGGGATACGAAAAGGAATAAATGGAAGTGGGCCCAACATAGGAATAAATGGAAGTGGGCCCAACATAATGTGAGCCCATCATAATTAATAAAAGAAGTTAATATGTTTGACTATAAATAAGGTTTCTGACTCTTGAAATTCATTTATCACTTTTACAGAGCACTTTTTCAGATTAACCTAGAAAATCGCCCATTTTCCCTCTTTTTCAAAATTTCAAAATATCAACATTATCCAGTAACCGATTACTGTTACTGCAAAGGTAAATCATGTCCTAAACATCAATACGGAACTGGTTCATCGATTATTGACATTCAAACGATTCAACTGCATGGTTTCTAACTTGATTTTCTTTGCAGATGGCAAATAGATTTGCTAAAGAGCACAATGTGTGCGCGTTCTTGAACGCTGATGATCCAGCAGCGGAAGGATGTCGAGATATCATCAGATATCTCCGACGATCCAGGCTCTTCTACGCCTTGACGGCTGAGCCTGTGATCCATCAGGCGCACATAATCGGATTCTAGAACTCAGCACGAGTGGAAGAACAAGATGATGAGGAAGTGATTGTGGCTGAGATTTTGAATCGGCGTCTTCGAATCACTGAAAGCACCATAAGAAGATGTCTGGAACTGGGAGATAGAGAAATAGGGCACCCAGATGTATTCGAGAATGAATACATTGAAAAGGTATTTAACCTCATGGGGTACGATGGTGATTACGAGAAAGGGGAAATCAAGAAGGGTAGGCTGTGCAAACCGTACAGATTCTTGTGTCACACCTACCTGAAATGCATGTCGAACAGGAAGTCGGGGATAGACAGATTTTCTCGGCATATCTCATCCGGAATCATTGGGGTATTCGAGGGGAGAACTTACAACTACGCCAAATACATCTTCAATTGTATGAGTGAACAAGTCAAATTGCAGAAGAATGACAAGATGTATATGTTCCCGAGATTCCTACAACTGATAATCAACTCAAAACTTCCAGGGTTGAACAGAGTTGGCGATGTGTTTGTTCAAGGACACCTGAGCAAATCAGTGTTGAATAAACTTAGTGGAAAGTATGAGGGTCCAGATATGCCAATGTTCGCACATGTTATAGATCCTCAAGCTGACCTGCCACAAGAGTTGGCATGGGCAGATGAAGCAGAATCATCTGCTGATTCTGCACAATCTTCTCACTCTCCACACCAAACACCACAACACCAACAACAATCACCACTCCAAACACCACCACTACAACATCAATCACCAAGCCAATCACCCTCTCAACAACCACAATCACCAGCAAGCATAAACACCCAACCAATCTCTCCAATTCACCACCATCAATCACCTGTACCAATATCATCATCGTCCACCAAAGATACTCAGCCAGCTTCTCTTATCCAACAACAATCATCATCATCCTCTCAATCATCATCTCATCACACTCAACCATTCTCTCCACAACAAATCCAATCCCCCATACAACCACCACCAGAATCTCCAAAACAACAATCACCGGAAAGTGCTGGGACTGAACCTTTTGAGGTAACTGAGTCTGTACACTTCGTACACTCAGGAGACACAGAAATCTTATCTGAAGCCAGCACTGTTCCTGTCTCACCAACACACACAGAAGAACAACCTTCATCAGCACATACCGAGCCAATACCTTCATTGAAAGATGAACAACTTGCTAATGAACACGGGGAAGTTCAAGAATCTGCTCAGGATGTCACTGCATACCATGAAGATGACTTAAGTGACAGTGACATTCCTGTGAGCAAAAGCTTTCTGGTTGCTAAGTACAACAAGTTGTTACTTAGAACCAATAAGCGAAAACAAAGAATTCAGGAACTGCAAGGTATAATCCAAGAAAAGGATGAAGAACTGATGAAGAAGGATGCCAGTCTAAAAAGACTGAGAGAAGATGCACTATCCAACAATGAAGTTATTCATCTATTGTTGCAAACAAAACGAGAGTTAGAGGCATCTTTAAAACTTGAGCAAAATGAAAAGGCTGAGCAAATAAAGCAAAAGGATCTAGAGATAGAAAGCCTGAAAAGAAAACTCTCTGATCTGAAAACAAAAGTGGATTCAAGTGCTGAGCCAGCAAAACTGTCGGGTAGAGCTACTAAGCCACTGATCTCATACACCCGAAAAAGAAAATATTTTGGAGCCACTCAAAAGAAACCAGAAAAAGAAAGCTCCCCAAAGAAACCAAAATTTCCATCTCCTGCACCTACACCTTCAGTAGAAGTGTCTGCTGTGAAGGTATCCTCCGGAGAAGAAGAAAACAGTGATAAAGAGTGGGAGGAACTAACAAGAATGGAGTCCCCCACTGATGATAAGGGTGGAAAGGCTGATGACCTTCTAACAACCGCTGATATCATGGAAGAGAGGCCTGACTCCAGCATGTTTATGACCCTCATCAACCATGGTTTTCCGTATGACATGGTTGAGAGGATGAACACATCAGAAATGGCTAATGCATTGAAAGAATTTGAGTTTGCAAGGTTCATAATCCCAAATTAAGATTATGAAGCCTTTACAACTTTTCAATCATTGGAGAAGATAAGGAAGGATTTGGGCCACTGTGACACAGCCAAACTCACCAAGTATAATTTGACTTGCTGGTTACAGGGGCACAACTACAAACCGCATGAGCTCAAAGGTAGAACCACTGGAGAACTACGGAGGATGATGGAGCATGTAATGAAGGTAGAATTAGAAACTGGTGTGAAATTCAGAACCACTGCTCCACATCCAAAAGAACAACCAAGTAAACTTGCTGCTGATCCAATAACAGTTGAACCAAAGGATCAGCACAAGGAAAAAGAAACTCTGATCAGAGAGCCAAGGGCAGTGATCCCCGGAAAAGTATGGCCTCTGGGAACAACTGTTCGAGAGATTACCGAGAAGAAATCAACTCTCGTACAGCTGTATGATCATATCACAACTCCCAGTTCTGTGGAAGATAACAGGATTATGGCCTGGAAATATGATCCAGACTGGGATTGTGCAATAATCAAGAGGACATCTGGAAGGATTCAATACTTCCATGATGTGGAAAACATGCTCAGCCTTCCAGAGCAAGATATCAGAGATCTACAGAGCATCCCAATGTTCAACTACCCAATCCATCTCAGGGGGAGAGACTTTTCTGCAGCTATAAATGGTATGAAGACCAGTTTTACTGATGATGTGCTCATGCAAGCAAAGAGAAATGATAAGGAGCACAAAAGAATGATACAAAATCAGAAAAGAAAAACAGCTGAAGTCTCATCCCTTGTAGATGATGATCTGCTAAAAAGAGTGGGATGTACCAGAAGCTCACACACCATCAAAAGCATCACTGGAAATCAATTCACTTGTCCTATCTCAGAATGGGGATACGTTGAAAAGAATAAAGAGATGGTGTTGCTGAGAAATGTTGATGGGAAGAAGGGAGACAAAATAAGAATCTTTGATCCAATGGAGCTGAAAATGCTGCATCCCAGCTACACTTCATATCTTCATGATAAATTCTTCCCAAAGCTAACAGATGAAAAAGCCCAGAATGATCTCTGCTTGTATGTGCATATGATTCAAGTGATAGATAAACTGCATGCAAAGGCACACAAGAGAAGGAAGCATGAGGCTGGGCTACTAAAAGGAACAATCATAGCTGAAGTGTCTGAGCTCAGAATATCTGAAGAAGATGAATTAGAAATAGTGCATAATGATAGTGTAGTGGAAACACTCACTACAGAAGAAGATGTTTTGGGACTCAGTTATGACACACTGAAGAAGATCAGCAGGATGCAGATAAAGTACAAATATGATGATCAGAAAACTGCTGTATCTTACTTCTACAATAAAATGATAGCTAGAGTCAAGGAGCTTGCAGTGTTGAAAGACTGATTACAAGGAGCTAAGCCTAAGGGGGAGTATTGTTAGGTCTAGATTGTATAGTACTAGATCAATTTTGTATAGGTTTAGTACTTGAAAATCAAGTCTTGTAATTAATATTTGTAACAGTCAAAATATATATATATGTGATTTGAATCTATAGGATAACCCCATATATATGTGTGTTGATTTGTGACTTGACAGGAGAAACAATATACTTGGATGGATTTCCTGAAATTGACCAAGTGTAGGAAACATCTACGGATGAACAATTTTGTTAATCCGTAGATATGTTTCTTACAAGATCAAATGACCAAGTACATGTTCCTGCGGATGATCAAGTACCATGAAGTGAAGACTCCTACGGAAGAAGAATTTCCTACGGAAGAACAACTTTGCTACGGAAGACTAAATCATCTACGGAAGAACAAATGTTCTGCGGACGAGAAGATTGCTGCGGAAGAACATTATACTTGTGCGATTGCAACTATCAAGAAGTCAAACAAGTCAACACAATCAATAACAAATCCCGAGAGATCCGGTGTTTCCTTAACCGACTCGAATCATCTATAAATATGAGTCCTAGGTTTCACATCTCGGAGAACACAACCAATCAACATTACGGCTGTCAAGAGTTCATTGTGCAACCCTAGCTGCCGTCACATCAACATCAAACATCATTCGATTCACAGAATTCGATTGTTCATAGTTATTCATTATTCTTTTGTAATCATTACATTATAGTTAATGAAATACATTTGAATTATTATAGATTTCGTATTTATTGTGTTTCTGTGGTTGTGTTCATCATTGATCATTACAAACAATTAAACGTCAATTAGTGATAATTCCGCGATCATTAAATTGATTTATTTTAATACTGATAATTCCTGAATTGCGATCCTTGGATTCACACTATATTATCCAACGGTTCCATATCCGAATTAATGGTATAAATTACATTAAATCTCAAAAATTGCATCAATCATAAAAACAATATGCTTTTCCCCCTAAAAGGATTTATAAGAACAAAATGGGAATATGAGTCTCACCTTGATTCCTACGATTAACCTATAAAATCAATTTATAAGTTAGAAAATTTTCTTTAAATTTTCAGTACCTCAGAAAATAATAGTCATTATAATTTATTCAAAATTTTCACAAGTTAATAGTAACCTTAAGATAATATCCTTTAAAATTCCATCTTCCTATAAATTTTAGATAATTTGTTAAAATTTAATACAAACTTACCATAAACCATTAAAAATAGCTACTGCCATCCATAAACAAATACCCAAAATTTTCCAAAATATTATTCCAATAATTCTTATCACTTAATAAATTTTCTGATATCTAACTCACAGTAGGTATTTTTCTGTAATTTTTCTAATAATCTCAAAATTTAGAAAAAGTAGTTATACAGCTCCAAAAATTATGAAACTTATACATTCTGTTGGGTTCAAACCGTCATAATTTAATTGAATTTTTTGATATTTATCATACTGTTTAATTATATCTTTCTATTTTTCCTTTACAGATCATATAAAAATACATATCTTAGTCATAAAAGGGAATTAAATTACGAAATTAATTCTGGAAATTCTATAATATATGAGAATAATTATATAATTTTTCTATAATTTTATTAGATGCGGTTCTTCCAATTGAATATTTCCTTTTATTATCTTAAATAATTTATATAAATTATTTTACTTATTGTATTTTTACCAAAATTTACAGAATGATAAATTAATATTTTTTAAACATTTTGCCAATATTTATTCCCACAATAACAGTTAATTACATATCAAACCAAATTTAACAAGTTTGCATGTAAATTCTCAACCCTTTATTGATTATTTTCATAATTTATTAAGTTTTTAGACTTTGTTAAGCCTTTTTCTTAGAGATTTGATCAGAACCACATAGTTTAATGAAGTTTTGATGAAAAACTTTTTATATCATTATATTACAAGGGTTGTTTTATATGTGTTTATCAAACACATACAATTTGGTAATCTAATTAACAAATAGTTTAAAGCTAGAACCTTGAAAAAGATTGATGATGTTGTTGCTTGCTACGAGAGTCGAGGGGTTTGATGATGGTTGTGGTTGATGATGATTATTTGCAAGCCGAGGGAGAGAGCGAAAGATGGTAGTTATTAGTTGTGATTGTAACGCCCCGAAATTTCCCGAAACAAGCCATTTAATAATAATGGACTTTTAAGGGTTAATTTAAGAAATAAATGGGTAAATTAGTGGGCTATGGACCAAATTAGCCTTAATGGGCTAGGTTTGATGGGTTTAAGGGCCCTTAATCAGCCCTTAAACCATGCATGATCAGATCCATTCTATCATTCCAACCCTAGCCACCAAATTCGTAGAGAGAGAAAGTAGAGAGAGAAAGTGGAAGAAAACTCAGTTTTGGAGATTCAAAGGTGGAAGAGTGAAGATCTGGTTGATTGAGGCATCAAAACTTAAGGAAAGAGCAACAAAACAAGGTAAGAATCGACCTCTAAGGCCTTCTGTTGATCAAACCCGGGTTCTAGGGTTTTGAGTTTTGAAAAGTTTCAAACAAACACATAAAGGTCAAATTTTTACGTATGAAAACGTGTAAAAAGGTTAGATATGGCTTCATAGATGGTAAACTAAGGATTTGGACGTAAAAAGTTAAGATTTTTGGTTAAAAACGGGCTGGTTCTTAGTTTCTATTCATCCAGCGAAACTGGGCCCCGATCCAGCGAATTTAAGTATTCAACCAGCAAAACTATTCATTTATCCAGCGAAACTAAAGGATTTCTAGCGAAACTATAGTTTCGCTACTGCGAAACTATAGTTTCGCTGATAAGTTCGCTAGTGCTTAGGTTGACCTATAGACTTAGCGAAACTAAGAAATTCCAACGAAAGTTGGGCGCTCATGGCAGCAAATCTGTCCAGCGAAAGTGGCAGAAGTGCTGCCTAGCGAAACTGGTAGCGAAATTGCCAGCGAAACTGGCAGCGAAACTACCAGCGAAACTGTGGGTGAAACTATGAAGAAAATGACGTTTTTGCATATTAACTTTCGTGCAGCTAGAGTATTCAGGCTATAGCTTAAGAGGCTTAGAATTTAAGCTATTGGACAAGTTCAGGTGAGTTCTAGATCCCCTATTTTATACATGCTTTAAATGTTTGGGGCGGTATGCATACTAAGATACATACTTTTTATGATCAGTTCTTTTAAAGTAAAGTTTTACATACAATCTTATACGGGAAATGGGGTTTTATAATGAATTGATAGTGTGTTTCCCTCATTGTGATATGATCTAGTAGAAATGAATTGCCTTGTAATGTGATGTGTTATATTATGTATAACTTAAACATGAAAGTGAAACGTAAAGAAAAGTTATTGGGCCCATAACGTGTACCTGGATAAAGTAAAGTCTTGCAAGTAAAGTCCTGCAGGAAAGGGATAAAGTAAAGACTTGCAAGCAATGGCTAAAGGAGGGTTGCATTCGTTGTGCCCTCACCCGGATAAAGTGGATAAAGTAATGCTCGAACAGGCAGGTCTGTAATACCTGAATTGGCATGACAATAATGGCCTGATCGGGTATGACAGTAAGTCCTTAATTGGCGTGTCGGTAAAGTCATAGGCGAGCCTAGGCACCGATAGTGACAGAGAATTGACGGATAAAGAAGAGTAATAAATAACAAGTAATGATAAAGTATCGATAAAGTGATAGCCCGTGTGTATTGATGTTTGATAGATGATGACTATTTTCAACTGTTAAAGCTAATATCTTTACGAAAGTTTATTTACAAAATAAACCTAGAATTCACTCATCGAAGCTGACTTTTGTATGCATATCAGTTGACAGGTGAAAATTAAAGCTTATGGGATGTGAGCATGGAATGGAAGCTTCTTGGCACTCAAAGACTGGCTTCCCCGATGAAGAAAATCTTAAAAGGACTTTTAAATAGTTTTGATGTTTAAAGACAAATGTTTATAATTTGATTTAACTACGTTGTAATGGGTTGAATTACAGTATATTTTCCGCTGCAGTATGTGTGTGTGTATATATATATATATATATATATATATATATATATATATATATACGAGTAAATGATTGTTTTAAATCTATGTGTTGCTGTGAATGACTAACTGTGAGGTTCCCTTGGGATCAATGCCTTACAAGTTGGTATTAGAGCCAATGTTTAAGAGATTTAGGAAAAAATATTTTATAAACCTAAACTTAAACAGATAATGGGACCAAGTGTCAAGGATGCCAGTCCAAGAAGCTCCATGCCGAGAGGTAACGAATATGTTATAGGTTTTATTCTAGTGGGTAGTGCCCTATTATTTAAGCTAAGAGTCGAGGTAGGGTATGATAATGTTATCTGTGATGCCTATCTGAATTTATGTGACTTATACGTGCATAAAATAGGTATAGTAGGTTCTAGTGTTAGTGTGGTTCAGGATAGGAAAGTTTAGGGCACGAGAAGTTCTATAAGTAGTTAATCACAACTGGCCACTGTTATTAAAAATTTACAAAACTTGTCGTGATCTGAACCTGCCTTGAAAGACCATGTTAACATTTTGAATCTTATAGGAAGTAGAAAGAATGGCACCAAAGAAAGCAGTTCCAGCTATAGTCACCCGGAGAAGCACTAAGGGAAGGCCCCCTACTAAGGCAAAAGAAACTGCAAGTGAGACTGCAAAACCGACCAAAGGGTCAACCCAAAAGCCGGTTGACGAACCGGTTAAGGAGGAGGAGGTTGAGTTAGAAACAGGAGCCGAGGGGCCTACCACTGACCAGGCAAAACTGAAGGAAACAGTAAAGGAAGCTATCGCCCAAGAGGTGCACCAGGTCCTATCTGGAGTGATGCCCGCTCTGCTGGCGGAATTTTTGGAGCAGGTTAAGGGCGACAGTAAAAAGAGTACGGCTTCAAAGAAGGTTTATAAGAAAGGAGCGGTCAAGACTGAGGAGTTGAGCGACGAGGAAGATCGTCTGGGTAACAATGACGATTCCAAGGTGGAAGAGGTGGCGAAGGGGTGCAGCTACGGGGATTTTCAGAAGTGTAAGCCCCCAACGTTTGATGGAACTGGTAACGCTGCTACTGCTCAGCGTTGGATCAGGGAAATGGAGGTCGTACTGAAGATCAGTGAGTGCCGGGAAAGCCAGAAGGTGAAGTTTGCTTCCCATTCCCTTTTGGACCTAGCACTGTGTTGGTGGGACAACATCGTTGAGTCTTACGGGGAGGAGGCTATTAACAGTATGAAGTGGCCGAAGATGAAGAAATTGGTGATAAAGGAGTACTGCCCGGAAAGAGATCTCGACAAGATTGAACAAGAGTTTGTGAGTCTGGAGGCTGGAAACATGACGCATCAGGAATACACTACCAAGTTCAATGAAATGGCGCGTCTGGTGCCTGACTTGGTGACTCCCGAATCCAAGAGGATCAAGAGGTACATACAAGGGTTGCCTCTGGACATTCGTAGGGACATGGTCACTGCCTGACCTAGTACTTTTAGGTCAGCAGTGGACCTCAGTGGAAGGTTGAACGATCACCGCAGGCCAGTGACGGTGGGTGAGACGAGGAAAGTTTGGAATAATAATGGGAAGAGGTATGGAAGTGGTAACTACCAACCGGGAAGCAAGAAAGCAAGAGTGGATGCAAAGCAAGCGATTGTGAAGGGGTCGGGGAAGTTAGGGAATGTGGAAAGTTTGGGAGGAGGCATCCCGGAGAGTGCCGAATGGGTAGCCCTGGGTGCTACCGGTGCGGGAAAACGGGTCACATGGCTAGAGAATGCCCGGAAGTGAACGAGTGCTTTAACTGCCATGAGACGGGGCACTACAGCAAGGATTGCAAGAAAGCTAAGCCGGGAAACTCGGGAACAAGCAGGGATAATGACAAAGGGGATGATGGAAAGCCCAAGGTCAAGGAAAGGGCTTTCACCATGAACAAGAAGGAGGCAAGGAAGGACCTGGATGTAGTGTCAGGTACGTTCCTTGTCAATAATGTTGTGCCTCCATACTGTTTGATAGTGGCGCCAGTAAGAGTTTTGTATCTATACCCTTCTGTGCTACACTAGATATCCAAACTAAGGAAATAGATGATGCCTTCGAAGTAGAAACGGCTGATGGTAAGTCCATTAGAGTAGTCAGAATGATAGAGAATTGCCACATTAAACTAGGAGGTCATTACTTCCCCGCATAATTGTTTGTCATGCCCTTAGGACGTTTCGATGTCGTACTAGGGATGGATTGGTTAGCTGCTCATGATGCTAAATAGTATGCCAACAAAAGATGATTCGATTAACAGCTCCAGATGGTAGTCCGGTTACGATCTACGGTGATAACGATTGCAAGGTTCCAAGGATCATTTCCATGATCAAGGCGGAGAAATGTATGAGGCGAGGGTGCGGAGCTTATCTAGCATATGTCAAGGATGTTAAAGATAAAGCGAAAGAGTTGTCAAATGTACCAGTGGTGCGGGACTTTCCTGATGTATTCCGGAGGATCTGCCCGGGGTACCACCGGATAGGGAGATAGAGTTCCAGATTGATTCACTGTCAGGAGCCCAGCCCATTGCCAAAGCACCCTACCGCCTAGCCCCGTCCGAGATGAAGGAGCTCATGTCACAACTGCAAGAACTTCTTGACAAAGGTTTCATTAGGCCCAGCATTTCTCCATGGGGTGCTCCAGTATTATTTGTAAAGAAGAAGGATGGAAACATGAGGATATGTATAGATTACAGGGAATTGAATAAGCTGACCGTGAAGAATCGATACCCTCTACCCAGGATAGACGATCTGTTTGATCAGTTGCAAGGGGCAAGCTGGTTCTCCCGAATAGATCTCCGATCCGGATATCATCAACTGAAGGTAAGGGAGCAAGATATCCCAAAGACGGCCTTCCGAACGTGCTATGACCACTATGAGTTTCTGGTTATGTCTTTCGGGCTAACCAATGCTCCTGCGGCATTCATGGACTTAATGAATCGCGTGTGTCGCCCGATGTTGGACCGATCGGTGATAGTCTTCATTGACGATATTTTGATATACTCAAAGAACAAAGGAGACCACGCTTGTCATATTAAGGAGGTGTTAGAGACTTTACGAAAGGAGAAACTATATGCGAAGTTCTCTAAATGTGCCTTCTGGCTACGGGAGGTGCAGTTTTTAGGGCACATTATTAATTCCGAGGGAGTTATGGTTGATCCAGCAAAAGTCGAGGCAGTTACGCAATGGAATTCCCCAAAGACGCCATCCGAAATTCGTAGTTTCTTGGGATTGGCTGGCTATTATAGAAGGTTCATCAAAGATTTCTCGAAGATAGCTTCCCCATTAACAAGGTTAACGAGGAAGAACGTGGTGTTTGACTGGGGAAAAGAACAGGAAGATGCGTTTCAGGAGTTGAAGGATAGACTAACCAAAGCTCCTGTGCTAACCCTACCGGAAGGAGATGAAGACCTAACGGTATACTCCGATGCTTCTTACTACGGGTTAGGCTGTGTGTTGACGCAAAGAGGAAAGGTTATAGCTTACGCATCTAGACAGCTAAAGGACACGGAGGTTAATTACCCGGTTCATGATTTGGAACTTGCCGCAGTAGTGTTCACATTGAAGATATAGAGACACTATTTGTATGGAACTAAGTGCGCCATATTTACCGACCATAAAAGTCTGAAATATTTCTTTGAGCAGAAGGACCTAAATATGAGACAAAGGAGGTGGTTGGAACTAATAAAGGATTACGACTGTGAAATCCATTATCACCGGGTAAGGCAAATGTGGTAGCCGATGCCCTGAGCCGAAAGGAGGGATATGAACCAATCCGGGTGAAGGCGTGCCAACTAGTAGTGACCCCAGATGTTATGAGGATGATAAGCAAAGCTCAAATGGACACTTTAAAAGAGCAACAAATAAAGAAGGAAAGGATGGTGGGAAAGGTGGATGGACTGATAGGGAACACCTTGGGTGTTAAGACCCTTCACGGCAGGATAGGGGTTCCGAGGCATGGCGACTTGCGAGAAAGGATTATGGATGAAGCGCACAAGACCCGCTACTCAATACACCCAGGAGAAAATAAGATGTACCATGACTTGAAGAAAGACTATTGGTGGCCAGGGATGAAGAGAGATGTGGTTGCATATGTAAACAAATGTCTAACGTGCCTACAAGTGAAGGCTGAGCACCAAAGACCTTATGGTTATGTTCAGCCATTAGAAGTACCAGAATGGAAGTGGAAACATGTTACCATGGACTTCATCACTAAATTACCATGCACGACAAAAGGCCACGACGCGATATGGGTGATAGTTGATAGACTGACTAAGATTGCGCATTTCCTTCCAATCAAGGAAGCAATTAGTTTAGAAAAGCTTGCTGAACTGTTTATCTGAGAAATTATGGCGTGGCATGGTATGCCCGTATCGATTGTTTCAGATAGAGATACGCGGTTCACCTCAAAGTTTTGGAAAAGTTCAATGAAGAAATGGGCGCGAGGTTACACGTTAGTACTGCATACCACCCGCAGACCGATGGTCAATCGGAAAGAACGATCCAGACACTAGAGGATATGCTTCGGGTATGCGTTATCGAATTTGGCGGTAACTGGGATGACCATTTGCCACTAGCAGAGTTCTCTTATAACAACAGCTACCACGCCAGTATTAAGATGCCCCATATGAATTATTGTACGGTCGACGGTGCAGAACTCCTATTTGTTGGGGTGATGTCGGTCAGAAGGAGCTAGGAAGCTTGGAAGTCGTGGAAGCCACAACGGAAAAATTGGAGAAAATCAAGGCGTATATGAAGGCTGCAAAAGATAGGCAAAAGTCATACGCTGACAGAAAAAGGAGACCAATAGAATTTAGCGTGGGTGACAGGGTAATGTTAAAAGTATCGCCATGGAAGGGAATTATCCGATTTAGGAAGAGGGGAAAACTGAGTCCCAGGTTTATCGGACCATTTAAGGTACTAGCGTGAGTTGGGGATGTAGCTTACAAGCTAGACCTTCCAGAAGAACTAGGTGGGATTCACCCTACCTTTCATGTGTCGCATTTAAGGAAATGTTTAGCACCAGATGAGGCAGTCGTGCCTCTAGGGGACATCGAAGTGGACGAGAGGCTGAACTATGTAGAGCAACCAGTGGCTATACTGGACCGGAAGGAGAAGCGATTGAGAAATAAAATAGTCAAGCAAGTCAAAGTGCAATGGAAACACCGAAAGGGGTCGGATGCCACCTGGGAATCCGTGGAGGAAATGAGAGGCCAATACCCCGATCTGTTTAACAACGAGGCAGGTTTCGATGACGAAACCTAAATAAGGGGGAAGACTTGTAACGCCCCGAAATTTCCCGAAACAAGCCATTTAATAATAATGGACTTTTAAGGGTTAATTTAAGAAATAAAGGGGTAAATTAGTGGGCTATGGACCAAATTAGCCTTAATGGGCTAGGTTTGATGGGTTTAAGGGCCCTTAATCAGCCCTTAAACCATGCATGATCAGATCCATTCCATCATTCCAACCCTAGCCACCAAATTCGTAGAGAGAGAAAGTAGAGAGAGAATGTGGAAGAAAACTCAAGTTTTGGAGATTCAAAGGTGGAAGAGTGAAGATCTGGTTGATTGGAGCATCAAAACTTAAGAAAAGAGCAACAAAACAAGGTAAGAATCGACCTCTAAGGCCTTCTGTTGATCAAACCCGGATTCTAGGGTTTGGGTTTTGAAAAGTTTCAAAGAAACACATAAAGGTCAAATTTTTACGTATGAAAACGTGTAAAAAGGTTAGATATGGCTTCATGGATGGTAAACCAAGGATTTGGACGTAAAAAGTTAAGATTTTGGGTTAAAAACGGGCTGGTTCTTAGTTTCTGTTCATCCAGCGAAACTGGGCCCGATCCAGTGAATTTAAGTATTCTTCCAGCGAAACTATTCATTTATCCAGCGAAACTAGAGTTTCGCTACTGCGAAACTACAGTTTCGCTACTGCGAAACTACAGTTTCGCTACTGCGAAAGTACAGTTTCGCTACTGCGAAACTACAGTTTCGCTAATGCGAAACTACAGTTTCGCTATTGCGAAACTACAGTTTCGTTGATAAGTTCGCTAGTGCTTAGGTTGACCTATAGACTTAGCGAAACTAAGCAATTCCAACGAAAGTTGGGCGCTCATGGCAGCGAATCTGTCCAGCGAAACTGGCAGAAGTGCTGCCCAGCGAAACTGGTAGCGAAATTGCCAGCGAAACTGGCAGCGAAACTACCAGCGAAACTGTGGGCGAAACTATGAAGAAAATGACGTTTTTGCATATTAACTTTCGTGCAGCTAGAGTATTCAGGCTATAGCTTAAGAGGCTTAGAAGTTAAGCTATTGGACAAGTTCAGGTGAGTTCTAGATCCCCTATTTTATACATGCTTTAAATGTTTTGGGGCGGTATGCATACTAAGATACATACTTTTTATGATCAGTTCTTTTAAAGTAAAGTTTTACATACTATCTTATATGGGAAATGGGGTTTTATAATGAATTGATAGTGTGTTTCCCTCATTGTGATATGATCTAGTAGAAATGAATTTCCTTGTAATGTGATATGTTATATTATGTATAACTTAAACATGAAAGTGAAACGTAAAGAAAAGTTATTGGGCCCATAACGTGTACCTGGATAAAGTAAAATCTTGCAAGTAAAGTCCTGCAGGCAAGGGATAAAGTAAAGACTTGCAAGCAATGGCTTAAGAAGGGTTGCATTCGTTGTGCCCTCACCCGGATAAAGTGGATAAAGTAATGCTCGAACAGGCAGGTCTGTAAGCCCTGAATTGGCATGACAATAATGGCCTGATCGGGTACGACAGTAAGTCCTTAATTGGCGTGTCGGTAAAGTCCTAGGCGAGCCTAGGCACCGATAGTGACAGAGAATTGACGGATAAAGAAGAGTAATAAGTAACAAGTAATGATAAAGTATCGATAAAGTGATAGCCCGTGTGTATTGATGTTTGATAGATGATGCTATTTTCAACTGCTAAAGCTAATACCTTTACGAAAGTTTATTTACAAAATAAACCTAGAATTCACTCAGCGAAGCTGACTTTTGTATGCATATCAGTTGACAGGTGAAAATTAAAGCTTATGGGATGTGAGCATGGAATGGAAGCTTCTTGGCACTCAAAGACTGGCATCCCCGATGAAGAAAAGCTTAAAAGGACTTTTAAATAGTTTTGATGTTTAAAGACAAATGTTTATAATTTGATTTAACTACATTGTAATGGGTTGAATTACAGTATATTTTCCGCTGCAGTATATATATATATATATATATATATATATATATATATATATATATATATATATATATATATATATATATATATATATATATATATATATATATATATATATATATATATATATATATATATATATATATATATATATGAGTAAATGATTGCTTTAAATCTATGTGTTGCTGTGAATGACCAACTGTGAGGTTCCCCTGGGATCAGGGCCTGATGGTGGTCGAAGGTGGTGATGATGGTGATATTTGGTGATGGTGGTTTGAGAGCAGAGAGATATGAGGTGGATTGTGGGTTGTAGTCGATGGGGTGGTGGTGTTTCAAAGAAGCCGAGAGATGGAGAGAGTGTTTAGAGATGTAGGTTGATGGTGATGTAAGGTAGTGGTGCTCGTGGATGTGTCTCGACCGAGAGAAAGCAACGATGCGGGGAGAATGATGATATTTGATTGTGGTGAAGTGAGGTGGCCGATGGAGTGTTTGTTTTATGGGTATCTCGGCTGTCACACCCCAACCTTGACGGCGGAAACATCGAGATGTGAGAGTTAAGATCGTTCACAGACACATAACGCCATTATTAAATCCAAATATATTATTCATAAGTTTCAAAGGTAACATTACAAACACAAGTCTCAAATAAAGAAACTAACAAGCATAATAAGAAATATAACAAGCTTATTCATTTATTTAACTAGGTCCATTCCTATATGTGAACAAGCTTCAAAAGTGGCAATCAAACTTGAGTATTTCCTGAAACATGTTAAAAATAAAAGGTCAACAATAATGTTGGTGAGATTTTCATAGTTTTCAATACATAAGTATATAAAAGATGGCAATTCATGTTGTAAATTAGAGAACAAAGTAACTAGGGATGTAAGACAGAATGCACAATCAAACCTTGACAAAGTTTTACAAGTCTCAAACGTTTACAAGTATATACGATTAGCTAAGTGTACTTGGATCAACCAAGCAGGCTTGTCAGGCACATAGATCTATGACGTCGCCAGGCTAGCAATAGTTAATGATTGTACATATATTCGACATTACATGGTAGCTACAAGGTTCAACTAACCACAACACACAAGTAAATTGCCATAAGTTTACAAGAATCAAACATTTACAAGTGCAATGATTATAAAGTAACATGTTTCACCCCAAAGTGTGAAAATATGAAAAAAAAAAAAAAAAAGGATATAGAAATACTCACATGATATATATAAGGTGATGATAAGAATTTAAACGAGGCTCCAACGAGTTCTTTTACAAGTTACCTAAACGTATTGATTCCAAGATTGAGTTCAATAATAAGATTAACAATTAGACGTAAACTATGGTTTCAATTGGAATTTGGGGGTTTAAATAATTAAGTAAAATAATGAATCGCTTATGTTTTGGTTTAATAAAGAAGATATAAATCAATTAAGACCAAGAATAATTAAAAATGATTTAACAATATAATCTATTGATTTAGTAGAAATTAAGTATAATGTGTGAAAAGAAATAATTAATTTAATAATTAATTATTTAAAACTTGATAAGGGTGATTAATTGAATACTTATTAAATGACTTTAAAATTATTTATAATTATTTTTTAGATTTTGAATTTTTAAATGATTTATTATAAATATCTTATAATACAAAACTTTAAGAATAAAGTATAATATGTTGTTTTATAAGTTTCAAGAATTTAATTAAAAGTTTAAGAAGTAGATTTATCAACAATTTATGATATAACATGGTTAAATAAAACATTAAATAATTAATTATTTATATAATTATTTAATTAATCATTTGTATATTTAATTATTTAAATTATTTGTAATATGTAGGTTAAGGTGTATTGAAATAATTCAAATTTGAGCTATAATACATTTATAACATATAAATGACTTAATTATGTTTTTATAACCTTTTTATTCTTTAAAAAGTAATTGAATTTAAGAATTACAAGTTTTAAAATCTTTAAAAATTAACTTAATAATTTCTAAAATATTTTCATTAACAAAATAATTTTTATTTTAACTAAACAATATATTAATATTTTATGCAAGTAAAAATGATTAAAAATCCAATAGTTAAAAAGATTTGAGGGTCCCCGGGCTCAAACCCGGGTCCCTTCTGTGGGAGTTGGTGGTTGTAACCGGTTGGGCAGAAGCCCAGATCTGGTTAAATGCTCAATTAAAAGTTTAAAACAGTAATTACAAATTCCCCCAAACTACTCAAGAACCCTAAATCGATTTGGATCAAATTAAACCCCAAATGACTAATGTTAAGGAATGTCATGTTATGGCTTTTAATCCCCTAATGAAATCGAGTATGGGGATGTATCGAATTACCTCATATGAACTCGAATCGATGACGAACCATAGAAAGGGTCATGCGACTGATAGAGGAATCGATTCACCAGGGTAACAAAGATTATAATCGAATTCGTTCAGTGTAATGACTCTGGTGATGATTATGATTCGAAGCCCTCAATTAATTTAGTGTTTCAATGCCTCGAAGACCACTGTCGACCATATTGCAGGTCCGAAAGGAAGATGGCAATCGAACATGGTGTTTGTGCTTGTTTCGAATGGAATTGATGGTACAACAAGTTTAAGGTAGTTAATTCGAATGTTTTAACACCATTCTATAGACCCAGTTAAGATTGTTTCATAACGAACAGGGAGAGACGTTTAAGTCGATGTTTCGGTTTTGAATTCCCGACTTTAATAATCATATAAATTTAATTAAAAACGATATGGTGATCGGAACCGATTCGAGAGAGTTAAGATGTGGTTTAATTTCATTTTAATCGAGCATTTCGGTGTGTTTAAGGAGTGGCCGGAGCTCGGCCGGAGCTCCTACCGGATTTATGGGGGTGAGGGAGGGTTGGTTTGGGTTTTATTTCGAATTTACACCATTAGTCCCCGTGTTTTGACCTTTGTTCATTTTCCACCCATAGTTTAGGTTTTAGTTTTTAAATAAATTACACTTTAGTCCCTTCGGTTTAACTGTTAATATTTTATGTACAAAACTTATTATTTATAAGTTTTTAGTTTACATAACTTATTTGTTTTCATTTATTACAAGATTAAACACTAATCAAGCTTATTATTATTATTATCATTATTATTATTATCTTTACTAATTATTTTCCTTGTTCATATTATTATTATTATTTTTATTATTATAACTTAATGTTGAGTTTCATATTAATAAATAAAAGTCATAATTACCATTGTTATTGTTATTATTTAATTTATTAACCTTTAAGTTAAAATAAAAACAAGTATAAACGAGCCCTCAAAGTATTAAATAATAGAAAGGTCCTTATAAGAACATAACGAAGTTAACTTTTAGTTAACGAAAATCCAAAAGGTTACATCGGCCAAAGGCCTTTAATGGCAAGTAATCATGAGGGCTACATGCTAGCCTTGGTGAATAATCTACTTAGGCTCATTAGGTGTCAAGCAAGGAAACAAGCTTAGTGTCACAATGGCTAGAGGGTGGTTGTGAGGTGTGGCTATGTGTTCTAGCCGATCAAAGTGTTAATCAACACTTAAATCGATTGGTTAAATCCTTAATGAACCGAGTCTAGAGTTTGGGTTGGTGTTTAGGTGTTTATGTTTTGCTTACTTTTGTTTTGATGCTAAGTTTCCTTCGATGTTTCATTGTGTTTGTGTTGTTTAGTCGAGTTGTAACATGAAACATTTGATTTTGTAATGTTGAAATGTTTTTGATCAAATAATATTTTGGTAACATAACTTATGCATGCATGAGTAAGAAAATATATGTTCATGAATACATAATCCTCATGCATGCAAGCATGCATACGTAAATATATACATGCATAACATACATACATATATTTTTCTTATGTATATATGTAAGGCACTATAACATATATTTATATATAATTACTAAAACACATAATATTCATAAAGTGTTAATCAAATATACTCAATAATGTAAAATTTTTCTTAAAATATTAATTCGTCTAACCTTTATTTTTAGGGTTGTCACATAATGGAATGGATGAAGGAAATGAATGAATGAGAGAATGTAATGAATGAAAGAGTAAAATAAATCATTACATTCCATACTCTTGTTTGGTTACCCTTTAAAAATGAAAAAAAATCATTACTTTGTGTTGTTATTACGTATGAAAAACGATAAAATGAAATGTGAAAGCAGTTATGGTGGTGATGGCGGTCGGTGGTGGTTCCTGGCGGCGGCCGGTGGTGGTTCCCAGTGGCGGCGGCGGCCGGTGGTGGTTCCCCGCGGCGGGTGGAGGCCCCCGGCGGTGGCGACGGCGGGTGGAGGCCCCCGGCGGCGGCGGCGGCGGGTGGAGGCCCAGGCGGCGACCCCGGGTGGCGGCGACGGCCGGTGGAGGCCCCGCGACGGCGGCCGGTGACCCCGGCGGCAACGGTGGCCAGTCGTGGTGGCCAGTGGTGATTGTTGTGGTAGTTGAGTGGGTGGTGTTGGTGACAATAAGAGACGGAATGAAAAAAAAAGAAGGGGTTGATGGAATGAATTAGAGGGAATTGAATCAAATATGTAATGGTTCATTCCGTTACTTTTGCCAACCAAATATGTCTTTTTTCCATTGACCCTCAATGATTAATTCTATTCCGTCCTTCATTACTCCATAACAAATGCTACCTTATTGTGTTAAATATTTTTCAAATCATCAATTTTTGTAAATATGTTTTGCACTAACACATTTCTTTGGTAAATATTTTTAAAATCATTCATTTTATTAAATATTTTTCAAATCACCCATTTTGTAAATAAATTGTCGTTGATGATCAAATTGTCACTCGCCGCTAATGATTAGTTGCTACTATACATCTCGAGTAGGTCCTTCTAAAATTTGAAAGAAAAGGTGCATTCCTAGCTAACCAATGCAAGTATTAAGTCTTTGAATTATGTCTAATTGGTTAAGATTGAACCTTAACAAATACTTGTTAGATCAAAGTTTCACTCCCTTTTTTAATGTTTATGCTACAGAATTATGATAAGAATGGAGTTTGTATTAATATATAGTAAAGGAAGTAAAATTCAATTAAAGAAAAGGTTGATATTTTCTTTGGTCAGCTTATCGTGGTACTGTGGCCAACTTTGGTTCACATCTTTAATGGAATGAAGGCCCACAAATAAAGCTATTCTATGATGTCAGTTTGTGATAGTATATCTGCTTACAAGTATCAATATTTTATGGGTTAATTACCAAATATTGCATATTTACTACAAATTTATTTCTTCATAAACTTGAAAAAATCGACACATATCCAAATTTCCCTTTTCGATAAATAATTAACACACATTGAAACTTTTAGAATCTTTATAATACATTTAAGAGTAATTTACTTGATTTAAAGACATATAATCTACGATAATACTCTGTTTAATTATCCATGATTTTTTTATGGATGCGAATGTGCATCTGGAAAATGCTTATCGTGTTGTTTCTTGTCATATTTAACTTCTAAAACCACTTACTCCAACGAATAATGTGATTTGTGGATTATATGTTTTGGTATTTAACCAACACACATGTGAAAACCACGAGGTTTGTACATTTAAAAACATTGAAATGGGCATTTGAAAACAAAAACGATTCATATATGTAATACATGTGAAAAGCAATGAGCTTTTAGAACACTATTTTTTTGAATCATGTTGCTAATAATCAATTATATTTGATTGTATCAACAGAGTCATTTGCAACAGAAATGAAACAAACAATCAAATCAATAAAGAACATAAAACAAATTGCTTTGAATTCCTTAATAGATTTTTCATTAATCAATCATGACTTGGTACAAGATTAATCAAGAAGAAACCTCCCCTCACCAAATGCACTCTCTCAATGTTCTATCAAAACTCAGCTCACAATCACACAATACATAATTACTATTGCAATGCAATGCAATAAATATAAGAAGAAAGGGTATGTGAGTGTTAGGCTGGCATCAACAGAAATATATGTTTACGTTTGTTTTTTGGTAAAGAATGTCCGATTTTCTTGTTGTGGGAGATGATAAACGTATTTGAAATTTTGAAGTAATTATAGGTGCTGCATTAAAGTCAATGACTTTCAGCAAATACAATCTGTAGGTGAAAGTGATTCTCATTGGTAATTGTCAATGATACTTCATTGAACAACAAATCATGGATAAATAAGTAACAACAGATTACCAACAAAAATTACCAAGAGATCAACGATGAGAGTATAAGTAAATTACTGATTATCGACAACTTTTCCAGCTAAACATTTAGACATTTATCCAATAGATTACTTGTGAATGTTCGTTGAGGAATTATCGATGAACATTTTCTGATGGATTGCCAATGGTTTCTTCAATCATTTACCATTCTCTCGTTGAACTGTAAATTCACTTTAATTTTATACATGTAAACTCTCTAGGAATTAAGAGTAAATTCTACCAATAAGAATAAAAGATCACAAAAACTATAATATTTTCGCCAGGGAAATTCACACACGATAGTAAGGGACCCTGGCGATGCGGCGGCAACGAAAATTTTCAATGGCTACTCCATTTTTTGTGATTTACAAATACTTTCGTCAGAATATTTAGTCTTCAAATCTTATATATCCCTAATCTTATTTTCACTTATACGATAAATTAGTGACAAAAAGTCCACTACAGTTACTTTCAGCAAAAAATTATCTCTAATCAAATTTCACACGTTCATCCCGTCAGGAAGTACCCTCATAATTTTAGTCACTAAATTATGTAGGTGATTAGATGAATGTTTTATTTTGCTGATGATTACCGAGTGATTACCGATGAAATTAATATAATCTATTACCTGTTATTTACGATTTTCTAGTTATGTAGATACGATCTAGCCCTCCATAATAATCAGTATTCTAGAAACGGATTCCATTATTGTTGTAAGAGTATTTTAGGCTACTGTTTGGTCAAATTCTTTACGAGACTATATTGAATAGACTTTAGAGGACCGTATATCTGCCAAATTGAACGCTTTTGCATTTATAAACTGGGCTTAGCCATGCACATCTGCTGTTCTTCTGTTTGACTGAGATTTTATTATGATAAATGATATTATTTAAGAAAAAAAATAATATTGGAATGATTGACATTGAACCATGTGTAGTATGATTGATGTTTAACAATTCACAAGGTATTGGTATTAAGGTATGGATGATAAATTTTGGAGACCATATTTTATATGTGTCATCTCATTATCTATATTACAACGTCTGTATCCCATTTTTGTGATTTTTGCGATGTCATTGCCACTAATAATTATTAGACTATATTATTATAGGGTTTAAATCTTTTCTTCTCCATAAACGTCTGCCCATATCCCATCCTTTATGTTTCTTTTCTTTCGTGTTATTGCTAGTCCACGGTCCGTTGTGATGGGCGATGGCGATGGCAACGGATCGTGGTCCAGCAATAACAAACGAAAGGAAAAAGAACATAGAAGATGGGATATGGGCAGACGGGCTTTGTGGGGAAGAAAGATTTAGGTTAAATGGCTTGAATTCAAAACCAAGACAGATCTTTATTTAGAACGTAAAAGATAAGATAACAAAAGCAAAGAGATTGGACAGGGCGGCGGCGGCAGCACACCGCCCTGTCTAGGGTTTCAACACGGTGGTGACGGCTAGGATTTGTATATTTGTGGTGGCATGACGGAGGTGGTAGAGAGCGTAGGGTGGCTCTGATACCATGTAAGATGGTAAAAGACTGAATTGATTATTATTGATAGGTTAGGTTACATTATATAGAGTTTACAACGAAACACTAAAATCTAAACGGCTCGTGAGCTCAACCCTAGTAATAATCATTACTAAACCCTAATAACAATATAGTGTAATAATAATTAATATAAAATAAGCATTTTAAAATAACGACGCATTTGCTATGCAATACAAAAATACGTATTAAAAATGAAACACTAAAAACCTAAGCGGGGCTCGTGAGCTCAACCCTAGTAATAATCATTACTAAACCCTAATAATAATATAGTGTAATAATAATTTCTACAACTGTATGTGGGAGGGATTATTTTTAAATGATGTTTTAGCAACAAAAAGTAAACTCTTGAAATGAGTAAAACATTTAAAATGATACAGACATGAGTTTGTTTCTAGCTATAATAATTGGAGTGAAACTGAGCTAGAAAAAACACATGATAACATGTAAGCCTCTCGAGCATGAGCATGAAAATGTTTAAGGTAACTTGTCGATCTTGTCATTTTGATTGTATTGTGGGGAATATATTTGGTACATACATAGTCATGAGTGGGGCACTCCTAGCCATTGGGGCATGTGTCCACAGATCTATAATAACCATATGATAGGGTTGGTGTCTGATTAGTGTATTATATATCATAAACGTACATACAAAAGTTAGTGTTTTTCATTTGGAAGTCATTGGTTCCCTGGATTTTACTTTGTTATGTTAAACCAGAGTGAAATTATGAAAAACCAATTAATGAAAGGTGCACATAACTTGTGCCCTAAATGCATATAATTCATTCTATTTAATGTTATTAACCTATATAAAAAGATAATGTACTTTTTTCAAACAACTAACGTATGATATAGTCTGACATCTGGGTAAACCTGTTGATGAAAAAACACTCATGCGTTGCAAACACAAACAACGTTGGTGTCCTGCCTCGTCCACCATTTCAAGAGAAACCATCGCCTGAAAGCTCACTCTATTAAAACCTCTACCCCACTAGCATATTTGATCAAACTAGACTCGAACTTATAACTTTCACATTTGAAGGTCATAGAATTGTCTCTTTTCACACCAATTAATCTAAGGCTAACGGGGTGGGGTGAGGGTGGAATGGGATAATCTATTAGATATGCATTTCCGAACTTAATCATGCATAACTTGTGCCTAAATGTGCCCTAAATGCATATGTTAAAGTTCATTTATCTTTTGCCCACAAACCAAAACTATCTCAAGATTATTTCAACGATATTTGGGCTTCATCCCCACCCAAGTTGGGCTTCTAAACTAACCCATGATAGATAGTGAATAAAAAGCCCATCTAGGAGAAATGGGCCGTTTTATGATAAACCACACTTTTAACCATGGTATATATGCACCCTTATTATATACATGTATATTATGTAACTTTGTATATTTATTTGTAAAATCTGAAGAGACATGTGAATTATACAAATATTACAATCTTTACATAACAGACATGGAATAAAACATGATACTCAGATGAGCTCGCAATAAGGATAATCGAGCTTAGCTTAAATGTAACTTGCTCAAGAGTCAAGCCCAAGCTCAATCTCATATTATAGCTTATTTGATAAACGAGTTCCACTCTAAGCTTCAAATATTAAGCTTGAGTTCATGTTTAACGTTTTAAAAAAATGTTTTTTTTCCTTAATTTACTTGAAGATAAATTTTAGAAAACTGATATTTTTATATTAATTTTGTTCTTATTTTCTAGAAAAATAATTTTTATTATTTTTAAAACATCTTTTTGATTTTTTATAGAAAGTATTTCTTTGAAAATTATTTAAAATCTTTATGCATTTACTTTTTCATAGGAACTGTTTTTTTGTTTTTTTAAAAGTAAGTATTTTTAATATGACAAGTTTTAAAATTATATTTTAAAGGAAGGGTCATAACAAAGTAACATAAGAGGTATTTAACCATAAGAAATGTCACAAAATTTGATAAACAATGTATGGACTAATATAGGCTGAGTTACAAGTTTAGTGTGTTTTACATGATATAATGACTCGTGCTAGGGTGATATATCTCTATATATAATAAATAAATAAATAAAGTTCAGTTATGTAGAAATAAGGGCGGCATTAAGGGTGAATGAACAAAGACATGTTTGGTTGATGAAGGTAATGGAATGAACCATTACATAGTTGATTCAATTCTCTCAAATTCATTCCATCCACACCCCCACCCCCCACCCCCACCCCCACCCCGTTCTCTTTTTTGCATTTCATCACTTCTTCCATCATTAGTCACCACACCACTCACTCACCCACCACAACAACCACCGCCCCCGCCGGTCACCACCGCCCCGGGATCACCCCCGCCGGAGCCCGCCGCCACCGGAAACCACCGAAGGCCACCGCCGGCCACTTCCGTCGCCAAAAACCAAGGCCACCAGAAACTACCACCCTTGGGCCACCGCCGCCTCCACCGGAAACCACTGCCGCCCACCACCGCCACCGGATACCACCGCCGCGGAAACCACCCTCGGGCCACCACTGCCGCAGGAAACCACCACCACCGCTCGCTATTACCATCATAACCACTTTTACATTTCATTGATTCGTTTTTTTATTCATTTCTAACAAACAACACAAAGTAATGATTAATGTATTCATAACCAAACATAACAATGGAATGTAATGATTCATTTCATTCTCTAATTCATTTCATTTCCTCATTCATTCTATTTTTTCGTTTATTCTATTTTCCCATACCAAACAGACTTTTTAAGCTAGTTTTGTCACATGTCACACTCTCAAAAAGCTATTGTCACGTGTTATTCATATAACAGTAAGTTGTTTAAATTTTGCACATAAGTTGTTTAAACAACATACTTTGTGTAACCTTTTTTACCTCTATCAAATGGAAATTTAAATTTGAAAATCTCATTAATACAATTTCGTAACATCCTTATAGATTGTTTAAATATTAAATTTTAAATTTTGTAACATCTTTAATATTAGGTTTGTAAACTTTAAATTTAAAATTTAATTTACGTTAAACATTTAAAAAATCTTACAAACCCTAAAAATAATGAAGTTTAAATTACTCATACAATCACAAAAAATAGATTTTTTAGATTTTAAATTTATATTTTGAAATTTATGTTGTTGCCTAAATGAACTGATAATTATTCTATTAAATATCAGTTGATCAAAATAAAAAATATCTAAAATGCCATAATTTTCATATGAAAGTAGTTCAAATACAAAGTGTGTTTTTACTACAAATTATGACAAGACACAATGAGTCAAAAAAACTCATAAAAAATTATATCTCACAATCTAAATCGAATTTCAAAAAAGTAATTCCGAGCTTTTGTTCACTTAGTCGTCCTCACTAAGAAAAAATAAACGAAAAATAAAAAAAATAAAAGAATTAATATTTTTTATTGTGTTATTTATGAAAAACACAATAGCGTCATTGTATTATTATGAAAGACACAATGACGCCATTGTGTTATTATGAAAGACATAATGACGTCATTGTGTGTTAAAAAGACACAATGAAAATTTTTTAGTTTTTTTATTTTTTTTTCTAAAAGAGGACGACTAAAGAATAGAGACTCCGAAGTACTTTTTTGAAATTCGATTTAGATTGTAAGACATATTTTTTTATGATTTTTTAGTTTCATTATGTATTCTCACACTTTATAGTAAAAATACACTTTGTAGAATAATTTCACCCTTCTCATATTTTAAGTTTAAATATTAAACTTTACGTTTTGCCTAATTAACTAATAATTACCCTAGTCGCTATATGATTTACTAACTAATTGGCTTACAATGTTGTCATACTTTATACAACTTTATTATATACTAGCTATAGTAACCTGTGTGTTACACGGGTTGAATAAATAAAAAATTAATATAACAAAATTTATTATTATCAAATAATATTTTAAGATATAATATCATTGAAATTATGTATTAGAAATGACTGTAAGTTATAAAATAGTGATATCAACTTTTTAAAAATTTGTTTTTTTAAGAAAAATAAATGTTTTGTTCTAAAACAAACCATACAAAATGTCATTTTTAAAAATTTTCTTATTATAACCCTTAAATTTAATTATTTTTGGTTTTGAAAAAATAACTTTTTAAAAATACCAATTTTAAATATTTTGTATTTTTTAAAAAAGTCTTATGCTTTAAATAAATTTATTATTTTATAAAAAAATTATTTATTTAGAAATAATATTAATAAATAGATCTCTTTATTAATTTATTAAATCTAAAAAGGTGTTAAATAGTATTATTAGTAATTAAGGTAATTATTTAATAGGAGAGAGATGCGGGAAAATTTTGGTGAGAATGATTGTGGTGTTGACACGTGTCATCACAGATACCTTTTTATTAGAGTAGGAAGATAAAGAGAGCAATTATTATGTCATAATTAGTTTTCATTATAATCTCCTAAATTTAATATGTTTACTTATTAAATATTAGTTGCCAAAATATGCAATCATCAAAATTATCAGATTTTATTTATAATTAAAATTTGAATTTTACATTGTTGCCTAAATTAACTCAACTAGTAATAGAGCCCGAGCGTTGCCGCGATAAGTTGCACTAACTCGGTTTTACAAATCGAAACGTAAATAAAAGACACAAGTCATGTTGGAAATCATGAAAAAGTTACGTGATAACTTTAAAGTTCATTTGAAAGATATCATAACTTAATAAAACACCAATTAAGCATTTAAAAAATACCAATCATTCTTAGCCTAAATATTTCAGATAAGATATCTCAAGACTTCAATAAATATAGGTAGAGTTTGAGTTTAAGTCTTACCTGCAACAAAAAATTAAAATAAAAAATTAAGAGGTTTCAAGTTGAGCCAGTTGGTTTTCTTATTTATGGTGAATTTCTTTCTGAGGGTGATCTTGGTTCGGAATTGAGGCTACTTACTTGAGTAATGAAGATGATCATGTGGGCAAATGGCATGCCAGTCTAATTAACCGCTCAAAAAAGCATTTAAGAAATTATTTATTTAAATAATAAAAAAAAGTTTAATAATAAGAGAAAAGAATATAAAAGCGTAACATAAGAATAAATATGAAATTCAGAAAATAAAGTTAGATATTAAAAGAAAAATTAATAGCCTTATCTAAAATCGTAAATAAAACGAACAGAAAAAAAATAATACAAAAATTAAGAAAGGAAAGATACCAACGAAATTGTTGGGCGGTCGGTATGCGATCAGCGGTTTGCATTTCGTTTTTTTTAAAGGTGATGTGGAACCGTTTGTTATAAATGTTAGTGCTTCTTTTGCAAATTCTATAATATACAATCATCTTGTAGTCACCGAGTTATGCTATTAATATATATTATAATATTATTCTAATTCCTGCAGTAACTTCCTAATTAATCACAATAAACTCTTGTCATCTTTACATGGTAATTAGACGTTTACATTATATCTATACTACATATAAAGCATTATAGATGGATATATTTGTAATTTTATATAAAGTGTAAGACACCTAAAACATTTTTTAAGCATAGAGTACAAGTGTTTAATGTAATAATTTCTAATTTAGCCCCATTTAATACTTCTCTTAATTAATATATTATTTAATACACATTATATTATTTAATTTAATTCATTGAGTATTCTTTTATATATTATATTTTAATTAATATTTAAATCTACATTTACTTTTTATATGCTTTATAACTAAATACAATTTTAATCAAATATTATTTTATTTAAATACTTAAATTTATAACCATTATACTGTATAACTTATACTCTCAGGTTAGGTCAAATTTATACTTAATCTCTTAAACATAAAAGAAATTCTTATATATTTTTAACCAATTTATAATATAGCACAATAACTTTAATATAGTTACCATTTATATATTCGCTATTCTTTCTTATGTTTGAGGATTCATTTTTAACATCATTCTTTTTGTTATACTTTTTTTATTAGATTTTCACATGTGAATTTTTTTAAAGTTGATTAATACTAATGTATAAATCATCAGAATTATCATTTTCAAACTTTACAATTCCGTGCATAGCACGGGTCACCCTACTAGTATTATTTAATTCATGATATATGGATATTCTTTGTTTTTATATGAAATCATAGTGATAAATACAAAAATGATAAATGGGTGCCTAATGCCTTTTGTTTTTTATTTCATATGTTAACTTTGTAGTACATTATTTATTATTATTATTATTATGCTTTAGTGAGTGAGAATCAAGAACATGTTCTCATTGTGGCTGAAAATTGGTTTGCTTATGGACAAACTTTTTGGATGCTAGCATCGAATTCTTGGCGCTCAAGTTATTTAGGAGTGACATTACAAATGTTCTTCGATCCTAAATAGTTTTTAGAGTAAATTACATGGATGGTCCCATGGTTATATTAAAATTTTGGATTTTATCCTTAAAGTTTAAAATTTTTAAATATAGTCTCTAACATTTTTTTCTCTTTCATATATGGTCCCTATACCTTTTAGTTAACCATTAGTGATCTTAAATGTCGTAAAAATTAGCAATTTACTCGTATTAGTCATCTATTTAATTTACCTTTTAAACTATAGTATTATTTTTATCTAAGAAAAATTTTTATTTTTCAAAATATTTTATTTTTATATTATTTTATAATTCATTATTAATAAGATTATTATTTAATAAAATACGTTTTAAATACACAAATATTTTTTTTAAAAATATGTTTTTTAAAATTTATTCATTCGTTTTTTATACGCCATTCTAAAACTTTTTGATTTTTTAAACTGGTTGGTTTTTTAAAGTTATTTTTTAAAAAAACATTCATTTTTAAAACATCTTTTATTAAACAATTCTTAGTTTTTAAAATTTTAAAGAACAATTAAGTTTTAAACGTCTTTATAAAAGAAGACGTTTTTATAAAAGTTTAAAAAAATCCGAATATTGGTTTAAAAAAATTTATAATCCACATTTAGAAGAAGACTTTTTTAAAATACTTTTTATTTGTGTATTAAATAATAAACATATTTATAGTAAAAATATTATAAAATAAAATTACATTGATGTTTCTTACAAGTAAAATGGTTATTTTGATAAATTTAATATCATTAACTGAACTAACAGAGTAGGGACCATTGATAAAATATAACTATAACATTAGAGACTATATTTGCAATTTTAAAACTTTAAGGACCAAATCCAAAATTTTAACCAACTCATAGGGACCATCCATGTAATTTACTCTAGTTTTTAAGACTGTAGTTCTCACTACATAGGTATATTTAGTAAGTTTATTTGATCTATATTATGTCATTAGATATTTTTATTTGTATTTTATTCTGAAGCTAGAAATAAGACAGGTTTAAGAAAACAGTAAAAGTTGAAACTAAAGCTGATAAATCTAGAAGAGAAGATATCGAAGGAGTCTCTTCATCAATAAAAAAACCAAAACCAGAAAAGTCAAGAAAAAAATATGAAGTTCAACTTAGAGGTTGTTTGGGATTGCTTTTTTAAAACAACTTTTGATTTTTGAAGGAACATTTTGGTCTTTTCACCCCTTCAAAAGTCAAAAATTATTTTAAAAAGGCAGTCCCAAACAGCCTCTTATATAAAAGTTTGGCCTAGGACAATGTCAATTCTCCATTGATAGTATTCTATAACTTTACCTTAATTTGTTTTCCAATTTTGATGTCCTTACATCTTTCATTTTAGAGAGTTTTCCGAATTAATTATCGGACTATTGAGACTTTAATTGATCGTTTTTGTGATTAATAATTATTTTTATTTAATTTTTGAAAAAAAATTAAAATCAGTTCTAAATAATGACTTTCATATTAGTACAACTTCAAACATTGAAAGCACATCCAAAACTATCTTTTAAAGTCCCAATCATCCTGTTAATCTTTCTCATTCTTAGAATCTTTGTTGTTGTACACAGGTGTTTTTTTTATGTATAGTAGATGAAATGTCAAGTATGATTGAAGAAGGTGCAAATGATGTAAAACGTGCGTCAATTCCAGGCATTGAAGAAAAAGTATACAAATCAATATTCAATTTCCACAATTGAAAGTGATAGTTTTTCATTTGATTGCCTTGAAGCTAAATTATTCGAAAATATTATAGCTTCAATCAAAAATGTAATAGATTATCAAACCTTAATGGTTAGTATTAAAATGTCATCAAGAAAAAAAGATTTTCAACCAGAAATAGCAGTTGTGAGTATACACTTTTGTGTAGTAGATGATTTATTCAACTTCTTTTTTTATTGAAAACCAAGTAATCGTCTATGAAGATTTGTTGATTTTGGTGTCACTGAATAGTCATTACGGTTATGTTTTTTGCTTTAAGATCATATAATGTTTATTTTGCAAATTCAATTCAGACTTTTTGATTATTTTAATTTTTATGTTATTTTGTATAGATGGTTATTTTGTTTCTAAAGCTAATTTCAATAGAAAATGTAAAATTTCCCCTGCTTGGTTTTATGGTTATAATTGAATAATCTTCAAAGTTTTATGATTTGAAGATTATTACACAATAGTCTAAAGTTACTTTGGATTGGGTTTCTTCTCAAATTTTTGTTTAGAAAATTTTTGAGTCGTTGATCACAAGGTTGGTCAAAATCATACCTTGTCAAAAGTAATTATTTTTAAAGTTGTGCTTATATGCATTGTTTCTCATTGCATCATAACATTTTTAACAATACTTTATCCACATAATCTTAAAATACGAAGGTGTCTTTTGTCAGCTCTCAAATTCCAAGGTTCTTCAAGATAAGATAAGATAAGAGTCAATTGTTTGTCGCATTATGAAGAGTAGCAATACGAGAAGGTCTGATAGTTGCTATACTAGATAGTAATGGTAATCTTTAAAGTACAACATCAAATGTTGTATACAAAGAAGTAGTGTTGAGATTTGTAAACATTAACTAGTTTTTTACCGGTCGCGCGTTACGGCAGTATCGTATGCAACATAATAAAGTATAGACTAATAATTGACCTAACTTGTCTCCATACTAAATTCATGCAGAACCGTAAAGGAACTTGAATTATACCATTACGTAAAAATTATACTTGACCTGCCTCTTTTCCAAATAAAATTATTTTGAAATATAGACCAAGTTAAAGCATACATAAAAAACCACATAGATTATAGTTATCCGATGCATTTCCGTAACAAATTTTGCATTGAAACGTAGAGTAACTCAGACTTATACCGTAAAATGAAAATGTTTTATATTTGATCCGACTCATTTATGTCACATATAATTTATTAACATATTTTTTTTACCTTCACATTCTTATGTATTAAAAGATTATTAATATTATTCTTAAATTTTTAATTGTTTACATTTTTTATTTTAGTTCTGTCAACTCGTGTAACACATGAAACGTTATGCTAGTTAGTGATATGTGATGAATGAAATTATATATTAAAAAATATTTGAACCTTGTTATAAAATTATATTCGCGTATTGTGAACAAACTCCAATATGTTTAAAAGACTCTTTGAATAATATATACATACATGTTTTATCATGACCAACAGATACATAAATAGATTGCAGATAACACAATATAAAATTATGTTCATAAGACAATGAGTTTTAGAAATCAACTAGTATTAAGTCCCATGAGTTTTAGAAATCAACTAATACTAAGTCCCGCGTTGTAGGGAGTGAGGTAGCAAAACCATGAAAAAGACTAAAGTTAAAATGTTACGCGAGTTTGATGCTAAAGGTAAAGGAAAAAAAACCTAAACATCACTGGTACTGTTTGAAACATTATATGAAAATAAAACTGTCACAAAATCGTGTGTTGTGGTATTGGTATCGTTTTTTTTATATATATTTTACTAATTTGGTGCCAGTTTAGTGTTTTTATTCTTTTTTTTCTAAAAAATAAGTTGTATTAAAATGAAAATTCATTGATTAGGCTAGTACAATGCATTTAGTAAAATATGGTTTCTTAATAATCTAATTCAGAGATTTGGATTTTGAGCTACTTGATGTATTATATGATTTATAGTTTTCAAACAACTCATTTTTTGTATTTTTGTTGAACGAACTTGATTCACTAGGGCTGTTCAAAAAGCTCGCGGCTCGTGGCTCGCTCGGAGCTCGCTTGGAAAAAGCTCGGAAAAAGCTCGCTCGAATCGGCTCGGTTTATAAACGAGCCGAGCCGAGCCGGCTCGAATTTTAAACGAGCCGAGTCCGAGCCAAGGGCGGCTCGCTCGTTGGCTCGTTTAGTGGCTTGACTAAATATGTAATATATATATATATATATATTTAGAGTAAATTACCATTTGCATCCCTGACATTTGTTCATTTTAACCACTTGCGTCCCTGCGGTTTCAAAATTACCATTCGCCCCCTAACGTTTCATGTTATCTTCATTTGAGTCTATATAATTTCATTTTTATCTCAATTTGAATCCAAATGACTAACACTGTTAGTTTTCCTGTTAAAATTATTTTTAAAAAGACGAAACTACCCTTACAATTAAATAATAACATAAAACTTTTGTGGGCCCCATCCATTAACATCATCTTCTTCATATCACCACCACCACAAGTCCACAACCACCCCCATTGCCACCACCACAACCACCCGGTCATCACCATAACACATCATCTTCATGATCAAATGATCGCCACAATTGTCCCCCGGATCCGTTCCCTCTGTCTTCGAAACTAAGCATCGATTGCGAACTTGAAAGGAATTTAGGTTTGAAAATTACAAACCGCTCACCGGACACACACACTTCACCACAACGGACAGCCACCTGCGAACCATCGATCCACACCCATCAACCAAACAACCGCAACCACCATCAAGCATCAGCCTAATCATCCGACACAACCACCGAACCCACCATCCACCACAACTCATCCCTGTTGACCTTCGAACAACCATCAAATTCCCAAATTAACAATCGACCGAACACAATCGCTTACCCAAATCACCTGCAAACAACCAACCACCGATTAACATCGGTTGCGTCAGTCGGTGTCAAAACCCATAGTAGACCAAAACCATATTGATCACCGATACCATCATCAATCGCAACCACACCATCGACCGAAACCTTTTCTGTCGAAGAACACATCAATCAATCGTAACCACACTATCAATACCAACAACAATCGAAGTATCCTCCACAATCGCCGGTCAATTTCAACAGACCACTCCAAATTTTGTTGGCAATTGTTGAAGAGAACCGAGAGAGAGACCGAGAGATCGAGAGATCGAGAGACCCAGAAGATAAGCTGCGGGAGTTAAGACTTTGGGTTTGGGTTTGTGGTTAAAAGGGTTTGAGAACCGCTGCCCCGTTAGACACTGAAGTCGCACCGCCACCATCATCGTCGCTGCACGCAACGTTGTATGTGGGTCGATTCTTGCCACCACTGTTACAACCTTGGTTAAGAGGATGAAATCTTTGATCAATGTTGTTTGGGTGTGTGGGGGGGGTGGGGGGTGGGGGGTGGGGGTGATGTTGGTCTGTTGAGATGAGAGAGGGGAAGGTTGGGGTTAGGGTGGGGTGGGTTAGGTTGGGATGAAAACTAAGGGTATTTTTGTAACTTTACAAAAAACTAACGGTGAAATTTAACGGCGTTAGGGTTAAGGGCTCAAATGGTGACAAAAATAAAACGTTAGGGGGCGAATGGTAATTTTGAAACCGCAGGGACGCAAGTGGTTAAAATGAACAAATGTCAGGGATGCAAATGGTAATTTACTCTAATATTTATATATAATATTATAATAACACTAACCTAATCAAAAGTTCAAACCCTTAAAAAACCCAAAGTTCAAGACTCAGATGAAATTTGAAGTTTGAAAATCCTAAGTGCTCCCAGCTCCACTTGGCCACTCCCCGCTCGGCTGCTTCCGAGTGCCGTCTGCCGTCTCCCACTCTCTCTCGGCGTCGACCGTCACTCCCTCCCTGTGACATCTCACAATGTCAAACAAAGAACATTGTGGGTCTACTTTCACATTTGTGTGAAAGCTCAGATGATACAGATGGATTTGATGATATGATTGACAATGAATCATCAGAATCCGAAAGTTCTTCAAAGTATACTTCGAAAATGAAAACACAAATTACATCAAGAAAGAAAAAGAGAATCACTATGATCTACTTGTGGTTCCATGATCAGCTACTGGTGAACAAAGTTTTAGAAACATTCAAGATATTCCCAAATCAGAAAGGAAACCTAAGATTCTTCTTGTTGAAGATCATGTGATGAATGTGATGGTGTGTGGCATCTGTCACCAATAGACCGTCAATCAGCATTAAGCTCGTTAACTCACCGTGTGTGTATTAACGATCCTCACGTATGTTCATAGTCTATTTATCATGTTAACCGAATTATCTTCGTGTACATGTTCCATGTGTGTTAACTATCCTTACGTATTTATTATATATATATATATATATATATATATATATATATATATATATATATATATCGTTTTAGTTGAGTCTCTCGTATACACGTTCGTGTTAATAATAATAATGATATTAATAATAATAATAATAATAATAATAATAACAAAAATAATAATGATAATAATAATAAAGATAATAATAATAAAAATAATAATAATAATAATAGTAATAATAATAATAAATAATAAAGTCCAGGGGCATTTTGTCATTTTTAAAACTTCAAAAGAAGTTTAATAACATAAAATAACAATAATCTAAACCCCAGGGACCATTTGTGTAATTTTTGAAAAACCCAAACCACCCGCCCGTTCACCCCGATTTTCCGGCCACCTCTCCGGCCACCTCTCCGGCCAAATTCCGGCGAGACTCTGGCAAGGCCAAACACAAAAATTACTCGATTTTAAACCCCAAAACCGGTTCCAATGCATTCGCAGGAGAGATTCGAACCCAATGCACACCTAAAACGCGTTAAACATCGAATTACAGCTCACCACTTTGGATCCAACTTTATTATCCGACCGTTCAACGGCTAATTCACCCACTAAAACCCTAATATAATCAAATCTAATCGACACACTCGAACTTATCAGCCTATAAATCAAATGTAACCCGTAATTCTAATCACAAACACATAACACAAGCAGATTCGATCATCATCTCTATTTCGACCTGCAACCTAATCAAAACCCCTCTCCCGAATGTCTTAAATCCAAATTACCATAGGGTTTTTGATCATCAAGACTCTTAGAAGCTGTCCACAAGTTTAATTTGATTATTATCAACCATTTCATCTCGAATAAATTTCAACCTAGTCGCGACTGTTCTTCGAGTTTTCTAAGCACCATCTCAACTCAAACAGGTAATTGAACACACTAACTTATTCGTTTTACATAGGATTAAAAGCCCTAACCTTAATTTGATTATATCTGCGAATTAGGGTTCAATTTTGGTGAAATCGAATTAGGGTTTATAGAGAATTGGGGGAAAACTGCAAACCATGCTTAAAAACAAACAAAACCGAATTCTATCGTGGCTAAGGCCTTTGGTTCACTGGTTCGGTGTATGCATTCTGACAGTGAGGTCCCGGGTTCGACCCGGGCACCTTCATTTATTTTTTTAAGCCTTTTTAGATTCAATAAAATATACAAAAATTCCTAAAAATCATAAAAATAAATTTTATAAACTGTTCTTATTTTAAATCTTACAAAATTATTTTTTGTAAATTTATTTTGTTTAAAACCTTAAAAATATTTATAAAATATTATTTGTAAATATTATAAATAATCATTTTTATAAAAATAGACACCAAATAGTAGGTAATTATAACTATGAAAATTATAGAAATTATATATCATATAATTTCACGTATTATTTACAAAAATAACCATAAGTTATAAAATATACTTAACTAATTAAATTTAATATAAAATCACAAAGTTATAATCAAATCCAAATATATATATCTAACCGTGTGCGTCAAACCCGAATCCAACCAAATATATCTATTCGCGTTGAATACATTTTAAAGTCTTAGTTACAATAAATAATAGGTATTGAACGTGTTTGATCGTGCGCTGCCTTATTCTATGAAGTCTTTCGTGGCCCCTTTTTATGCTTATACAAGTTTTCAATGTTTTTAATCAATGGGGGAAAAGTATGCTCACCCGTTTTCAATGCTGTACAATCTTACATATAATTTTTCATACTTGGAATCAACGTGATACTGTTTTGCATACATACATGGTGTTATTCTATGGATCATCTTACAACCATTAATTCCCGGTTTGGGAACCCGCGGTTAGGTATTGGTAGTACTACTGGGTTGACACCCCCACCCATCGACGATTGGTTAACTTGTGAGTTACCAACACAGCTGCCAGCAATCAGGCCATGGGTGAATATATTCCGTCTAATTTATGCATAACGTCATTAGGTTTGGTTGTCTAAAACACATGTTATGTAGTTTTACTTGCTTATAACAGTATGATTCCACATCAATTCTATACAGCATCAACTACATGTTTTCAATTAAACCTGCGGAACTCACCAACATTATTGTTGACATTTTTGAGCATATCTTTTCAGGTGATCATAATCAAGAGGATAGATAGAGCTGATGCCTTAGCAGAGACCCTCAGGATTTCAATAGTTTTGCATTAGTAATGTATATCATTTGTTTTCATTTGCGAACTCTGTGTATTTTGGATTTAGAATCAATAAGACTATGATAGTCGTGGAACTGACTAACCACGACACAAGTCACCATTGTGTCGGGCGACGTCATGACACGAGGATTTTGCATGTATTATGTCTCTGTAAACAAACCAAGTGTTATGACGATCCCGTCCGTCGCATCCTCATGTTTCCGCTCTAGCGAGGGTGTGACACTCCCCACCGGTCGCTCCCGTCTCCCACTCTCCCTCAGGCGTCGACCGTCACTCCCTGTCTCCCTCCCCACCGTCCGCTCCCGTCTCCCACTCTCCCTCGGGCCTCGACCGTCACTCCCTCCCCACGGGCCACCGCCCTACTCCTGGTCGACAAATTCGGTGCTTGCCTACTTACGAATCTGCGATTTTGGTCAGGTATATTTTGATATAGTTATGTTTCCCTCTACCTATGAATCTGCGATTTAGGTATGTTCCTATTTTATTGATTATTTTTTGCAGGTATTTAGAAGTTTGGTATTGAGTTGTTTCTATTTCATTGATTATTTTTTGCAGGTATTTAGAAGTGCAAGAGAATGTTTATGCGGGTTAATTCATATGCTAATGAATGTTGAATTGTTAACCTATTTTTATGTATCGTTGGTTGAATTAGATGGGGCTTGTAATCTAAGAAGTTGAACTGATTTTTAATATGTTTTTTGAACTATGCGTTGATATTTGGACTATTGAAGTTTGAGAGATGTGTATTAAATTTTGTTTTAAAACTGAGCCAAACAAAACCGAGCCGAGCCAGCTCGGTTTAAAACTAAGCCGAGTTCGAGCTCTACTTTTAGCTCGGTTGTAAATCCGAGCCGAACCGAGCCAGCTCGGTTTATAATTCGAGTCGAGTCTGAGTTAATCCTGGCTCGGCTCATGAACAGCCCTAGATTCAACTACGAAAGACAGTTAGGTTTCCATCTTCATCTTTGATACATTGATCACCTCAAGCCTATCTTTTGAAAATCAAAGACTACAACGATAAATTTATACAGAGATTAACACATAAATTTTGATTTTTAATATGTATACCCCAAAAATTGTATTAACATGGTAAAAAACGCTATTTGTCAATACTTAGTATTCGATTGGTATTTTTCGGTTTTCACTTATATTAATATTGGCATATTGCCTTGTATCGATACCAACATCCGATACCAACATTCGATACCAACATCCGATACCAAAATTCAACAAATTAAGTATCAATACCAATATCATTTTATTCAGTGAGTAATGATTTGATACGATATCAATACTTTAAGGGTGGAGGGACACTCATGTTATTAGTACCCACTACACCATAAATCAACCAATCAAAACATATCATCTGAACAAATACCACGCCACATCACACCATAAATCTTGGAGGTGCACTCATCATGTTTTTAAGCTCCGATTGGACCAGCCGATCCGACCTGGATTCGGTAAGTATGCCGGTCCGAACTCCCTTATTTCGTTTTGTGTTGAGAAAATTGGGCGTTTTGAAGCTATTTACCGGTCGAACCGAAAACCGACTGGTTGATGGTTGGATAGTTCTTCTCAAATTAAAACTTTTACTACCTCGACAATCCTGTTAGAGAAAACTTTCCTGCTTGTAACTCAGATGTTGGAAGTTCAAAGATGTGAATCAAAGTAAACTAATACTTTGGTTTACTTTCTCTCTTCTCCATGTTCTATTGATTCTATTCAAGGATTTGCAACCAAGGGACGATTTTGAATAGATGTTTTCGCTACTCTATAAGAACTTCATTAATTATTCTTCCAATAATATTTATTGCAAGTTTCAACTTCCCACATATATATTCTCAATTGTCTACTTTACACCTTTTCAAGAAATGACAACTATTAATGTCCATATATACTACTTTTCTTAGTTAATAAATAAATCTTTATTTAAAAAGTCACACTGATTCTACAACTCATTCACACAGGGTACGGAGAGGGATGCCTAAATAGAAAGTTTACTTTAGTATTTTATTTTTTATATCTAAATTCATCTATAGTATTTGCGCTAGCATATTTTTATATAATTAAATAAATTAATTATATCATCCAGTTTTATATCGATTCGACCGTTCCAAGTAGTTTGACTAGTGAACCAGTTAGATGACCGGTTTGATACCTAATCCGGTCTGAAAACATTGGCACTCATGTCATTTCATGCTACAAATTTATTTTTATTTAAAAAACAATAACTCATTAATTACTCTAAAATAAAAACAACATTAAAATAAAATTTAACACTAAAAAATACTTAAACTAAAAATCTATTAATTAAATTCCCAACCATGTAGTCGGGCCATTTTCCATTTGCATTCTAGGACGTTTTTCAACATCAGCTTGGGGACATCGTCATATGGTTTAAGTAAAATCTCTACGACTCGGTCTAATGTCCCCCAAAACAAAGTTTTTCGCAATCAGTCTAGCAAGACCATTTCTTTTCGATTACTTTCATACGAAGGGATGCTTGTTGAGTTATTTGCTTCATTAATTCATTTCTTTCTCACGCAACGCTTTGTAATCGCTTATGGCATCATTCAGTGTTGTTATAACGCCGTAAACCGAAGAGGCTAATGTGACACTATTACATATATCAATTCAAAACTCAATCCATAATATTAAACTAACGGTACAAAGTCATAACTTCAAACAACCCAAATAATTCAAATGAACCAAATTTAAATTATTCATTACATCATAAGCAATAGAAAAGTCTTGATCTCTGATTTCTTTATTCATTGATTTTTCGGGTTACCCTGATTACCTACAAATAAATAAGAAAAGACCACAAAGGAAAATACGACTGAGCCAAGAGTTGCTAAGTGGCGGAAAGAACAATAGTAGTGACGATATAACGACAAATTGTATCATCAAAATTTTACACACGAGACTGATACAGAACTAATCATATGATACTGAAAATTAAAATCTAATTCTAAGCATATATACTGATATATATGATACTGAACAAATACTGAAATTGAAACTGAACTGATCTAGATGACGTGTATATATAAATTGAATAAGTCATGAAATATAAGAAGTAACTAAAGCCGAAACTTAACTGATAAGTACATAGCTAGCCGTTCTATGCACCGATGAGATGGTGTGTGCGGCGTACACACATGATTCCATCCCCCGGATCTGAACTGAACTAGGATCGATTCATCCGTCCCATATAATATGGCCAAAGTACTACTTGAGTACAATCGTGTTAATGGAGAAGCCGTGAGCTTTTTTATAAACACTGTCACGAAAAATATCATGTCATTGACGCCACAATGACATGTCGGACATGCTCGGGTAACAGAAAGTTAAATCAAATGGTAGTATAACTACCTAACATACAATGCATTAATAAACTCTTCTTCGTATTTACGAAAACATGCAATAATAAACACAAATTTATAAAAATCTATTGCATGCTACAAGTCTCGATAAATAAGATTAATAAGTCAAGCGAGTCATAACATAGCAGAATTGGATAATAACAAATAATTGTTTCTAAGCGAAGCACAAATGCCGAAGGCCAAACGAATCATATTAACGAAACCAAGGTATCAAAAATCTGTACTACAAAGTAACGAAAAAATAGGATTAAACTAAGATAAAGAAACCAAGAATCCGTACCTTATTTAAAATGCGCAAACGATCAACGCCGATGTCGTCCTCAAATTATAATAAATCCTACACTATAAATAATTTGGAGTTATATTTAGGAATATAATTACTTCGTGATGATTCATTGGTTTTTACGACGACCAAAATTATGTAAAATCTTACGGTAGTCATTAATCTTTTATTTATATATATCATAATATGTGCTCGTCTTATAATAATCTATAATAACACTAATGTTCGCTTAATTGGATTTCTTAAATGAATATTCGAGTTATGTTATAGTTTTAGTTGTAATGAATGCATATAAAGACTTGATAAAGCCACATTAATTAAATCACTAACTATACGTATAGGTGTATGCTAATAGCTAGAAGTGAATTTATATTGGTTGCTATTTTTCTTCCTGGCTCTAGCTTTTTTTTTCTTTTTTTTTTGTATTTTGAGTGTGCACAGGATGTGGTCATTGGCAACCCATGATTCATTTTATTAGGTTTTTAACTTTACTTAGGGGTTGTGTGATAGCATTTGAATCAACATCTTAATGGTTCAGATGTTTAAATGGTTTAACATTTAATGGTTCAGTCTGTTTATTTCGCGAGCAAATGTCTGAGTGGTTCAGACATTTGCCTTTGATGGTTAAACATTATATTAATGCTAAATGGTTAAGAAGGTTTAATATTGAATGGTTAACACCTCTTATCTGAATTAATCAGACATTTGCCCTTGAATATTTAAGCGATATACTAGCTGTTAATAATTCAGGCATCTTAATTGTTTAGCACTTAATGGTTCAGACTTCTTTTGGCTCAACGCTTAATCATTCAGAAATTATCAAACAACTCATTAGCCTACAAAGTTTAACAATTGATTTATTATTCAACCACGCTCTCACGAACTGTGGTGTAGGTTGGTCAGATTCTGAAGGCCGCAACATAATTAGAACAGTGAAGGTTTCAGAGGTCCAAATGAGCATATAACATCATGGTTTTCAGTCATCTGTAGGTGTTGTGTACAAGCAGAAATATATAGGTGAATTACCGTGAATATATTTGTGTTACATTATCTTTTTTGAATAATCTAAGTACCTGTTGGCAAAAGAATGCCCATTCCCATAGAACCAATTTCAAGAACCATTGAAGTTAACTCAGACATGAAAGGTTTGCACGAAACAGAAATGAAAACAAGCGAACAAACTAAAATAGACTTCTTATTGTATAGACATGATTTATGAATTTTAAGTGACTGGTGTAACATCCTGGTTTCCAGGGTCAAATGTAATTATTAAAATAAAATAAATACGAACTTTACATTTTGTATATTATTAAACGAGTAAGTAATGAGTGAAATAACTATTTTAATTTAAAGTTTTAAACGAGTTTTAGTGTCGTAAGAGACCGTTTAAATATATATAAATATAATAATATATTATATTTAAACGTGCTCCATTTTTAACGAAACTTTGGTCGACTCGTAGAGAAAAATAAGATCGTCTCAATGGCATATTTGAAATTTTATAAGACGTTATATTCAAAAAGTTATAAGAAAAACGAAGTAAGCAGCTGAATTAATTATACCAATATAATAGTAATAATGTTAAAAAATAGAAGAAGAAGAAGCGAAGAAAGAAGCAAGCACACAAGCATGTCAATATCATCCCACGACGCTGCAGAGTATTCACCTGTCTGCTTGCTTTTCTTATATAGAAACCTTAAGGTTGAATTTAGATTATAAGTTTTTTAGGAACGCCCTAGTTTTTAAAGAGAATCCCGAGTAATCAATACCCCATTGGGTATTGTTATTAGTTGTTTTTAGAGTTCGGGTAGGAATGCGAGTAAGAAGACTCTACATCAAATTACCGTAGATAGTTTTAAGGTATGTTCTCGTTTAAGTTTATGTCAAGTTAATTATTATTTATTTTAGATTTACATTATTATTATTAGTAGTTTTAATATTATTAGTATTATTATTTTTAGATGTTAGGGTTGTTGTTAGGGGTGGGTATTAGGTAGCCTAGCCTTAGTTAGGCATGGACTGATCACCCATGCTTAAACAAGGTAGCGTAAACCAATATCCAACCATTTCAATAACTAGTTAGTTGTACCATTATCTAATCTAAAAGAGTAAATCTCGATTTTGGTCCATGTGTTTTGCAAATTGACTCCACTTGAGTACCAACGTTTATTTTGTCTCCATTTGAGTACCAAAGATTGAAAAAGTTCTCTGTTTCAATCCAAATTTCTAACGGTGTTAACATTTTCTGTTAAATTTTGTAAAAAGACCAAATACCCCTAAGGCTATAAAAATATCACCATCTCCACCAAACACCACATAACACCACCGCCACCACACACCACCGCCACCACACACCACCGCCACCACACACCACCGCCACCATACACCACCGCCACCACACACCACCGCCACCCACACCACCACCACCACACCACCAACCACAACACAAACGGGTCGGATCTCGGGTCTAGAACACAAAAACGCCTTGATCCACTGACCCATCTGCTTATTCTGTTGGTCAAGCGGGTTGCCCCTGAACCGATTGTCGTTGCCGGAGCCTGTGTCCGGCGGCGGTGCAGCGACAGAGATCTTGGCGACGGTGATGAGAGGGTGGTCGGTGAAGGTGGTGGGACGGAGAAAGTGAGGTGTGAGGGGATGACGAGGGTGACGTTGAAGTTGTCGTGTGAGATGTTGCGGAAGAGCTCCATTCATGGGTTGAGGTGACCTAGGCCGAAGAATGGGAGAACGAAGATGTCACCGGAAGTCGCCATTGATGAAGATTCGAGCTTTCATTTCTTGACGTGAGTTTGGTTATCCATGGGTTTTGCTGTGAATTTATAGAAACAGAGGGTGTGATTTATTATATATGAAAGGATTTAAATTATTGATGATATTATGTGATGGAAAATTGGGCCAGGAGAACCCAGAGCGATGTGATGATCAAGGCGTTTTTGTGTTCTTGATAAGAACATTTGAAGGAGGTTGACAAATTAGGGGAATTGAAATCATTGAAGCGATTAAACAAGGTTATATGATAACAGATTCGCAGTTTTTGAATGAAGATCACTGTGGTGGATCTTGCTGTTTGACCGCCATAATCAGGGATAACAACCTTGTGGTGTCGAATGTGGGCGACTGTCGCGCGATGGTGAGCGTTGGCGGGGCTGCTGCGGCCCTCACCGACGATCACCGCCCCTCGACTTCAATATTCTAGAAGGAGTGGCCTGAGGGTGGAGTGTGCCAGCGGTGGTGTGTGGTGGCGGTGGTGTGTGGTGGCGGTGGTGTGTGGTGGCGGTGGTGTGTGGTGGCGGTGGTGTGTGGTGGCGGTGGTGTGTGGTGGCGGTGGTGTGTGGTGGTGGTGGTGGTATGTGGTGTGTAGGAGATGGTGATATTTTATAGCCTTTAGGGTATTTTCGTCTTTTTCAAAAAATTTAACAGAAAATGTTAACACCGTTAGTCAAAAGGACAAAAACAGACAACTTTTTTAAAATTTAGTACTCAAACAGACAACTTTTTTAAAGTTTGGTACTCAAATGTAGACAAAATAAACGTTGGTACTCAAGTGGAGTCAATTTGCAAAACACAGGGACCAAAACCGAGATTTACTCAATCTAAAATTATTTAAATTGTATCAGGATTTAGAGATATTATCATATTGTACTAGGAAAGGTTATCAACTTTGGGCAACTGCTAAACAGGTGAGTTCCTCTGATCTGTTTTCTAAAACGGGATGTGATGTTCTGATAACTGGTAATAATTGAAGAATTGACTATCAATAGCATCTGTGATATGTGGCAATGCTTGATAGGATGCTTGAGGGTTGATTGTATGATTCTGCTTTAGCCAGTAGAGTTTGTATACATAGCCTGGTTATGTGAATTTATACTGTGCTTACTTTGTTCCTATCTGTTTGCCATGGCTGTATCTGCTTGATGCAAAAGTCAATAATAACATTTTTGAATTTTAAAGAATGCCATGTTTATGAATTCACAAGCTTTATGCTGAGTCCCAAATATTTTTATTTTATGGACACACACATCCTAGGTGTCAAGAGATTGAAGAAATTAGAGATTACGGGCTAGTTTACGAGGAAATAGAGGTCTAGAGCGCTACTGAAGATTCGGATCTCTAATATAGTTGAACTGATATAATGGTATTATCTAGCATGACAAATATAATGTATATTTTGATGTATAATTAAAGTTAGACTTCCGCTATGAACTCCATTATTACTATGTGTTCTATACATCCAATGCGTAACGCTCCCTGGGATAGCCCGGGAGGCGGGCGTTGTAACATCTCGTATTTTCGTTAAATTAAAAGTTAATCTTGTTAAGTTTTGTAAGGACTACTCATGAAATTTATGGTTTACTCATGCTTATTTTTTTATTGCCTTTAATTTTTTTTATTATACAAAAGTGGTAATAAAGCTAAAAATTATAATAATAATAATAACACTAATAATAATAATGTTAATAACAATAATAATAATAATAAAAATAATAATAACGATAATAATAATGATAATAAGATAATAATAAGTTATAAAAATTAACAAAGTTAAAACTTAATTATGTTTAAAGGGGCCTAATTGTCAATTTAGAAACTTTGGAAATAAAGTTTATGCATAAAATAACAAAGTATTAAAACACAGGGACCATTTATGTAATTTTGAAAAGAGGCTCAAGTCTTCCCCTCTTTCCCCGATTTTCCGGCGGCCGACCGGCGGGCTCCGATGCGGCGTCGGCGAGCCCCAAACCCACACAAAATCAACCGTTTTTTATGTCAAATCGTTCCAAACGCTTCGTGAGCGAGATTCAAACACCGTTATAGACTTTAAACGCATTAAAACCGGTTACAAACTCAATCGAGTGAGTAACCGAAACCATTAAATACAAAGAGCCGTTCGAACATTTAGGACTGATAATACCGAATCAATTCGACCTAATCGAACGATTATCAGTTTCTAAATCATTACAACTCTCAATTGTATCTGAACCAAACAAAAACATCTCCTTTGATATCCACTTTAACCGCGGCACACACCCCACCCGAACTACATCTTCTGCAAGTTGTTGAGAGCAATTGGTTGAGGGCTTTCGAGGATCATAATCCACTGAAACTACACACGAAGTGAATTTGATTTTCAACATCAATTGGGCATCAATCGAGTCGAATGTAGTCGCGACCTGTTCTTCGGTTGTTCTTGATGTGTTGAACTTCAAAACGGGTAATTGAAACCATCTACATACTCGTGTTATCATAGGGAGCAAAAGCCCTATGATTTCAAACGTTTACATAATCGTTTTGATCTTCAATTTGATCGATCCATGATTCTAGGGTTCATATGAATTTGGGAGTTATTTTGGGTTTTGTGTTTAATATATTTAAAACCAAGTGAAACCAAGGCCACGGCCCTGGTTCACTGGTTAGTCTCTTGCACCCCCACCATGAGGTCCTGGGTTCGAACCCGGGCACCCTCATCCTTTTTTTAAAGCCTTTTCAAGCCTTTAAAATAACTAAAAAATACCTAAAAATTATAAAAATAAATTTATAAACTTTCTTTATGTTAAAAACTACCTAATGATTTTCTGTAAATTTATTTAATAAAAGACCTTAATATTTTTCTAAAAAACATTATAAATAGTTATTTTTATAAAATGGGACTTGAAATAATAAATCTAAAATCATTAAAACATTAATGGGCACTACATTATGTTAATTATGGATTAATCATGAAATATTAGAAATTGTATATATTTTATAGTTTCGTAAATTGTTTACAAATGTTATTTTAGGTTATAAAATATACTTTAACTAATGGTTTATACTAATAAGTTATTATTAGTCATTACGCTAGTTTAATCATTGTTAAAATCATTTTTTTCAAGGGATTATAAAATTTTATTTACATTTTCTATTTAAACCTCATCAACTAGTATATTTAATTTCTTTTCTATACTAAGACATTTAAATGATATAACTCTTTTCATTAAATCAAAGTATAAATAATTTCATTATATAAATTTATTTACTTGTCAAAACCCCACAAGTCTATTGAAACCCTAGTTCTTGTTAGAACGTTAACCTTATTATTAAAACTTTAACCTTGTGAATATATATTTACATATTTAGGTGTCTTGTGACGATTCACGTTGGAACGACGTTTATTATTCTTATTAATCTTCATTGCATACTTATTTTTCATGTGAGTTTTCCTTGCCCCTTTTTTTTACATTTTTCACACTATTTTGGGGTGAAACATGATACTTATACATCATACACTTATAAACGTTTGAGACTTGTAAAGCACTTGCAATTCATCTTATTATTTGTCATGGTTATTTGTGTGTGGTAAGTGTTTATATGAGATACATAGTTTGTTTACAATCATTAACTATTGCTAGCCTGACGACGTCTTAGATCTTTGGGCCTGACAAGCCTATTTGGTGCTAAAGTCGATGTATTGCCGACTCCTAGGAGCCGTATGCTTGTGCACTAGGGAACCAAATACACTTAGCCAATCATATATACTTGTAATCAAGTCGAGGTTTGGTTGTAACGATATGTGTTCTATAACCTTACTAGCTTATAACCTATGACATGAATTGCTACTTGTAATCTTTTCATATTATGTATGAAAACCTTGGAAACTCACCAACTATTTTTAGTTGACCGTTATGTTTATCATGTTTCAGGAAAACCCCCAAGTTTGAAGTGAACTTATGTTGCTGGCAAAATCTAGGACTTAGACCTAGTTAATAAAATCAATTGATTATGCTGTGTTATGTCATGTTGAAACTTATTTTATTATTAAGACTTATGTTTGTAATGTACCTTTCAAACTTATGAATAATATATATTTGGATTTAATAATAGTGTTATGTGGCTGTGAACAATCGTAACCCTCACATCTCGACGATTCCGCCGTCAAGGTTGGGGTGTGACAGATTGGTATCAGAGCCCATTACTATAGGGATTTAGGTTATTAGAAATGGTGACCTAGACTATAGCTTATGCATGAACCTTATAGGATAATACTTATATTTTTATAGATACATATGGTTTGCATACTACATAATGCTATGCTTTCTTATGTGCAACTTGATGCTTTAGCATAGAATTGCCTTATGTATGCTTAAAACTTAGTTACCTGTCTCCCTGAACTTAACTTTGACTCTTCGACTCTCCCCGACAAATGAACTTCCTCAACCTATTCTTAACGACATGTGGAATCTACACCTATCATCATGGGTTCAATTCCTTAGACTCTATGTCTAATCTATAAAAATCTCATCAAGGTTTTGATTTCATAAACCAAAGAAATTTGTGTGACACATTGATACCTGTATTCTGGATTTCCTGGCAAAAGGCCTTCGGGCTAAGGCAAGCATATCGTATAAATCTCATTGTGAGACCAGTTATGCTTACTTGGGGATTTCTGGGATGAGTGATAAGCTATGGTCAACATACACAAGTCTCTATGGCAAATGGGTCAATTTACCTTGACGTGTCAACGATTCCAAATGGTAATGCGTTACCAAATGGAACCATTCTCTTTGTATCTTAAAAATCTTTGATTCCTTGAACTGGTTTCTTCTCATTCTTATCATACATAATGTTCCTGTGATATTGAACTCGTTTGACCTTTCAACTCCCACGTTTAACCATCGTTACACGTTAGGCGTTTCATGTAGCTATTTCTATACCTTGATCAACGTGTACATGACTCTTGTTATACCAAGATATTGGGAATCTAAACCGAATGGTCTTCAAAACTTTAAATCGTTACTTATGGTTTTCAAATCCCCTTAAAAATGTGTCCCATAACTAAAGACATGCAATGTTGTAAGGTGGAATTTCTATATCTCGAGATACTTTGTCTAGGTAAAGTGTAACTAGTGATTTGATTCGACCATTGAATCTGTTTACTTGACTTGAAACCCTTGAGATGAGTGACCACTTATTAGTACGCGTGTCTTCAACAAGGTTATGGTTGACCTCATATCTTGAGAAGTCCATGTATTCCCTTCGATTGTGAATCGAATGTTCACATCTCATTGTGATGTCGAATCATTCTTGTCCTTGATCTTGTCTTCCTTATTTAAATTATTCAAGATTTGAACACCATCATAACAAATTCTGCTATCTCGAACTTTGATATTAAGCTTGTAAGCATGATTTTCTCTTTTGTTACATTGATGTAACTTGAAATTTCCTGAATTTCTAATTGATATTCTTTTTCTTTTCACTGTTATGTCAAACTTCGTACCGTTTGCACCATGGGAGATGTAAGTTTGTAAGTCAAGCTATGACTAAGAACATTCGTATCTCCTAAATGATTCTAACTCATCAAACAGGGGTGATTCCCTTACTTTGATGATTCCCTATTCGTTTCGATAAATGGTTTTCAATCGTGTGTTTTATGAAATTTCATCCTTTGGATTGGAGTGATTACCTTATCTTGAGGATTGACTTCAATTATTTTCTTTGGAATGACACTTCACAATGACATGATCTCACCAAAATAGGATTGAAACCCGTACTTTGGTGACAAATGTTAATCTTTGATTGTTTTCTTGTTTATGAAGCTCAATCATCAAGATAGGCGTAAATCCCATACCTTGATGATAATTTCATTTTGTTGATTGTATTTTCTCAAATGAAATGACCTCGTCAAAGTAGGAGTGAATTCTGGATTTTGATGAAGAAGTTCATCCTGTTATATTTTGTTTTTGTAAAACTTCATCGTTAAGATAGGAGTGATTTCCCTTACCTTAATGGTGAGTTACCTCGTCTTATTTCTGTGGATCCTTAACAATGAGTTGGGATCGAACTTTTGATTGGTAAGTTAGTGGTCATACCTTGGGAATACACCATCAAGTTAGGAGTGAAACCACACCTTGATGACTATTCTCATTTCTTGATCTTTAATTTACCAAGGTTGTAATCAAGTGACGAGAAGCATGTAGTAACTTGAAGGGTGAAACAATGTTAGTGATTCGACCTATTAAGCCAAAGCATGATCTCTGAACTTGAAAGGAGACCCGATCGCTTTAGGTTGATTTTGATTCCAAGCTTGGAGCATTTAAATTCTTAAATCGATTTCTTTCCCTTTAATCTCATGTTTTGATTTGACCTAGCTATATGGAACCATTGATTCCTTATTCATCGACTTTATTTTGAGTTATCATCAAAACTGATTGTACGATGGTAGCCTTCCTAAACAATCTTTCTGCTAAAGACATTAGCAACTTATGCTCATGTCTTTCTAGTCATACAAATGTTCTCAGCTGTGCTTATGGTTTGTTGAACTGCATATGTAACCTGTACTTAGAGATTGCTACCTTGCAAACCATGTTTACAAATACCTTTCTTATTGTTTGCGTCATTACTTGAATTGCTTTGAATCCTTAACCTTGGAAATCTTTAAAACTCTATCTTGATTTCGATCTACGAGACTCGTTATTACTTTCATTATGACGCGGATATGGAGATTCATAAATTTTCGTAATTTGTAGCCATGGGTTTGGCATAAAACAAAAGACATAACTTGGTATATGTCCAAATGCCTCACCTCTATATATGACAAAGCCTAACATCCGTGTTCCTGAGAATCTCCTGTTTAACTTTTCATTCAACTAAAATGATTCTTATCTTAGAGGTCATATTGACTCATGTGGATAACGGGTCGAGAAATTGACCTGTATCTGTTTCAAATATTCTTACACCGTGGTATGGCATTAAAACATCGATCGTCATTTTGGATGACGATTGATTTGCTGCTTTAATAATGTTCCTAATCACCGTCGTGAACTCATTCCAAAATTTCCTCATATCGTATTATACTTAGACCGATGGTTGGTCAAAGGAGAAATGCATATTCACAAGACATGCGTTAAGATCGTTTCATATGGTAACGTTTGGGATTCTTAAATTCCGACGGTTAACCTTTCTTATCATTGTTGGTCTTGTATTGATTTAGACATCACTTTACCACGAAATTATATTATGCAAGTTATAATTTTATAAGTCTAACATACCATGGTAACTCGTCATCATTTCCAATGTTTTCTCTCAAAACGTCTCGTATTTCATTGGAAGAGTTCAAGTTGGCATATATTATGTCAAGTGACTTAAAGGATTCCCTAAAGTGAAACATCTCATCTATAATCAAACGTCTATCACTGTGGTAACCGAAACCATTAAATACAAAGAGCCGTTCGAACATTTAGGACTGATAATAACTGAATCAATTCGACCTAATCGAACGATTATTAGTTCTAAATCATTACAACTCTCATTGTATCTAAATCAAACAAAAACATCTCCTTTGATATCCACTTTAACCGCGGCACACACCCCACCCGAACTACATCTTCTGCAGTTGTTGAGAGCAATTGGTTGAGGGCTTTCGAGGATCATAATCCACTGAAACTACCACGAAGTGAATTAGATTTTCAACATCAATTGGGCATCAGTCGAGTCGAATGTAGTCGCGACCTGTTCTTCGGTTGTTCTTGATATGTTGAACTTCAAAACGGGTAATTGAAACCATCTACATACTCATGTATCATAGGGAGCAAAACCCTATGATTCCAAACGTTTACATAATCGTTTTGATCTTCAATTTGATCGATCCATGATTCTAGGGTTCATATGAATTTGGGAGTTATTTTGGGTTTTGTGTTTAAAAACATTTAAACACCAAGTGAAACCAAGGCCACGGCCCTGGTTCACTGGTTAGTCTCTTGCACCCCCACCATGAGATCCCGGGTTCAACCCGGGCACCCTCATCCTTTTTTTAAAGCCTTTTCAAGCCTTTAAAATGTGACACCTCACAATATCAAGCAAAGAACATTATGGATTACTGTCACAATAGTGTGACAGTTCAGAGATACAGATGGATTTAATGAACAAATTCTTAAAAACATTCAAGATATTCCCAAATCAGAAAGGAAACCCAAGATTCTTCTTGTGAAGATCATGTGGTGAATGATATGGTGTAGCATCTGTCATCGGTAATTCTGTCAATTTATGTTAAGCTCGGTAATTCATTGTATGTATCAATTAGACTCATGTGTTTCTCATAGTATCATTATTGTTTTAACCGAAATATCTTTGTGTACTCGTCCATATGTGTCGACTATCTTTATGTATTTATTATTTATACATATACATTATAACGTTTAGTTGAGATTCTCGTATACACATTCGTGTTAATAGTAATAATAATAATAATATAATATAATAATAATAATGACAATACTAATAAATAATAATAATGAAAATAATGATAATAATAAAAATAATCATGACAATAATAATAAAAGTAATAATAATAATAATAAGTCCAGGGGCTGTTTTAATATTTTTGAAACTTAAAAATGAATTTTATAACATAAAATAACAAAAATAAAACTCGAGGGACCATTTGTGTAATTTCTGAAGTTTCAAATTCCACCCCCCCCCTTTCGTTTTTCCGGCGACAATCCGGCCGAGGTCCGGCCAAACTCCGGCGAAGCCCTAAACCAGCTAAAAACCTGATTTTAATAGCCCAAATTAACCCGAACGTTTCGTGGACCAGAATCGAACACAATGCAACCGAAAAACGCGTTTAACGGTCGATTAATCGGCTAAAACCTTTTTCCACTTTATCAATCGACCGTTCAACGGCTAATTCATCCACTCAACACCACTTTAATCAAAATTATACCGTTGAATCAAACCTTAACACATTACACATCGAATGCTACTGCCCATTTCAACAAAACACACAAAATCAAACCGAATTAATCCACCTCTGTTCTCGAACCTGCAACTAATCGGATACTACTCTCCGAGCCTTAAACACTGCAATTAACATAGGGTTATTGATCATTAACATCATTCGAAGCTTTCTGTACGAGTAATTCGATTTCCATCCAAGTTTGATCAACATTTGAATTCAAGATTAGCCGCGACCTATTCTTATCTGTTCTATCATCGATTCGACACATAAACAGGTAATTAAACATGCTAATCTACTCGTTTATATACAAGGATTAAAAGCCCCATGATCTTAACTGTTATTAATATCGAATTCGTGTCCAATTGAACCCAAATCAAATTAGGGTTTCGGGGATTTAGGGGAAGCTGGGTTACTCAGCTTAAAAACAAATCGAATGGAGATCCATTGCGGCCACGACCCTCTGGTTCACTGGTAAACGAGCGGGTGTGGGTGTTGGAGGTCCGGGTTCGAACCCGCTTACCTACATTTAATTTTTTTAAAAGCTTTTTAAGCTTCCAAAAATTATACAAAAAATTCTAAAAATTATAAAATAAATTTTATAAGCTACCTGTATTTTAAAACTCACAAAATTATTTCCTGTAATTTATTTTGTTTAGAAACCTTAAAAATATTTATAAAATCTTATTTGTAAATATTATAAATAATCATTTTTAATAAAAATGAACAATAAATAGCGTATAATTATGAAATAACCACAAAAATCATAGAAATTATATACAAATTAATTACGAATGTAATTACATGTTATATTTTTATATACTCAAATCAATAAATTATTATTGAATATTACGGTAAATAGTATTTATTTCACAGGATTACAAAGAAAATATATACAAAATATATTTAAAACATTAGCAGATGTCAAACCTTAGCATCACTAAGTTCATAATCAAACTCAAATATATATATAACTAATCATGGGCATCAAACCGAACCGATTCGAATTCAATCAAACATATCTATTCACACTGAGTATGTTTTAAAGGATTAGTTATAATCAATAATAGGTATTGATCGTATCTGAACGTGCATTGCTTGATTCTGTGAAGTCTTTGTGCATTATAACAATTCAAGGTGAGTTTCGCGGCCCCTTTTTATGTTTATACAAGTTTTCAATGTTTTCAATCAATGAGGGAAAAGTATGCTCACCCGTATTCAATTTTGTACATCGTATATTCTATTTTCATACTTGGAATCAATGTGATACTGTTTTGCATGCATACATGGTGTTATTCTATGATTCTTACAACCATTAATTCCCGGGTTTGGGAACCAACGGTTAGGTATTGGTAGTACTACTGGGTTGACACCCCCGCCCTTCGACGATTGGTTAACTGCGAGTTACCAACACAGCTGCCAGCAATCCGGCCAAGGGTGAATATATTCCGTCAGATTTATATGCATAACGTCATTAGGTTTGGTTGTCTTTAAACACATGTTATGTGGTTTGTGCTTGCAGTATGATTCCATATCAAATTCTATACAACATCAAATGTTTTAAATTTAAACCTGCGGAACTCACCAACATTATGTGTTGACATTTTTGAGCATATCTTTTCAGGTGAACATAATCAAAGAGGATAGCTAGTGCAGATGCCTTAGCAGAGACCTCAGGATTTCAAATAGATTTGCATATGTAATATTTGTCGTTTGTTTCCATATTTGAACATTGTGTATTTGGATTTAGAATCAATAAGACTATGATAGTCGTGGAACTGACTAACCACGACACAAGTCACCATTGTGTCGGGGGACGTCATGACACGAGAAGTTTGCATGTATTATATCTCTGTATTTATACCAAGTGTTATGACGATCCCGTCCATCGCATCCTCGTGTTTCCGCTCTAAGCGAGGGTGTGACAGATTGGTATCAGAGCCTTGGTTATAGAGATTTAGGTGGAGAATTCGACCTAAACTGTAACCTAAGAACCTTCATATAGAATGCATGCTAGGGATTGTGTGCATTTGATTTTACCTAAAGTCTATAAACTTAATATACAGGTATATTCCTATATACCTAATAATATACAAGTATGTTCCTACATACTTGATTTTATATATATACACGTTTTATCCGAATATCCCAAAGGAAGACATTATTACTCTTAGACTATCTTCTTGGGATACCTTTATGCTAGAACTTTACGCTTGTATGCGCACAACATCATAGTAACAGGGAACTTCGGTGATCACACGTAGTGTTGATCTCGGATATTGAATCCGACCCTGTCATAGTTATGAGTGAAATTCTGAAAGTATGACAGATATGCGGTTATCATTAAACATAATGTGCTTATATGCTTAATTGCAATTACATGCTATTATTGAAATACTGGCTCATGGACAGGAGGACATCATATTACTTGTGCTTGTTGAATCTAAATAATACTATGATGTTAACTTGGGGTAAGTGAAGCTAAGGGTGATCATGCAAGGTAGATTACCATTACGGGTGCACACGTAATTGTAATTCGCCATGCATGAAAAGACTGGTTAATCTTACCACGAGGTAATGATCATGAGTATCACACATATCTATTCTATACCCCAGGGTGCTAGGGTCATAATTCTGGTAAGTCCTTGTTGGAGGCAATCAAACATTATAAGTCCTTGTGGAAGGCAATCAAACATTATTAACATTTACTCAAGTCCTGTCCTACTTAGGGCCATCATGGTATTTCCAATCACGATATTGACCTTATGAAACATTTATTCTTGAGTAGGTGCTAAGGAAAATTAAGATGTTATGTAACTAGTTTAAGTATTATTCAAGGTATATCGTGGATGTGGTGGGAACGCTGCGGGGAACCCTATATATAAGCATCACCGGTATACTGAGAATGTGCTTAACCTAAGCTACATAATGATCTTAATGGACCGAAGCATAGGTTATTATGAATTAATGCATGAAATCATACGGTGACTAAAATTTCCATCTTTCTGTAGTTAGAAGATGGCACCTAAAAGAGTCGCACGCAAAACCAACCAAGAAGCTGAAGCCCCACAAAACAGGAGAAGGGGTAGACCCTCAAGAGCCGGTGGTGCTCCAGCCGACAATAATCAGGAAACTGGCAATCCTGATATAGCTGCCATGATTGCTCAGCAGCTAGCTGCATTGGTACCAACCATCGTAACCCAAGTAAGCGATGCCCTGCTGAACCATCCTCTCCACGGGGATCACAACACCAACGGTCAACATGATCAAGGTGTGGTGGGTGATACTGGCAATGGCAGAACAAATGGGAATGAAACTGGCGACAACCAAACCAAACGTGGATGTACATATAAAGAATTTGTGGCTTGTAAACCCCACGAATTTGATGGGAAAGGTGGGGCGATAGCCCTGACTAGATGGCTTGAGAAAATGGAGGTCGTGATCGACATCAGTGAATGCCTCGATAGCCAGCGGATCAAGTATGTTACGTGCTCACTGCAGGGCAGAGCACTAACCTGGTGGAACACCCAGGTTCAAGCTAGGGGAAGGGAATCTGCGATACAAATGACCTGGGATGAATTCAAAGCCTTGATTACCGAGGAATACTGCCCCCTCAACGAGATGCAGAAGCTTGAACATGAGTTCTGGAATCATGCTATGGTGGGGGCAGGGCATGCAGCTTATACTGACCGATTCCACGAGTTGGCTAGATTAGTTCCACACTTAGTCACCCCGGAGTCTAAGAGGATAGAAAGATACATTTGGGGACTCGCGCCTCAAATCCGGGCGATGGTAACTGCAGCTGCTCCTCCCACAATCCAGAACGCTATTCTGAAAGCGGGCGCTCTCACTGACGAGATGGTAAGAACAGGAGTACTGGGTAAGGGAGCGGAGAAAAGGAAAGAGACTGGGAAACAAGTCGGTCTGGTACTGGAAAGTTTGATAAGAGGGCTAAAACGACCAGAAACTTTGTGGCCGTAACTCAAGGGACGAAAGATTACACGGGACCGCACCCCAAGTGCAACAAGTGTAATTGGCACCATCCCCCAGCAAAGCAGTGTCGGGAATGCATGAACTGTAGGTGCTTGGGTCATTGGGCGAAAGATTGTAGAACTGCGCCAAACCTGGTCATGCCCATTAATGCGGTTAACCCTGCCGGGAACGCCAGGGCATGCTATGAATGCGGAGGTCTTGATCACTTCCGAAACAAGTGTCCCCGATTGAACAGAGCACCCGGTCAACAAGGCAATAACCAGCAGCAACTGCTGGCTATAGCTGGTAATCCAGCCCAGGGAAACCAAGGAAATGCTGCAAGAGGACGTGCCTTCGTCATTGGAGCTAATGATGCCCGTCAAGATCCCAATGTCGTCACGGGTACGTATCTTCTCAACGACCACTTCGCATCTATATTGTTTGATACGGGAGCAAATAATAGCTTCATATCTTCTGATTTTGCACACATGCTTGGCTTGAAACCGAGTAGGCTAAAAACTAGCTTTTCAGTAGAAATGGCCAACGGTAAATTTGTACAAGCAGATGAGATCATTAGACAGTGCTCCATAATATTAGAAGACCATGCCTTCGACATAGATTTGATACCTTTCGAGTTAGGGAGCTTCGACGTAATTGTGGGAATGGATTGGTTGGCGAAGCACGGAGCAGAGATCGTTTGTCGGGAGAAGGTAGTACGAATCCCCATGTCTAATGGGGAGGTACTCAAGATTCAAGGAGAACGACCAGGAAGAACTCTGAAGCTTATTTCCTGCATGAAGATGCGACGATGTCTACGGAAGCAGTGCTATGCACTCCTGGCTCATGTTGTAGAAAAGAAGAAAGAAGGCATCAAGTTGGCAGATATTCCTGTGGTGCGAGATTATCCGGAAGTATTTCCTGATGATTTGTCGGGATTACCTCCTCTACGACAGGTAGAATTTCGTATCGAGTTGGTTCCTGGAGCTACGCCGGTAGCAAAAGCACCATATCGATTAGCACCCTCCGAAATGCAGGAACTCTCCAACCAACTACAAGAGCTATTGGAGAAGGGATTCATTCAGCCGAGTCATTCACCATGGGGAGCACCGGTTCTATTTGTCAAGAAGAAAGACGGGTCATTTCGTATATGTATCGATTATCGCGAGTTGAACAAGTTGACTGTGAAAAATCGATACCCTCTGCCCAGAATTGATGATTTGTTTGATCAACTACAAGGAGCTTCGTATTTCTCCAAGATTGATCTTCGTTCTGGATATCATCAACTGAGGGTTTTTGAGGATGACATACCGAAAACAGCATTCAGGACTCGTTACGGGCACTATGAGTTCTTAGTCATGCCGTTCGGGCTGACTAATGCACCAGCTGTGTTCATGGATTTAATGAATCGAGTGTGCAGACCATACTTATATAAGTTTGTAATCGTGTTCATAGACAATATACTTATCTATTCTCGTTCGAAGGAAGACCACGAGAAACCCTTCGAGCAATTTTAGAATTGTTGCGGGAAGAGAAGCTTTTCGCCAAATTCTCGAAGTGTGAATTCTGGCTTCAAGAAGTGAAGTTCTTGGGCCATGTGGTTAACAAGGATGGAATCCATGTAGACCCCAGCAAGATTGAAGCGGTAAAGAATTGGGATACACCCCAAACACCATCAGAAATCCGACAATTCTTAGGATTGGCCGGATATTATCGACGGTTTATTGCGAACTTTTCAAAGATCGCACAACCGTTGACCATGCTAACTCAGAAAGACAAGAAGTTTGATTGGGGACATGCACAAGAACAAGCTTTTCAAACGTTAAAGGAAAAGCTGTACAATGCTCCAATACTGTCTCTTCCGGACGGAACAGACGACTTTGTGGTGTATTGTGATGCTTCGCATCAAGGATTGGGATGTGTGTTGATGCAGGGAGGTAAGGTGATTGCATACACCTCACGACAACTAAAAGTGCATGAGAAGAATTACACAACCCATGATTTGGAGTTGGGCGCTGTAGTTTTTGCACTTAAGATATGGAGGCACTATCTGTATGGAACCAAATGCATCATCTATACCGACCATAAGAGCCTTCAACACATCCTAAATCAGAAAGAGCTCAACATGCGACAACGGCGATGGGTAGAATTACTTAGTGACTATGATTGCGAAATCCGGTATCACCCGGGGAAAGCAAATGTGGTGGCTGATGCCCTCAGTCGTAAAGAACGCGTAAAACCATTACGTGTTCGAGCCTTGGGATTGACTATTCAAACGAACTTAAAGCTCAAATCCAAAATGCGCAAACTGAGGCTCTAAAAGAAGAAAACCTTGCGGGAGAAGAATTCCGAGGATTGGATAAACAGATGAATCACAAGGATGACGGCGTACATTACTTCATTGATCGCATATGGGTTCCCAAATGGGGAGATGTACGTACATTAGTCTTGGATGAAGCACACAAGACTCGATATTCTGTTCATCCCGGTGCAGACAAGATGTACCATGATCTGAAGGATCTGTACTGGTGGCCGCCAAAATTTGACCGGCTTGTCGCGTGCACTAGTCAAAGATAGTATTTGTATAGTTTCTTAGTACCAAAACTATGTAGCAAATGGTAAGAAGGGTGTCGAATCACAAGGAGTATGTGGTTTGTGTTTAGACTTGAATTGGACTAACGAGTCAATTATGAAGCTTGCTATTTTGTTTATAAAAGCTTTGATATGTTTACTTAAAATGGTGTTGAGACTTTGTCCAACACAAAGGAATGAGCAAAACAAAAAGGTTGCTTAAAAATGATTAGTAAAACTTGGCAAACATAGAACAATGGTTAACAAAACAAAGTTTAATAACAAGGTTCACACCCGGTTGATATCATAAGGTTATGGTTCTACCAATCCAACTAACTTGCATCAAAGGTATGATTTATGCTAACGAGTTCATCATTACAAGGTTTAGGTATCAAGAATCGTCAACGTTAACACGGACAATAATACACTTCATTACACAAGAACATTCAAACTCTACATCTACATAGCACACATGACCAACTCCATTTTTCAAAGACAAATTTCATACTCATTCATTCAATTTGGGAATTCAAGTTAAGCTCAAAGTACTAGCGTAAATGTTTCAAGCAACCAAATACAAAACAAGGATGCAATCTAGTTTTCAAATGTTAACAAACCATAATCTTACAATACACAAACCGGGGGAAAACCCAAAGAAGCTTAGCCTCTCATGTTGATTGAAGCTTGGACTCCGGGTGATGATCTTGGTTGCAACTCCATGGCACTTGGATTTGGAATCACTTTGATGATGATGAAAATGAGTTAGAGAAGTAGAGAAGAGCTCCAAAATCGCCCAAATTCGTCTCTTCCCGCGTCTGCTGCTGATTCCTGTGTTTTTGCCTAATTCCCCCCTTAAATGTGGTCAAAACCCGAAGGCTCTGGTCAACCCAGGATAAGGACGTAAGTTACGTCCATAAGGACGTAAGCTACGTCCTCTCCACTTGTGTACGTCCTGAGCTACTGTCTTACGTCCTCAAATCAGGGAAAATAGGTTAAGGACGTAAGCTACGTCCTTGAGGACGTAATTACGTCCCTTGCAAAATTTTGCCTTCAATCTTTCTTTTGTTGTCTTTCCATGTTCTAGATCTCAGCTGTCTTTCTCTAACGCTCAAATTCCTTCCTTTTAGCTCCAAGTACCTGCGTTTCATAAGCGGGACAAAGTGATTCCGTTCGATAATAAAATCACGTTAAACGCATACATTTAAACACTTAAAACATATACAAAACATGAACGCATCACATCCCCACACTATCATTTGCTTGCCCTCAAGCAAATCACTAGCACAATTAGCTCCTAATGTGTACTCATGATCACATGGCATTTCTCTGTAATGTCCGTTAAGGTCCCTCGTCATGATCAACTCATAATTCCCTTAAACAACATTACTTTTCAGATCAAGATTCTTCTATCCAAGCCTAACGAGCTGCCCAATTTTCCCTATGCATGTAATCACACCTCTCATAATTTTCACTCCTCTCGGTTTAATATTTAGTCTAGCAAAAGATGTGCTAGGATATCAATGTAATACTCTCAACCAAAAACAACTCATAATTACCATAAGCTTGCACAATGATCGCAACTCCACCAATTAACACAGACCGTGCACACATCAAAAGGTCTTTGAAGGGTCGTAATGTAAGGCTTAGGTTCTGGGTGAGGATAGAGAATGTAAAGTGCTAAAGGTGGTGAAATCCAAATAAGAATGTTGAATCTTGTTAACCAATAAAGCAGCACTACACAATGGACTTGGGTAAACTTGACCCATTTTTGCAATTTATTACCTCTGAATCATGACATTGATATTGTGGTCATTTTGACCCATTATTGACTCAATTTTTTTTTCATATTTTTGATGAGGATTATATCTAAACACTTCACTGCTTCTAACAATGCTATATCAAAATTTCAAGCAATACTTATCAGATTTCATCACACGGGTTTAAAAGTAAAAACGTTTGAAAAGGCTAATGGGTTGATTCGGTTTAAACAATTAAAAAGATTAGGGGCTCAAACTGGCGACTATAGGATTATTGTAGGGTCGGTAACACAATTGAAACAGGCTAATCAAACAACGGTTTATCCTAATGCCTTAATCACATACGTGCAACAGTTTGGTTCATGATCTCAAAACGTATCCATTGTGCAAGTTCTGGAATTAAGTAATTGTTTTGGTACACACACATGAAGAGAAGGTGAGCAAATAACCTACTGTTGTTCTAAGCTCATGTATAGGCTCAACTCTCACAGAAAACAGTGGTTGACAGGCTAAGGATGTGCAAACATGCATAAAAGGTCTATTATCTAGCTCGTTACACTTAGTTAGCTATCACTTATCCGTTCTTAAAAATTTCCTTTGCCCTTAAGTTGAACATGAGTCAGTACCTCTATTTTACATTACACAACGTTGCTTTCATGTACCATTTTTTTTACTTTCCCTCATCCCCACACTTAAGTCATACATTGTCCTCAATGTAAATTTTAAAGCTTGTATGTGGGAATTAAAACAACTTTCCCCTACTTAAGTGATAGATCATGCTTCTCAAAGATCACCCCCCAACAACATCAGTTTAACGCATTCCCATCACATAACACTTAATACACCACCAAACACACAACAGAAAATAATTGTCTTGACCACACCATGGAACACCTAGCCTAAAGCAACAGAAAAGGAAAGAAAAGAAAACAACAGACACACATAAATGTAAAGCATAGTTCAACATAGATAGGGTGGAGCACGTGGACCTGATCATAGGATCAGCGAGTGCATCAATAACCACCAGATGGTGGTCCTGGATATGGCTGCCCGAAGATACTCTCAAAGAAGCCCCTCCTCACATCTCCCATGTCGAAAGCATCAGCTTGAGTTGCATGAGATCCACTTGGTTCGTCTGAGGGTGCGGTGGTAGTGGGGAGCCAAACAGATGGTGTAGATTGTGGGTAGTATGGGGCTTGTTGCGTCTGACTGTAGGGAAGAAGATCGGGTGACTGCCAATCGGTGGAAGGTGGTGTGGGTGTATAAGGCAAATCCTTGCATGTAATCCTCGCGATGACGAATGTTCTCCCTATACATATAATCCTGGTTGCGATAGAATTCCTGAGAATACATCATATGTTGCATGTACATCCTATTTCGCTCTATTTCCTCAGATTGTCGATCAAACATCCGTTGTTCTGGCTCTGACCAACGTGTAAATCCCACAGGATGAGCCTGAGCCACTGCAACCCTTATCCTTCTATGATACGGATCATCATCATCTGCCACATCACCTCTCACTGGGCTATCGCGTCTTTTCCCTTCCTCCACAAAAGAATCCCCTTCTCGAATGCCAGAAATCCCGTCTTGCACTTCTAAATATCGACCACTCCTTCTATCTACTAGCTTGTGAACACCCGCAGACCTCTCATAAGACCACCCCGGAGGTAAATTGCTAATTTTGAATGGCACATGGTTACCTTCTTCTTCTGAGCCCTGCTTGGTAAAACATTTTGTTTCCTGAAAAATTTTGACAACAGTCGGCAATGTGGAACTGATTTCCTGTCTGATTTCTCCCGAGATTCCCAAATACTCCACAAGATAAGATGCCGAGCAGACAGAGCTGGTTTTCCTGTAACTAAAGCATGTAAGACCATCACCTCATATAACCTTACCTTCGCCTTGTCACCCATTCTTGGAAGCACATTCTGATTCAAGAAAATTAACAACAGTTTGGGCAATGGTTTCAATTTGCACGATCAAGAGACCATCGTGCCATGTTAATTCCTTCAGGTACTTGAAACATCTCATATATCATACTTCGCCACACATCTTCCTTGGCGACTTTACATGCTAGCATTGCATCGGTAGGGTATGTATAGGGGGTCCCATCTGCTGTTCCTGAGTCAAAGTGAGCAATCCTATTTAAGTTAAAGAAGGATAGACTCACTGTCTTACCATTCACCTTTCCTGTGAGTTGTGTTGTGACGGGAGGATTATCTCCTGGTTCCTTCTTCAAAGTAGACATCCATTCCAAAATTGCATCCATATAAATATCCTCAACTCCATCATTGTTGAAACTCAAATGTTGTTCCCACCCCAATCTGGTGAAACATTCAACCACCCCAAACCTCTCAAAATCCAACCGGTGAATCTGTCTTTCGCAAATCATCAATTTATCCGTGGACACTTGACTTGCCTTCATCTTCTTCAAGTACATCTCTGCTTGCACATCTGCACCCTTAAAAGATGATAGGCGTCTACTTTTTCTCCAAATGGGAAGTCCATCATCCCCATAGTCCTCCTCTTCTGAGTCGACTGCTCGTGTAGACTCATTGTCGGATTCATTTTCGGATTGAACATCTTGCATTTGAACTTCCTCGTCCTCAGATTCTTCAGTATAGATCACTCGCCCCCTTTTTGCCAGGGAGGACGAAGCAACCTCCTTTCCTTTTGATGATCCTGCTGCAGTTTTAGTTCTCACCATTTTACCTACATTTTCATGACCAAAGTTAGTGAAACATCATCACATGATCAACATCTATTTCAACACATTGCCACAACATTCACTTATCAAACACTATTTCTATAGTCATGAACTAGTTAGAGGCAAACTAAATCCACTAACACCCAATATCCAAACCACTTTCAATTCATGGTACAATCTGCGTTTATATCTATTCCTCACAACTCTCTTCTTCTAAACTCTCTAATTTGACCATTTCCATTCATAATCACACATACAATGTCACCATCTACTAACATTACTTTCAAAATATTCATATGCATAATCAACCTCATAACATCTAATGAAAGAAGAAAATACACGTACCTTGATGCTTGAAAATGTATGAGATGAATGAAGATGCAAACTTGACTCTAAAAACCCGAAAATCCCCACAATTTTTCGTAACCTTAACCCTTCGATATCACTCAAACGGTTGCGATTCACGCAAAATTACCACATGGGTTTTGTTCCTCTCAAAAATCAAGCCAATTGCATATATAATATGCAAGATTTGGTTAAGAATTGAGAGAGTTGAGGTTGATGGAAGTTAGGGTTTATAGTGTAAGAGAAGAAGAATTGGAGAAGATGGGAGGGAATGGGTAGAAAAAACGAATGTGGTGAAAGGCTTGTGGTTAAAAATGGTCGGTTTTTTTGAGGATGTGGTTGATATTTGACCAAAATATGTGGTGAAAACCGGGTTTCTGCACCCTGCGCAGACCCGACGTAAGTTACGTCCTTAGGGACGTAGCTTACGTCCTCTTCAGAACTTGGTTTCTTCGGCTAGGAGAACGTAAGGCAGAAAGGTGGGACGTAAGGGACCTTTGGGACGTAAGCTTACGCCCGAAGGACGTAAGTTACGTCCATTTTGCCATTTTTAATTAATTAATTTATTTATTTATTTATTTTTTTAAATTTCCACACTTATATATAGATAAATATCACACATAAAATATAAAAATTAACACACACACCATAAATAAAAAAAATGTAGATATATATATCTATATATATATCACCCCCCCGAACACACGTGTATTGTCCCGAATACACACCAGTCGCACGCGCAATGGGTTTTGTGACTCGGATTTTGCTTGGCAACACTAAATGAGGGCTGAAATGGTCTATACTAAACTAAGCAATGCAAACAACAACTATTTACAAGTTACCTCTCGTGGGTTGCCTCCCACGCAGCGCTAAGTTTACCTGTCGTTAGCCGGACTTTGCGGTGCTGTGATCAAATAGGTACCTCATCAAGAGTGCTCAACAACAAGCACTCGGATTGTTTGTCCACCCCATTTATGTCATTTGGGTCAAGATATGGTTTAAGGCGGTGCCCATTCACCGTTTGCCTTAAATGGTCATCAAAATCTTCAATCTCTACATCTCCAAAGTCGCCCACCCGAGTGATCAAATATGGACCCGTCCATTTACTTTTTAGCTTTCCGGGAAATAGCTTTAGGCATGAGTTGTACAACCATACCTTTTGTCCGGGCTTGAACTCCTTCAAACGAAGCTTGGCATCATGAACCCGCTTCATCTTGTCCTTGTATGCAGATGCGGTTTCATAGGCTTCGTCCCTGATCTCTTCTAACTCATTCAGCGCCAATTGTCTTTGTTTACCTGCACACTCATAATTCATGTTAACAGTTTTAACCGCCCACAAGGCACGATGAGTTAACTCTACAGGTAAATGACAACCCTTTCCATAGACCAACCGGTAGGGAGTGGTTCCAATAGGCGTCTTGTAAGCGGTACGATACGCCCACAAGGCATCATCTAGTTTAGTTGACCAATCCTTGCGATCGGGTCGTACCGTTTTTTGCAAAATTTCTTTGATTTGCCTATTAGAAACCTCTACTTGTCCACTTGTTTGTGGATGGTATGGTGTTGCAATCCTATGGTCAACACCATAACGTTTTAGAAGTTTGCCAAAGTTAAGTTTTTAAAATGTGTCCCCCATCGCTTATTATCACGCGAGGGATACCAAATCTTGAAAAAATGTTGGTTTGGACAAACTTGCATACTACCTTATGGTCATTGGTCTTGGTGGCGATTGCTTCTATCCATTTAGAGACATAATCGACCGCCACCAAGATATAGAGATTACCAAAAGAGTTTGGAAAAGGGCCCATGAAGTCAATGCCCCAAACATCAAAGATTTCCACCACCAAAATTGGTTGCATAGGCATTTCATCTCTTCTTGTCACACTCCCCATTTGTTGGCATCTTATGCAACTCTTGGCAAATTCATGGGAGTCTTTGAAGATGGTGGGCCAATAAAAACCACAAGAAAGGACTTTGTGACCCGTCTTTTGTCCACTGAAATGTCCTCCACATGCCGATTCGTGAAGCATGCTCAATACACACGGGATCTCCTCATCCGGTAGACATCTTCGGATGATTTGATCGGCTCCGACTTTGAAAAGGTCCGGTTCATCCCAAATGTAATGTTTTGCTTGAGCCTTGAAGTGTTGTTTTTTTCTTCTACTCCATCCTTCCGGCAATGTACCTGTAGCCAAATAGTTTGCAAAATGGGCGTACCAGGGGTTATTGGTGGTGATAGACATGATGTATTCATCCGGGAATTGTTCATTTATCTCCGGCGTGGTATCTTCTTCCACTGGTTGAATTCTTGACAAATGATCCGCTACTACATTTTCACTCCCTTTCTTGTCTCGGATCTCAAGATTGAATTCTTGCAATAACAAAATCCAACGAATCAACCTTGGTTTCGCGTCCTTTTTCTTCATGAGGTACCTAACAGCAGAATGGTCAGAATAGACAATAACCTTGCTACCCCATATATAGGACCTAAATTTATCTAAAGCATATACCACCACAAGTAATTCCTTCTCAGTTGTTGTATAATTCAATTGTGCATCTGAGAGGGTTTTACTTGCATAGTATATGGCAACGGGTTTCTTATCAACCCGTTGACCCAAGACAGCCCCAATAGCATAGTCACTCGCATCACACATTATTTCAAAAGGCAATTTCCAATCAGGTGATTGCAAGATTGGAGCTTCAATTAGTTTTAGCTTCAAGATGTTAAAGGCTTTTACACATTCTTCATTAAACTCAAATGGGGTATCTTTTAACAATAGATTACACAATGGTTTGGTTATGACACTAAATCCCTTTATGAATCTTCTATAAAAACCGGCATGCCCCAAGAATGACCTAATGCCCTTAACATTAGTGGGGTGAGGTAAAGTGGAAATAACCTTCACTTTAGCATGGTCTACCTCTATCCCACGGCTAGACACAACATGACCCAATACTATCCCCTCTTGAACCATAAAATGGCTCTTTTCCCAACTAAGGACCAAATTGGTTTCAACACATCTTTTTAAAACTTTTTCTAATTGAAGCAAACATAATTCAAAAGATGTGCCAAAAATTGAGAAATCATCCATAAAGATTTCTAATGACTCCCCCACCATATCTGAAAAGATACTCATCATACACCTTTGAAAGGTGGCGGGGGCATTACATAACCCAAAGGGCATTCGCCTAAATGCAAACGTGCCATAAGGGCAAGTAAATGTAGTCTTTTCCTGATCTTCAGGATGAATAGCTATTTGGTTATAACCTGAATAACCATCTAGAAAGCAATAAAATTTCTGACCTGATAGTTTCTCAACAATTTGATCAATGAATGGTAAGGGGAAATGATCTTTTGAGGTAGCAGCATTCAATTTCCTGTAATCAATACAAATTCTCCACCCGGTTACTGGCCGGGTAGCTACCTCATTACCTGAGTCATCTTTAACAATTTGGATGCCCGCCTTTTTTGGTACAGTTTGTGTAGGGCTCACCCAAGTACTGTCAGAGATTGCAAAGATGATACCTGCATCTAGCCACTTCAATACCTCCTTCTTACTACCTCTCTCATGTTTGGGTTCAACCTTCGTTGGGCATCATGTGATGGTTTGATTTCCGGATCCGTGATGATTTTGTGCATAACAATTGAGGGGCTAATTCCTTTTAGATCCGCAATGGTCCATCCAATTACCTCCTTGTTAGCAATCAACACCTCCATCAACGCACCTTCCTGTTCAATGGATAGATTAGAAGCAATAATAACAGGTAAAGTTTCATTCTTACCAAGGAAAGTATATTTTAAATGCTTTGGTAATTCTTTCAATTCAACTTGTGGTGGTTCTTGCAATGAAGGTTTCAACCCGGTGTCGATCTTCTCTGGTAGTGGCTCCACTTGAACCGACCATGGTGGTCGCTCACTCCTCATGGCCACACTCATTATCTCCCCTTCTTCCTCCTCTAGTTGCTTTTCAGTTTCCACTCTCAATCTGTCAAACATGAAACAATCCTCCATTGTGTTTTCCTCATCAACGACCATGTCGCATAGAGGTATACACTCATCAATAATGTCGGCTATGTAGCTTCATCATTAATAGGAGGGTTAGTCACACCTGAAAATACATTAAGCCTCAACCTATTGTTACCAAATGTCATGTCAACTGTTCCCGTTTTACAATTGATTTGAGCATTTGAAGTTGCCAAAAATGGTCGACCCAAGATAACCGTAGGTTGTTTGGTTTGATCTATAGAAACATAATCAAGTACTAAAAAGTCCACCGGATAATAAAAATTCTCAACTTTTACTATCACATCGGTAATTATCCCACGGGGAAGCTTGGGTGTTAAATCGGCTAATACCACGGTGGTCTTAGCTTCTTGAAGCGGACCAAAGTCGTATTGATCATACAAGCTACCCGGTAAAATACTTACGCTAGCACCAAGATCCAAGAGTGCCCTTGTCATTTTGAATTCTCCCACTTGAAGAGATATAATGGGCGCTCCCGGTCTTGTAGCTTAGGTGGAAGGGCACCGAAAGAATAGAGCTCACATTTTCAGTCAAATCAAGCTTTTTAGGGAATTTATGAGCTCTCTTTTGGGTACATAGTTCTTTTAAGTACTTAGCATATGAAGGATGCATCTAAAAGTGGCAAATTAATTTTCACTTGTTTAAAAATTTCCCACATTTCATCTTGTTGTGGACCTCTCTTCTTTACCACTTTTTGCAAGGGTGCCTTAAGAGCTTCGGGAAAAGGGACGGTATTACCCTCCACCACCTTTTCCTTAGCCTTAGGAGTTTGTGTAACCTCAACAGGTTTGGTTTTAGATTTTTCAGAAAAATTTTCATTTTGACCCGTTTGGCTACTTTCACCCTCATCGTCACTTTCATCAGTAACATCTTCCACCACCCCTTAACAAATTGGGGTGGTGGTGGTTTAACACCATTGTCAACTATCTTACCACTATGCAAATTAAGTTTATTGATTGATACCTCGCGTGTGTTTTTAGAATTTGAGCCTTGATGTTGTGGATTCACGGTTGTATCACTTGGCAATCTTCCACCACTTCCCTTAAGCCGGCCCAAATCTTCGGCTAGTTAACCAACTTGCCTTGTGAGAGCTTCATGTGACTTATCTCTTACTTCATTTGCTCTCTTCATCTCCTTGATATCATTGTTAGATTCTTTCACCATATTCATAAGAGCATCTAACTTTGCATTCAACGAGTCATCTCCACCACCTTGGCTTCCCGATGGTCCACCTTGATTATTGTTGTAATTTCTTTGGAAGTTACCATCCCGATTGTAGCCTTGATTACCTCCTTGATTGTAGTTGTTCCTTTGGTAGCCACCTTGGTTGTAATTTCCCCCTTGATTATTCCCTTGGCGGTTTTGATAGCCTTGTCCACCTTGATTGGCCGGTTGGAAGTTTGGGTTCATTTGGTTTGAAGGATTACCATACCTAAGGTTGGGATGGTTCCTCAAACCCGGATGGTAAGTGTTGGAGTTCATGTCAAAAGGCTTCCGATCTCCATAAACTTGATTCACCTCTTCGGTTCCTTGAGCCATGTTTACTTGACAACTATCGGCTCTATGACCAATGTCCCCACATTCTTCACAAACCGCGAATTGAACCGCATTTACATCTTTCTTCTTCATACGAGCTAACTCCCTTTCCAACGCGGCTATTCGATCCTTTGCACTTGAGTCAATGTCGGAGGTGGATTTTGGAATAGGGTGCTTTGCTTTCCTATCTGCGGATTCTTCGGCTCTTGAGTTCTTGCTCATCCTTTCAAGGAACTCCCAATCCTCTTCCTCGGGGTTATTCAGCAAGGTTCCATTGCTAGTAGACTTAAGGTATTTCCTTTCTTCTTTTGTCAATCCGTTCACAAAACTCTTCACTAGCTCCCAAAGCTCAATTTGGTGATGTGGACACTTTCTTATCAACTCTTTGAAACGAGTAAAAGCTTCATGAAGTGGCTCTCCGGATTGTTGTTGGAATGTCCGGATCTCGTCCCTCATTTCATCCGTTTTGACCATTGAATAGTATTCGTCAAGGAAGACTTGTTGCATTTCTCCCCATGTTCGAATACTATTAGCCGGCAAGGTTAAAAACCATTGCTTTGCCTTGTCCTTCAATGAAAATTGGAACAATCTTAAACGCACCTCATCTTGTGAGAAGTTGTGTCATCCAATTGTGCCACATATGTCGGAGAATTCGGATATATGTGTGTAAGGCTCCTCCGTTGACATGCCATGAAAATGAGGTAAGATGTTGATGTAGTTGGGCTTGCAATCAAATGAACGCCTTCCCGGAGTCGGTGGAACAATAGGAGAAACATTGTCCGATATGATAGGTCGAAACCTACCATTCACACCTTGTGTTCGAGCTTGTTGAGGTTGTTGGCGTGGAGGACCATTCACTTCTTGATGCATCGGGTATCTTCTTTGTGGTCCTTGATTAGCTACACCGACAAACTGAGGAATTTGGTTTGGGTTGGCATTCATGTTTGGATTCCTAAATTGGTTTTGTCTATGTTGACGGTTGTAGTTGTAGTTCTCATTCTCCATATACCCACGGTTCCATTCATCATAATTATCACCTTGGTAGCCATAATCACCATCATACCTTCCTTCATTGTAGAACCCCCCATTGCCTTCATTGTCATACTCATAATCATCACTATCACCCGTGTGATAGGTATGAACACTCACCCGCTCGGGTGATTGGTAAGATGGAACACTAAATGGCTCATCGTCATGAATGGCATTTCTTAGCTCATCTAAGTTTGGTGGGCCAAAGTGACCCATGGGGTTTTGGTTCACATGTTCAAAAGTTGGGTTACTATGGATATGAGTTCGTCTACGGTTTGGGTTGGGGTTATTCTCATTATTGGGTGGTGGTGGATTTTGTGGAATGCTGTATTGTGGTGGGGGTCGGTTGTTACTACCTCCCTCTATTTGGTTGGCTCGGTTCCTTCTTGCAAAGCGTTCAATTTCCGGTTCAAACACCAACGGAGAGGTTCTTCCGGATGCTCTAGTATGCATGCACTACCTGTGATCTACACAAATAATACACCCAGCATAACAAGGGAAGAGGAATGATGCAAAAATAACCAAACACTCAAACAGAAAATCACAAACTAGTCAACACAATTCTACACACAAAGCGCACTACTCCCCGGCAACGGCGCCAAAATTTGACCGGCTTGTCGCGTGCACTAGTCAAAGATAGTATTTGTATAGTTCCCTAGTACCAAAACTATGTAGCAAATGGTAAGAAGGGTGTCGAATCACAAGGAGTATGTGGTTTGTGTTTAGACTTGAATTGGACTAACGAGTCAATTATGAAGCTTGCTATTTTGTTTATAAAAGCTTTGATATGTTTACTTAAAATGGTGTTGAGACTTTGTCCAACACAAAGGAATGAGCAAAACAAAAAGGTTGCTTAAAAATGATTAGTAAAACTTGGCAAACTTAGAACAATGGTTAACAAAACAAAGTTTAATAACAAGGTTCACCCCCGGTTGATATCATAAGGTTATGGTTCTACCAATCCAACTAACTTGCATCAAAGGTATGATTTATGCTAACGAGTTCATCATTACAAGGTTTAGGTGTCAAGAATCATCAACGTTAACACGGACAATAATACACTTCATTACACAAGAACATTCAAACTCTACATCTACATAGCACACATGACCAACTCCATTGCTCAAAGACAAATTTCATACTCATTCATTCAATTTGGGAATTCAAGTTAAGCTCAAAGTACTAGCGTAAATGTTTCAAGCAACCAAATACAAAACACAAGGATGCAATCTAGTTTTCAAAACAAATTATAATCTTACAATACACAAACCGGGGGAAAACCCAAAGAAGCTTAGCCTCTCATGTTGATTGAAGCTTGGACTCCGAGTGATGATCTTGGTTGCAACTCCATGGCACTTGGATTTGGAATCACTTTGATGATGATGAAAATGAGTTAGAGAAGTAGAGAAGAGCTCCAAAATCACCCAAATTCGTCTCTTCCCGCGTCTGCTGCTGATTCTTGTGTTTTTGCCCTAATTCCCCCCTTAAATGTGGTCAAAACCCGAAGGTTCTGGTCAACCCAGGATAAGGACGTAAGTTACGTCCATAAGGACGTAAGCTACATCCTCTCCACTTGTGTACGTCCTGAGCTACTGTCTTACGTCCTCAAATCAGGGAACATAGGTTAAGGACGTAAGCTACGTCCTTGAGGACGTAAGTTACGTCCCTTGCAAAATTTTGCCTTCAATCTTTCTTTTGTTGTCTTTCCATGTTCCAGATCTCAGCTGTCTTTCTCTAATGCTCAAATTCCTTCCTTTTAGCTCCAAGTACCTGCGTTTCATAAGCGGGACAAAGTGATTCCGTTCGATAATAAAATCACGTTAAACGCATACATTTAAACACTTAAAACATATACAAAACATGAACACATCAGGTATGAAGAAAGACATTGCTCTATATGTGAGCAAATGCTTGACGTGTTCCAAGGTTAAAGCTGAACACCAAAAACCATCGGGATTATTACAACAACCCGAAATTCCCGAGTGGAAATGGGAGAACATCACAATGGATTTTATCACCAAACTCCCGAGAACACCAAGCGGGCATGACTCGATATGGGTCATAGTAGATCGATTAACAAAATCAGCACACTTCTTGCCTATCCGAGAAGACTATAAAATGGATAAGTTGGCAAGATTGTACATTAAAGAGGTTGTGACAAGGAATGGAGTGCCAGTGTCAATCATATCCGACCGAGACAGCCGATTCACTTCATGCTTTTGGCAGACGTTGCAGAAAGCGATGGGCACTCGACTGGATATGAGTACAGCCTATCACCCCCAGACTGACGGCCAAAGTGAACGCACAATACGAACACTTGAGGACATGCTACGTGCATGTGTCATTGATTTTGGTGGTAGTTGGGATACTCATCTACCGTTGATAGAGTTTTCCTATAATAACAGCTACCATACTAGTATTAGGTGTGCACCATTCGAAGCGCTGTATGGTCGAAAATGTAGATCACCTGTATGCTGGGCCGAGATTGGCGAGAGTCAGCTAACAGGTCCTGAAATCATACAAGAAACAACCGATAAGATTTTCCTAATCAAAGATAGACTTAAGGCTGCTCGAGATCGCCAAAAGAGCTATGCCGACAACCGTCGGAAACCGTTAGAGTTTAATGTTGGTGATCGAGTGTTACTTAAGGTCTCTCCATGGAAAGGGATAGTTCGGTTTGGAAAGAAGGGGAAGTTAGCCCCGAGATACGTTGGACCATTTGAGATCACAGAGAGGATCGGTCCAGTGGCATACCGGTTAAGGTTGCCACAAGAGCTTGGCAGTGTGCATGATACTTTCCATGTATCGAATCTCAAGAAGTGCTTAGCTGACGAATCACTTCACGTGCCTATTGAAGACATCAAGATTGACCAAAGTCTCCATTTCGTGGAGGAACCTATTGAGATCATGGACCGAAAGGTCAAGAAGTTGAGACGCAGTAAGATACCTATTGTTCGTGTAAAATGGAATTCCAAACGAGGTCCAGAGTTTACATGGGAACGAGAGGATCAGATGAAACTCAAATATCCTCATCTGTTCGAGGATGACACTTTTGGACCTAGCACAAGTTGAATTTCGGGACGAAATTCTCTCAACTGGGGGATACTGTGACACCTCACAATATCAAGCAAAGAACATTGTGGATTACTGTCACAATAGTGTGACAGTTCAGATGATACAGATGGATTTAATGAACAAATTCTTAGAAACATTCAAGATATTCCCAAATCAGAAAGGAAACCCAAGATTCTTCTTGTTGAAGATCATGTGGTGAATGATATGGTGTGTAGCATCTGTCATCGGTAAGTCTGTTAATTTATGTTAAGCTCGGTAATTCATTGTATGTATCAATTAGACTCATGTATTTCTCATAGTATCATTATTGTTTTAACCGAAATATCTTTGTGTACTCGTCCATATGTGTCGACTATCTTTATATATTTATTATTTATACATATACATATATAACGTTTAGTTGAGATTCTCGTATACACATTCGTGTTGATAGTAATAATAATAATAATAATAATAAATAATAATAATAATAATGACAATACTAATAAATAATAATAATGAAAATAATGATAATAATAAAAATAATCATGACAATAATAATAAAAGTAATAATAATAATAATAAGTCCAGGGGCTGTTTTAATATTTTTGAAACTTAAAAATGAATTTTATAACATAAAATAACAAAAATAAAACTCGAGGGACCAGTTGTGTAATTTCTGAAGTTTCAAATTCCACCCCCGCCCCTTTTCGTTTTTCCGGCGACAATCCGGCCGAAGTCCGGCCAAACTCCGGCGAAGCCCTAAACCAGCTAAAAACCTGATTTTAATAGCCCAAATTAACCCGAATCGTTTCGTGGACCAGAATCGAACACAATGCAACCGAAAAACGCGTTTAACGGTCGATTAATCGGCTAAAACCTTTTTCCACTTTATCAATCGACCGTTCAACGGCTAATTCATCCACTCAACACCACTTTAATCAAAATTATACCGTTGAATCAAACCTTAACACATTACACATCGAATGCTACTGCCCATTTCAACAAAACACACAAAATCAAACCGAATTAATCCACCTCTGTTCTCGAACCTGCAACTAATCGGATACTACTCTCCGAGCCTTAAACACTGCAATTAACATAGGGTTATTGATCATTAACATCATTCGAAGCTTTCTGTACGAGTAATTCGATTTCCATCCAAGTTTGATCAGCATTTGAATTCAAGATTAGCCGCGACCTGTTCTTATCTGTTCTATCATCGATTCGACACATAAACAGGTAATTAAACATGCTAATCTACTCGTTATATACAAGGATTAAAAGCCCCATGATATTAACTGTTATTAATATCGAATTCGTGTCCAATTGAACCCAAATCAAATTAGGGTTTCGGGGATTTGGGGGAAGCTGGGTTACTCAGCTTAAAAACAAATCGAATGGAGATCCATTGCGGCCACGGCCCTCTGGTTCACTGGTAAACGAGCGGGTGTGGGTGTTGGAGGTCCCGGGTTCGAACCCGCTTACCTACATTTAATTTTTTAAAAGCTTTTTAAGCTTCCAAAAATTATACAAAAATTTCTAAAAATTATAAAAAATTTTATAAACTACTTGTATTTTAAAACTCACAAAATTATTTCCTGTAAATTTATTTTGTTTAGAAACCTTAAAAATATTTATAAAATCTTATTTGTAAATATTATAAATAATCATTTTTAATAAAAATGAACAATAAATAGCGTATAATTATGAAATAACCACAAAAATCATAGAAATTATATACAAATTAATTACGAATGTAGTTACATGTTATATTTTATATACTCAAATCAATAAATTATTATTGAATATTACGGTAATAGTATTTATTTCACAGGATTACAAAGAAAATATACGAAATATATTTAAAACATTAGCAGATGTCAAACCTTAGCATCACTAAGTTCATAATCAAACTCAAATATATATATAACTAATCATGGGCATGAAACCGAACCGATTCGAATTCAATCAAACATATCTATTCACACTGAGTATGTTTTAAAGGATTAGTTATAATCAATAATAGGTATTGATCGTATCTGAACGTGCATTGCTTGATTCTGTGAAGTCTTTGTGCATTACAACAATTCAAGGTGAGTTTCGTGGCCCCTTTTTATGTTTATACAAGTTTTCAATGTTTTCAATCAATGGGGGAAAAGTATGCTCACCCGTATTCAATGCTGTACATCGTATATTCTATTTTCATACTTGGAATCAATGTGATACTGTTTGCATGCATACATGGTGTTATTCTATGATTCTTACAACCATTAATTCCCGGGTTTGGGAACCAACGGTTAGGTATTGGTAGTACTACTGGGTTGACACCCCCGCCTTTCGACGATTGGTTAACTTGCGAGTTACCAACGCAGCTGCCAGCAATCCGGCCAAGGGTGAATATATTCCGTCAGATTTATATGCATAACGTCATTAGGTTTGGTTGTCTTTAAACACATGTTATGTGGTTTGTGCTTGCAGTATGATTCCATATCAAATTCTATACAGCATCAAATGTTTTAAATTTAAACCTGCGGAACTCACTAACATTATGTGTTGACATTTTTTAGCATATCTTTTCAGGTGAACATAATCAAAGAGGATAGCTAGTGCAGATGCCTTAGCAGAGACCTCAGGATTTCAAATAGATTTGCATATGTAATATTTGTCGTTTGTTTCCATATTTGAACATTGTGTATTTGGATTTATAATCAATAAGACTATGATAGTCGTGGAACTGACTAACCACGACACAAGTCACCATTGTGTTGGGGGACGTCATGACACGAGAAGTTTGCATGTATTATATCTCTGTATTTATACCAAGTGTTATGACGATCCCGTCCGTCGCATCCTCGTGTTTCCGCTCTAAGCGAGGGTGTGACATAAAATAACTAAAAAATACCTAAAAATTATAAAAATAAATTTTATAAACTTTCTTTATGTTAAAAACTACCTAATGATTTTTCTGTAAATTTATTTAATAAAAGACCTTAATATTTTTATAAAAAAACATTATAAATAGTTATTTTTATAAAATGGGACTTGAAATAATAATCTAAAATCATTAAAACATTAATGGGCACTACATTATGTTAATTATGGATTAATCATGAAAATATTAGAAATTGTATATATTTTATAGTTTCGTAAATTGTTTACGAATGTTATTTTAGGTTATAAAATATACTTTAACTAATGGTTTATACTAATAAGTTATTATTAGTCATTACGCTATTTTAATCATTGTTAAAATCATTTTTTTCAAGGGATTATAAAATTTTATTTACATTTTCTATTTAAACCTCATCAACTAGTATATCTAATTTCTTTTCTATACTAAGACATTTAAACGATATAACTCTTTTCATTAAATCAAAATATAAATAATTTCATTATATAAATTTATTTACTTGTCAAAACCCCACAAGTCTATTGAAACCCTAGTTCTTGTTAGAACGTTAACCTTATTATTAAAACTTTAACCTTGTGAATATATATTTACATATTTAGATGCCCTGTGACGATTCACGTTGGAACGACGTTTATTATTCTTATTAATCTTCATTACATACTTATTTTTCATGTGAGTTTTCCTTGCCCCTTTTTTATATTTTTCACACTATTTTGGGGGTGAAACATGATACTTATACATCATACACTTATAAACGTTTGAGACTTGTAAAGCACTTGCAATTCATCTTATTATTTTGTCATGGTTATTTGTGTGTGGTAAGTGTTTATATGAGATACATAGTTTGTTTACAATCATTAACTATTGCTAGCCTGGCGACGTCTTAGATCATTGGGCCTGACAAGCCTATTTGGTGGTAAAGTCGATGTATTGCCGACTCCTAGGAGCCGTATGCTTGTGCACTAGGGAACCAAATACACTTAGCCAATCATATATACTTGTAATCAAGTCAAGGTTTGGTTGTAACGATATGTGTTCTATAACCTTACTAGCTTATAACCTATGACATGAATTGCTACTTGTAATCTTTTCATATTATGTATGAAAACCTTGGAAACTCACCAACTATTTTTAGTTGACCTTTATGTTTATCATGTTTCAGGAAAACCCCCAAGTTTGAAGTGAACTTATGTTGCTGGCAAAATTTAGGACTTGGACCTAGTTAATAAAATCAATTGATTATACTGTGTTATGTCATGTTGAAACTTATTTCATTATTGAGACTTATGCTTGTAATGTACCTTTCAAACTTATGAATAATATATATTTGGATTTAATAATAGTGTTACGTGGCTGTGAACAATCGTAACCCTCACATCTCGACGATTCCGCCGTCAAGGTTGGGGTGTGACAGGCGTTACAACCGGAACCAATGAAACAGATCACAAATGCATAAGATAGACTCATGTAACAAAACATCTACTCAAACGGGTCGGATCGGTATTCGGTGATCTGGAGCTTGAGGATTATCGTACCAAACCAATTTAACAGGGGACGCAGAAACGATGACAGTGATGGCGGTTGCGCACGTTTCAGGCACGAGTTAATATCCTTTTGAAAACTGAATTCAACATTAAGCATATGCTAACTTTAGTACCTGATTTAGGACTCTAAAAGCCGGATAAATCGAAGCTATTTGGCTGATGAACACTTGCAAACGCAGCCGATATAGTAGCGTACGATGATGTTTCACTACAGGTTGTGTCGTCGCCACTAAATCGAGAGATAAAACCGAGGGAGATTGCAAGTCGATATAGTAGCGTACGGTGATGTTTCACAACAGGTTGTTTCAATTTTATTATTGTTATTATTATTATTGTTGTTGTTATTATTATTATTATTTTGTATTGATATAAACGAAAGTTGTTTAACTTATTAATATTATATTACTAAATTACTAAATATAGTTTTATTGATATTTCTTTTATTTATTATACATGTATTGTAGTTGTTTTGCTAGAAGGCTAGGCCGCTTTACTCCCTTTACGTCTCAGTCCTGTCGGTGTCACATTTTTATTGAGGTCGGAGATGGGGCTTGTAACGGTCTCATTTGAGCTTACGCATTGGCATAATTCCGAAGTTTGTTTCCCTCTTTATTGCTTGAATATCAAACTTCGCAGCTATAACCTCCACCAGCTCCTATATGGCGTGGTTTCTTACAACCTTCCACCGACTTGAGTCTTGTAACATCTTTCTTCTCGTAAAACTTTTTTTGTATTCGCTTAATGCTTTGATGACAATATACTCGTTGTTACTTCCGCTCGACTAACGATGTTTCTACTTATTTAAAAATAAAAAGTTAATTATAAAAATATAAAAAAGAAAAGGTTGATTATATAAAAGTAAATAAAAAATATATTGCTTCCTTCACATTTGACCCATTTCGTATTATAAAAACTAGGATTGGTTCCCCGCACATTGTCGCGGGGATCTTTTTGTAGCGTTGTGTAAACCATATTAGTACAAAAGAGTAAGAAATCTAAACATGTTTTCTATGTAGAAATCCCATAATTGTATTGAATATAAAAGTACATCGATGTCATTTGTCAAACAACGATTATTAAAGAAAACGGTCTGGTTAGATATATACTTAAATTACGTGATAGACTAACCAACAGTTATACGTCGTAACGATTTATTCTTTTCAAAAGTTATAGAAAGAAAAACAAAATACTTGTAAAAAGATTATAAAGATTAACTTTTTTTTAAAAAAAAGAAAGCTTTCATATAGTTATTGTAGTTTGGTAACGATATTCTTTTCAAAAGTTATAGAAAGAAAACAATTTTTTTAAAAGATTATAAAGATTAATTTTTTTTCAAAAAAAAAAAAAGCTTTCATATAGTTATTGTAGTTTTTGGTATATTTATATTAATACGTGTACTTAAATATTTGTAAAAAGATTTATCAACTAAATATTATTAATAAAATGCATACCAACATATATATAATATAATATACAAAAAAAATTAAAAAAAAGATTATTTTTTTTTTAAAAAAAAGCTTTCATATAGTTATTGTAGTTTTTTAGTATATTTATATTAATGTGTGTACTTAAATATTTGTAAAAAGATTTATCAACTACATATTATTAATAAAATCCACACCAACATATATATATATAATATATAATATACGAAAAAAATCAAAAAACCCCATCCACATATAATATATAATATACAAAAAAAAATTAAAAAACCCCACCCCCCACCGACATAGGGGGAATAATTAATAATAGAATTCATGCAATAAAATTTTGATGATTAATCATTTTATAAATTATTATCTCCAGATATAATAATTTATTTATTCAATTTACTATCATCTTATGATCTATAAAATCATTTTTAATCAAAAATTAAATTTCAGAAATTATTAATATATTACAATATTAATATAAAAACTAATTTGTTAATTAATATTAATTCTAAAATTATTTATTTAATTTTTGAAAATATTAAATATCTTAATTTCATATTTTGTATTTAAAAGATTAAAAACGTTATAAAACATTATTAATTCATTTGTAAGTTTTAAATCAGACAAAAATTACTTTAAATCGAACTCAAGTCAATTTAAATCTATATATTTTGCAAATTATTTAAATGATTAATTATTTATTTAATTATTTTGACCAAGTTACTAAATAACTAATTATTAAATTAATTATTTTTCATATTTAATTATCTTTCTAGATAGAGGAAAGACTTGCCACCATATACCCCTCCCAGACCCTGCTCTTCAGCGGGATACACTGCGTATGTTTGTTTGTTTGTTATATTTAATATTCAAATTTTAATATTTACAAATTAAATATTTAATTATATTTAATAATTCTATTTCACTAATTATACATTATTATTTTTAATTTCAATTATTTAATCAATTTGTTCTATTCTTATTTAATCAAGACATATAATAGTTTAGTTACATTATTTTATTTGAATTATTTGTTATCCTCAAAACTCAATTGAAACCCTAATCTATATCTAGTCTTTAAATCGTTATTATTCTAACTTAAGATACCATTCTTAGGTTAACCGTGAAAAATCAGTTGGTGTCTATTCTAGAATTCTTATTATTCAATCCACATTCAATTATCAAGTGAGTATTCATAATCTTAGTTTTATATCCTACTTCTTACTATTCTAATAAAAAGGTAATTAGGGTTGTCACATGTCACTTTTTAGACTCATTAATGCCATATGGCATATTGACATTTAACAATAAATATTTTTCCACCCAAAAGAATTCAATCTACCATTTTTTTATTAATTTTTTTAAATACACATTTTATTTTCAAATATAATCCATCTAAAATTAACGGGATATAAATTAAGGCTTGGGTTCAAATACAAAGTGAACATTATGTAAAAAGTGTGAGAAGCAATCGGTGAGTGACATGTGGCATATTTTTCAAAATAGAATGAGGGGCATTTTAGGAAGTCTAATTTATTGAGATGAAGGTGTGGGCTTACATCAGTTCTCAATTTATCGATTCAACAAAATTCATCTGTTGAAGATTGCTTACATCAATTTCAATTGTTGAAGATTCAACAAAATTATTTAAACCCAAGCCTTCAACAAAATTCTGTTGAAGATTGCTTACATCTAATTTATTTGAACATAAGCCTTCAACAAAATTCTCAATTTATCGATTCAAACGGTTAACGTTTCATCTTACATCAATTTCAATCGTTGAAGATTCAAACGATCGAATTCAACTGTTGAAGATTGCTTTATGTTGTTTCTGTTGAAGATCGTTGAGTTATGTTGATCTATTTGATTTCATCAGTTTGGTACGTATGAAGACGATTATATACTGTAATTGAAATAGTATGTTAATAATTTTGTCTTTTGGATCATCATTGTGTCTATACTGCCTGATTTCTATGAATTTTGTTATTGATTGACATCATCATTATGTCATAGGTATCATCATTGTGTCGCATGTATCATCATTGTGTCATAGGTATCATTATTGTGTCTTTTTGTTCGTCATTGTGTCTTTTGTATTGTCATTGTGTGTGAATAAAATGTCATTGTGTGTGAAATAAAACAGTTATTGTGTCTATACTGTTAGATTACTCTGGACATTATCAATATGTTGCTGAACATATTTTATAAATATCAGGTGAGTCTCTATATGTTGTGTCTTTTATGTTATTGTGTTTGTTATATGAATTTTGTTATTGATTGACATCATCATTGTGTCTTAAATATCATCATTGTGTCTTTTTGTTCGTCATTGTGTCTTTTGTTCGTCATTGTGCCTTTTGTATTGTCATTGTGTCTGAATAAAACAATTATTGTTAATCAACTGGTTACGAACAAAGACGAGTTGTGTTTTTATCTTGATTATTTAAATAGTTACAAGTCTAAGGCTGATAAAGTTCAAATGGTTGCCCCACCTCCAAGCAGAAGAGATAGGTTTGCAGAGTTACCTGGAGGGAGAGAACGAAATGAAGCAAAATTTAGTGTACCTGTTAAGCAAAAGACAAAGGTAGGCCGAAAAGAATGAGGTCAGCTCTTGAGTTAGCCATCGAATAAGCAGGAAAAAAGTTGAGAAATTGTGGGTTTTGCAAACAACCTGGTCACATTATACGCAATTACAGTTTATATCTTCAAAGCATTAAGGATAAACAAGTTTCAAACAGCTCAACAGTTGATTCTATGCGTATTCAAGAATAGGATTCGTTATGTCATAAGATTTATTGTGTCATATACTCATTGTGTCATTATATTCATTGTGTCATTATATTCATTGTGTCATAAGACTCATTGTGTCATGTTTGAAGAGTTTTGTTTACGTTTGATTTTGACGATAAAAACAAGTTACCAAAATACTATTGTGTAATGTAAAGCAACATATAGCAACAAATATTAACATGCCAACACATAGCAAAATATAATAACATGCCAACATACCAAATTACTATTGTTTCAAATTACCATTGTGTCAAACTACCATTATGTCAAACTACGATTGTGTTAAATTACCATTGTTTCAAACAACCATTGTGTCAAACTACCATTGTGTCAAACAACCATTGTGTCAAATAACCATTGTGTCAAACAATCATTGTGTCAAACAATCATTGTGTCAAACACCATTGAAATTACTTTTTTTATTTCTAATGAGTTGATCCAATGACAAGAATTACTTCTCACCCTTTTTAGGAAATATAGCCTTTGTAGCATACCCTCTCCCATAAATTAAAACCCTTCTATTTTAAACTAAAAAACATATATCTCTTACTTTTACTCCTAACAAACTCTATTAGTTAATTTTTAAAATTATCTTCTTATCAAATGTTTATTTTTAAAAGACAAAGTAAGCCATAATTCTAAGATAAATGTTTACTTTAAGATTGTATAGTATCACTTAAAGGTACACCAATTATATTGTTTTATATGTTTTTTTCTATAGAAACTACTATTAGTAAAAACAAAGAATTGCTTTTAGAAATTAAAATAAAATATTATTAAAAAAGATATTTAAATTACACATTAATATTTTTAATTGTCTTTTATCTCATTACAATCTCTTTTTCTTTTTTCTTATTTATTTGTTACCATCAACAAAATCATTATTTTACAAAAGTTAAGATGCTTTAAACTAAATGTTAAAACGTGCTCTTATTTGTTACCATCAACAAAATTATTATTTTACAAAATCATTATTTTAACAAAAGTTAAGATGTTTTTCTTTAATTTATTGGATAACGTTTTTTCTGTTTTCTTTTTATCCAGTTTATTATATTATTTTTTATTTAGGTAGAACTCTTTAATCAAGTCTATTAAGACATAGCGGAGCCATTTTTAGTGTGGAATTTAGAAGGCTCTTTTAATTGATATTTGCATTGTTCATGTTTTGTTGTATTATCATGTGAGCGTAAGTTTAATAGTAAAACTCAACTATATATGTGCATGATTATGAGTTATAATTAGTACCAAAAAGCATCAAGTATCCTTCTTTCTATGAGCCTATTTCTTTAGTAAATTTCCATGCAATTTTTACTTACACTATCATATTTTACATTCTTTGTCATTTACAATTGCTTGAGACGAGATTAGTCAATATTTTACTTTTTGTAATTGTCACGTTAGGTTGTTTAATTAAAATTTTAAACTCGTGTATATCAATGGTTTTCACATACAAAACTTTGATAAAAATTTGATATCATTGTCTATTACTTATAATTTCTACTCATACGTATTTTTAATCGTATATTTTAAAATATCGTTTTATAATTAATAGAATTTAATTTTATTTAATATTTTATTTATTCAATCCGTGTAATACACGGGTTTACTAAAGCTAGTGTTATATATTTTCGGGAAATCATATGTCAATATTCAATCATTGTTATTTATTGTTATTCTATTTTAAAATTTAATTCAAAGCATGTTATGTTATTAGTTGCAATCATATGTTCATAGTTAGATAAACTAGATGTTAACACAATCAATAATTTATACAACCACAAAACAATGATAGGTTATTGGTTTGGCATTGGTTTGGCAAACACATCCCATATGATTATTCGAGTGGTGATTGAAACTATATTCATGCTTATTCATAAGCTTTCGTCTGCGGACCAAATCAATTTATTCATTAGGTTTGACTGTGCTTGGTTTAACTTTTATATTACACTATTGCATTATAAGTCTTGACATTATCATATAATTAAATTGTTTCAATCATTTTAATCAATTTATATATGTATGAAAAACTTGTGTTTACTTACCGACTAATTCTTTAGTTCATTTGTTACTTTTTCACATAATTTTAGGAAATATTGCTTAGTTGGATTATATGCAAACCTCTAGGATGCTGGACCTGATAATTAATAAGACCTTTACTTTGTGTTATTTGATGTATGTTTGAATGTAATGATTCGTTTGTTTAGTATTTATCAGTAATAATGACATATAATATTATTTTAACCTGTTTATTAACATGTGCTATGAACAATCGATTACGTTTGTCCCTCTCGATAATTCCCATCGGTTGGGGTGTGACAACTTAGATATAGATCCCATTAAAAACGGCTCATCGTCAGATTCATTCTCCTCCATTTCGAATTCAATTGATTAATGGTTCGGTTAGTTCCATCAATAATGATGTTAAAGTGTTTAAAAACTTTCTTTCGAAACGAACTGTCTTTTTGATGACCTCGAACTCTAGGATATTCGGATACATAAATCAAATCCTTAGCCAAAAGCTTTCTCCTCATTTTCATCCCAAGACGCGTTAGTTGCCCGAGTCTTCTATTTATGTTTCATTTTACATCAGGTTTTTTTTTTTGGGGGGGGGGGGGGGGTTCTTCCCCACGAATCTCTTTATCCTCACTTTTTAAAACTTGTAAATCATCATATGTCTTGTTATGTTATTGTTCATCTTCTTTGGCTGCTTCTTCTATGTGATGAGATGGGTTTGAAAAGCATTCAACATGTTTTGATATACAAATTGTGGTCTTTGATACGTGGGCATATTTGGGGTGGTAGTATAAGGATAGTTTGATACGTGGGTATTTTTTAAGACAGTTGAGACGGACAGACGGTTCGTACAGATTGTAAAACCAGTCGATTGTATCTGGTGAGTTAAACGGTTGGATATAAGAAGCCGCATCTGACATGGGCATCCCTCCTTGCACGAGATATACCTAGATTTAAAAAGAACTCTTATGTTCTATGGATATAAAAGTAAAGAATAAGGGAGGGTGGGGAGAGAGATAAAGACTTTGAGGTTGGGATTTGATGTCAGCTGCTGTAAGTGCAAGCAACATTAACAATACAGTTATTGGTTGCATTTTGTTGCTTTTATTTAACACACCAACACCAACACCCACCCCCTCCATTTTAAGCCCTTTATCTCTCTCCTCTCTCCTCTTTCTCTCTCTGTCTCTTTCTCCCTTCTCTCTCCTCTCTCCAGGCAAAAAGAGCTGTTTTACCCACACAAGTAAGTCCTCCTCTCTCTCTCTCTCTCTCTCTCTCTCTCTCTCTCACCCTTATATCTCTCTCTTTCTCTCAAATATCTCATGGCTTCATCTTATCTCACCAAATCTTTAACATTTGTCTCATAAAGATCCAATCTTTCTCCTTTCTTGATCTCAAATTCCAAATCTTTCTTGAATTTTGACTCTTTTCTGCATCTTTAATCGATTTTTCTTGTTTTTGTTCACGGATCTGTTCGATCTACCACCGTTTGTGTTAGATCTATCGTCTGTGTTCTGATCTGATCATTTTCTTTTGTGGGATTTGTTGATTTTCTCATCATGTTTCAAATAGATCTAAAAAGATTTGATTTTTATGTTTTTAGATCGGTGAATTCTCCGGAATTTCACCGGCCGATGTGGGTTAACGTTAATCGTCGGTGTTTAATAATGTTGTTTTCTTGTTGCGTTTGTAGTTTTTATCGATGGATGATGATGGATTGAATATGCGAAATTGGGGGTATTACGAGCCTTCGTTTAAAGAACACATTGGTCTGCAATTAATGGCTCCTTTTGGTGATCATCGAGACACAAAGCCCTTTTTATCGTCTCGTGAATCGCCGTTGATGATAAACCCCCACGGCGGTGCCGCTACCGTCACCGCCGGCGCCACCGCCTCCAGCGCCGGAGCTTACCACCACCACCACCGCGCGGCGGTGCCGTTGCATTACATGAGAGAAAGTTGGGTGCAAAGAGAAAGACTTCTGCATATGTTACCTGTGAACCCTACATTTGTGCAGGATACTTCGGGTTCGAATTCGGTCCACATTATGCCGACGATTGATTCGTCGAAAGATTGTGGGATGAGTGTGGATGATATTGAGGGTAGTGGTGGTGGAAATGGTGGTGGACATGGTGGTGGTGATGGTGGTGGTGGTGGAAATGGTGGTGGTGATGGTGGTGGTGGTCAGGTGAAGAAGAGATCAGCTTCAGTGGCTGCAACCGCCTCGAAACCGGGTCGTGGGAAGAAGCCGAAGAAGGCTAAAGAAACCGCGAACCAAAACGGGCCTCGAACCAAGCTTATGAACCGGAGCTTGGATCTGGTGATAAACGGGGTCGATATGGACATATCAGGGATCCCAATACCCATCTGTTCGTGCACTGGAACGCCACAGCAATGCTACAGATGGGGTTCGGGCGGGTGGCAGTCGGCTTGTTGCACCACGACGATATCAATGTACCCGTTGCCGATGAGCACCAAACGTCGTGGGGCGCGTATCGCGGGCAGGAAGATGAGCCAGGGGGCGTTCAAGAAGGTGTTGGAGAAGTTGGCTTCTGAAGGTTATAATTTTGAAAATGCAATTGATTTGAGGGCTCATTGGGCTAAACATGGGACTAATAAGTTTGTAACAATCAGATAGGTCCAATGGTTAAGTTGTATATACATCTGTGGTTGTTTGCAGAGGTATACTTGCGATCTGTTCATGAGTTTTCAGTTTTTGTTTCGAGTTTTAGACAATTGGAATTTTATATTTATCGCGATTTATGCGAAAAATGATGGTTCTTGTGATTATTTTAACAGTAGGTTACTAGGTTTAGAGATTCAGTTGATGATCTTTGTCATCAGTTGATGATGTTGAATCTGTGATGTGTTTGTTTCAGGTGCTGTGATCTCATTGAGTTTGTTGGTTTTGGGTGGGGTTGAGTTTGTTGCATGATATAAAGATAACAGCAAATTTAAACCGGTTCGGTTTAGTTTGGTTTGAATTGGTGAATATGTTTGGATGACTGTTCGTGTTTGGGTTGACTTGACGGGTTTACAGGTTTGACGTGTTTAATGTCAGTTTAAACATACAGTGTATGCTATATCAAAATTTACTTTAATGCTTAGATAAATGTAGTTATTTTAAATTGCCCACGCTCTGTGGCGAATGGAGTTTGAATAAAATTTATGTTGAAACATAAGAGAATGTTGTGTTGTTTTGAAAAATTGTCGGATTTCCCATGTTCAAGATGTCCCGTGTCAACTGAACCTATTTAACATTCAAATGCCGGGTTATCCATGTACATAAAAAGCTAATGCTGTATTATACATATAAGAAGTTTCACTAAATTGCATCTAGTTCAAATTTAAATTCCCTATTAATATCACATTTACTAAACGTAAACTGTCGCAACACCATGATAATCAGCAACTAAAACCTCTTCTCGAGATTGCCATGATTCGAACAAGTGGACTTGTTGAAAGTTTATTGAAGATGGTTGCATCCATCTTTTTGGTACAAATGAGGATCAACAGGCGGCGTTTGCTGCAATGGTATGATGGTATTTGTATGATCATGATGCCTCTTGCGGACCATTCTAACAGGCGGTTCTATAGCTTTTACTGCATTATGTTCTTTGTAGAGAATTGTTTTTGCTTCGGGCCTCTTGCGCTCTGAAAACCGATCATCTTTCATTCTTTCATCCTGGATATGAATGTAACTATGACAGCATGAATAATAGGTATTGTAAAAGCTCCAGTATGATATTATTACTAGAAAATGTGGAAATCCATCCCTACCACGGGTGTTATACTAGTCGTATTTTCGGGTTGGCGGTTGAACCCGAAAATCATGTTTGAACCTGAGCATGACACAAATTTTCATGGGTTGACACAGACATGACCCATTTTATCCAAAATTATATATTTTATACCCACTTTATCCAAAATTATATATTGTATACCCATTTATCCAAAATTATATGTTTTATAATTACATACTGAGAGTCTAAAACTACAAATTTACAACCAAAAATACCAATACAAATGTATATAGAATAATTACATTTAAACTATAGATTGATGCTCATTTCTCTTTACCTTTTAAATTTTGGCATAAAATATCCTGTTTATGACACAAAATACATTTTAAAAATATGTAATAATTAGATTGGACAAATGGGTTAACCCACACACCCATCAGTTAAACCAACAAATTCATTTAACTAAATGTGCGTATGTGCGTGCATGACTGTTTTGTTAGATTCATGTCGTGTCAGAAATTCACATCGTCTTCTGCAACCCATTGTCACTGATATGTCATTATGATTAATAATTATCATATAATCATTTTCAGAACACATATCCAAACACCACCTAGAACAAGTAGAAGAAGGGGGAAGACTTACACTGATAAGGTGGGAACAATGAGGCATAGGACACTGAACAGGCCTGTCTTCATGGGAGGGCTCGGTCGGGTGCTGAATTGGCCAAAAGTCAAGCTCAGGTTCTAAATCAAAACCCTTGATTCCCACATTCTCGATCATCAAGTTGTCTCTACTGTTATTGTTCAGTTGAACCACCACAACCCCTTCTTTCATTTCCTGTGAGTCGGAAAAAAAGGACAAGTATCAAGACAAATGAAATATTCATATCAAGAACTTAGGTTTCTCAAAACAACCACCAACTTATCCACACATAAGTGTTTGAATTAAAGGAGAAACGAAAGAATGCTAGAGGAGTAAAAGCAAACAGTAAAAGAAACTTGTAAAGTCATCACCAAATTAAATATAGGGATGCTAAAAGGGTTGTGTTCACGGTGATGGCTTGAACTTGAAACTAACCTTAAAATCATGTCAGACACATGAATCCAAACATGACGAGTGTATCTACAAGTTGACATAATCCAATATTTTTATTATTATGTTATTTCTTTTGCATATTAATACTCTAAAATTACAAGTATTCAACCAAATTACAAATGTGTATACAACAATTATGTTCTAAATAAAATACCTAATGCCAATTTCTCTTTTACATTTTAAACTTAGGTGTAAATACCCAGCCGGTTTTGGTTATGTGCGTTTGACCCGAAACTAACCCAAGCCTATTTAGACTAAACCCAAGATGCTAAATTTGTGTTAGGTTCTGTGTCAGAAATTGCCACCTTCATATAAACCAAAGATAAAGAAACACAAGTGGGAAATGGTGCGCGTAGTGTGAGAAAGTAGGACAAAAAGCAGAATGACAAACAAATGAAAATTCATCAAGAGAACTGACATTTTAGATCACATAACTAACATAGACAAAAGAACTTCCAAGATCATCCAAGAGTCCAAGGCCAAGAACCGATATCAAAAATTGACAATTTAGACCATAAAACATCTTAAAATGACGAAAATAGCAAACATAGAGAAAACGGCTTACCAGATTATCCAAGAAAGAAGAACCCATATCAAGAATCGACATTTTAGATCATAACAAGACAACAAGTTTCAAATGGTGTTTAAGTGTGAGAAATGCAGGAAAATGGAAATGCTAGACAAGCTCATCCTCAAATGAAAACAGCAATGACATTATAAAACATTAGATCATACCACAGGTCTAAAAGATAACACACATACAAATACAAACACATAGATAAATGTGAAAATTATGCCAGCGAAAGTGAGAGGAGATATGGGGATGCTACAAAGTAAGCAGGGTGAGATACTAAGAGACTTACAATGTCATCATCCACTGATAAAAGCCCCATAACATAGATCCAAAAACATCAAAAAAACACCACCTAAAATATACACAAAACACAAGTATAAATCAGTGTGTGTATGCCTGAAAAAGGAAGGGGTGACTGCTAAAGGTAACAATAAAAGAGGAGAAAAGATTCCTCATCATCATTCTAGTCCCTGCTGGCTACTGATTATTCTTTCTTGATTTGGGTCCCTACCGTTTCCACGTACTTTGTGCGTGTGTGCCATGTAAGATATAACCAAACATTTCTTTACGGTTTCATCTCATTTTATCAAAACTCCAATAATCATGTGCACATTAGGATGAACAAATACATATAACGGGTCGCATAACACTGTCCGGGTTCAACTCATGCTAAAAGCTAAACAACTTCAAAATTCCTCCTTTATTCTTTTTTGGTTTGATGTGTCATGGTTTGTAAGTATACAGGTCATTGTACGAAAATAGGCGGTGTCATTAGACCATCAGATCAATATCACATAAAAAGTATTCACATCTGCACGTACTTCCACCCTTGCTGTAACAAAACTGAATTTAGTTATCTGATTGTGTAAGGCTCATTTGACATGTAAATCTTTTAATAATCAGAGTTTATCAAAGAGACAGCTTTATTAAAACCAGACCAACACATGTGAGAGTGTGGAATCCCAAACACCCAAATAACAACTTTCAAAGACAATCCAAAACACCCAAAGCAAGATGCTTTTGCACCACCACATACTTTTTAAAGCAATGCTTTAACAACAACAGTGGATTTTCGTTTGAAAACCGATACCAAATTGCCACCTTTTTGCATCACCTTGGATTTGCAGAGATACACAATATCAACAAAAGACACACACAATATCGTTTCTTGTCATCGACGATCATCAGCTTTTGTTACCTTTAGAAATTAGGGTTCATAGATTTCCCAATTAGATTAAAAAAACAAAATTAAATAACATCAACTATTGGTATCAATTCACCTGTTGAAGAATGCAATGCCCGATAAAGGGATAGACAGGGTCCTGTTGCTTTAACTTTCGCCGTCGTCGTGGGGCTGCTGCCATTTTTGAGCCCCGAAAAGGTGGATCATAACGTTGCAGAAATTGGGGGTGAAGTGAAAACGATGTGATTGAAGGTGGAGATGATGCAATTCGAAGTAGAATTGAAATTGGGATCATGATTGTTCAATGTTGATTGTGTCTCCGACGAGTGAATTTCTGATGAAGTGGATCATCAACTGTCATCTTACCTGAATCTAAAGCTTGTTTCTATTTTTCTCTTAGATATTATTAGTAAACTTGCCGCTTTATGTGATATATATACCTATGTTTTGTATGCTGTATGTTGTATGTTATATAATATACTTGTTTGTTATTGTTATTGTTATCAAGTCGGGGTATCTTTGAAAACGGTCTCTCTTATGATATACCTTCTTTCCTTCCAGACACTGCTCTTATGATATACTAGTTTTGTTTGTTTGTTTGTTTGTTATATTATTAGGAATATTATTTTCATATTAGAAAGTTATTTAAGAATGTTACAGTACTTAGTGATAAGGTTAATGAATAAGGGTGAGTGAGAGGAATATCCAATGTAAGATAAGTGAAAGCAATAAAATTATTCTATAAAATTCTTGTAGCTGTTGTAGATAAGGTTAATTTATTATATATTAATCCTCAAATCTTTTTACATAGCTAAACATGATGATTATATGTGTTTGTCATGTATAATACAAATAGTCTTCTTTTGGGTTCTTGCAACCGCTTTGTTGACTTTTTAAGATAAAGTATGAAAATTGTTTATACATTTTTAAGTTTTCTTAAACCGCTCTCAATTTACCTGCATCAAGCATCTAAATTTCATCATTCAAGATTTAAACCTTTTATATCTTCAATGGAAAAAAGACATTTTATCATTAAAATGTTTCTTTAAAAACTTTTTTTGTACATAAGCAATGATATATGGTTTGATGACAATAAAAATGAGCTTACTAAAGGGCAAGCTTACGAAAATGAGAGCCAAACTCGGCTCATGACTTTCTATTTGTTATAGAAGTTGCGTTTGGATTTCGCTTGTTTTTAACTATAGCCAGCTTATGACCCTTATGACTCGATAATTTGGTTTGGAGATTCAATTTATATGAGAAGACGTAGAGTCGAGTCTATGTGCAAGAGTCTACATAGACGCATATAGTGATGACTTTAGAAGAAACTAGAATTACGAACCCGCGCATTGCGATGCTTAAAACCATGAAAATATTGACTTTTTATTCTTTAAATAAAAAGAAAATTTTGATTTTTGAGATTGGTGTTCAGTAAGACGTTGCAGTCAAAACTAAAGCTCACGCCGTCGTCCGTGTCGGCCAGTAAAAAATGAGAAATATAATTGAGACGGTAGCAGTGGAAGTGGTACATAACATAGATGACAACAGTCGCTTACACACTGCCAAGCTGTAAGGGTATGTTAAAAGGTCAACGTTAAGTAACTTTGTTTACTCAGTTTGAAAGATGAGAAAGTTAAGTGCCAAATTTTAAACCCATAAACTCCACTAATTAATGTTTGTAATTAATGTATACTATAGCCACCACCAATGTAAGTGATATACTGAATTGATCGGAGTTGATTAAATCGTCGATGAGAGTCACAAATATCTAAGAATGTTTGTGGTAGGTAAGAACAACATAAAGAATGCGCACATGTATGCATATGTACAACCCGTTTATCCATAAAGGTGATGATAACCTTATAATGATTACACGTGACGGCATCACATTCCTTCTCACTAATATTTTACTGCTTCTCTTTCCTATTAAACAATCACATTTAATACTATAATATTATTTAATTCTAATTAGATTAAAAAAATTTTCAATATATTAAAAAAAGGATCTTTTTATTAATATTATTTTTAAAGAAACAAATGGTTATAAAATAAGAAATTTTTATAAAACATCTAAACCTTTTTGTAATAAGCATATTTTAAAATTGGTAAAAAGTAAAATTATTATAAAAAAGAATCAAAATTATGAGTTATAATAAAAAAGTTTTTTTAAAATTTACTTTTTTTAAAACGTTTGTTTTGAAACAAATGTTTAATTTTTTTTTCTGGAAAAAGAAGATTAAAAGGTTGATATCGTTATTTTATTATTTATGGTTTTACTTATACGTAATTTTGTAACGCACCACCTTGTTACCATAATTTATAAAACATGCTTGAGGTGTAAAAGATTTTTAATTTAGGTCCCAGTTAAAATCTCTACTTTTAAAACTCTATTACACATAACCTTGACTACGTCAACACACTATTAACGTTTACACACCTCAAATTACATGTAGGTAATTTACATAACGTTAAGTTTGTTTAAAAGAAACTAATTAACAACCCATTGTTCGATCCACAAGCATCTTCATCGACCACCTTTGCCTTCTTGGAAAATTCCTACAAAACAACCACTTTTACCACATTAGTCCATTGGAACTAAGTAAGAACTCTTATACTCACTTTATAGGTTATTAGAAGGGGATTTGGGGGCTTAAAATACCAATCGAAAGCAAAATCTTGCAAGGGACGTAGCTTACGTCCTCAAGGACGTAGCTTACGTCCTCAACCTAATTCCCCTGATTTTTGAGGACGTAAGACAGTAGCTCAGGGCGTACCAAAGGGGTAAGGACGTAACTTACGTCCTTATGGACGTAACTTACGTCCCTGCTGCTGCTGATGTTGTTATCTATTTTTTTGTTCTCAAAGTTTTGACCCGTTTCGTTTGTTTCGACTTTTCAACGATCCCGGGTCCATTTTAACATCTCCATTTGCTCAATTTAGAAGCTTTAACTCTATTAGCTTCGACTTTTTGCATCTATCACAGTATCACCCATTCTATAATCACACTTTCACATTTAAATAGAAATGGGTCATAATTCTACTTTTAAGCTAGTCATTCGCTAACTTGGACTAACATATTAGATTTGGATCACACACCTATACACTTCGCTATACATCTTTATGTTTGACATACACACAGTTGCCAAACCACACGTTTATCACCCACTGGTGAATTGGGCTTACACACAGTAGCCAAAATATAGTTTATCACTCACTAGTGATTTAAATGTTACCACCGTAACTGAATATAATTGTAACCCCTCCAGGTTTGATTCACACACCTGTGAACTATACCGGTATATTGATTTCATGCACACGCGCATGTAGCTTCAACCCAATTCATGCACTCAAGCATGTATACTTACTACTACTATAACCATTACTTATGGTCATTATTCACAACTCACATTTACTCAAGAGTAAACATAATAGAATCATAAAGATAAGACTATATATGGTTATAAGGCTAATGTTCTTACCTTAAGCAAGCTTCAACTCAACCTTTGTCTTTGCTCACCGCTTTGCTAATACTCCCTTCACCTAAACATATGTTTAGGATTAATTTAGCACATACATACATATGGTATAAAACCAATCCATATGACCCATTTATGACTAGTTTTAAGCATAATTAACTCTATATTGACCCACCGGTCATTCTATTTCCACTTTGCCCCTCCTTTCATATTTCGAACTTCTTGGAGGCATTTCATCAAACACCTTATGGGCATGATTTATAACTCAACATATTTCATACAACTAATTTGTTATAAACCATCAAGTTTCAAAATTGGCATACATGATACATAGAACACCTAATACATACTATTCTAAGTTCAACACATATTAATTTGATCATAGATGAATTTCTCCTCAACACCCCAATCATGAACTAACTACTTAGCAAGAAAACATCCAATTCAAGACTCACCTTATGAGTTAGATGCAGAAATTAGATGATTTATAACTCAATTCCACAATTAGAAGCTTGAATTCAACACAACCGCAACTCAATTTGACTAGGGTTCTTGATCTCCTTCCTCCTTCCCGTTCTCCTCTCTTCGTGAGTGTGTGTGTGAGTGTCCAGGAGGTTCTACACCTCCTTACTAATATGTAGATTAAATTTTCTCAATTGGCAAAAGTAGTCCCTCTAGTTACTTCTATTCATTTACACTAACAATACTAACTTAACTCAGTTAGTTCTAATTTACCACTCATTTTATTTAAAAACACAAATTATAAAATTACCTAAAATGGGACGTTACAAGTTCTCCCCCACTTGGGAAGTTTCGTCCCCGAAACTTATTGACGCATCAAATAAGTAAGGGTAGCATTCTTTCATCTCGTCTTCTAGCTCCCAAGTGACATCCGACCCTTTTCGGTTCTTCCACTGTATCAGCACTTGCTTTATCTCTTTGTTTCTCAGCCTTTTGATTTTTCTGTCAAGTATTACCACAGGTTCTTCTACATAATTCAGCTTATTATCAATCACCAAGTCCTTATACGGGATATACGCTGATTCATCTGCTAGACATTTTCTCAAATGAGAGACATGAAAGGTATTATGGACCCCACTTAGTTCTTCTGGTAGCTCAAGACGATAAGCAACCTTGCCCACCCGAGCTATAATTTTAAATGGTCCAATGAATCGCGGTCCTAACTTTCCTCGTTTCGGAATCGAATTACACCTTTCCATGGAGAAACCTTTAATAACACATAATCTCCTTCTTGGAATTCAATCGGTTTTCTTCTTCTATCCGCATACGACTTTTGGCGATCTTGAGCCGCCTTTAGATGAGCTCGTACTTGATCAATGTGTTCATTAGTTTTTTCTCACCACTTCGGTACTAGCTAGCTCTCGTGGACCAATTTCTCCCCAACATACGGGAGTTCTACATTTCCTCCCATATAACATTTCATACGGCGCCATTTTCATACCCGAATGATAGCTATTATTATAAGAAAATTCTGCCAAGGGTAGATATGTATCCCAACTACCTCCGAAATCAATAATGCACGCGCGCAACATATCTTCTAGGATTTGGATAATCCTCTCACTTTGACCATCTGTTTGTGGGTGATATGCGGTGCTAATCAACAGTTTGGTACCCATTTCTTCGTGAAATTTTCTCCAGAACCTCGAAGTAAATCGAACATCTCGATCTGATATTATGGATACAGGTATACCATGCTTAGACACAATTTCTTTGATATATATTTCTGACATTGTTTCCGATGAGTAAGTCTCCCGAATTGGAATGAAATGAGCACTCTTTGTCAATCTATCCACTACTACCCAGATGGTATCATAGCCTTTTCGGGTTTTCGGAAGCTTAGTTATTAAATCCATGGTTATACGATCCCACTTCCAAACTGGAATTTCTAAAGGTTGTAATTCACCATGTGGTTTTTGATGTTCTGCTTTTACTTGTAAACATGTTAAACACTTTTCCACATATTTAATGATATCACGTTTCATTCCTGGCCACCAATAATTCACTTTTAAATCACAATACATCTTAGTAGCTCCTGGGTGAATCGAATACTTAGATTTATGTGCTTCGTCCAGTATCAATTCTTTTACTGAACAACCTGGAGGAATCCACACTCGTCCCCTCATTGTTTTTAATCCATAACTGTTTTCCTTAAGGATTTGCACTTGACCCTGAATACGGCTTCGTTTCCAATTCTCCTCTTTGAGTGCCTCCGTTTGCGCTTCTTTAATCCGCTCGATTATGCTTGAATTAATTGTTATTCTCATCGCCTTTACTCCAATAGGCTCATACTCATCTTTTCTACTTAATGCATCCGCTACCACGTTAGCCTTCCCAGGATGATACAGGATTTCACAGTCATAATCCTTTAATAATTCCAACCAACGCCTCTGTCTCATATTAAGCTCTTTCTGAGTGAAGAAATATTTTAAACTTTTATGATCGGTAAAAATAGTGCATTTTACACCATAAAGATAATGCCTCCAAATTTTCAAGGCAAATACCACTGCGGCCAGCTCTAAATCATGTGTTGGATAGTTCATCTCATGTGTTTTCAGTTGTCTTGAGGCATAAGCTATCACTCTACCCCTTTGCATCAGAACACACCCCAACCCAAAATAGGACGCATCAGAATACACAACAAAATCCTCATTCCCCTCGGGTAATGCTAGTATTGGTGCCTGCGTCAATCTTAATTTCAACTCTTGAAACGCTTTTTCTTGTTCGACATCCCATTTAAAAATAATCCCTTTTCTAGTAAGTTTAGTTAACGGAGAAGCTATTTTGGCAAAGTCTTGAATAAACCTCCGGTAATACCCTGCTAGGCCCAAGAAACTTCTAATCTCAGTTGGAGTTCTTGGAGGATTCCATTTCATTACTGCTTGAATCTTTGAGGAGTCTACTTGAATTCCATTTGCATTTACAACATGCCCCAAAAATTGCACTTCTCGTAACCAAAAATCACATTTTGAAAATTTAGCATATAATTTTTCTTGTTGAAGAGTTTCCAAAACCTCTCGTAAATGGCGCGCATGCTCTTCTTCACTTTTGAATACACTAATATATCATCAATGAAAACAATAACCGAACGGTCTAACATAGGTCGACATACCCGATTCATTAAATCCATAAACGCCGCCGGTGCATTTGTTAACCCAAAGACATCACAAGAAACTCATAGTGACCGTAGCGAGTACGAAACGCTGTCTTAGGCACATCGTCCTCCTTTATTCTTAGTTGGTGATACGCTGACCTTAAATCAATCTTTGAAAACCAAGACGCGCCTTGTAGTTGGTCAAATAAATCATCAATCCTAGGTAAAGGATATCGGTTCTTGATAGTCACCTTATTTAATTCTCGATAATCAATACACATTCTAAAACTTCCATCTTTCTTTTTAACAAAAAGCACTGGTGCACCCCACGGGGAGATGCTTGGGCGAATGAACCCTTTATCAAGGAGTTCTTGTAATTGTTTCATCAACTCTTGTAATTCAGATGATGCTAACCGATATGGGGCTTTAGCAATAGGTTTAGCTTCTGGTACTAAATCAATTCGAAACTCCACATCTCTTACAGGTGGAAGGCCTGGTAAGTCATCTGGAAATACCTCAGGAAATTCTCTAACCACTGGAACATCTTCTAATTTCGGTACACTCTGGTTAGTATCAATTACATATGCAAGGAAACATTGCCCTTCATGCCTCATATGCTTTAGGGTCTTAATTAATGAACACAACACTACTCCTTTACACTTTTCTCCATGAATAACTACCTTATGGCCCCTCGGAGATTTTAACTTTATCTTTTTATGATGACATACAATATCAGCCTGGTACGTAGAAAGCCAATCCATTCCCACAACCACATCAAACTCACCTAAGGTCATAGGTATTAGATCAATAGGATACTCTTCCTTCTTAATAGTTAACCTACACCCTCGGTAAACTTCAAACACTAAAAATGTTTTAGAATTAGCCACTTCGACCTCTACTGGTGCAGGCAATGTACTTATTTCAATCAAAGGATGAGACGCAAATTTAATCGACACAAACGATCTATTAGCACCGGAATCAAATAACACATACGCAGGTAAAGAATTTAACAGGAAAGTACCCGACACCACATCGGCGGTCTTTTTAGCTTCTTCAGCTGTAATTTGAAAAGCCCTTCCCCTTGCTTTCGGTATTTCAGGTTTCTTTACACCGCTCTGAGCGCTCGAACTTCCACCAGTTTTCAAATCTGGACATTCACTCCTCTTGTGCCCAGGTTTATAACAATTGAAACACAGCTCCAACTGACTGGTGCATTGGGTAGACAAGTGTCCGGCCTCCCACATCTAAAGCATGTTCTTGGTGGTAAACGGCATTCCCCCGGATGCCTCTTGCCACAGTTAACACACAGTTTAATTTCTTTAACCTGACTCGGCTTCTTAAATGGGTAGAAAATTTAGGCTTCTTGGAAGGTCCTTCATCTTTGTGTACGGGCCTTTTCTCACCACGCTCCATCTGTCGTTTCAACTCAGCTTCTCTCTCCCGAGCACAATCTATAAGTTCCACTAGGGTCTCACATCGAGAAGGTGTAAGAAACTCCCGGTATTTAGCATTTAACATCCCATAGTACTGATTAATCCACATCCTTTCTGTTCTTAAAAAGTCGCGACAGAACTTAGCCTTTTCATAGAAAATCGCCGTGATGGTATCTATGTCCTCATCCTTCTGTCGTAGTTGTAAGAATTCTTCATAAATTCGGTTGATCGCCGCTTGCGAGCTAAACCGCTTTAAAAATCTCTCTTTAAACTCCTCCCAAGTCATCACCCGTATACCTTCCAACCCAATTTCTTCTCGCACTAAATCCCACCAGTCTTTACCTCGCTGTTTTAACTGGCCACCCGCAAATATCACCCGATCATTAGGATCACAGTGTGAAGTTTCAAACGTCCCTTCTATATCCGAGATCCACCGAATTGCTAGTAATGGGTCCACCTCACCATTAAACTCAGCTGGTTTACATGCTACAAAATCTTTATACGTTACCCGTTTAGGTGCTTTCTCAGTTTTCTCTCCAACCTGCAACACTGTAAGTTCCTGTTGTATAAACTCTTGTAGCGTTCTTTGCATATCTTCCATGTACATGGGTAAATTGGCCCCTATGGATTTAGCCACTTCTTCATTAATAATCTTTCTCATCTCTGAATTACTTGATTCACATTTCTCGCGAATATGTTCCTCAGCCATCCTTGATGACTGAAATATAACTCAAGTTCAATTTTATATTTACTGCATCACTATGCTTATAATCATGTAAATCACATATTTATATTCATAAAACTTTCACACATATCGCATATTAACACAGGTACACTAACCTTGATTGATGGCTCAGTGATCGAATCTTGGAATCGAACAAGTTCTATTCTATTATCACGAGCACAAGGTTTGAGTTCAAGCTTTCTCGACTCACTTGAATCCCTCAAACCACGGCTCTGATACCAACTTGTAACGCACCACCTTGTTACCATAATTTATAAAACATGCTTGAGGTGTAAAAGATTTTTAATTTAGGTCCCAGTTAAAATCTCTACTTTTAAAACTCTATTACACATAACCTTGACTACGTCAACACACTATTAACGTTTACACACCTCAAATTACATGTAGGTAATTTACATAACGTTAAGTTTGTTTAAAAGAAACTAATTAACAACCCATTGTTCGATCCACAAGCATCTTCATCGACCACCTTTGCCTTCTTGGAAAATTCCTACAAAACAACCACTTTTACCACATTAGTCCATTGGAACTAAGTAAGAACTCTTATACTCACTTTATAGGTTATTAGAAGGGGATTTGGGGGCTTAAAATACCAATCGAAAGCAAAATCTTGCAAGGGACGTAGCTTACGTCCTCAAGGACGTGGCTTACGTCCTCAACCTAATTCCCCTGATTTTTGAGGACGTAAGACAGTAGCTCAGGGCGTACCAAAGGGGTAAGGACGTAACTTACGTCCTTATGGACGTAACTTACGTCCCTGCTGCTGCTGATGTTGTTATCTATTTTTTTGTTCTCAAAGTTTTGACCCGTTTCGTTTGTTTCGACTTTTCAACGATCCCGGGTCCATTTTAACATCTCCATTTGCTCAATTTAGAAGCTTTAACTCTATTAGCTTCGACTTTTTGCATCTATCACAGTATCACCCATTCTATAATCACACTTTCACATTTAAATAGAAATGGGTCATAATTCTACTTTTAAGCTAGTCATTCGCTAACTTGGACTAACATATTAGATTTGGATCACACACCTATACACTTCGCTATACATCTTTATGTTTGACATACACACAGTTGCCAAACCACACGTTTATCACCCACTGGTGAATTGGGCTTACACACAGTAGCCAAAAATATAGTTTATCACTCACTAGTGATTTAAATGTTACCACCGTAACTGAATATAATTGTAACCCCTCCAGGTTTGATTCACACACCTGTGAACTATACCGGTATATTGATTTCATGCACACGCGCATGTAGCTTCAACCCAATTCATGCACTCAAGCATGTATACTTACTACTACTATAACCATTACTTATGGTCATTATTCACAACTCACATTTACTCAAGAGTAAACATAATAGAATCATAAAGATAAGACTATATATGGTTATAAGGCTAATGTTCTTACCTTAAGCAAGCTTCAACTCAACCTTTGTCTTTGCTCACCGCTTTGCTAATACTCCCTTCACCTAAACATATGTTTAGGATTAATTTAGCACATACATACATATGGTATAAAACCAATCCATATGACCCATTTATGACTAGTTTTAAGCATAATTAACTCTATATTGACCCACCGGTCATTCTATTTCCACTTTGCCCCTCCTTTCATATTTCGAACTTCTTGGAGGCATTTCATCAAACACCTTATGGGCATGATTTATAACTCAACATATTTCATACAACTAATTTGTTATAAACCATCAAGTTTCAAAATTGGCATACATGATACATAGAACACCTAATACATACTATTCTAAGTTCAACACATATTAATTTGATCATAGATGAATTTCTCCTCAACACCCCAATCATGAACTAACTACTTAGCAAGAAAACATCCAATTCAAGACTCACCTTATGAGTTAGATGCAGAAATTAGATGATTTATAACTCAATTCCACAATTAGAAGCTTGAATTCAACACAACCGTAACTCAATTTGACTAGGGTTCTTGATCTCCTTCCTCCTTCCCGTTCTCCTCTCTTCGTGAGTGTGTGTGTGAGTGTCCAGGAGGTTCTACACCTCCTTACTAATATGTAGATTAAATTTTCTCAATTGGCAAAAGTAGTCCCTCTAGTTACTTCTATTCATTTACACTAACAATACTAACTTAACTCAGTTAGTTCTAATTTACCACTCATTTTATTTAAAAACACAAATTATAAAATTACCTAAAATGGGACGTTACAAATTTTAATTACATCTTATCTAAAAATTACATTTTATAATTAATAAATTTGTATTCTATTTAATATTATATTTGTTCAAACCGTGTAATACATAATTTTACTAAAGCTAGTTAAAAATAATAGAAGAAAGTGGTGATAGAGGGAAAAGAACGAATATAGCATTCTAGCAATGGAGATGTGATCAAGATGGGCTTTACATTGAAGGCTTCTTACTCAGTAAACCAATGCGTAAGCTGACATCAGCTTGAAGGATTAGGCTTGGGATGGTTGTCAAATCTCCATAATATATGCAAAAATGCTAATCACTGAACTCTTGACACATAGGGTGTACCATGGATTATAAACCAAAGAAATATTTAACTACCTAATTTAATATAAAATAAAATATATGAAGTCTCCCTTGCAAACCTGGCTTGGGTGATTAGCATGACCCAGAGTTCAGTGAATTATGCCTTTTGTCAGCTTGAGCGACTGATGTGTTCTCGTTTTTGATAACTGCATCTTTAGGGGGCGAGAAAACATATGTACAACACGACTGATAGTTGAACTCCTGACAGGTCGTAGTCAGGACAACCATTCATTCGACCACAAGCCACCTTGAGAGTGCCACGAACATCCCATACTATAATACCCGTAAAATAATAATAATAATATAATAACAATAATAATAAAAGTAATAATAATAATAAATAATAATAATAATAATAACAATAATAATAAAGTAATAATAATAATAATAGTTCAGGGGGTATTGTGCCATTTTTTTAAACTTAAATTAATAAGTTTAAGCCTCAAATGAAAGAAATAGTAAACCACAGGGACTATTCTGTAATTTTTCGAAACTACCCAACCCCACCCCCCATTACCCGTCGACCACCATCGGCCGACCAACACCTAAATCGGGCACTTCGGGATTTTAATACTCGAATCATTCACGCATTACAAGCTTTAAGTTGTTTATAATCACCCACTTAATCGAATTGCATGAAAAACACATTTGAAAACCATCAATTAACCATTCGAATACTCTCAAACTCGCGAACCTGCAACTCAATCAAAAGCACACCTACGATCGATTTGAACCAAATTAATAAAGGGCTATTGTTCCTTATCATGAACCGAAGCTGCACACAAGTTTAATTCGTTTATGATGGTTGTTTGGGCATGATTCGATCATCACCCGTGGCCGCGACCTGTTCTTCAACCAGTTCAGCTTCATTTCATCATCATAAGGGTAATTACACATACACACACACTCGATTCTTCATGGGGAACAAAGCCCCATGATTTCAGATGCATTAACGATCAAATTGGACCTCAATTGGTTCGGATTCGAACCTAGGGCTCGAATGGGAAATTGGGGTTTGACTGAACTTGTGTTTAAAACAATTTGGAACCCAATATATTCGCGGCTGAGGCCTTTGGTTCACTGGTTCCCCGTCTGTTTGCAATCCAAGAGGTCCCGGGTTCGAACCCGGGCACCCTCTTCTATTTTTTTAAGCCCTTTTAACCTTTAAAAATTATATAAAAATTACCAAAAATTATAAAAATCCTTTTATAAACTCTGCATATTTTTAAAATCATCAACCTCATTTTCTGTAATTTTCTTTAGATTTAAACCTTTATAAAACAATGTAACAAAGACAATTAGTTTAATTCTTTTCATGGATTTCTTTTAAATAAATGGTAAAAATATGATTAAACATAAAACTCATTATATGAAAGTACCCAATTAATCTCCTGTAAATTAATTTGTTAAAAACCTTAACAATTTATATATATAATATTAACAAACATTATAAATAGTTCATTTTGTTTAAAAATAAGCTTTAAATAGTTGATTAGTTCCGTATTTTTACAGCCAACTTACGGAGGCCATAACTTTTTCATAACAAGTTCAAATCAGTTAAATCTTATGTCCGTGACGAAGTTCGTCGAAAGACGAATCTGTTGGTATATAAAACATCGAAAAACTCATTCGTTTGACCTCTAAATAGTCGTTTTCGTAACAGCTAGCAGTTCTGCGCAGCTGTAGAGATCCACGTTTTTCTCATATTTCGGTAATCCAAATCAGAAACTTTTCTAAATGAAAGTTGTTCAGAACTCACTAATCTAGTAAACTGGAGATTTTCAGAATTTTTAGACATCGTTTAGTATTTTTAACGAGTGCGAAAAGACAGAGGCAGAACTGGAATTTTTCAAACTATAATTTGCGTTACGTTATCGTAGGTTCTCACGACGTTAACCGAGCCTAGACTTTGTTTCTGATTATTGTCATTCGTGTATAAGGTACGGATTCCGACCTTTCCCTCTCGTAGCATGAATACCTCTCGTTCTTGATCTGTATTTTGAATTCTTAACTTGACTTGTTGGTTATCAAATCCATAAGATTATTGTTATAAGTGTTTATTGTATAGTTGATATTGTAGCATGTGATAGCCTTTATCTGCTTTGTACTCATTGTCACATGCTTCCTAAATGATTGATTATAGCTAGTAACCTTGATTAAGGGTTATGAGCTCTAGTGTAACTTATTGTGTTATATTGACTTGATTGTATTATTGACCTCCATACCCGAGCACATCCACCTATGGGGACATAGGGCGTCATTGTGGCACAAGTGACGTGCTCTATCTGTGGCAGAGCGATTAGACCACAGCGTCTCTACATTATTATTATGTGCTAAGTTGTTACACATATTGATTATTGTTAAAGGAGGCGTATGGATCGATCCTAGGATATCATTGTTATTGTTTATTGGTGAGATGGTTAGGTGTGTGTGCCCACATTCCTATCTCACATATTGGTGCATTAGAACTGCAGCTAATGTACACATTGTTAAGTGTTATTGTTATTGGCTCATATGGGTATTCCTTTTAGATGATCATTATCATTTGATTTTCAACTTGATCATCTCATTGTTATCATTATTGATCATTGTATTGCTATCGTTTATTTCCGTTACTGAGTATTCTTTGGCTCAGCCGTATTTTCTTTTGTTGTTTTCTCTTATTTTTATAGCAGGTACTCAAGGGGCTCAGGGGAACGAGTGAAGAGTGTTAACTCAAGAAGTTAGGATGAGAATAATTGGATCAAAAAGACTTAATAGTATTTTGATTTTAAGACTTTATTTAAGTTATTTGGATCTATGTAAGGATTTGAGTGTTTCTTAGTACTTTAATCTTATCGTTATGAACCTCTGATTTACTGTTTGTGTGACACGTCAGCCCTACCCGGGTTGGGGTGTTACAGTTATGGTATCAGAGCTTAGGCTCCTTCCTGTAGAAAACTTAAACTAAATAATTAAGACATGTGAGGATTGGGTAGACATTGGGTTAGGTTCTTTATATATTATATGGCTATTTTCTAATTCACGTTATTCTGATTAATGTGAAATGTTTTCATTTTAGATGCCTCCCAACCGTAATTCACGAAATTCTAGCGGGTCGAATGGACCTGATCCAAACCTTGTTGGTGCTATGACCCAAGCACTTATGCTATACTACCGACTTTGATTGATGCGGTACGTAATCCGAACCCAAATCCAAACCCAAACCCAAATCCTAATCCAAATCCAAACCCAAATCCGGATCCGAATCCAAACCCAAATCCAAACCCGAATCCAAACCCAACTGGTGCAGATGTTTGGCTAGCGCGATTTCAAAAGCAAAAACCACGATCATTCACTAAGGCGGCTACACCTGCCGTGGCCAAAGACTGGATAGCTCATATTGAGAAAATTTTTACCGTGCTTAGAGTTGATCAGCAGTACAGGGCGGGTTTAGCTGCTTATAAGCTGGAGGAAGATGCTCAAGTATGGTGGGAGAATGTGGTAGCTGAAAGAGGAGGCGAACAGTTCGTGGAGACTCTATCTTGGAATGATTTCCGTTCCATATTCTTCGACAAGTATTTTACGAATGTGGATAAAGCAGCATACAGGCGGGAGTATGATAACATTCGCCAACGAAACGATGAATCACTCACTGATTTTACAGACCGGTTTTATCGACTGTTGGGATTTCTAGGTTCTTCCGCTGGACCACCTGAGGAACGGGCTGAAAAGTATCAATGGGCAGTATGTGATCGGATTCGTAAGGCTATTATTCACTCCACTTTCAACAATGTTGAGGAAGCAGTTAGGGCTGCAAAAAGGGTGGACCTGGAGAGAAAAAAATTTTTGTTAAAATTTGAGGATAATAAGAACCGCAGTAGAGATGTTACTCGTATTCAGGCTGGCGGTGAGTCATCTCAAGGATCTGACCGAAATGGAAATGATCGTCAGAAAAATCAAGGATCGGGAAGAACATTAAGCCATGGCATGGTAAGACTCGAAGTCAAGGTCAAATGATACCCTATCAACAACCAATTGCAGTTCAACCGGTGAATCAAAAAGGCAATCCTTCCAGACATCCGATGTGTACTCATTGTGGAAAGCATCATCCCGGAACTTGTCGTCGACTTACAGGAGCTTGTCTTGGTTGTGGAGATATGGGGCATAGGGTTAGTCAATGCCCAAAGGCGAGGAACCGACCAGAGAATGATGCTAAGGGAGCCAATGCGCCACCCACTACTGGAGGTCGAGTATTCGCACTAACTGTAGGGGAAGCTGCTAATGCTCCAGGTACATCTTCCCGTACTAATTCATTCTAATAATCATAATCTACTTTCATTGATTCTAGTTTTACCGTCGTTAGTATCTCATTAGTTATCAATATATAGGTACGATTTGTGGTATACTTCGTTATGGTGACTATGATATTTCTGTATTGTTTGATACTGGCTCCACCCACTCGATAGTATCTCATCTATTCACAAAGCGCCTTACGATCATGCCTACCGCTCTAGAGCCTGCATTAGTGATTTCTACTCCTGTTGGAGAATCGATTGTTATTTCCCAAGTGTACCAAAACTGTCCTATTCAGGTCGAATCAACCATAAGAGAGGCTGACCTATTTCCTATGCACATGGGTGATTTTGATATTATCCTTGGCATGGATTGGTTAACACGACACCAGGTTACCATAGAATGTCAAACTCGTCGTGTGCTATTTGGTGATCCTATGAATCCTGACTTAGTTTACCAAGGGAACCTACCTCGGAAACCTCTCAAAATTATCTCTGCTCTGAAAGCCCAAAAGCTTATATCCCGTGGATATGAGGGATTCTTAGCTTCTATAAAAGATACATCAGTGGATACTCCTCGTATTGAAGACTTTCCTATTGTTCGGGAATTCCCTGATGTCTTTCCTGAAGAACTTCCAGGGTTACCACCTGAGCGTGAAGTCGAGTTTACTATTGATTTAATCCCCGGGGCGGAACCCATTTCTAAGGCACCTTATCGGATGGCCCCAGTAGAGTTGAAGGAATTGAAAGAACAACTGCAGGAGTTATTACAACTCGGATTCATTAGACCAAGTGTTTCACCATGGGGGCACCGGTATTATTTGTGAAGAAGAAAGATGGTAGTATGCGTCTATGCATCGACTACCGAGAGCTTAATAAGATTACTATCCGGAACCGCTATCCGTTACCGCGTATTGATGATCTCTTCGATCAACTACAAGGGGCAAAGTTTTTCTCTAAGATCGACCTTAGATCAGGATACCATCAATTGAGGATCCGAGATCAAGATGTTCCTAAGACAGCGTTTCGCACCCGTTACGGTCACTATGAGTTTCTAGTCATGCCTTTGGCTTGACCAATGCCCCAGCTGTCTTTATGGACCTCATGAACAGAGTGTTCCACGAGTATTTGGCCGCTTTGTTATTGTTTTTATCGATGACATCTTGGTATTCTCTAAAAGTAGAGAGGAGCATGAAGACCACCTTCGCACGATTTTGGAGACCTTACGCCAAAAGAAGTTATATGCTAAATTTTCTAAGTGTGACTTTTGGCTTGAACAAGTGACATTTTTAGGCCATGTTGTATCAGCTAAAGGTATCACTATGGATCCGGCAAAGGTGGAAGCTATTACTAAATGGCCTCGACCGACATCCGTCACTGAAGTTCGTAGTTTTCTTGGTTTAGCGGGCTATTACCGACGTTTTGTGGAAGGTTTCTCTCGTGTAGCATTACCTCTAACTCAACTTATGAGAAAGGGTGTAAAATTTACGTGGAACGAGGATAGAGAAAAGAGTTTTGAGGAACTGAAGAAAAGACTGGTATCTGCCCCTATTCTTACGTTACCTTCGGGTTCTGGCGGATACCAAATTTATAGTGATGCATCAAAGAAGGGACTCGGTTGTGTTTTTATGCAGCATGGTAAAGTTATTGCCTATGCTTCCCGACAGCTTAAACCGTACGAAGTAAACTACCCAACACATGACTTAGAGCTTGCAGCTGTAGTGTTTGCATTAAAGATTTGGAGACATTATTTGTATGGAGAGACATGTGACATCTTTACTGATCATAAGAGCCTTAAGTATATTTTCACTCAAAAAGAACTCAATATGAGGCAGAGGAGATGGTTAGAACTACTCAAGGATTACGATGCCAACATCCAGTATCATCCGGGCAAGGCGAATGTCGTGGCAGATGCTCTCAGTCGAAAGAGTGCAGGTGGAGTAGCATGTCTTCAAATCCAACCACAGATTATCTCAGATCTGGATAGAATGGAAGTTGGGTTACAGCTTGGTGAGTCTAACGGTTATCTAGCCAAGATGAGGATAGAATCTGATCTTATTACACGGATCAAGGAAGCTCAGAATCAAGATGGAGAACTTTGGGCGATATTACAAAATTTGAAGATAGGGAAACAATCTGAGTTTCGAGTTGATGAACAAGGAGTTATCTGGTGTGGGAATAGACTATGTGTGCCAGATGACTCAACCCTTCGTGACTCCTTATTAGCAGAGGCACACAGTTCACCATTCTCTATTCACCCGGAGCCACTAAGATGTATAGAGATTTAAGGCAGAACTTTTGGTGGAGTGGTATGAAAAAAGATGTAGCTAAATATGTGAGTCATTGTTTAACTTGTCAGCAAGTAAAGATTGAACATCAAAGAGCTAGTGGATTACTGCAACCATTAGATATTCCTGTGTGGAAATGGGATGATATTTCCATGGACTTTGTTACAGGCCTACCAAAACATTCAAGAAGAACGACGCCATTTGGGTCGTAGTTGATAGACTCACAAAGTCGGCTCATTTCTTGCCCATCCAACAGGGTTACTCAGTTAGCAAATTATCAGAGATATTTCTGCAAGATATTTCGACTTCATGGCACGCCATCATCGATTGTATGTGATAGAGATCCGCGTTTCACGTCACGCTTTTGGAAGGGTTTCCAAAATGCTTGGGGAACCAAGTTAAGATTTAGTACCGCCTTCCATCCGCAGACTGACGGACAATCTGAACGCACTATTCAGACTTTGGAGGATATGCTTAGAGCATGCGCACTCGAATGGACAGGAAATTGGGATAAGTATCTATGCTTAGTTGAGTTCGCGTATAATAATAGTTGGCAGGCTAGTATAAATATGGCCCCGTTTGAACTTCTATATGGTCGAAAGTGTAGAGCACCGATATGTTGGAATGAGGTTGGAGAGAAGATAATCGAAGGACCGGAATTGGTTAGAATTACTAATGACAAAGTTGCATTGCCAGAGAGAAGTTGAAAGAAGCCCAAACTAGACAAAAGAGTTACGCCGATCAACACCGACGAGCGTTGGAATTTAGAGTCGGAGATCATGTGTTTCTCAAAGTGTCACCTTGTCGTGGCATACGTCGATTTGGAATTAAAGGAAAGTTAAGTCCACGTTTTATCGGTCCGTTTGAGATTCTTGAAAGGGTTGGAGAAGTCTCGTATCGTTTAGCATTGCCACCGCAACTCTCTCATGTTCATAACGTTTTTCATGTCTCTTTGTTGAGGGGATACAACTATCATCCGTTGCACGTTATTAGTTACCCTCTTCACGCGATTCAAGAAGATCTTTCTTATGAAGAAGAACCTGAAGCTATTATTGATCGTCAAGAACGAGTTATGAGACGCAAGTCTATACCGTTCGTTAAAGTTTTATGGAAAAATCATTCTGAACGCGAGGCGACATGGGAGACAGAAGAAATGATTCGTTCACAGTATCCATACTTATTCGACAACTAAGTGTATGTTTTCTAAGCCTAACTGTTAGTGATTACTCTATTCGTAAGTGGTGTGTGCTAAAAGAAGTATGATTTTCACCGTATTGTATTTTCAGAAGGATTCATGATACATTATTTAGAATTTCGAGGACGAAATTGTTTTAAGGGGGATAGAATTATAATACCCGTAAAATAATAATAATAATAATAATAACAATAATAATAAAAGTAATAATAATAATAAATAATAATAATAATAATAATAATAACAATAATAATAAAAGTAATAATAATAATAATAGTTCAGGGGGTATTGTGCCATTTTTTTAAACTTAAATTAATAAGTTTAAGCCTCAATGAAAGAAATAGTAAACCACAGGGACTATTCTGTAATTTTTCGAAACTACCCAACCCCACCCCCCATTACCCGTCGACCACCATCGGCCGACCAACACCTAAATCGGGCACTTCGGGATTTTAATACTCGAATCATTCACGCATTAACAAGCTTTAAGTTGTTTATAATCACCCACTTAATCGAATTGCATGAAAAACACATTTGAAAACCATCAATTAACCATTCGAATACTCTCAAACTCGCGAACCTGCAACTCAATCAAAAGCACACCTACGATCGATTTTGAACCAAATTAATAAAGGGCTATTGTTCCTTATCATGAACCGAAGCTGCACACAAGTTTAATTCGTTTATGATGGTTGTTTGGGCATGATTCGATCATCACCCGTGGCCGCGACCTGTTCTTCAACCAGTTCAGCTTCATTTCATCATCATAAGGGTAATTACACATACACACACACTCGATTCTTCATGGGGAACAAAAGCCCCATGATTTCAGATGCATTAACGATCGAATTGGACCTCAATTAGTTAGGATTCGAACCTAGGGCTCGAATGGGAAATTGGGGTTTGACTGAACTTGTGTTTAAAACAATTTGGAACCCAATATATTCGCGGCTGAGGCCTTTGGTTCACTGGTTCCCCGTCTGTTTGCAATCCAAGAGGTCCCGGGTTCGAACCCGGGCACCCTCTTCTATTTTTTAAGCCCTTTTTAACCTTTAAAAATTATATAAAAATTACCAAAAATTATAAAAATCCTTTTATAAACTCTGCATATTTTTAAAATCATCAACCTCATTTTCTGTAATTTTCTTTAGATTTAAACCTTTATAAAACAATGTAACAAAGACAATTAGTTTAATTCTTTTCATGGATTTCTTTTAAATAAATGTTAAAAATATGATTAAACATAAAATTCATTATATGAAAGTACCCAATTAATCTCCTGTAAATTAATTTGTTAAAAACCTTAACAATTTATATATATAATATTAACAAACATTATAAATAGTTCATTTTGTTTAAAAATAAGCTTTAAATAGTTGATTAGTTCCGTATTTTTACAGCCAACTTACGGAGGCCATAACTTTTTCATAACAAGTTCAAATCAGTTAAATCTTATGTCCGTGACGAAGTTCGTCGAAAGACGAATCTGTTGGTATATAAAACATCGAAAAACTCATTCGTTTGGACCTCTAAATAGTCGTTTTCGTAACAGCTAGCAGTTCTGCGCAGCTGTAGAGATCCACGTTTTTCTCATATTTCGGTAATCCAAATCAGAAACTTTTCTAAATGAAAGTTGTTCAGAACTCACTAATCTAGTAAACTGGAGATTTTCAGAATTTTAGACATCGTTTAGTATTTTTAACGAGTGCGAAAAGACAGAGGCAGAACTGGAATTTTTCAAACTATAATTTGCGTTACGTTATCGTAGGTTCTCACGACGTTAACCGAGCCTAGACTTTGTTTCTGATTATTGTCATTCGTGTATAAGGTACAGATTCCGACCTTTCCCTCTCGTAGCATGAATACCTCTCGTTCTTGATCTGTATTTTGAATTCTTAACTTGACTTGTTGGTTATCAATCCATAAGATTATTGTTATAAGTGTTTATTGTATAGTTGATATTGTTGCAAGTGATAGCCTTTATCTGCTTTGTACTCATTGTCACATGCTTCCTAAATGATTGATTATAGCTAGTAACCTTGATTAAGGGTTATGAGCTCTAGTGTAACTTATTGTGTTATATTGACTTGATTGTATTATTGACCTCCATACCCGAGCACATCCACCTATGGGGACATAGGGCGTCATTGTGGCACAAGTGACGTGCTCTATCTGTGGCAGAGCGATTAGACCACAGCGTCTCTACATTATTATTATGTGCTAAGTTGTTACACATATTGATTATTGTTAAAGGAGGCGTATGGATCGATCCTAGGATATCATTGTTATTGTTTATTGGTGAGATGGTTAGGTGTGTGTGCCCACATTCCTATCTCACATATTGGTGCATTAGAACTGCAGCTAATGTACACATTGTTAAGTGTTATTGTTATTGGCTCATATGGGTATTCCTTTTAGATGATCATTATCATTTGATTTTCAACTTGATCATCTCATTGTTATCATTATTGATCATTGTATTGCTATCGTTTATTTCCGTTACTGAGCATTCTTTGGCTCAGCCGTATTTTCTTTTGTTGTTTTCTCTTATTTTTATAGCAGGTACTCAAGGGGCTCAGGGGAACGAGTGAAGAGTGTTAACTCAAGAAGTTAGGATGAGAATAATTGGATCAAAAAGACTTAATAGTATTTTGATTTTAAGACTTTATTTAAGTTATTTGGATCTATATAAGGATTTGAGTGTTTCTTAGTACTTTAATCTTATCGTTATGAACCTCTGATTTACTGTTTGTGTGACACGTCAGCCCTACCCGGGTTGGGGTGTTACACATACAATACCCCAGGCAGGCAGGCACCCGAACCTATGTATACTCTGGTGCTACCGCCACATATTCTTACGACCTTTACCTCTTTGTTAGCCTAATAGCCTCCTATGCTCAGAGGACGCGGGGTCCAGTACAAGAGTTCCACATGTACATGATGATCATCGTCATCATTATCATCTGTTTACAGGTGCAGATCTTATAGCTGATTCTACTTCACATTTTAGCATTGGAATATTGGCGCCACAACGTTAAAATTCACTCTAAATATAAAAAAGATGCTATAAATACCAATCAATACTACGGTACATTTTTCAGATGAACACAATTTGAAACGGGCTTGTACATTTACTTCCCGAGCCTTTCTAGCCTAAAAATCAAAATTGTTCATTCGATAAGGGATATAAAGAGGGCAACCGACATACCCAATACCAAAGAGGTTAATTGTGTTGCACTAGTTCTAAATGAGGAGCTGCCATTGTTCATTTCTGCCATCACTCCTAATGCTATGTATATGAATCCACCTGCTGTGAACCCCTGTACAATTCACAACCAAAAATGTTGCCAAGTTTAACTCGGTTCATTAAATTTCATTAATTTTCATCTATTTCAACATTTTCATCCCAAAAATTATCTTTGATTTATGATAATAGTTCGTGGAAGTGATAGAATGATGCAAAGAACTTGTACCTCAATCAAAGATGATTGCACTGGATCCTGCCCCATTGACAATGCCTAATATATGAAAATGGTAAAAATGTAATTATTTTTCAAGGGTCCGATAAGAGGTAGAATATTATGTTTTTGGTAATTTAGGGGAAGAAATAACTAACCAATGCAGTTCCTGCTAATGCCACCAATGCAGAGAGGAAGTTCAAGAAGAGGGCTTTGGATACACTAAAACCAGATCTCACTAAGATTCCAAAATCACCTATCTGAAATGATTAACAACAATTAATGATCTCTTTTAGTGACCCTATTGACTAGAAGGGGGGTAGAGATTGCAAGATGAACACATCAGGTAACAGGTTCAGGGTAAAACATGTTGTGTCTAGTATGGGTTGACCCACAACCACCTTTTTTACTACAATAATAATCAAATTCTTAAACTGAAACGACTTGGATTCTTAAGGACTTTTAGTGGTTCCTGTAGCTAGGAAAGGACTTGGATTAATTGTTACGGGGCCTGATGTGTATGTAGTACGCTTGGACCTTTTTAGGGGAAACTTACTGCTTCCCTGATACATGCTTGTTCATTTTATACTTCCTTTTGGTGATATTTTAATATTTGTTGTATGATGTGTGCTGCACCATATACCATATATCGCATATCGTATGTTTGATTATATGTTTATTCGTTAGCGTTACTGCTTTTGCTATCGAGCCAGGGGTCTCTTTGGAAGCGGTCTCTCTACCTATCTGGATAGAGGAAAGACTTGCCACCACCTACCCCTCCCAGACCCTGCTCTTGAGTGGGATATACTGGGTTTGTTTGTTTGTTTGTTTGTTTAAACTGAAACGACTTAGGAGGTTGTGTACATTAGTAATTGATTTTAGGTGGCTATCAACCCCTTACCCTTTTAGCTAAAGGAATTAATTTAAACTGAATGAGAGAAAATGCAACCCAAATCACTAGATTCTTAAGTAATGAGTCAAAATTGCAACCTCTAAAGAGAGGTATAGAAGCGTTCAATATATCAATGGCCCCAATAATATGTGTAACCTAAACAAACAAACAAACAAACAAACATACCCAGTGTATCCCGCTGAAAAGTAAGGTCTGGGAGGGGTATGTGGTGACAAGTCTTTCCTCTATCCTGAGAATATGTGTAACCTAGTATGCATTAATCTAAAGTGTATTTACAAATATAAGGAACTCTATAAATAGAGGTGAGACCCTAAGATATGACCCATAGGCCATAACTAACTAGGCTAGTACAAATGGCCTAGACTAATAATACATGTACAACTAACACTCCTCAAGTTGGAGCATAGATGTCAATCATATACCCACCTTGCTACATATAAAACCTATTTGAGCTTTCTGAAAGGGTTTCGAGAAGATATCAACTAGTTGAAATTATGTCTTGATATGAATCGGTTAAATGGATGGAGGATCGTCCTGAGTGCCTACCACACGATCCCTGACGAGGTGACAGTCAACCTCTATGTGTTTTGTTTTCTCGTAAAATACTTGATTCTTGGCTGTGTATAGCCAATTGCCCATCACAAGACAACGTCATCAAGGCGGTAGAAACAACCACAAGTTCGTTAAGAAGGCGACGAATCCAAATTATCTCTGAAGTAAAATCTGCCATTGCTACATACTTTGATTCAGTAATTGATCAAGATACCCGTGTTGTAAAAAGCGAGGGAGGCGCTTGCCTAGGCGCAAATGCTAGGCGCGGCGAGAGGTCACCGCCTTGCAGCCATCTAGGCGCAGTTCCGGCGAAGATTCTGGCCAGATTCCGGCCATCTTCTGCAACTTCAGGCCATAAACCGTGCGCTGTGCGCTTCTACTTTCTTTTTTTTGGTTTTTCGTTCTTTGCAGAACCCTCTTTATGTTTGTATATTAAGAAAGATGAAATCTTCAGATTTGGTAAAGGAAAGTAAATGCGGTGTCTTTCATGGAGAACATATAAAGTTAGGAGAGAGAGGGAGAGAGAGGGGGGGGGGGTAAGTGATGGTTTGTGATTGTGTGTTTGTAACACTATCCCCATCGCGGCACCCGTGGCCGGCTCGTGCCGACGTGGACCGCGCCCACTGGAAGAGCGGCGATAGGGGAGAGGTGGAATCCATGGGTAAGGGTGGTGGAAAGGAAGTGGTGGTGCGCCCCACCACCATAAATTAATTCTAAAATATAAATATAGTGGTGGGCCCCACTATTTTAAAATAATTTTAAATGATTTTAAATTAAAATGTTTTAAAATCTTTTAATTAAATTAATTAGAGTTTATTTTTTTTTTTTATAATTATTTAAAATGTCTTAAAATGCTTTAAATGGTTTCAATTAAAAAGTTTTTTAATTTTAATTCTTTTTAATATTTATAATAATAAACTAAATAATTTGAGTACTTTTTATTTTTTTATAATAACGGTTAGTTTTTTGTTTGTTTTCTTCATAACGACTCCTTTTTTTGTTGTATTAATAACGGCTACTTTTTTTGTTTTATTCATAACAACTAGTTTTTTTGTTCTATTAATAACGGCTACTTTTTTGTTTTACTCATAACGGTCAGTTTACCTATTATAAATATGTTTTATCACTTAGAGAGTTTTTCTCAAATCACACTTCATCTTCTTTCTAACATTCTAACTCTCTTCTAAACACAATTCAAAATTCAATTCTCAATGAATGGGCATAACTACACCACATGGTATTATGTTGTAGATGGTATTTATCCAGATAGGGCAACACTTGTAAAGAGTTTCACATATCCACCGGAGAATAATCTGAAAATGAAGTGGTACAAAAGATGTCAAGAGTCTGCAAGAAATGATGTAGAAAGAGCCTTCGGTGTTCTTCAAGTGATACGATCCCAGCAAGATCCTCGAACTTACCGGTATTAGGTGATATAATGCATGCATGTATTATGTTACATAATATGATTGTAGAAGATGGATATTCCATAACTAATTGGTCGCGCGAAGAGCAAGAACCAGAGCCAGAAAGTTACAATAATGGGGCACCACCATCATTTCAAACACACCTATAGATATTTAGAAGCTTACGTAACCAGTACGCTCACCATGCATTGCGGAACGATCTAATAGAACATCTCTGGGCGAATAGGGGGATTAGAGAGTAGTTTTATTATTGTTCTATCTATCAACTTCGTATGGCCATTTTTATTTTATTGTTTTACGTTGTTTTTATTTTATTTTAATGTAGTTGCGGTTTTAATTTATTATTTTCTTATTTAGAATTATTTAATTTAAGAATTCAACTTGATCATTTGATATTTAATTCCATTATTTATTTTAATTAAATATATTTACAATAATTTAAATATCTTTATTTAAAGTAAATAAACAAAGAAAATATGAGGTGGAAAAATAAAAGTTCTTGTGGGAATGATCTTTGTTTTAAAGAGCGCACCTAGGCGCGAGACGCACCTGAGCCGCGATTTTTTGACAAAAACCTGGCCTGAGGCGCAGGTGAGGCGCGCGCCTTATTTACATGGACATTTTTGTGCAGATTGTTGTTGTACAGCAAGCTTTTTAGGTTGTATTTCACATGTTAAAACATATATAAACCGTATTTATAGCTAGACTTTGGGTAGGGAGGCTAAAAACTTATGATATATATATAAAAATTATATAATCATTTTGCGCCTTGCATACGAAAATCCCACCGCTTTTGTGCTTTGCGCCTCGATTTTGGACCTCGTCGCCATGGTGGGCTTCTTGCTTTTTAAAACCACGGGAATGATAGTGTTGGGGTAAAAAGTGTTTGTGGAAAGAATGGGTGGAGATGAGTGGAAAGCTGAAGTGGTATAATGATTAGGACTGTTTGTGGGAAGGATGAGTTTTAGGTTTGTGAACAGCCTAAATATTTTTGACTTCTAAAACAAGGTATAAATATTTTTTTTTTCTGTAAAAGTGATGATGGGACTTCTGAATGTGCAGACTGCAAAAGAAAAATAATATTCAAATTTATATTTTGAATTTATTTATTTACTTTTTCAAAAGGCTTTGAATTTGTTTATTTTATCAGGTTAATAAATCTTGTTGAACTTCATATATGTATATATTTGATTTGCTAAATCTTACATATATTTTTACTGTTTTCTAATAGTGCGCTTTTTTTTAATCTCGGGCGCGCTTCTTTTTTGCGCCTTCCGCCTAGGGACAGGCGAGGCCATTGCGCCTTAAGTGTGCCTTGCCCCTTGACAGCATAGCAAGACACAGTGTGTTGCTTCTTGCTTTCCAAGATACCAGATTTCCTTTGACAAACACAATATTTAGCTATAGACCATCATAAAATAGGGCAACCGGCCCAATCTAACATTTGAGATTCTTGATATCCGTTCTTCTCATTTCTCTATGAAGGCAATCACACGACAATGGACATCATAAGAATACAAGATTCCTAAACCTAGTGCGGTCTTAAGATACCTCAGTACGTGAAGAGCAACATCCTGGTGCCTAGTGTACAGAGCAACAATGAACTGACTTAGAACACCGGAAGGAAAGGAAATATATAGTCGATTAACTGTCAAATAGTTAACTTTTCCAACTAACCGTATGTACCGTTAAGGATTCGTCATCGAGCTCCCATCCTTTGGGAGGAGCTTCCCCGTAGGAAGCATCCCGATATCAACCGACTTACAACCCCCCAATAATCCAAACTCGGATAACATATCAAGGACATACTTTTGTTCAGAATGAAGCATTCCCTGTGAAGAGCGTGATACTTCAATGCCAAGGACGTATCAAAATCGACGTAAGCGCTGATCTGGAACTCACATTGAAGGAACCGTTTGAGCTCGGTAATGCCGACCTCATCATCATGTGTAACCATCCTTCTACCCTGATAGTATCTAAAGAATACGAACATATGCACTATGGGTCATCCCAAACTCTCCCATATAGAAAAACGACCAACCATGCTCTGGGAGATTGCTTAAGGCCATATAATGGTACTATGTAATTTGCATACTTTCGAGGCCTCCTGCTCGACAATAAACCCATGCGGTTCATATATACCTCCTCCTCAAGAACACTATTAAGAAACGCGTTCTTGACGCCAAGCTGGTGAAGCAGCTAATGATTAATAGCAGCAAGAACGATACAAAATGCGGCAGACGACATTTTGCAACTAGGTTTACAGGCGATGCAAGGATCCATCAGGGTTGAGTTTAACTGTGAACACCCAACGACAACCAACAATATGCTTTCCACGGGGGAGTGTCTCAAGTTGCCACGTATAATTTGTTTGAAGAGCCACGATCTCCTCTTCCATAGTCTTTCTACATCCTAGGTGAGCTAGAGTTGTCATTAGATCCTTGGGAATTAGGTGTGAATCAATGGCAGCAGTATAGGCATAACACTATGATGAGAGGTAAGCATAGGCACCATAATCCTAAATAGGGTAACGGGTGTGATGTCTAGGTTCCTTACGAAAAGCAAAAGGTATATCAAGGATATGGTGCACAAGGTGGGTCATAATGTGTAATTGAGGTAGTATTTGGCAAAGGTGTATCATGGTACTATGTGGCAAGGGTGTACGATGGCTAATCATGGAAGGTGAACTGAGAGAACATACAAGGGTCATGGTCCGATTGTGAATCGGGTGTCTCTAATGTTTTGTCATTATGTCGCCGCATATGGCCAAAGGGGGTAGACGGGCCAAAGGACACTGGAATGGTGTGAGACTCCGGTATAACAAGGTCAAGATCAAGAAGCAAGTCAGAAACCGAAGTGGAGGATTTAGAAAAGTAAGGACATGGCTCACGAAAAGTAACATTTGTTTTCATAAGATACCGTGAAGTGAAGGGCTATAACATCTGTATCTTTTTTGGGCATACGAATAACCAAGAAACACAAAGAATGGCTTAGGATTAAAGTTTACATACCTTGACGATGATCATGAACATAAGTCACACATCTAAAGATTTTGGGTGCGAGATGAAAGAGAGTCCATTTAGGGAAATGGACAAGAAACGGAGTTTGACCGCTAAGAACAGATGACGACATACGATTTATCTGATAATTTGCAGTCAAGACATCGTCACCCTTGAATCAATCATGGGCATGAGAATGAAACATGATTGTGAGAGCAACATCAAGCAAATGGCAATTCTTACATTTAGCAATACCATTCTGTTGGGGTGTATATGACTCGTGAACAATGCCATGTGTTTTCAAATATGTAGAGAACTTAGTAGATAGATACTCTCTCGCATTATCACTGTGTAAGGTTTTGATAGATGTATCAAACTTATTTTGTACATATGAATGAAACTCACGGAAAATGGAACTTACTTCACTACAAGATACACGTAAACCTAAGTAGCACGAGAATATTCACCACTAAAAGTGATAAAATACTGAAAACCCCAAAGGAGCTTTAAAATTAAAAGGACCAAAAATATCAGAAACGAAGCGCGAATTTGAATTCTATATCCATCCATTCTAAAAAAAGAAAAAGTCGCGCGAATTTGAATTCTATATCCATCCATTCTAAAAAAAGAAAAAGTTACTCTGAAGAGGATAAGGCATACTATACTCCGTATGCAAGTTGCAATTTCAAAAGTTTCGGACAAGTTTCGAGCTTGGTGTCTGTCTACAAACGATTAGACATCACTTTTAAGAGTTACATGGATGGAATTATTGTTGCAAATGGCCACAGTAGTTGTTTGCTTAGCTTGCTGAAGCTCACAAAGGGCAACAATGTTCTCACACACATGCTATCAAGTTTAATGTGTTTTTATGATTATAAAAAGCATTGTTTTAATTTTTAATTGTAACAAGCTACATGTAACGTTAGAGGACGTTCAATACCTGACCGGTTTACCCACTGGGCTGCTCCAAACCGCCTTCGGCTGCTCCCCCCCAACCTACATCAACAACCTTCCTGGGCCCCGTGGTGGGCCTCACCTCCACCCCGCCCATACCCCACTCAAGGGTGGGCTGCACCTTGGTCCCCACAGGCCCATGTTTCTGATTATAGCCCACTAGAACCTACTGATTTGGGTGAAGCTCTTAAATGCTATGACTTTAGTCAACCATGATACTCAATGGTTCATGGACACAAGAGCAACCAATCACCTTAGTACGGATCCAGGTATAGTCCAAACCTCATGTGTAGTTCTATTAAGCCCATATCCGTTGGAAATGGAAAACAAATGCCTGTTCTTGGGTCCGGTAACACTACCTTCCAACACTCCCCTACCACCCTTAACCTTAACAATGTCCTTTACACACCAAACATCATTAAAAACCTTATTTCTGTCAACAAATTCACCATTTATAATTGCGTATCTGTTGAGTTTGACCCATATGGTTTTTCTGTGAAGGACTTCAAGAGTGGGAAGATTTTGACCCGCCACAACAGTGACGGCCACCTCTACCCTGTCACCGCTCCTGCTCCAACCTCGGCGTCCGCTCACTTTGCATCTTCTTTTCAGCATGTTTGGCATGATCGTTTGGGTCACCCTGGCGCTCATGTCCTTGATTTTCTTGTTTCTAGTCAATTTATCTCTTGTAACAAAACGAGACATTCTAGTCTTTGCAATTCTTGTCAACTAGCTAAACACAAATGATTGCCTTTTTATTTATTTACATCTACTACTTTACTACCTATTGATTTAATGCATTGTGACTTGCGGACTTCTCCTATTACTAGTAAAGCCGGTTATAAATATTATATGGTTTTAATTGATGACTTTACTAATTGCACATGGGTATATCCACTTAAATTCAAATCTGAAGCTGTCACCAAATTTGCTACATTCTATACCTACATTAAAACCCAATTCAACCTATCCATTAAAGCCTTTCAATGTGACAAAGGGGGCGAATTTAATAAATCAGTTCCAAACCCTTGCAGCTGAACAGGGCATTCAGCTTCGCTTCTCGTGCCCACACACGTCTCAACAAAATGGGAAGGTTGAGAGAATGATATGCCGTCTAAACGAAATTATGCTTTCCATTCTCACACATGCCTCCCTCCCTCTTACATTCTGGGTAGAAGCCATTCATACTTCCACTTATCTCCATAATCTTTTGCCTTCATCTGTTTTAAACAACAAAACCCCAATTGCTGACCTCTACCTACGCAACCCCACATATGACCACCTACGGGTGTTCGATTGCCTTTGATACCCTAACCAATCCTCTACCCATCCAAATAAACTTGCCCTTCGCTCCACGCCTTGCGTGTTCCTTGGCTACCCAGCTGAGTTTAAGGGGTACCGCTGCCTTGACCTGTCCACCGGCAAGGTCATTTTCTCCCGCCACGTCACCTATGACGAAACCCAGTTTCCCTTCTCTAAACACGGTGCCCCAGATTACTCCTTGCTTGAGTCTGACCTCACTTCTCCCATTTTCACACATCCGGATCTGTTTCACCCTCCCTCGGTCAACCCACCTTCCGCCGCACACTCACCATCTGCTTGACCTCCCCCTCCCCGACGAGTCCCTCACCAACTTCCTCCTAGAACCACCCCACTTCTCCCACCCACCTAAAACTTTCCCACACTACTACCAACGCCGCACCAAGCCCACCACCGCCACCGCCACTGCCACAGCCAAGCCTGTCACCCGTCCCCTCCTCCCAACCCGCAACTTCAGCCCCACCCCCCAACCCGCCAACCACGCGGACACATCACATGATCACTAGATCTCGCGATGGCACATCCAAATCATCCCACAATCTCAACCTACATACCACATCACCACCCCCTATCTCCCCCTTACCCAAGTCACACCTCACTGCCTTAACTGACCCAAACTGGCATAAGGCCATCATGACCAACGAATACAAGGCACTAATAGACAACACATGGGAATTGGTACTAGACCTGCTGATGCACATATAATTCGTTGTATGTGGTTGTTTCGCCACAAATTTCATGCAGATGGCTCTTTAGAACATTACAAAGCTCGCCTAGTCGTCAACAGAAAGTCTAAACAAATTGGCGTAGATTGCGTTGACACGTTCAGTCCTGTGGTTAAATCTACCACCATTCAGACTGTTCTCAGTCTTGCTGTCTCCCGTCAGTGGCCTATCCATCAGCTAGACGTCAAGAATGCATTCCTACATGGAGACTTGCACGAGACTGTTTATATGTTTCAGCCTCCAGGCTTCACTGACAAACAGCACTCGATTCACGTTTTCCATCTAAAGAAGTCTCTACATGGTCTAAAACAGGCCCCCGAGCTTGGTACCACCGTTTTGCCACGCATATTACTAAGTGTGGTTTCCAGTGCACCACCTGTCACTCCTCCCTTTTGTCTATAGAAAGGGCACACAATTGGCGTACTTACTTTTATATGTCGATGATATAATACTCACTGCTTCTGATGATCGTTTTCTACTGATATTATTAAGGCCTTATCATCTGAATTCGCCATGACTGACCTCAGACGGTTACATCATTTTCTTGGCATTCAGATCACTCATAAAGATGGCGGTCTCTTCCTGTCTCAACAATCCTATGCTGCTGAAATCCTAGCCCGTGCCAATATGCAAAATTGCAAACCCTGTTCCATTCCTACGGACACTGATTCAAAACTCAGTGTTATCGCCTAGTAATCCCCTACCTGATGGATCTTGTACCGCATCCTGGCAGGGGCCTCCAATACCTAACCTTCACCCGGCCAGACATTTCATATGTTCTCCAACAGGTTTGCGTGTTCATGCACAACCCGCGGGAACCACATTTTCAATTCATGAAACGTATTCTCCGCTACATAAAGGGAATGATAGGTCACGGTCTCACGATCAAACCCGCCGAGTCTTGCAAATTAACAGCCTATTTTGATGCTGACTGCGGGGATGCCCTGACTCATGACGATCAACATCTGGGTATTGTGTGTTCCTTGGACACAACTTGGTCTCCTGGTCCTCCAAGCGCCAACACACCATATCTCGATCTAGTGCGGAGGCCGAATACAGGGGAGTTGCAAACACATCATCCGAAACAACATGGCACTGTAACCTCCTCCTTAAGCTGCATGTCCCAACACGTGATGCTACTATTATTTTCTGTGATAATGTTTCATCCGTCTACCTTTCTAAGAACCCGGTTCAACACTAATGTACTAAACATGTTGAAATTGACATTCATTTTGTCCGGGAAAAAGTCCGCATTGGCACCATTCGAGTACTACATACTACCAATATGCTGACAATTTCACCAAAGGCCTGCCTCGACAACTGTTCAATCGGTTCAAGTCCAGTTTGTGCATCCGATCCTCTGCTGCTCACACTGAGGGGCGTGTTAACCGATATATATTTAGTATATATCGATTGTATATCTTGTATATATTTGAATTGTATTTATCTTTATAGATTGATAGTGTTTCCTTTATTGTAGGATAGTTGGTTAGAATACTATTTGTATATATAGACATCTTTCGGTATCAATGGAATTCATTGAGTGTTCACATAATCACAGTTACAACCTCTTCTCGATGAATTACGTTCCATATTTTTTAAACCCTCATGTTGGGCGTAGGCTTCAGGTGAATTAATTTGGAACAATTGGGCTCGACCGGCAGTTTAGTTAGATTAACTAAAGGGATTAACACCCTAATTGTAGCCTACAAATATACTCTATGTACTTGTAATCATCATCACCCAATAAAAAGAAAAACCCTAGTTGCCCAAGAGAACGTAGGTTGCACACCGCAATCGAACCTCTATAAGTCTCTCATGTCTCTTAATTGTTTACTGTTTTCTATTTGTGTGTTCGTGCTTATGATCTAGTGAAAGATGGTGACAAACTAGATGCTAAAGCTAAGAGGTACACTTTCATTAGATGTTCTTGGCTGATGCAATCAATATCATTGCTTATGTAATCAACCAGGGATTGTCAGTACCGTTGGGATTCAAGATACCATAAGAAGGATGGAAACAAAAAGCAATTAAATATAGGCATTTAAAAGTACTTGGGTGCAGTGCTTATGATATAGCGAACGATAGTGACAAAATTGATGCTAAAAGGCAAACTTCCATTGGATATGGGTCAGACGATGACGATACAGGCTGCAGGCTTTAGGATTTTAAAAGCAGAATAGTAGTCAGAAGCAAAGCATGCTACGTTCAATGTGACTGCGTTGTACAAAGATAGAATCACAACAAACTCAAAAGTTCTTAAATAGCAGGTTGAATTTGAAGTTGATGCTAATAAACAAACACCACAACCAATTACCGAATCAAATACTGAAACTGAAGTTCCTAAGTTTGAAATGACGATATGGGTGGAGATGACGAAAAAGTGGGAGCTTTTGACAGTGGGAGTTCAAATCCCGATGATGAACACTCCTCATAGGATCCTGACCAGTCTCAAAACTGGATCATGAGTTCCACTAGAGTCTTTAAACAACCAAAGAGGTATAGTCCTTCAATCAACTATCTTCTCTTAACTGATAATGGTGAACCAAGATGCTATTCTAAAGCTGCTAAGATGAAAGATTCGCTTCAATGGGAGCATGATATGAAGGACGAGATGAGTTGTTTAAAGAAGAATAAAACATACAAAATAAATGGGTCTTCAAGGTTACGAAAACATGATGGGTCTAAACGGTACTTGAAGTTTTGATAACTTCATGTAGAGGTCAGGGTAAAAGAAATTGTCAAATGGATCATTGCTACTATCTAAAGAACTTCAACTCTTATATCATTTTACTACTCTATGTAGATGATATGTTGATTGCAGGGTCAAATATGAAAGAGATCAGCAAGTTAAAGAAAGAAATGTCCAAAGAATTTGAGATGAAAGATCCGGTCCGGCCAAACAGATACTTGGGATGAGCATTATAAAAAACAAGAAGGATGGTTCTTTAACACTGTCTCAGGAAAATACATAGTTAAGTGTTGGAAAGATTCTAGATGAAGCATGAGAAGACCAAGCCTAGCAACACACCATTTGAGAAAACCAAGCCTAGAAACACACCATTGAGAAGTCATTTATAGCTACCAAATATCAGTCTCCTAAATCTGAAGATGGAAAAATAAAGATGGCTAAAATTCCATACACGTTTACGGTTTGGAGTCTCATGTATGCCATTGTTTGCACTCGATCAGATATTGCTCATGCTGTTGGGGTAGTTAGTCGGTTTATGTTAGATCCGGGAAGAGAACATTGGGAAGCAATTAACTGGGTGCTCAATACTTGAAGGGTGCATAAAAAATGAGGTTACGTTTCAAGGGAAAAGATGCAATTCCCCATGTTGATTTGGGCGGTGGTAATTTTGTAACGGGACATTTAAAAGTACTACAGGATATGTCTTTACACTGAAAGGAACAACAATGAGCTGGATGTCCAGACTCCAGGAAAGTGTGACTCTATCAACAACAAGAGTTGAACACATGGTTGTTGCTGAAGCCGGTAAAGAGTATGGATTAAGACTATTCTTGAAGAATTAAGAAAACAACAGTTCGATTACTTATTGTATTGTGACAATGAGAGTGTAGTGAAACTTGTCAAAATCCAGTCTATCATGGTAAAACGTAAAACGAAACACATTGGGATGAGGTATCATTTTATTAGAGGATTGATTGGTGATGAAACAATCACTTTGAAAAACATCTCAAGTGCGAAGAATCCAGCCGATATGTTTACTAAATCTGTAGTGCTGGATAAGCTGAAGCTTCAGTTGGCCTCCAGGAATAATGTTGAGAAGGCTTGGGTAACTAAAGGATGCAGAAATCAAAAGGATTTTATTTAAAGAAGTACAGAAGAGATGGAGTGCAGCTGAACGTGGTTCGAAGCCTCCAAGTGGGAAAATTGTTGGGTGTAGGCTTCGAGTGAATTAATTTGAAGCAGTTAGGCTCGCCAGCCCAAGTTCTAAATGGGCCTAGTTTAGTTAGATCGTTAACTAAAAAAATTAACCCTAACTGCCACAAGAGGACGTAAGTCGCACACTGCGATCGAACCTCTATAAATCTCTCGTCTCTTTATTGTTTAATGTTTTCAATTTGTGTGTCCGTGCACTTTGATCCTAATACTACACTACCTCCTTTTTGTTCACATTATCACTCGATTCCCCTACTCCAAAACATAACACCCCTAATATCATACCCTACTGTTACCCTCATTCTTAGAAAACTAAGATTGAGAGGCAAGTCGAGCAGCCTCTGTTGCAGGTCTGATACAACCGATCCAAAGCCCTTGCCCTTACTCTAGCTTGGTCTTGTTAGTAAAAAAGAAAGATGATTCATGGCATGTGTATTGATTAACAAGAGTTAAACCATGTCACTATGGCAGACAAGTATCCGATGCCCAATATTGATGAGTTACTCAATGAATTACATGGAGTTGTTGTTTTTTCCAACCTCGACTTACATTCAAGCTATCATTAAATCCAAATGAATCCCTCGGACATTGAGATGACTGTTTTTCGAACACATTCCGAGTATTATGAATTTAAAGTTATGCCTTTCGGTCTTACCGATGCACCTTCCACTTTCCAGGCAGCCATGAATGACTTATTTCGCCGTGTCTTCATCAGTTTATTCTAGTATTCTTTTATGATATCCCCATCTACAACAACAATATGGAACTACATCTTTAGCACCCTCGAACAGCTTTAGAACTCTTACGGGACCAACAGTATGTTGTTTAGCTCCATTAGTGTTTCTTTGGTCAAGATCAAGTTCTCTTCTTGGGTCATGAGCATAGTCACAGGATTCGCTCAATGTGCAGCGATTTTCGAATTGGTTCGAATCGGTCCCATTCGCATTCGCTAGCGACCCAGCCGCTCGCGGTTCGCTCAAGGGTTCGATTGTGGTTCGCTCGGTGGTTCTATTGTGGTTCGCTCGGTGGTTCGATTGTGGTTCGTGGCTGCAATTCGCTGGTAGTCCAAGAAATTCGCTATGCATTCGAGAATCGGATAACCTTGACCAATCAAATTCATGAAATTCATGAATTCATGACTATGAATTCATAGCTATCGATTTGTATAACTGTGAATTTATTAATTCATGAAATTGGAGGGAACATTAATTTCCATTAATTCCAGTAGTGTTAAAATTAAGGATAGAAGTGTGTGGAGGCGTACAATTAAAATTAAGGACTTCTAGTAGGACCTGTGGCTTGGAAGAGTAAAAGAAGACCTAATGTGTGACCCCCAGCGTGATTTGTAGGTAATCGACTTTTGCCCTTTATAGGTGTAACATGTACGCCTATGCTTGTGTGATGTATGTGATATATGTTATGCTTATGCTTATGCTTGTGAATATACTCAAGAAATATGCCTATGCTTACCCTAAACTTTATGTGATATATACCTTGTGTTGCATGATATATAATCTACTTGCGATCATTCTCGAGTCGGGTGTCTCTTTGGAAGCGGTCTCTCTATCTCTCTAGATAGAGGAAAGACTCGCCACCACCTACCCCTCCCAGACCCTGCTTTTTAGTGGGATATACCGGGTATGTTTGTCGTTTCCAGTAGTGTTAAGTTCAATCGAATTCATTAAATCGAATTCATTGAATTCATTAATCGATTCCAGTAGTTTAAGTTCAATAGAATTCATTGCATTCATTAATTCCAGTAGTGTTAACTGTTAAGTTCAATCGAATTCATTGAATTCATTAATCGATTCCAGTAGTGTTAAGTTCAATCGAATTCATTGAATTCATTAATTCCAGTAGTGTTAACTGTTAAGTTCGTGGCTTCAATGTTCCAGGTTGTTTTCTTGCCTTCTCCTCTTCCATCATTGAATTAGATATATAATTATGTTGTTTTTAAAAATGCTTTGTTTTTAATTATGTGGAGTGAACCGAATTGATTGGTACAACGAACCAGATCGAACCGGAATGAACCTACCCCCTTACGAACCGGATTCGTGGCCCTTAGCGAATCGCGAACCCGTACCTCGTTTTCGAACCGGAGCGAACCCGCAAATTAGGTGACTATGGTCATGAGGTCTAATGCCGCTGATGTCCAAGTGACCACGGTAAAGTTGCATCAGTTTTAGCATGGTCGGTCCCCACCGACATGCGGGAAGTCCATGGGTTCTTAGGTCTGACAGGGTACTACACCGATTCGTTCAACGCTATGGGTTGTTCGTAAAGCCTCTCACTGTTCTCACTAAGCGAGATGGCTTTCAATGGAATGATAGGCTCTCGAAGAGTTTGATCAACTTAAACACGCACTGGCTCTGCCCCAGTCCTCCAAATCCCAGATTTTATTGCCCCCTTCACCGTGGAATGTGATGCATCTTTAGATGACCGGGAATAATCATTTGCTAGCATATTTCAGCAAAGGGTATTCTGATTCGACATGATTCAAATAAAAATATGACCATAAATTGTTGGCTTTGGTGTTAGCGGTCCAAAAGTGGAGTCATTATCTCATTGGTCGACATTTTTTATCAGACCACCACACCCTCAAATTTTTACTTGTATAGCGAGCCACCACTCTTGAACAACAATATTTGTTATTGAAACTCATGTCATATGATTTCACCATTGTTCACAACCTCGGAAAGTTAATATGGGAGTTGATGCCCTATATCACCGCCCTCACTCGGCCGAGTTTTTAACTCTGGTTGCTTCTTATTGCCTGGATGTTTCGAATGTTCAAGCAAGGCTAACAATTGATACTAATACCAGATGTCCTTGATATGCGACAATATATCTTACACGAGGCCCATGCAACACTCATGGCAAGCCACGGGGGATTCTTGAAAACCCTCAAGCGTCTTTTGTCTCTCGCTCAAACTTGCTTCACTTGTCAGCAACAAGGTATGAAACTCTTGCTCCAGCTTGGTTATTATAGCCCCTACCTATCCCAACTCAGATTGGGAGGATATCTCTCGACTTCCTTATGAACGTACCCCTTCTAATTAGTTGGATACCATCTTAGTTGTGGTTGATCGACCAAGTAAATGTGCCCACTTTATCCCGCTCGCTCACCCTTTTATAGCCAAAAAGGTGGTTGCTCTGTTTGTGCTCTATTTAGCAAAGAGATTGTTCGGCTCCATGGTTTTCTCCACTCTATCGTGTCAAATCGTGATGTTATTTTCCTCGGTCATTTCTAGCAGGAACTTTTTCGATTATGCCAAACTAAACCTCGTATAAGAACGAGCTACCATCCTCTGATGATCAAATTAAAGTTCTTAATCATTGCCACAAAGCTTTACTTGTATTGTTTTGCTCATGAACAACCTACCAAGTAGAGCCTTTTTTTGTCATGTGTTGAATTTTCCTTACAATACAGGGTTTCACTTGGCCACTCAGACCATACTTTTTATTATTGTTTACAACCAAGCACCACCCCTTATCATTCCTTATGTTGCTGGGGAAGCTAAGACTGCAGAATTGAAGTCCCAATTGATCGATCAGGACGACATGTTGGAGACTATCATAGAGTAACTTGCTGAAAGCACATAATGGAATGAAGATACATGTTGATTCTAAGTATGATGAGCTTTCGTTTGAAGTGTGTATGTGGCGTTCCTATGTATCCAACCGTATAAACAAAAAACTTGGCCAAACATCACTATGAGAAGGTGTCACCGTGATTTTTGATCGATCCTTACCAAATTCTTCAGAATGTCGGTCCTATTGTTTATAAACTTGAGTTACCACCGAACTCTCGCATCCATCTTGTGTTCCATGTCTCAATGCAAAAACCCGCTCGCGATCAACCATCTTCACCTATAGCACCATTACCGAGTACCAAAAATTTGGTGTTTGATGTGCTCAACCCCATTCCATATTATCCCATTGCTGTGTTTTTTAAGCTTGGCAACGAATTCTAGAGCTACTGGTAGAGAGGAAATACCGGCCTAGGGAAGAGGCCACCTAAGAGACATGACCTGTTAGCTACTCGATTTTCATCTTTCCCGCTAGGCGCTAGTCGGGCGGTGGGGTACCGACTAGCGCTTAATCAAGATCAGTGTTGTATAAATCGGCCTAGTCGGTCGATTAGTCGCTAGTCGGCTGGTGACCTCGGAATTTCATGTAATCGGTGGATAAAATCGGTAATCGGTCATAGTCAGTCAAAATCAGACCTAACCGGTCCTAATCGGCCCAAATTGGGCCCTAATAGGTGGACAGATTCCGGCCTGATTCATGCCACATTTTGGCTAAAACCTGCCAAATGTTGGAAATTCTAGTCAAACCTTGAAAATTTTGGTCAAATGTATGTAAATTTTGGTAAAATGTGTGTATTAATCTTAACATTTTTATATAATTACATGTAAAAATGTGTCTATACATATATAAACTAAAAACTACATATAAAATTTCCATTCCGATTAATCCCTAGTAATCCTGATTAATAGCGAGTCGGTACCCCCACCGCACGCCTAGCGATTTTTACAACACTGATCGGGATTAATAGGATGGAATTTTTATATGTAATTTTCAGTTTTATATATATATACACACACATTTTTACATGTAATTATATAAAAATGTTTAAGATTTATATAAACACACATTTTACCAAAATTTACATACATTTGACCATATTTTTCAAGGTTTGACCAAAATTTCCAACACTTGGCCTGAATTTGGCCAAAATGTGGCTTGAATCAAGCCGAAATCTATCCAGTGATTAGGGGCCGATTAGGGGATCGATTAGATCCGATTTGGTCCAATTAGATCCGATTTAACTGACTATGGCCAATTACCGATTTTATCCACCGATTACATGAAATCGCCAAGGTCACCAGCCGACTAGACAAATCACCGATTAATTGATTAATCGCCAAACTAGGCCGATTTTTACAACACTATTTCTGCCTTAGGGACGAGGCATATATTAGGGGGAAGTGATGATATGGTCCCAATTAAAGTCTACTCAAGGATGAACAAAAGGCCCCGTGGGCAGGATGGCGGGTCACTGGAGCAGATCATGGCGAGTTACCCATACAGCTGCGTTAATGGTGAGTGGGAAAGGTGGTGTGGTTAATCAACTTCCTTCTTGCAGTCAAATAGAGTAGATGTTTCCCTTGTTTTGTTGTTGATGAATTTTGTGCTTTAATCGTATGTTTGGAGATTTGCCTATCTCGTATCGGGTCTGTTTTGTAACTTTTGATTAATCAATCCGACTACCTATTGTCTCGATCAGGAAGTGACAAGCTTTTGGGATTTAGTGACAACAATAATTCTATTGATTAGATGTGGAAAAGGAACTACGGGTCTAGTGTTCTATGTTGATGGACCGATTCACTTGGACCTCTCAAAAACAACCAACAACCTGCCAAGTGATTTGGTTAAGGGTTTGTTAGCTGAACTTACAGGAACGGAAAGGAGCTGGTGGTGATTAAAGTTGACAACAAATCAGCAATTGACCTAATGAAACATCCGGCGTTCTTCGGGAGAAGTAAACACATTGACACACACTAATACTTCATATGCGAATGTGTTAGAGAAAAAATAGATCAAGTTTGAACACATCAAGGGGGGGCAACAACGAGTTGATATCCTCAACAAAGCTCTACTAAAGATTAAATTTACAAAGATGAGAGTAGTTATGGGAATAAAGCTTATTGAAGATGGAAAAAGTTAACCTAGGACTCAAAGTCAAGATTTGGGGGTGATTGTTGGACCATCTTAACATAATTAGATAGTGCAAGGGGTTAATTGTAATTATCTAATTGTTATAGTCTTAGTACGTATATAGGTTGTTTGTATTTGATATCATCGATCAAAGGAAAGAGTCGGTGATTACAAGGGTAGTTCCTATTCTAACGGGCAAGGGTGGTTCCTATTCATAGATGGACAAGGTTAATGAGCTATAAATATGGTAGGTTTTACGTTGATGGATGTAATGTTTCCTATTGATTAATTGGAGGAGTTTCAAAACTATTGTCGGTGTTTTCTATTCTGTTTTCTTATTTAGTACCAATTCTACTTCAGCAAAATGGTGTATCTAAAAAAGGGTTTCGAGATAACAGCAGGATTCAAGTAGGACTAGAGACTGTTGACCATTAACCGGAGACGAGAACAAGCATGATAGAAGCTAAAACTTCAGACCTGGAGAAACTGGCGAAAGGGATAGCGATAGAACACAGGATATTAGATCTAGAGCTTTAACTCTGAAGCCATGTAAACTAATATGTATTAATCTAAAGTGTATTTAGAAATAAAAGGAACTCCTCTATGGCTATATATATATAGGCGGAGACCCTAAGATATGGCCCATGGACAAGAACTAACTAGGCTAAGGCAAACAAGCCTAAACTAATAAATTTATAATTTACAAATATGTATTCATGAAAGTACTAGCTGGTTTCACAAGCAACTTTAGCTTTAAATTTTCCAAAACAAAATGAATGAACAATAAAAGTGTATATATTATATAATGATACATAACATATACATCTACACACCTTTCTTGTTTTAGAGACATGTAAAGTTTATGTATCTACTAACTATAATATAAAGGATAATACATGAATTGGATTGATTTAAGGTTTAAAAGTACTAACAGAGTTAGACCGTAAGAAATAGTACCTCTTGAGGAAGCTCATGTGCTAGCAGAAAAAGTGTTCTTGACCACCCACCTACAGACCCGTATAGAAGGAAAGCACTTCCTAAAGCCATGCCATCAGTGAAATTATGCTGCAGTTGAACCAAAAATTGTAAACCCATAAAACATTCGGCCAAAAGTTATACGTATACTATTGTAACTATTATTAGGGTTTGCAGGGTATTGGTGGGGGTCCTCTGAGTTTCCAGTAACAGCTTCTAAAATTATCAAAAAGAAGTAATATGCAGCAAAAACATGTCCACTAAAGGTGATAATAAAAGAAAAAGAATACGGGACACATACAACGCCATCAGAGAACAGATTAAGATAACCAAACACCAGATTTGATGACTGTGGTACAGGATCCTGCTTAGTCATGGATTTCATATCACTTTCAGTTCCATTTTCAGCAGCTGAATCTCCAACAATGTTATTACTAGTGTTTCTCTGCAAAGTATAAAACGCTGACACGTAATTGGGCAACTACCAACTACTTGATATATGATATATGAATCAATTATACCTTGCGAAGAACAGATTCACTCTGTTTATCTTGTTTTAGAGGTTCAACAGATTCCGTTTCTGATGATCTTTTGTCATCAAGAGTTGCCTTTTACTGTTGTCATCATCCCCATCGATATCCTGCAACGATTCAGTCTTCTTATGGTGATGGTGATGATGACCATGACCCCATGAATTAACTCCTCCTGACCTTTCTTCAACATACCTCACAACTTTTTCCACAAGAAGAAAAACTACTATTCCAACTGCAGTACAAATTTTAAATAAAAATTTATGAATCATGAATCAATCAAATTCATCAATATATGATGAAAGCCAGCATGAAACATTGAATCAACAGGCATTTCAAATCTATCATCACTTACATAAAATGGATAATCCAACTGAGAGGTCTTCAATGGAATGAGAATGAGAATGAGAATGAGAATGTGAATGATCATGTCCAGAAGCAACGTGCTCATGAGAATCATCATCATGGTTACCATGTGAATGAGAATGTCCATCACCTGATGAGCACAATTAACTAGTTAATACAGAATCTATGGTTCTATGCACCAAGGCGCTCGCCTTGCTCGTGTTTGAGGCACCAAGGCACGCGTCTTGTGCGCCACATGACTACATAGATTGATCCTAATATTTCAAATTTGTGTTTTATTATACCAAATGCATGTGGCAATTGATGAAGAAAAGCATCCCCAAGCATTGCTCCAGCCTAAAATGCCAATAAAGACAACTAATTAGCAACTCAAACACCTAAATATTCGTAACAACAGGATCAAGAATCTAACCCCAAATACAGCCAGTGAATCAACAAGAACCTTAGAAGGTTTCCCTTGAACTGCAAGAATTTACAAAAATTTGAGATTATCTTCATTTGATTCAAAACAAACCGCAGTACAGTCAATAGAACACACATTAACAGTCAATCAACTCACAGAATATCAATGGCAGCAGAATCAAACAAATCAGAGAAGCCAAGCTCACCAACAGTGAACACCCCATTGCATTAACCCAAAGCCCTAAAAACACATCAAGAACAATAATCACATGAAGCTTGCAGAAATTGCCAACAATCATAAGCAATCTTCATACACAAACTACAAATTTCAACATTATAACAATCAAATCAACATTACCAACACCAGATAGCTCTGAACCACCACCATAATAATGCTCATGATCATGATCATGATCATGGTGTGACATGAATTCCATCCTAAGATCCTCCTCTTCCGCCAATTCTTCCGGCAGCTTCTTCACCCCCAAATCAAGAAACCCATCATCCCCATGGTGGTGATGCGAGTGATCACAATTGTGATGATGAACGTGAGATTCACGAACCACCGGCGGACTAGAGTGCTGACACTGGTGCCCAAAACTCCCACCAAGATTACACCCAATCGTCAAGAACAGAATCAGCAGTGAACTGTAGATCTGGTGATGAACCGCCGCCATTTTGGGGCTGTTGAATCGGATTCCGATGAGGGTTTTGTGGGAATTATTCGAATTTGAAGTGGGGTTTCAGTGAGATCGACGTTTGCAGGTGCCTTCGATGGTGATGAAGCAGACGATGATGAAGAAGAGGATTATTATCCCGATGATGATGCCGAACGTTACTGCATCCATACGACTATGAGAGTGTAATGTGTTATAATGAAGATTTTAAAAATAAATACGAGTGTAACGAAATATATTATGTTAGAACTTTGATTTTGGTAATAGATGTTACCAGATGGTTGTCTAAACTGTAGAAGACGTTTTCTTTCTTAAATGTGGTGAAAAATAAATCAACGAGATGACACTAGAAGCTATGTAAATAATTTAATGTTGAAAAGGGATATAAATAAATATACAAATTTAAAAAAAATATAAGTGTTTAGACAATATAACATTTTTTTTCCTTGACAACCCACTTGACGGTTGAACAAACCATAATGAGAGCATTCATACCGATCTCGTCTTTATAAATACATTAAAAATTATTATTTTGTCTCTTATATTTTTAATTAAATAATATTTTTTTCATACAATTATCATTATTTTTTCTATCTCGTCCATTCACTTCCACTTTAAAAAAATTATAAAAGTTATGGGGATTGTACTGCCTCTCCAGAAGTATGAAGAATCACGGTACAACCCTATAACTTTTTCACTTACAACCACTCACAACTACCCCCTATAATATAAAGCACACACTCACAAAAAATAGAGAACCCGCTGTGAATGCTCTGGGAGCATTCACATTTCATTTTCTATATATCTGTGAATATGTTCTTTATATTATAAAAAATATTTGTGAGTGGTTATGAGTGAAGGATAGAAAATATGTTAGTGTTCATCTTCATATTTGGTAAAATACTATCCATCTCTATTAATTTTTAATATTTTTGGAAATGTTTGTGAGTAGATTAGAGAGAAAATGTAATGATATAAATTAAGAGAGAGAGAGAGAGAGAGAGAGAAACTAATAAATTTTAATGTAATTATAAAGATGGGGATAAAAAAATAAATTATGAATGCTCTAAGGATCTCTAAGATGAAATAAGCTTCAACATGATCCATCAAATACTTAAACAAAATTATGAGGATAAATTATGAAAAAAAAGTTAGTTAGACTTTTCAATTAGAACAAGAAAATTAGTTAAACTACTTTGTGTTTTGTCTTTTGAAATCTTTTTTATTTTTTATTTTTTTTCATGTTGTCGATAAATAACTTATTTGTTTCTTGCTCTGTCTTATTAATGTAACACCCGGATATTTTTATAGACGAGAAAGAAAAAATAAACGTGAATAAAAAGGGGAAAATGTCATTTAACCCAAGTAGAGGGGTTAAAGGTGTCAAAGTGACAAAAGTAATAAAAGTTGATACAAAAGTGAGCATGGTCGCCCACTCTACCCTGCACACTTGATTCTCCTTCGGTTTTAGAGAGAGAAACAACAGAGAATTCGAGTTTTAGAGATAGGAAGAAGAAGAATTCGAAGTTTAAGATAAGATTTTTTGTTTTAAGTTGTTTTTGGTCGACTTAGCCTCGGTCATATGCTTGTCCGTGTTATTGTATGTTCGGGTTGTGTGTTTTAGTGGGTTTTAGATGTTAAAAACGTCTGAGAAGCTCAAGTGAAGGGTTTAAACTCGAAAGCAGCTAAGGTGAGTTCTAAAACTCCCTTTTTAACATGTTTTGACAAATTTTGGGGCTGGAAATGCATGTGTTCATGTTTTTATAAAAATGGGTTTTACCCGTATGTGTGTGTATGAATGTGTATGTGTGAGGGTGTTAATTTGGGGTTTATATGTGATTATGTTTATGTTATGATGCTTAGAATGTTAATACTAAGATTAAAACATGATATATGTTGGAATTGGGATTGATTTATGCTAATTTAGTGAAAGTTAGTTGCCTATGCGCCTAAACAGTGGCCCATGCGTCCAACGGTCTAATTTACTAAGTGTTCCCAACCGCCCAGAAACCCCAACCGCCTAAACAGTACCCAACCGTCTAAGTGCCCATGCGCCTAAATAGTACCCCAAACGTCTAGGAAGATTGCCCAAAATGGCTAAGTGTTAAGCCCAAGCGCCTGAATAGTGTCCATGCGCCTAAATAGTGTCCATGCGCCTAAATAGGCCCATGCGCCTAAGTGTAAATGACCAAGTGTAAGTCCAGACGCCTGCATAGTAGCAAAACGTCTGAACAGGGCAGAAACGCCCAAATAGTGTCCATGCGCCTAGACACTTAGAAATATTATTGAAATTTTAAGAAAACTCAGGTTTTAGGGTTTGACCTGATTTGACTTATGAGTTATGATTAACCCTTTTATGCATGATTATGGGATGGTTTGGGGTTATGATATGTATGATGGATGTATGTTATTTATGTGTTATCTTTTGATGGTAATTAAATGTATTTATATTATGTTATAAAATACGTTAAATATATGTTATTACTTTACGTAGTATGACAAACGAATGAAAGAACGTAAAGAATAACGTAACGAAGTGAAAGATAACAATGATGAAAAGTAAAACGTAATGAACGAAAGAATGGCTTGCAACCAAATAAGAAAGGAGGTGCACGACCATGTTGTCGTTAGCTCAACTGTGATGCGGGATAGCTACCCCAAAGGATGCATACAGGGTCAATCATTGAGATTGACAAGGCCCTTTGGTATGCCCTAGGTGACTAGATCAGCTTCGTGCATAATGTTCGTGGTTTAATTACCACAGGTCCAGCATCAGCTTCGTGCACATTGTTCGGGGTATTACTAATCGGTTTGAATGAATGGGAGAGATGACTTGCCCTAGGTGACTGGATCAGCTTCGGGCACAATGTTCGTGGTTTAATTACCACAGGTCTAGCATTAGCTTCGTGCGCAATGTTCGGGGTATTGTTCATCGATCCATATGAAAGTGAAAGAATGACGTAACATACAAAGTAATAAAGTAAGAAAGTAAGAAAGTAAATGAATGATGTAAAGTACATTATAAAAGAATGAGAACGAAAGTAAGAGAATGTTAATAAAAAACATGAAATGAAAGCATGCTATGAATATGATGTGATGGGAAAATGAATGACAATGAAAGTTAAAAGTAATATTCTCTATCTGTACGTATGATGCATGACCGCGTATGAAAGTTATTATCGAAAGTAAAGTATTTATTTATAAAACTAGAACTCACTCAACAACGCTGACTTTTATGTATTTTCCAGTTGGCAGGTAAGAGTTGCTGAGGATGGTACAGGGCAACTACTTGACATTTTTGGGATGACATCCATTAGTATAAAATATCGTTTTTGTGATGTAATGCAATTATGATCTTTTGTAACGTTTAACTGTATTGTATTACTTTGCAAAAGCTGTCATTAATATATATAAAATGGTTTTAATTAATTTCCGCTGTGATGTTTTTAAATAAATGTATGTTTTACGTGCGATGAATGACCAACTTTAGACAGAAAAGTTAAAGGAAGCTCAAAGTAGACAGAAAAGCTATGCAGACCGACACCGTCGACTTTTGGAGTTTAAGGTCGGTGACAAAGTGTTCCTGAAGGTTTCGCCTTGCAAAGGCGTACGACGTTTTGGTCTAAAAGGGAAGCTTAGTCCACGGTTTATCGGACCCTTTGAAATCCTAGAAAGAGTTGGCGAGGTTTCGTATCGTGTGGCTTTACCACCTCAACTGTCACATGTGCATAACGTCTTTCATGTATCTCTTTTAAGGGGATACAATTATCATCCTATTCATGTGGTTAACTATCCACTTCATTTGATTCGTGAAGACTTATCATTCGAGGAAGAACCAGAAGCTATCCTTGACCGACAAGAACGCATTATGCGTAGGAAAACTATTCCTTTGTTAAAGTATTATGGAAAAACCATTCCGAACGCGAAGCTACATGGGAGATAGAAGATGAAATCCGTTCTCAATATCCGTATCTGTTTACCTCTTAGTTATTATCTGTTATATGTTTCTGTTATCAGTTAGGAAGTTATCATGTATCTGTTTCTTGAACATCACAGTACTCCGTGTACGTTATGCCATATCTTTGTTCAAGCTGTACCTAGTAATTTCGTGGACGGAATTTTTTTTTAAGGGGGGTAGAATTATAATACCCATATACAAAAATAATAATAATAATAATAATAATAATAGTAATAATAATAATAATGATAATAATAATAATAAAAGGTTCAGGGGGCATTTTTGATATTTTGAAAACTTGAATTTATAAATTGTGCACAAATTAGAAGAAGCTTAAAACCACAGGGACTAACTGTGTAAAATTAGAAATTTCAAAATCTGTTTCTCTCTCTCCCCGTCGAGTACTATTCCGGCCAAAGAATTCCGGCCAAGTTGCGATTCCGGCGAGCATCCACGATCAAAAACACGCGGTTTTGACTCAATAATTGATCCCCGACAATCTTTTATGCAAAATGCGAATCCTATGCCTCGATTAAATTGAATAATTGGATGGTAATTGGTCCAACCGACCCACAAACCAACTTTCGGCCGACCACCACGTTCAAATCGCACTAAACGCGTTTAATAATCAAAAGTAATCAATCACCATCGAATGTTTAATCATTCCAAGTTTATTTTTATACCGAATTGCATCTGAAACAAACCCAATTGTCCACATTGATCTCCACCTCGTCGCGGACCTGCAACTATTTCGAAATCCACTTTCCAAGCCTGTTATACTGAAATTGATAGAGGGTTTTTCATCCTCTAGTTCATTAGAAGATTCCTGTCAATTTAATTTGAATTCCATCGAGGTTTGCTCATTCAACGATCACCACGTGACCGCGACCCATTCTTCGATCAGTTCAGCTTCATCTCATCATCATAGAGGTAATTAAAGCCACCTACTTACTCGATTTTAGTCTAGGAATGAAAGCCCTATGCTTAATTCAATAAACAATCATCAATCGATGTTCAATTTGATAGATTTCGATTCTAGGGTTTATACGGGTTGAAATTGGGGATTTCGGATTCGGGATTGATTAGCAAGCAATTGAACACACCTATTAGCTCGATTCTAGGTGGGGATTAAAAGCCCTAAACTTCTGTTGATTAACATACTCTTTTGAATGTTCGATTTGGGTGATTTGGGAATTAGGGTTCTTGAAGGATTTGGGGGTTTGGGTTTGAGATTGGTTAAAAGAATTAAAAGCAGAACTATAACGCGGCTTAGGCCTTTGGTTCAGTGGTTGGTGCGTGGGTTGAAGTGTTGGAGGTCCCGGGTTCGAACCCGAGCCTCTCCATATTTTTTTAAGCCTTATATAACCTTTTAAAATTTTGTAAAAATTCCTAAAAAATTATAAAAATCCTTTTTATAATCCCTGTTTATTTTTAAATCATCAACTTAATTTTTAGTAATTTTCTTTAAGTTTAAACCTTTATAAAATTATATAACAAAGACAATTAGTTTAATTCTTTTATGGATTCTTTTAAATAAATGGTAAAAATCAGATTAAATATAAGACTTATTTTATAAAAGTGCCTAATTAGTTTCTGTAAATTAACTTATTAAAAACCTTAACAATTTATGTTTATATCGTTATAAATAGTTTATTTCGTTTAAAAATAAGCTTTAAATAGTTGAATTAGGCCGTATTTTACAGCCAACTTACAGAGGCCATAACTTCTGCATAACAGATTCAAATCAGTTAAACCTTATGTCCATGACGAAGTTCGTCGAAAGACGAATCTGTTGATATATAAGACATCGAAAAACTCACTCGTTTGGACCTCTAAACAGTCGTTTTCGTAACAGCTAGCAGTTCTGCGCAGCTGTAAAGATCCACGTTTTTCTCATATTTCGGTAATCCAAATCAGAAACTTTTCTAAATGAAAGTTGTTTAGAAATCACTAATCTAGTAAACTGGAGAGTTTCAGAATTTTAAACATCGTTTAGTATTTTTAACGAGTGCGAAAAGACAAGGGCAGAACTGGAATTTTTCAGATTATAATTTGCCTTACGTTATCGTAGGTTCTCGCGGCGTTAACCGAGCCTAAACCTTTTTCTGATTATTGTCATTCGTGTATAAGGTACGGATTCTGTTCTTTTGATTATCATAGTATTCACTTTGTTTCCGTTACTTTGTAGTACGGATTCTTGGTTATCTTTATCATAGTATAAATTCTGTTCCGTTACTTTGTAGTACGGATTTTTGATATGTTATTTCCGTTAATATGAATCGTTTAGCCTTTATTAGTCGTATATTCTTATTATTTAATTATGCTCCGATTCGTTCGACTCATTAGTGTTATTTAGTGAGACCTGTAGCATGCAATATATATTTTATGAATTGTGCTCATTATTGCATGTTCCTATAAATGTTCCATTGATACGTTATATGTTGGTAGTTGTACTACCATTTGATTAATACTCTGTTACCCGAGCTCTCCGACATGTCATTGTGGCGTCAATGATGTGACACTTTTCGTGACGGTGTGTAATAAATAGTTCACGGCGTCTCCGTTAACACGTTAGTACTCAGGTAGTACTTTGGCCATAATATCTGGGAGGCGGATGGATCGATCCTAGTTCAGTTCAGTTCAGTTCAGTTCCGGGGGATGGAATCATGTGTGTACGCCCCACACACCATCTCATTAGTGCATAGTCTAGCTAGCTATGTACTTATCTGTTCAGTTTTGGCTCTGGGTACTTCTTATGTTACACGACTTATTTTGTTTGTATATACGCGTCGTGTAGATCAGTTCAGTTCAGTATTACATGTTCAGTTCAGTATCAGTATTATATGTTCAGATTCAGATTTCCGTTTCAGTATCATATGATCCGTTCAGTATTCAGATATAAGTATTTATGCTTCGTATCGTTACTATTGTTATTTCCGTCACTGAGCAACTTTTGGCTCAGCCGTATTTCCTTTTTGTGGTGTTTTCTTATTTGATTGTAGGTAATCAAGGGGTTCCGGGAAATCAGTGAAGAGTGGTTGAAGATCAAGATTGGATTTTACTTTAATTGATGTAATGAATAACTTAATTAGGTTCTTTCGGATTATGGAGTTTGTTTGAATTTATTTCTTTTGACAATCTCTTTAATATCGTGAAATGGGTTTTGATTTGATATCTGTAATAGTGACACGTCAGCCTCTCCGGGTTGGGGTGTTACAGTTATGGTATCAAAGCAAAGGCTCTTTCCTGTAGAAAACTTAAACATTAATAATAAACTTGTGAGGTAATGGGTAGACGTTGGGTTAGGATCTAACCTCTTTCCAATCTAAATTCTAGTGTTCACACGTATATCTTCATTTCCGATGGCTCCTAAGAGACGTGTGAACAACCGCAATAACTCGAATGGCCCCTCGTCTGATGCAAACTTGGAAGCACTGGTCGCTAATGTTGTCGACACTGCTATTTCGGGGATGCTCCCTAACATGATGGCTCAGACTGCCCAAACTGTTTTCCAGCAAATGCAGCAGGCTAATATGGTTGTAACCACCTACTGGCAATGCCACTGGAATGCCACCAGTTGGAAATGTTACCGGAGTACCACCTACTGAACCGATTTCTAAGGCACCGTATCGTATGGCACCTATGGAGCTTAAGGAGTTAAAGGAGCAGTTACAGGAATTACTAGATTTGGGATTTATTAGACCAAGTGTCTCGCCTTGGGGCGCACCGGTCCTATTCGTGAAGAAGAAAGATGGTTCTTTGAGACTCTGCATTGACTACAGAGAACTCAACAAGATCACTATCCGTAATCGTTACCCTCTGCCTCGTATTGATGATTTATTTGATCAGCTTCAGGGTGCAAAGTGTTTCTCTAAAATCGATCTGAGGTCAGGTTACCATCAGTTAAAGATCAAGGAGTCTGACGTCCCTAAATCTGCCTTCCGTACTCGGTATGGTCACTATGAGTTCCTGGTTATGCCGTTCGGGTTAACTAATGCCCCGACCGTATTCATGGACCTAATGAACCGAGTCTTCCGCAAGTTCCTCGATAAGTTCATCATTGTATTTATCGACGACATCTTAATTTATTCTAAAAGTAAGGAGGAGCATGAGAATCATCTTCGTATCGTGCTCGAAACACTACGTGAAAAGAAGCTTTATGCTAAATTTTCAAAGTGTGAATTTTGGCTGAGCAAGGTAGCTTTTTGGGTCATGTCGTTTCTGCGGATGGTATTATGATGGACCCTGCTAAAATAGAGGCGATCACTAAGTGGCCTAGACCTACCTCGGCCACAGAAGTCCGTAGTTTCCTTGGCCTTGCTGGTTACTACCGCAGATTTGTCGAAGGTTTTTCTATTATAGCTTTACCCCTTACGCAACTGTTAAGGAAAGGGGTTAAGTATTCTTGGAATGATGAACGAGAGAAAAGTTTTGAAGAGCTCAAGAAAAGATTGGTGTCTGCACCTGTTCTCACTCTTCCATCGGGCACGGGTGGATATCAGATTTACAGCGATGCCTCTAAAAAGGAACTAAACATGAGGCAGAGAAGATGGTTAGAGTTGTTAAAAGATTATGATGCCAATATTCAGTATCATCCAGGAAAGACCAATGTAGTAGCTGATGCTCTTAGCAGGAAGAGCTCAGGAACAGTCGCCTCCCTACAGCTACAGCCTCAGAACGTTACCGATCTTGATAGATTGGGTATTGGCCTACTTAGTGGCAAGAGCAACGGATATCTCGCAACACTCCAGATTGAGTCAGACTTAATATTCCGGATTAAGAACGCACAGAAAGACGATGGTGAACTCTGGGCAATCTTACAGAATGTGGAGATTGGTAAACAATCAGAATTCAGAGTAGATGAACATGGGGTAATCTGGTGTGGTAAACGTTTATGTGTGCCTAATGATTCTTCTCTTCGAGAATCATTATTAGCTGAGGCACATAGTTCTCCGTTTTCTATTCATCCTGGATCTACTAAGATGTATCGGGACCTTCGTCAGAACTTTTGGTGGAATGGAATGAAAGAGGATGTGGCTAAGTATGTTAGCCGTTGCCTTACTTGTCAACAGGTCAAGATTGAGCATCAAAGAGCTAGTGGTTTGCTTCAGCCACTACCTATTCCTGTATGGAAATGGGATGATATTTCCATGGATTTTGTGACAGGGTTGCCAAGGACATTTAAGAAAAATGATGCGATATGGGTTGTCGTTGACAGATTGTCAAAGTCAGCTCACTTTCTCCCAATTCAGCAAGGATTTTCGGTTAGCAAACTATCTGAAGTGTTTACACAAGAGATTGTTAGACTTCATGGCACTCCGGTGTCAATCGTGTCTGATCGAGACCCGAGGTTCACTTCTCGCTTTTGGAAGGGTTTGCAAGCTGCATGGGGTACCAAGTTGAGGTTTAGTACGGCGTTTCATCCGCAGACTGACGGTCAGTCGGAGCGTACTATTCAGACACTTGAGGACATGCTTCGAGTTTGTGCCTTAGAGTGGACTGGGAACTGGGATGAGTACTTGTGTTTGGTCGAGTTTGCTTACAATAATAGTTCGCAAGCTAGCATTGGCATGGCACCTTTCGAATTGTTGTATGGTCGTAAATGTAGGGCACCTGTTTGTTGGGAAGAAGTCGGTGAGAGAATCATCGAAGGACCCGAGTTAGTTCAGATCACGAATGAGAAAGTTGCTATTGCTAGAGAAAAGTTAAAGGAAGCTCAAAGTAGACAGAAAAGCTATGCAGACCGACACCGTCGACTTTTGGAGTTTAAGGTCGGTGACAAAGTGTTCCTGAAGGTTTCGCCTTGCAAAGGCGTACGACGTTTTGGTCTAAAAGGGAAGCTTAGTCCACGGTTTATCGGACCCTTTGAAATCCTAGAAAGAGTTGGCGAGGTTTCGTATCGTTTGGCTTTACCACCTCAACTGTCACATGTGCATAACGTCTTTCATGTATCTCTTTTAAGGGGATACAATTATCATCCTATTCATGTGGTTAACTATCCACTTCATTTGATTCGTGAAGACTTATCATTCGAGGAAGAACCAGAAGCTATCCTTGACCGACAAGAACGCATTATGCGTAGGAAAACTATTCCTTTTGTTAAAGTATTATGGAAAAACCATTCCGAACGCGAAGCTACATGGGAGATAGAAGATGAAATCCGTTCTCAATATCCGTATCTGTTTACCTCTTAGTTATTATCTGTTATATGTTTCTGTTATCAGTTAGGAAGTTATCATGTATCTGTTTCTTGAACATCACAGTACTCCGTGTACGTTATGCCATATCTTTGTTCAAGCTGTACCTAGTAATTTCGTGGACGGAATTTTTTTTTAAGGGGGGTAGAATTATAATACCCATATACAAAAATAATAATAATAATAATAATAATAATAGTAATAATAATATAATGATAATAATAATAATAAAAGGTTCAGGGGGCATTTTTGATATTTTGAAAACTTGAATTTATAAATTGTGCACAAATTAGAAGAAGCTTAAAACCATAGGGACTAACTGTGTAAAATTAGAAATTTTAAAATCTGTTTCTCTCTCTCCCCGTCGAGTACTATTCCGGCCAAAGAATTCCGGCCAAAGTTGCGATTCCGGCGAGCATCCACGATCAAAAACACGCGGTTTTGACTCAATAATTGATCCCCGACAATCTTTTATGCAAAATGCGAATCCTATGCCTCGATTAAATTGAATAATTGGATGGTAATTGGTCCAACCGACCCACAAACCAACTTTCAGCCGACCACCACGTTCAAATCGCACTAAACGCGTTTAATAATCAAAAGTAATCAATCACCATCGAATGTTTAATCATTCCAAGTTTATTTTTATACCGAATTGCATCTGAAACAAACCCAATTGTCCACATTGATCTCCACCTCGTCGCGGACCTGCAACTATTTCGAAATCCACTTTCCAAGCCTGTTATACTGAAATTGATAGAGGGTTTTTCATCCTCTAGTTCATTAGAAGATTCCTGTCAATTTAATTTGAATTCCATCGAGGTTTGCTCATTCAACGATCACCACGTGACCGCGACCCATTCTTCGATCAGTTCAGCTTCATCTCATCATCATAGAGGTAATTAAAGCCACCTACTTACTCGATTTTAGTCTAGGAATGAAAGCCCTATGCTTAATTCAATAAACAATCATCAATCGATGTTCAATTTGATAGATTTCGATTCTAGGGTTTATACGGGTTGAAATTGGGGATTTCGGATTCGGGATTGATTAGCAAGCAATTGAACACACCTATTAGCTCGATTCTAGGTGGGGATTAAAAGCCCTAAACTTCTGTTGATTAACATACTCTTTTGAATGTTCGATTTGGGTGATTTGGGAATTAGGGTTCTTGAAGGATTTGGGGGTTTGGGTTTGAGATTGGTTAAAAGAATTAAAAGCAGAACTATAACGCGGCTTAGGCCTTTGGTTCAGTGGTTGGTGCGTGGGTTGAAGTGTTGGAGGTCCCGGGTTCGAACCCGAGCCTCTCCATATTTTTTTAAGCCTTATATAACCTTTTAAAATTTTGTAAAAATTCCTAAAAATTATAAAAATCCTTTTTATAATCCCTGTTTATTTTTAAATCATCAACTTAATTTTCAGTAATTTTCTTTAAGTTTAAACCTTTATAAAATTTATATAACAAAGACAATTAGTTTAATTCTTTTATGGATTCTTTTAAATAAATGGTAAAAATCAGATTAAATATAAGACTTATTTTATAAAAGTGCCTAATTAGTTTCTGTAAATTAACTTATTAAAAACCTTAACAATTTATGTTTATATCGTTATAAATAGTTTATTTCGTTTAAAAATAAGCTTTAAATAGTTGAATTAGGCCGTATTTTACAGCCAACTTACAGAGGCCATAACTTCTGCATAACAGATTCAAATCAGTTAAACCTTATGTCCATGACGAAGTTCGTCGAAAGACGAATCTGTTGATATATAAGACATCGAAAAACTCACTCGTTTGGACCTCTAAACAGTCGTTTTCGTAACAGCTAGCAGTTCTGCGCAGCTGTAAAGATCCACGTTTTTCTCATATTTCGGTAATCCAAATCAGAAACTTTTCTAAATGAAAGTTGTTTAGAAATCACTAATATAGTAAACTGGAGAGTTTCAGAATTTTTAAACGTCGTTTAGTATTTTTAACGAGTGCGAAAAGACAAGGGCAGAACTGGAATTTTTCAGATTATAATTTGCCTTACGTTATCGTAGGTTCTCGCGGCGTTAACCGAGCCTAAACCTTTTTCTGATTATTGTCATTCGTGTATAAGGTACGGATTCTGTTCTTTTGATTATCATAGTATTCACTTTGTTTCCGTTACTTTGTAGTACGGATTCTTGGTTATCTTTATCATAGTATAAATTCTGTTCCGTTACTTTGTAGTACGGATTTTTGATATGTTATTTCCCTTAATATGAATCGTTTAGCCTTTATTAGTCGTATATCCTTATTATTTAATTATGCTCCGATTCGTTCGACTCATTAGTGTTATTTAGTGAGACCTGTAGCATGCAATATATATTTTATGAATTGTGCTCATTATTGCATGTTCCTATAAATGTTCCATTGATACGTTATATGTTGGTAGTTGTACTACCATTTGATTAATACTCTGTTACCCGAGCTCTCCGACATGTCATTGTGGCGTCAATGATGTGACACTTTTCGTGACGGTGTGTAATAAATAGTTCACGGCGTCTCCGTTAACACGTTAGTACTCAGGTAGTACTTTGGCCATAATATCTGGGAGGCGGATGGATCGATCCTAGTTCAGTTCAGTTCAGTTCAGTTCCGGGGATGGAATCATGTGTGTACGCCCCACACACCATCTCATTAGTGCATAGTCTAGCTAGCTATGTACTTATCTGTTCAGTTTTGGCTCTGGGTACTTCTTATGTTACACGACTTATTTTGTTTGTATATACGCGTCGTGTAGATCAGTTCAGTTCAGTATTACATGTTCAGTTCAGTATCAGTATTATATGTTCAGATTCAGATTTCCGTTTCAGTATCATATGATCCGTTCAGTATTCAGATATAAGTATTTATGCTTCGTATCGTTACTATTGTTATTTCCGTCACTGAGCAACTTTTGGCTCAGCCGTATTTCCTTTTTGTGGTGTTTTCTTATTTGATTGTAGGTAATCAAGGGTTCCGGGAAATCAGTGAAGAGTGGTTGAAGATCAAGATTGGATTTTACTTTAATTGATGTAATGAATAACTTAATTAGGTTCTTTCGGATTATGGAGTTTGTTTGAATTTATTTCTTTTGACAATCTCTTTAATATCGTGAAATGGGTTTTGATTTGATATCTGTAATAGTGACACGTCAGCCTCTCCGGGTTGGGGTGTTACAGCAAACATGACAAACTCAAAGTCGATAAGAAAACTTAGAAAGTAACGTGATCGTTATTTGTGTATGAGACCGGTTATGAGATTAAGTTTAAAAACTTTCATGAGTTGGGGACATGTGTGGTATTAGTTCTTACCTACCTGATTACCTAAACCCATTTATCTACATCAAAACTTAATATACTAATTTATTGTATAATTATAGAAAATTACTATAAATAATATGTTGAAGTGGTTTAAAACTTGAAATTCTTAAAATTTTAAACTTGTTAGAAGAGTACTTCAATATATTATATTTAAATTTGATTTTCAAATGAGTTTAAGATTGAGTTTTGGGTAATGGATATTACAATGAGTATTTTTTAACAACATAAGACAATAAACATGTATGTTTGATGTTTATGAACATGATGAGCAATGAGTAAGGGTAAGGGATGGAGCATGAGGCCAGGTATGAGACACCAGTTTTGCAATGGATGATGAAACCTTTATAATCATATATGAGATTATAAATTTATGGAATATATTATTAGTATTTAGTTACGTTAAGCTAACGAACAAAGCAAGGTTTATAGTTTGTTTCACATATATCGAGTGTTCTCCTCTAGTGTAACAAAAATCATTCAATAATAATATTGATTGGTCCAAATTGGTCCCTTTAAAGTTGTCTTGTAATATGAACTAATCGAATGATTATCTCGGACTAGCTAGTTACTAGCTAGGCCCATCTATATTTAATAAAATCTTAATGCCGTTAGATATCTTGCAATTATTACTCACCTTTTACCCGAATCATTAATACAATACTATCTCCAATAGAGAGGGGTACTAGTGTATCATGAGGAAATGGAGGATAACCATATCTAATTTTTTTATCTTTAATATTTTTCTTTCTCTAACTTTATCACATTAAATATATCTTAAAACACAGATAGCAAAACCACAATGTACAAGTCACTATACATGCTACAAGACAACATATAATATATATACATATATATATATATACATTATATGTAGGGTAAGGTTTATTTGTTAACCCTTATTTATCGCGATAACCCGTTAACTCTAATGTAGCGAACACATAAACCAGTGTAACTAACTTTTACACTACGTTACACCACTGATGTAACGATTTTTCCTCAATTTTTAATTTTTTCTTCATTTTTAAAAAAACTCCACCCTTTTTTAAAATCTTTTTAACTTTTTTGTATAATGTTATTTTTTAAATAAATTACATCATTAAATAGATCGTTTTAATATCTTTAATTTGAGTATAGTCTTGCAATATTTTTTTAAAAAAAATTAACGTTCGTTTTGGACCGCTAATTTTACCACTGTAACTCTAATTTACAGTGGTAACGTGGCTTGTTGTGGACCACTAGTTGGGTTAATGGGTTATCACAATAAACAAGAATTAACATTTGATCCCTATCTTATATAAATATATATATATATATATGTATATAGAGGAGGGATCAAATGAAAACCAAGATTATAATTGAAAACCATGAAAACCAACATCCACCAATCATAATTTTTGTAATTTATTTTTAAATATTTAATGTAGAAGGGTGATTTAGTAATTTTAACATGTTATTATTTATTAATTTCTATAATTATAAAATTAACTCCCTGATTATGCTCCCTCCTTAGTTTTCTACTTGTGATGTTGATTTCCAGATCTTCATCGATTCAAACGGGATTCGGAGTATGTGTTCGAATTATCCGAATTAATCTCTAAATCGTATTGCGAATTGAAGGCTTATTCATTGTATCATCTTTTTAAAGTATGGAAGGGATGAATTCTGTTGAAGTTTCTTCCGATCAATTTCAGGATATTATTGCTTTGAAGTTGCAAATGATGATATTGCGAATTGCGAATTGAAGGCTTATTCAATTCTGTTGATGTTTCTTCCGATTCGATTTCAGGATATTCTATTGAAGATTCTCTAAATCGTATTGCGAATTGAAGGCTTATTCATTCTTCCGATCGAATTATCCGAATTAATCTCTAAATTCGACATATGATGATATGATAGTTTCTTCCAATCGATTTTAGGATCGTATAATTGATGATGTTGAAGTTGCAAATGAAGGTATATGTAGCCTGTTGTTTTACCCTTTGTACATATATGTACCATTACTTAGTAGATGAAGTTGAAGACGGTTTTGTTGTATATTATTGTTTTGAACTAGTACAATTTAAATTAAATAATTTGTTTGATTTATTTTGTTATACTTGATACTTGATATGTATATATATATTTTATATAAATTTACGTTAGTAAGGTACATATATGTATCAATTAAGTGTGTTTTAACAATAATATGTTGTATGATGAGGCAGATAACGCCATTGATGTTTATTGCAACCAAAAACATCCACTTGAAATCGAAATGATGCATTATATGTACCACTTGTAGTCTTGCACAAATGATGGTGTGGAGTTACTACAAACATTGGTGCATGTATGCTAAAACCATAATCAAAACATAGGCACCATCAGGATGTCATCACTGTTCATTATATGTATGTTATAAGTTTCATTATATGTATGCTCGTTGCTTTTGATTAATTATTCATCACTTATATTTTTTTACACGTGCAGGTTATCCTTCATTCGTCGGACCATTCAGTCTCATATTCTTGCATGTCATTCACATGTGTTGGATATCAAAGTTACATATATGTACAATGTTTTAATACATATATGTACCAGTTGACTGTGCAAAGATTGTGCATATATGTAACACATTTGTATAATCACATTAGTACGATGATGGTTTGTATTTTTTTCATATAAATCAGGAACCTTCATGTATGTCCTTGTCAATACTAATATAAGATAATAACCAGACTGTTAGTTTAATGGTATTGCTTACCAAGTAGTACAAATATGCACCACTAGGGGTTCCAAACATGTTTAATTTGTCTACTTACTAAATTAATGTGTTTCATAAAAATTACAGGAATGTGTATACTACATGTGGTACATATATGTACCATTGTTTTAGAATATGTGTAGGACTACAAGTGGTACATATATAGACACTTTTTATAAAGTCAAAAACTCTTTTAATATTATCTTTTTTACAAGTAAAACTGGTTTAATACATATATGTACAATGTTTTAATACATATATGTACCAGTTGACTATGCAAAGATTGTGCCTATATGTAACACATTTGTATAATCACATTAGTACGTTGATGGTTTGTATATTTTTCATATAAATCATGAACCTTCATGTATGTCTTTGTCAAAACTAATATAAAATAATAACCAGAATGTTACTTTAATGGTATTGCTTACCAAGTAGTACATATATGTACCACTGGGGTTTACAAACATGTTTTATTTGTCTATTTACTAAATTAATAAGTTTACAAACATGTTTTATTTGTCTACTTACTAAATTAATGTGTATACAAATTAAAATTACTTAAAAAGGTTATGTAATTTTTGTCGCAATATGTTCGTGGACATGACTCTCGTAATTGTCCTGACAAATTAAAATTACTTAATAAGGAGGTGTGTCAAGAAAGTATTCAAGAAGATGACTTATCAGATCAATCATCAGATTACATTTCAATTGAAGACGAAAGCGACGACGGAGAAGATCAAGAACAATCCCATGAGGACGATCAAGATTAGATGTTTAAGTTGTTTTGTTTTTAATAATTTTAGTACCTTTTAAAATTTCATTTGACTTTAAAATTAATTATTAATTACAACTTTGATTACCTCTTAATGGACTCATACACATATGTACCATTTGCTATTCAAAAATATGCATATATGTACCAATTGTGAATTTAATTTTCAATATATATGTATATTGTAAGTCTAACAAACTGTATAGTTGTACGTATATATATATATATATATATATATAAATGGTACCAATAAAATAATTAAATTAGGTACTATATATATATATATATATATATATATATATATATATATATATATAGAATTGGCCTAATCTACATTATGTAACAATTTTCTTTACAATTCATACCTAAAACAGTCTTCATATCTTAAAATTCATAATAACATTCAAAAACATTTATAATTCGTCCATTCAAAATCACAATCATCTGTCACATCATTCTAGATAAGTTATACTAATCTATACATGTTCATAACCGTATGTTGACCCAGAAAAAAAAAACTAAATCCCATCAAAATACTTTCAAAATAGGATGCCATGATTTTATATCTACCCTCTTGATTCTTGATCCAATGCTTCAGCTTCCTGCATCACCTTAGCCTTATAGATATTAACGTTGGAGGTTAGAATTTTGAACACGTATTTCTTCCTCAAATTCCGGATCTTTGACTTCATTTTGTTCTCGTCCGACAGAAAACCACAATTCTAATTTTTTACCTGACTTCCCATGAATGTCTCCATATTTTAATACATATGTGTACCAGTAGGCTGTGTATCAGTAGGTTGTGCAAAAGATTGTTCATATATGTAACATATACGGTAAGAATTCAAAGTTACATATATGTACAATGTTTTTAATACATATGTGTAACACATAGGCTGTGTACCGGTAACAGTTCTTGTACATATATGTACTTGTTTTATTTCAATAATATATACATAACATAACATGATTCACTATAGTACATATATGTAACACATGTCTAGAAAACATAAAAAAACAAATGTTTTACCTTCTACTTTAGCCAATGGGTCTTCAATATCATCTACTTCAATCGGATCATCAGAAGTGTTTGTGAACTTATTAAAACTTATCCGTTTTGCGATTCTTTCACTTTTCATACCAACTTAGCTGCCCGGCGCTGCTATTGGCATAACAACCGGTACACCATAGGTTGGCCCAACCCATAACTGCATGTCAAATTAAAGTCTAAAAAGTTATGTAAATACAATATATAAAATAGAATTCACTATACATATCCAACACTATGGCAGGAAAGAATCAAATCTTTTCCCACACAAAAAAAGTTGTAGGACTGCTGCTTTATTGACAAAGATTAACCATTTGAGAGGAAAAGTCCAAATCTTTTCCCACACAAGACAACTCCTGATGTTTATTTGAAAACATTTACCTCCTACATATGTTAATCTAAAAAATCCATATACGTACCACAATAATAGACTTCCATAGAATCACATCTTGTTTAAAATTTAAAATTTCTCAGCAATTTTTACAAGTTAATTAAATCTTTAGACTCCTAATAAACTTCTTTTAATGTAAAAAATGTGCATTATACACCACTCAAACTTTGCAAATTTTTGGTACATATATGTACCATCGGTGTATTCTACAAACTATTATGAACAAAAAACACCCAACATCCCTCACAACCTAATTAACTTCCATGATTCCTACTCGATTTAACATTCATCACACACAATACGAACAATAATGATCAAATTCCAAATAATCACATTGTAACAGCAGTCACAATTTTACCTATTCTGACTGCATTGTGTTTATTTTTAACACAATATCACTCTCAATACACAGAAAGTACTTCAAAATCAATAAGATTGTCAATGCTTTATAGTTTTTGGAATTTATAAGTTACAATTTTACAAAAATTTACAATTCTTAAAGCTATACATTACGAACCTTCAATGTCGCTTCTTCGTCCGCCTATTCTTCGTCTTCAAACCTCCTCTTCAGGAATGAGATGAAATTCAGATTCGGTTCGTAGTGTATCAACTTCATGATTTCTGCAAATCGATTGATTTTGTTTCTTTTGAATGAAGATTTCATCCGAGATTCCAAATTCAATATTTGTAGGAAATAAATTAGGGGTCAGTTACAATCTTGATTTTTGTGTACCCAAAATACCCTTTTTAATTATAAATCTATATTTTTAAATATTCACTTAACAAAAATAAGGCTAATCAATTAATAACCATTGATCTAAATGATCAATGGCTATAATTGGTTTTCATAGTTTTCAACTTATATCTAGTTTTCATTGGATCCTCCCCCTATGTATATATATATATATGTATATATATAGGGAAGGATCAAATGAAAACCAACTTTATAATTGAAAACTATGAAAACCACTTTCAATCAATCAAATTTTTTCTTTTTAAAATTTGTATTCTCTATTTAAAAGGTTAATAATGTAATTTTAACATCATTTTAATTTTAGTATATTTTGAAATCCTGATTTATCTCCTTATTTAATACTTTATATATCTCATCATCATCTTCATCTCTTGTCTCTGCTACAAACCGATCACAAATCCATCATAGAAACTTTTGTTTAACAAATCATGTATAAGAAATAGATTGAGGTGAGATATCGATTCATATATGAAATCGATTTATATGATCAAACTATCATCGAAGAACGATACTACCATCGAAGAACATGGCCATCAGCTCCATTCATAGCCTCAAATCAATTTTGCATATGGGTTCACAAATCCAGGTTGTAAATGGTTCAATTAATATGCGAAATCAATTTTGATTGTTTCGTCTTATACATTTAAAAATATGGGGTGGCGGCTAGGGTTCAATATTGTGATAGAATATGGGGAAGCGATTACAATACAAGTGGATAGAAGTGGAAATGTGTTAAGTGAGTTACAACGAATCAAGTAAAGTAGACATCTTCCTGGTTATGTCAAGATGAAGATGAAGAAGATGATGATAATGAACTGGATGGAAAAGTGGTATTCGGGTAGGATACATATATGTACCCAGGACATATATGTAACCTTGTTAGGTACATATATGTAACTTTGATAGCTATGAAAATGATGGTCAGTAAATATACGTAATTGTGATAGCTATGAATATGACAATCAACTGAATGGAAAAAAGGTATCATGGTATGGTATATATACGTACCCAAGTACATACATATATGTACCAATGTTTAATTCAGATGATTGATTACCTATATTTATATGTATGCTTCATGTATTATAAATCAAAACATATCTGGAGTAATTCCTTACATATACGTATCAGTGTTGTTGTATTTATACAAATTATTATTTGCTACTGCTACATATATGTACTAAGTAATCACAACTAAGTATTTTTGTTGTTGTTGTTGTTGTTATATATATATATATATATATATATATATATATATATATATATATATATATATATATGAATAGAATCCTTGTTAGTGATACATTTATACATACATAATTTATACATGTATTTTGGCTAATGAAATATATAACGCTCATGTTCTTATTAGCATACATATACTAAGCATGTGGGTTACATTTAAGTAAAAATCATACATGTAACAAGTGGTAGTTACGTATACATAACCAAGTATTTAACAAGTGGTGATTATTGGGTCATAACATATATTGGTTTGTTTCTTAAAAAATATAGAATATTAACTATTTGTTTATTTTATAGTGATTTTAAAGTGAGGATGATGAATTCAAAAATATTTGATGATGAGCTTGAAGATGATGATGCTAAGGATGATGATGATGATGATGATGATGATTATAACGAACTCGTAACACTACCGTTACATATACGAAACACTACTGTTACACATACGGAACATTGTTTGTTTATTTAATTCTTCTTATGTTTGGTGACATATCACCTGTTACTACATATACGAAACAATTTTATTAAATGTTGCTTATGTTTTGGTGATATTTTACTTTATAACTTAATTTTCATAATTTTTAATTATACGTAACCATGTCTATATATGTGTAAATATTTTAGTTCGACAAAATGCCTTGTGCTTGTTATATGTGTTATACTTACATATACATAACTAGAAAAGACCGTATATTTGTATTATGCAACAAGATTCTTCAATAAATATTGGTAAGAAGATTTAAAGTTCGATTTGTTGATAACATTTGAAGTTCGATCGTGTTACGTATACGTAACAAAATTTTCATATACATGAACACTGATACATATATGTAACATAACGTTACATATTGAGACTATCAGTTCTTTCTGTTATAAAAACGAAAAAACAATTTAGTGTTATTTTTATAAATAAATTTGTGTTTAGTGAATAACATACATGAGAGAGATAAGAGTAATTTTAGGAAATTTTATTTGATAATGGGTTATTCTAAATTTAAAACAATATGGTTTTCCTATCTTACCCTTAATGACTAATAATGCATCCTTAATTATTCATTTAATTACAATCATACCACTAATTGATCTAAACCATTCAAAAATTAAATCAAAGGCTATAAAGTGGTTTTTATAGTTTTCAATTACAATGTGGTTTTCATTGGAACCATCCCCTATATATATATATATATATATATATATATATATATATATATATATATATATATCTGTGTGTGTGTATAGACACACACACGTGTGTGAGTGTGATGCTCTTGCCCTAAATATAAATTACGAACCATTGATTTTCATAAATATAAGTTAAGCCTGTTAATATTTAGTTGTTTTACATAGTTTATTCTTCATGTCTGATATACACATATGTATAACAGTTCAAGTTTCACCAAACTTAATTTGCATTTATATAAATCAATCATTTTTTTTATTCTGAAAATAAAAATGGTTTTGTAATGATCGAAATAAAATATTAAACATTAGAAAAATCCTTAAACAAAAGAAAAGAATCATATTTGTTTAAACATTTAAAGGAAATAAAAATTAAACATTAAAAAGAATCATTTAATCACCAAGTGAGAAATGTAAACCACTTTAAAAAAAAGCGAAAGGTAAAGGTGGTGGGGGTGCACATGCAACTCCCATTCCCACCACACCCCACCACATCCCACCAGATACCCACCTATTATATAATATCACGTCACACCACATCACACTATAATTTTTTTTAAAAAAAATAATAAATTAAACACAATCACCACCACCTACCAGCCACCATCACCATCTTTACCACCATCAGCCACCACCATCAACCACAAAACCATCTTTTAAAACCAACCACCATCTCACTTGGGTACAATCCTAACAACCACCATATAGCCGTTGGGCGGTGGGGTGGGTAACAGTTGAAATTATTACCATTGGAGGTGGTGTGACTCGGCAAGTGGGTGTGTCACAATGGGGTGATTTAGCGGCGTAGGGGACCGGCGACAGTATTGCCGCGTTGCGCCAGCCTCCACCTCATGAATACGACGTTTACGCCCCCACCTCATGACTACGGCGTTTACGCCCCCATCACCCTTACTAAAAACACAGATACAATTTCTAACCGTAATAATATCGTAATATTATAACCCGCTTTACTTAGAAGCCTCTTCCTTATTAATTAACTAAAAGAAGTAGGAAATATCTATATAGATTTTGGGTCAAATTTACCTTTTTAGTGGTATTTTATATTCTTTTTAATTTGGTTTTTAGTTAAAAAATTATGTAAATCAACTATTCACCAAATTTGCATTTAGATAGGTTGGTTAATGTTTTAAACTGTGTTTCAATTTCAATTTGTGTGGTTTCGAAACCCATTCACAACCTTCCTCACACATTTGTTTTTTTTTTTTTCATTTCCATAACTGGCAATACATTAACGTTTCTTTTCATATAACACTATATAACATTTAATTTCTTTGCATAGTTACTAATAATTTAATTATAAACGAAACAGTAGAGAGTAAGAGGTGGTTTGTTCTCTAACCCCATATGCTTATATGGTCAACATATCGAACTCTTCCCTCACTATTGGTATTTGTTCTTTTAATTCTTTTATTTTCACATGTAATATTCACACGACTATCAATAGATTATAACTAGTATCTGTACCTGTCACGCGTTGCGACGACATCATACATGACATGATAAAATCCGGACTACAATCGACCCTATTTGTTTCTGAACTAGCTTTCCGTAAATACTTGTGTCGTTTTCAGTTACGTCCAAACATAGATTAACTTGAATATGTATCGACACATATACAAAAATATCTATATAAAAATAGTCACATAGGTGTTTTATATTTGATTGGGTCTATTTAATTTTGAATTTAAAAATATAGACAACTATAAATATGAAAATAAGTGGTTGTAAGTAAGACGGATATAAAAATATGTAAATACACATTTTATATTTAATCCGAGTGGTTTTCGATTATGCCCAAACCCAGACGGATTAAAAATATAACGACACGCACACAAAAATACGAACGTAAACTTATATAGAGATAAACCGAAAGTTTAAGAACTTAAGTAGGTGAAAATGATAAATTACAAAGCTTTTAAAAGGTTAATAACATGAATTAAAAAAAAAGATGTTTATTGTGGGGTTCGAACCCATGACCTGCGACACAAAACAAACGCCCCTAACCACTGCGACAGACACAAAATGCGGGTATATATAAAAGTAAATGTTGAGAAAACAAAAAAAAGTGTAGTCCAATGGTTGTGTAACACGTGGCAAGGCCGATAGGTCCCACCACCAACCTTGCTTTATCTTTATAACTTTCATTTGTATTTAGTCTGTTTATAAATTCTATATACTTTAAAAGCCATAGAGCAAAGCAGCAAAGCAGCAAAGCAATATGTACAAGTGAGTAATGCATAACTTTTACATGACAAAGTTGTAATTACAACAACATTTACGTCCGAATTGAAATCACCGACTTCTTCCTTCCTTGAGCTTCGTCATGCTTCATGAAGGCTCTAACACCTTCTGTTGACGTTAAATACGCATCTAAGAAACAAAAACCATTACTTTTAATAACAAAACACCATTATTACATCAACGGTTGATCACCCATAACTTTCTCCAAACATCACATAATAAATAACATCAAATCTAACCTTCTTCTTCATCCCTCACCGGCGTCCCGAACGTGATCTTCCCGGACTCCCCCACACAAATATCCGACACCGTGACCCAAATCAACAACTCCTTACTCTTCACCCCGTCACATTCCTCAATCCTCATCCGCCGATCTTCCACAAACGCCGTCACCTAACAGTCGTACGACACCTTCCGTCTGATCTCACGAAACAGGTGCAAGGCCTTCTTCTTCAGGCGGACCCACACGAACCCGGTGGCGGGGTTGTGGCCGACCTCCGCGACGTCGGTCATGGGGGAGGAATTTGGGGAGGTTGAATTTGTGGAAGTGGTCTTGGGATTTTGGGTGCATAGGGCTTCGCCGGTGAAAATATCGGTGTTTTTGACGGTGGAATTGGGTGAGATGAGAGGTCATATTGAGGGGTTGGTGGTGGGGGTGGTGAGTGTGAGCTAGGGTTGTGGGGTTTGGGGAGGATAAAGGGGAAGGGGAAGGGTGAGAGGGGTGTTTAGGGGTTGTTTGGAATTGCTTTTGAAAATTCCTTTTTTACTTATTGATTTGTTAAATAAGTTAATAAGTTAGTATGGAATGGCTTATTAACTTATTTCACTCACAATCATCAGATTAGCAAATACTATAAAATAACTTTTTAACTTTTCAAAAGTTAATAAGTTAAAAAGTAAGTAAAAAAAACACTCCCACACACCCACTTACTGTTTGGGGAAGGAATATTTTAAGGGTGTAAAATGGTTGAAAGTGAATTCTTTGGAATAATGTTTTTTTTTTCCAAAAAAAGGTTGTCTTGGTTGGCATTAAGGTCGGTGTCGGAGTGAAGGGTAAGGTCGGTGCCGGGGTGAAGAGTAAGGTCGGTGTGACGGGCCTTCCATCGGTCTTGTCACATGTCAACGTTGGATTAGTATAAAACTTTTTACTTTAATTTTTTTGTCACATGTGTTATCTGTTATGCACTTGATCATAATTAAGGTAAAAAAGTAAAATATCCCCTCCCTTCCCTTTCTTTATCTTCAGCCCTCCCCTTTGTATTCTCTGTCTCTATCCCTTACCCCTCCCTCAAAAAAAATATTAAATTATAAATTCCAATCAGGCAATTCCACATTAGATTATCTAAATCCTATACACTTCTCAAACTGCAAGTTCTGTAGTTAAGTGATTGATTGTTCAGACTAATTTGCCCTTAGCTAGTGTAATAATTTAATGATCAAATGCTTGCTCACACTACAACGAAATTGTAGTAGCTGGTTTGAGTCGTTTTTTTACATGTCGCAGACGCGGGTTCAACTCTCGGCCACTACAATTTTTTTTCTATTATTATATTTTGTTACTTACTACCATGTTTGTAACGAAGTTCACATATGCACTGCGATATAACATTAACCACTTTAATGTTCTTATATGGCTCCGTCCTAACGCCGAAAGCGCAGATTTTTCATTTGAATTATTTTTTTATTATTATGCCACAACGTATGATGCATAATATTGTTTTAGTTTTGTTTCTTTTATGTGTTTAGGCGCGTTAATATCCATACCGGTATACATGTAATGAAGTTCGTAAACACGACGCTATGTGCAGTCCGCCGCAGCGCGCGGGTAGAGTTACTCGTTATTTTATATTTTTCAAAACCATCAATTTAGTATGATATTATATATGGTCAATCTTAGTTTTATCTTTATCATATATTTTTATTACTACAGCTATTTTATTAATTTATCTTCATCATATATTTTTATTACTACAGCTATTTTATTAAGACGGTCTATTTTTCGACGTTTGTTAACGGTTTGATGTAAACTTTGTTTAAAAATGATTCAAGTCAAATTTAAAACGTTTTTGCATGCTTATTTTTTTATGTACGCTTTGAGTTGGTCTACTTTTCGATGTAAGTTTATTCGAAAATGTGTCGGGTCAAATATAATACGTCTTCATCCTACAGTAAACCGAGTTGCTTGACGTTTCGACGTGAATTAGTTCGGAGTTCGGAGTTGCTCGACCTTTCGACATAAATTAGTTCGGAGATGAGTCGGCGGTCAACTATAATACGTCTTCATTCTACTGCTATATCAAGCCGCATACGGCGCCATTAAACGTGCTTTTTATGTGCGTTTTGAGTTGGTATACGTTTCGACTTTAATTAATTTTATTTAAAAAAGTGTCAAGTCAAATATTTTATGTTTTTATTCAACAATATAACTTTACGTATTGACATAAATTTAGTTTGAAAACGAGTTGAGTCGATTGTAGTATATACTATATCACGTCGCGTCCGATGCCGCGCATTGTGAGGGTAAAAAAACTAGTTTTACAAAATTGAAAACATGTTACTACAACAACGATAACGAGTGTAAAGTTTATTCATTTTTACATGGTTTATTTTTAATAATAATCATCATTAGGGGTGTGCAATCGGTCAAACCCGGACTGTAACAGTCCAAACCGAAGATCGAAATGTATGAAATTTAAGGACCGAGAACCGGACCATATAAGATGGATTGGTTCGGTCTGGTTTTGGTCCTAATGGGTCGGTTTTACAAATTTGGTCGGGTCAACCTAAAATAGAATTATGCTGCTAAAAATATTAAATATTAATTAATGAAAAATAATGATATTAAGATTAATTCTCGGTTGGTGCTCATAATCTACTTCAATGTAGTATATCAATATTCAATGCATATATCTCATGAGTTATGCTAATATAATTAAACTAATACATAAAAAACAAAATTATAGAGGTTAATAACAAAATTTGTATCGATACTGATCATTTTTTTAGGAGCGTAGAGATTTCTAAGAAAACATAAACATCTTGATTGTAGCAATAATGATGAGAAGATAACTAAGCAATGACAATGAAAAGAGGTGAACAAGAATAACATTTTAAAGAAGTCAATTGCCGTCATTTGCTATTCCACCCCACAACCCACATATTTATGTATTAATAATTTAGAGTTTTTCTTATATATAAATAATTTGTCTTTTTGGATAATATGGGTTTCATTGGACTCGGACCGGTCCGAACCAAGGACCAAAATAGCTTAAAACTTAGGATCGAAAACCACACCATATGTGTACAAAATGGTTGGGCCGGTCCGGTCTTGTCTTTGTTACCATATGTGTGTAAAATGGGTTGGGTCGGTCCGGTCTTTCTTTGTTTTTTGGTCCGGTTTTTCGGGTCAGCCCGTATTTTGCTCACCTTATTCATCATATTCTTGTAAAAAGTATTTATAACCTTACACAGATATTAAACATCACACCACAATTTCTGATTATCCGATTAACTTTCATCATATTTTTATGTTACCCTAAAAGTCTCTTATATTTAGGGCTCGTATTTTTTTAACATGAGAAAAAAACTCATACCTCACAAATAAAATTAAATAAAGTGAAAATCGTTAATTAAAACTTAGACCTCAACTCAAACGCCTATCACTGAAAGTATAAAACTTTGTTATATTTTTGGAGCTTGTATTTTTTTTTCTTTATTTGAAAGCATACCTGTTACTAATTTTGAAAATCTTTAACAGATTTCTTTTTGTTTCATGATACAAATAAGTAGTGAATGATTAAGAACATAATTTTAAATTTAAATTTAAATGTAGCGGTATGCAACTATGAAATGTGAATAACTCACGAACTAAATGTCTCAAAGAGAACCCAAACCATAAAACTTTTAAGCCTAGGATTTTATTTTAAAAATATGAGGATTCTATTTTAAAAATCTAAAATGTTACTATTCAAAAACACTAATCAAAAAACTACTTGAGGACACAATTTGTTTATGGAGATATAGTTGTGATATCATATTCTTGTAGTTAAGATTTTATTAAAACGAGTATTTTCAAACTCATTAACCAGCCATCGACACCCTCACCCAAGAACGTTCCAAGAGGCAACCAATTTAGTGTTTTAAACCAAGCCAAGGGGTGGGGCTCAAAGATCAAACTATCATCTCTACTCCACAATGACTAGCATTCTCGATCATCTTTGTGGATTGGCCACCCAACATGTTTATCCGAGTTGAGGATTGAACTTGTGTCTAATTTGAAGAATGGCAACACCTACCACCACATCACATTGGAGTGGTTTAGTATTTTATTATATGTTTATTTTGATCACATTGGAGTGGTTTAGTATTTTATTAGATGTTTATTTGATAAGAAATATATTTGTGAAGATGTCTTACTCAAGTAAACACAATATGGTCTAAGTTGTTGGATTTGAAGCACCTGTGGATCAAGTAATCAAGTAAAGCTAAAAAGGAAGGGGCTTAACCCATATATTACTAAGGCAAAATTCCATAGAGATGGCGAAAAAGGAAAAAATTGAAATCCAAAACCGGCAAACCAACCAACCAGGTCGTCCAACTGTTTCATTCCAATTCAGTTCAAACCCAACAAAGCAAGTAGGTTTGAGATCGGTTCTTAATTTTATCCGATGAAATCGGTTTCAACTTGTTAGGTGTCTTACACTTTGAATTGAATATGTTTTAACCCAGTTTCAAGCCTGATTTAAACCTGGTCCTTCCTTTAACCCAAACTTGTTTCAACATGAACCAGTTTTTAAAAAACAGTTTTGACTTTTGTTGATCCAACTGGGACTAGTTCCACAACCAGTTTCCAACCCGATTTGTAAACCTCTACAAGCATAGGCAGAGCTTCATTAAGGCCGGGAGGGGCCACCGCCCCTATTTTTCTTGTTAGTAGTGTTAATTTTTGGTCCAGTAATTTAATTTCTTTTTATATATATTAAGTTTGCCTTCTTTAAAAAATTATTTTTACCTCCGCCCTATAAGCTAATTTCAAGACCTCAAACACCGCCACTGTCTTCAAGGCCATGCATGTCTAGTTGGCTACTCAAAGCTTATTTCAGGCTTATATTTTTAATTTTACCTTTCTTTATCATCAAATATATAAAGTGAATGTCCAAGTAAAAACTGGAAAAAAAATAGTTGTAGCATTGAAATGTTAATATTAACGCGGTGACAATGTTTTATTATTAGCATGTTACATATCGACATATGGCTAGAAGGCCAAGCACTTCTAGGTGACATCCCAACCAGACTAATTACAACATATGGCTAGAAGGCCAAGCACTTCTAGGTAACATCCTAACCAGACTAATTACAGGAAAAAAAACATAATTTCGTATATTAATAAAAAATTAATGGTTATCTTGAGAAAGCTTGCTTGGAGAATTAACATGTGTTTATCCTCTGCATTTGATACATTTGGGTTTCTCACCCCACAACTTTGAATAACATTTGAAATATAAATGTCATGATTAAGTCTTGCTACTAGGCAACAGGGTTCATGTAACTATTATAAATATATGTGTGTAAAAAACTAGGCAAGAGTTAATTAAGTCTTTCTAGCACGACAAGAAATGAAAAACAAATATTGTAAAAAAGGGTTAAGCCTTGCTTTAAAGGGTTATTGGGATCCTACACCGATAGGAAAGTAAAGGTATGTTATGGAATGTGCATGTGAATATTGTTGTGGTACCTACGAATTATGATTTATGATATGTAAGTTTACATCATGATAAGTCAGGAATATGTTTACGTTATGACTTTCTACGTTATCTTTAAAAGCGAGGTATGGTATGATATTAGAATTTTAAATCATGTTTAAATATATTATTAGTACCCACTCAATAATGTTGACATTTAGTATTTATGTTAGGTTGAGTAAGTGAGTTCAGAGTAAGGATGCTTCGTATGAAATTAAAAGTTACTGGACGTATTCAGAAACTCACATCCATGATGAAAAATAAATGAAATATGAAACTATGTTTTGAGATGTTTGTATGGCAATTAAACTATGTAATTATATGTCTAAATTCCGTTGTTATTTTATTTTGAATGGTTGAGGTTTAAGAATTATGTTTTTTTATGTATAAGTTTAAATCTAAAGTTTTCGACAACTGAGGCCTTACATAAAATATATATCATATCTAATATTCTCATGCTGTCAAAGCATGAGGAAATCAAATGCTTAGACTGGAACAATAAATCAACGAGTAAATTAACAGAAGAATATACATTCTCAAATATGGAAAAATTTATTAAACTCTAACACTAAGAAAACTTTATAACGTCAAATGACGACTATAGATTTAAAGACTTCAACAACAAAGACAAGAGACACAACTACAAAATTACGGTGACATGAATTACGGCTACGACAACAAGAGCAACGACTATGGCGACACAACAAAGTAGAAAAAAGAAGAATAAACAAAACATAATCAATGTATTTATACAACGCGTCCCTAAGGTAGAACGAAATGGAAAAGACGTGTCACACAAGTGTAAAAGAGGGAAGAATGCCGATGGTCAACCAATATCAAACGACAAATGCCACAAAGAAAGATAGAAAGTGGAGGCAGAAAAAAGCCAAGAATTCTAAGGCTTTAATATCATATAAAAATTTAAACCATGTGTTATTAATCAGTTATTTATAAAAGTATATCGATGATATAAGACGAAAACTTAATAGTATTATTCCTTGGTAAAGATTGTTGCACTAAAACCCTAACTATTATATTATCTCTAATTATATCAAAGGTCGATCCATTGTTTGAGATAAACAAGCCCAGTGGTTGGAGGCTCAATCCACTCTTAGACCACGATTTCGACCTTGGAGATGATGCTTCTGCTTTAGTTTTTGTAATACTGTAAGTTGACCATCGTATGATAAATTCATGACATTCCTAACACAATACTTTATTTGTGTTGTCTTTATGTTAAACTAGGATATGAGTGTAATTTCGATCCAAAGGGTGTGTAAATTTATCCATAACAAAAATCCAAAACCTCAAACCATATTCGTACCCGAAAAACGAACCAAAGGTTATTTGGTTTTGTTCTTAACCATATCCAAAAATTGCTTATTTAGATTTTCACTTCAGTTACCAGTTGATCCACAAACATGAGTGCAATTTCGATCATAAGGGTGTGTAAAATTATCCATAAAAAAAAGAAAACCTCAAACGATATTCTCATAGATAAAAAACGAACCAAAGGTTATTGGTTTTGTTCTTAACCATATCTGAAAATTGCTTATTTATAAATCTTGCTTATTCGGATAGAACCAATTACTTACATAATATATATATAATAATATGAAAAAAGCAACTGATATTACTATTCAATGAATAGTAATACAGTGCCTTCCCTTCTTCTTCAACGGAGCAGTCGCCCACCGCCCACCTCCTCTCCCTCTTCCTCCTCTTCATCGGCGTCGCCCTCCTCCACCTACTCCTCGCTGGCTCCTTCCTCCACCGCCGCGGCCGCCGCCTCCTCTCACCACCCTCCTCTCACCACCCTCCTCCTCCCTCTCCCTCCACGACATCCACACCCAAATCACCCCGTCCAATTCCAAACCCTAACCCCCAATTCACCCGATTGTTCCATCTGCTTGGAGTTTTTCAACCATGGCGGGGGAAAGTGGAATCGGGTTGATTGATAGGTTTGATGCGTCCAAGTTTCCGACCCGATTTGGGGGTCAGATTCGTGGGTTTAAGGCTGATGGGTATATTGATGGGAAGAATGATAGGAGGCTTGATGATTGTTTGAGGTATTGCATTGTTGCTGGTAAGAAGGCGCTTGAAGATGCTGATCTTGGTGGTGATAATCGCTCTAAGGTTTGTGAATTCATTTGATTTTTTAAGTTTTTTTGTTTGGGTAAGTGGATTTGATTGATATTTAGGGGAATTTGATCTGCATGTTTGGAATTTAGTGAATGCTTACTTGATGCTAATTGCAAAAGCGTTTATTGCTTGTGAAATTGTTCTCATTGATCATGCTCTGTTTATTTGGGCAGTTTGTTTATAAAGTTTGAAGATTTGTGTTCATTTGAATTGATTTTGTGTTTGCATTGAGTGGAATTTACTGAATGGATGCTACATTTCCATGATGATTCGTAAGCATAAACTTAACTGTGTTAATGATCTCAACATGTTACAGTCTGTTTCTTAATGTTATATAGGGTTTGTGTGGACTGATTATTCTTCTATTATCTTATTATATATAGGATCAAAATAATCATATTAGGATGAAGAGGTAAGGAGCAATCCTAGGAAAACTGATTATCAAGATGAATGTAAAATTACTTAAATATCTTAGCTTTAAGCAAATGATTGTCTGATTCTTTAAGTCGTGTGTACTCGAGTGGAAGTAGATGGGAAATTTGACGCATACTAGATACGTGTGCCTTTGGTAAAAGAGTTTATGATGCGCGTACTATGGGTCATGTGCAAAGTGCACCAAATTACTTTGTTGGAAAGCAATGTTAAGTGCATGATGTTCATATGAACTTCTCCAATTCTATTTACTGATCCTTCTTAGTATAAATAATTGCATGAGACAAACGTGCAAGAAAACAAACAAATACACAGGCATGTGTAAATGGCATGAATGTAACATGTATGACTTTTTTTAAACAGTTTTCATTCGTCCCAAAATAGTTGCAATGATTTTTGTTATGGAATATGAAATTAATTGCAACATTTTCTTATCTGCCACATTTTGAAGCTAAATTCTAGAGGTGGGAAACTGGACATAGAGATAGAACATAACCTGCTTTAAATGGGTCAACATGGCCACCTCTACTAAATTCTCATTTTGCCATTTTATGATCCAATTATGATGGAAGGAGTAGTTTCCTACATCACTATAGAGTATGTATGAACCTTTTCAATGAACTAATTTTACCCTGTTAGACAATAATATTACTGTAAGTTGTATCTGGGCATTAATACTTAGTTTTGATGCTAAACTAATTTAAGATCAGTTTTGGTTATATATATGCATGACAAATGAGGGGCTAAATCTCCCACACACTTATGTAATGTATATGTATATTTGTTCTGTTAAGGTACTGCTTGTAAGAATCATCAATGGTTGGGGTTCCCACAGCAAACCTTTATTGTTTTTTTGGAATCTTACAATCTTTATGGAAATTCTTGATTTTCTAATATCTATAATGTTTGCAGATTGATAAGGAGCGTGCTGGTGTGCTTGTTGGAACAGGAATGGGAGGTCTAACAGTTTTTTCTGATGGAGTTCAGTCTCTAATAGAAAGAGGTTACAGAAAAATTACACCTTTTTTCATTCCTTATGCAATAACAAACATGGCATCTGCATTATTAGCTATAGATTTGGGTTTTATGGGACCAAACTACTCAATTTCAACTGCTTGTGCTACCTCAAACTACTGCTTTCATGCTGCTGTAAATCATATCTGTGACACCCCTCGCAGGAAGGTGTACGAGAGCCGCAACGTGATATTGTCCGCTTTGGCCGCTGCATCACGGATTTAAAACGCGTCACATTGAGGAAGGTATCCAGCCCCTTATAAAGTTGTTAACCCAATCAACCATGGGGATTTTGTTCCCCATGGTTAAACGCTCCTGCATATGCATTCAATTTACCTGTTCGATGTTCGATTGGATCGAAATCGAAACTAGGGTTTCGTGGATTTGGGGGAGTTATCGAAAGTGTGTTTAAAAGAATTGGAAACCAAGTGATACTGCGGCCGCGGCCTTGGTTCACTGGTTCCCGACTCACAACATGACTTGGAGGTCCCGGGTTCGACCCCGGGCACCCCCAACCTATTTTTTTTGGGCTTTTTAAGCCCTAATTTAAATAGAACAAAATCTTAAAAATTATAAAAAATATTTCTACAAACACTAATATTTTTAAAAATCATCTAATTATTATCTGGGAATTTTCTTAACATTCTTTATTTACTTATTTAATTATTTTATTATTATCTTTAAGACAAATAGATAATTAGTTCATTTTTTTATAAAAAAAGATTTTTAAATATTTTTTAACTTATTAAATCATTATTTGTTCAAATAACAAGTATAAATTATTGTTAAAACGTGCTTATTTTATTTAGCTATTAGACTTAATTATTATAAATATTATTTTTATTTCGCACCTTTATATAAAATACAAGTATATTGTTACCAAGAAAATTTAATTGATATTCACTTGTTAAATATAATTTACAAAACCCCAAAAATCCTAAAACCCTAGTTCACGTTAAAACGTTAATTTTATGATTAAACTTAAACCTTATAAAAATGTATTTTTATGTGCCTTGTGACGGTTTACGAGGAACGACGTTTATTATCCTTATTAATCTCCAAATTATATACTTATAGATCGAGTGAGTATTTCTATACCCATTTTATTATTTCACACTTACGTTATAAATGTTGCACTTGTAAAACACGTTTGATTCTTGTAAACTTATGGTAATTTACTTGTGTGTTGTGATTAGTTGGACCTTGTAGCTACCATGTAATGTCGAATATATGTACAATAATTAACTATTGCTAGCCTGGCGACGTCATAGATCTATGGGCCTGACAAGCCTGCTTGGTTGATCCAAGTACACTTAGCTAATCGTATATACTTTGAATGTTTCACACTTGTGAAACTTTGTCAAGGTTTGATTGTGCATTCTGTCTTACATCCCTAGTTACCTTGTTCTCTAATTTTCAACATGAATTGCCATCTTTTATGTATACTTATGTAATGAAACTATGAAAATCTTACCAACATTATTGTTGACCTTTTATTTTTAACATGTTTCAGGAAATACTCAAGCTTGATTTCTACTCTTTGAAGCTTTCACATCTAGGAATGGACCTAGATAAATAAATGAAACAAAATACTTGTTATGTTTATTTTAAATCCCTTTGAGACTTATGATTGTAATGATACCATTGGAACTTATGATTAATATATTTGAGATTATTAATAGCGTTATGTGGCTGTGAACGATCTTAACTCTCATACCTCGACGTTTCCGCCATCAAGATGCCTGAAAATATGGCTATGACTCATCCCACATCAGTCGGGAAGGCGAACGAAAGTCTCTTTATAAGGGGCTGAATACCTTCCCTAATGTGACGCGTTTTAAATCCGTGAGGCTGCGGCCAAAGCGGACAATATCACGTTGCGGCTCTCGTACACCTTCCTACGGGGGGTGTCATAGTTGGTATCAGAGCAAAGGCCGGGCCGTTGTGCCAGCGAGGACGCTGGTCTCACTTCGGTGGGTGGATGGACACATGCCTGAAAATATGGCTATGACTCATCCCACATCGGTCGGGGAGGCAAAAGAAAGTCTCTTTATAAGGGGCTGGATACCTTTCCTAATATGACGCGTTTTAAATCCGTGAGGCTGCGGCCAAAGCGGACAATATCACGTTACGGATCTCGTACACCTTCCTGCGGGGGGTGTCACAGTGACACCCCCCGCATGAAGGTGTACGAGAGCCGCAACGTGATATTGTCCGCTTTGGCCACAGCCTCACGGATTTAAAACGCGTCACATTGGGGCTGCATTGGGGAAGGTATCCAGCCCCTTATAAAGAGACTTTCGTTCGCCTCCCCGACCGATGTGGGATGAGTCATAGCCATATTTTCAAGCATGTGTCCATCCACCCACCGAAGTGAGACCAGCATCCTCGCTGGCACAACGGCCCGGCCCTGGCTCTGATACCAACTGTGACACCCCCCACAAGAAGGTGTACGAGAGCCGCAACGTGATATTGTCCACTTTGGCCGCAGCCTCACGGATTTAAAACGCATCACATTAGGGAAGGTATCCAACCCCTTATAAAGAGACTTTCGTTCGCCTCCCCGACCGATGTGGGATGAGTCATAGCCATATTTTCAGGCATGTGTCCATCCACCCACCGAAGTGAGACCAGCGTCCTCGCTGGCACAACGACCCGACCCTGGCTCTGATACCAACTGTGACACCCCCCACAGGAAGGTGTACGAGAGCCGCAACGTGATATTGTCCGCTTTGGCCGCAGCCTCACGGATTTAAAACGCGTCACATTGGGGAAGGTATCCAGCCCCTTATAAAGAGACTTTTGTTCGCCTCCCCGACCGATGTGGGATGAGTCATAGCCATATTTTCAGGCATGTGTCCATCCACCCACCGAAGTGAGACTAGCGTCCTCGCTGGCACAACGGCCCGGCCCTGGCTCTGATACCAATCTGATAGACACATGCCTGAAAATATGGCTATGACTCATCCCACATCGGTCGGGGAGGCGAACGAAAGTCTCTTTATAAGGGGCTGGATATCTTCCCCAATGTGACGCGTTTTAAATCCGTATGGCTGCGGCCAAAGCGGACAATATCACGTTGCGGCTCTTACACCTTCCTGCGGGGGGTGTCACAGTTGGTATCAGAGCCAGGGCTGGGCCGTTGTGCCAGCGAGGACGCTGGTCTCACTTCGGTGGGTGGATGGACACATGCCTGAAAATATGGCTATGACTCATCCCACATCGGTCGGGGAGGCGAACGAAAGTCTCTTTATAAGGGGCTGGATACCTTTCCCAATGCAGCCCCAATGTGACGCGTTTTAAATCCAAGAGGCTGCGGCCAAAGCGGACAATATCACGTTGCGGCTCTCGTATACCTTCCTGCGGGGGGTGTCACAATATCCGTAGGGGTGAAGCTGATATGATGATTGCTGGCGGCACCGAAGCTGCCATTATTCCAATTGGGGCTTATGGTATGAACCCTAAGTTGTTGATCTGATGAATGTGTAGGTTTGCTATGAAACCCTACATCGTTCGACATTGGATTCCCTTGGCTTATGTTTCTTTGGCTATGATGACTGTGATATGGACCGTTGCTTGGCGTGGCATGAACGAGGATGGCGAGTGACATGTTTTCATTTGCAACCCATGTTGCAGCCACATCGGTTTACTAATAAGATCTGAGCCACGTTGTGTATGTTTATTATGATTTTTGTCTTTGTATTAGTCATTACTGGTCACCTGGGTTCAATTTCTTTACGTTTGATTGTTTATCTTCCTTTGTTCTATCATGTTGTGAGCACTCTTGGTTGTTGATGTCGATAATAATGGTATTCATTTGAGGTTGTTGCTTTTGGTTGTTGCACGGCTATGATGATACATGAAAACTGATACCGGTTGCATTGGCTTGGCAACTATTTGCAATGTGCAGCCACAGCCTGCCATTAGTTCTGAGCCACACGTTGAACATTCCAATTTTATACACCGCTTTGCGGCGTTCCCAAGACGCGCAACGCGCATCTGGGTAATAACACTAGTTCAACTAAATAAAGCAAATACTAACAAGTTAATTAGATAACGTAACCGAATAACTAAGTAAATAAGTTTAGCCGGTTGAAATTGTTTAGTAATGCACATTTATAATCTGGGTAAGTTCGGATTCCGAGTAGGCTAAAAGATATTTTGAAACCAAGTCAACTGAACTGGGTACATCGAGTAAACTGATATACGATCAGATGAATATCCCTAGTTGATCCACCAATCATGGGGGCTTCTATGTACTACTGTGAGATGTCCCATCTCATGATAACTATAATTTTTTGGCTCAAGCTTTTGATTGGTCCACAAACATCCTTGTACTAACTGTAAGTTTTTTGATTGTAGATTTTTCTAACTCTATGTTGTTCTCGCCGGACTTTATGCTCAAGATATCAAGAGGAAAAATTATAAAGATAGATAATTCATAAGGGACATTTCAATCACATGCTATTATTTTTATCATAAAAATAATGCATTTATGATAATGATCCCTATGTTAATAACATTTGTAATTTTAAGAGACAAAGGAAAGATTGTAGGATTAAGATACAACTCAAATTTACTATTATATAGAGTTATATAAATCTTTATATATAATAAAAGAAAAGGGTTTTGCCACTTGTCATCATATTAAACATCCTTTGACACATATCAAATTCTTAAACAAATTTTGCCACTTGTCATCATATTAAACACTCATTTAAACTTCAAAAATTTCTTTTAATTTGTTTCCCTAAAATAAAAAGTTTCTAAAGTTTGAATTAATATCATTTTTATTTTATATTTAAATAAATGTTAAAATAGAAACCATTATTTGTATTCCTCATAATTTATTTTGAAAAAATAAAAAGCCATTTTGTAATATATGTACAATGATTTTAAACAAAAATTATGATAAACAGAATCTAAATTTTCAAACATAATGTTAAGAGATTAGTTTTTCATAATTTAATTTTATATATAATCACAATACAACTTAAGTTGGCATGTTTCTTCACATTTGCAGCTAAGTTTGTTATAACATTTTATCAATTTTATGTTTTAATAAATTATTGGCTTTTAAGTTATATGTTGTCATATGGCACACTCTCAAGAAGTTATTGCCACGTGTCATTCATATAACGAAAAGTTGTTTTAGTGAAAATTTTGCATCCCTTAAATTTCGCATCCTTATATATCATTCTTATATATTAGAAAATTATTAATATTAGTTCCTAAGGGACCGAAGGTCTCAGGTTCGATCCGTGGAAACGGTCTTCTCACAAAATGTGGGGGAAAGACCGCGTACATCTTCCCTTAAATGGGACGGACCCTCCCTGGACCCCGCGAAAACGCGGGAGCTCTTTGCAGCACCAGGTACGCCCTTAATTTCTAATTGTAAATATTCGTTATTTTAGTTTTTTCAATCCGTGTAACACACGGGACGTTAGACTAGTATAAATAATACAATCTGGAAAAAAAATCCCACGGAAAAAAGATAAGATAACTAAATATAATCCGTTTTTACAGCCAAACACCCAACATCAATTTCTAGAAATTCATGTTCTTTAACACCCTTAATGAACACTCTTTTTACTCAAGCCCTAATTACACCAAATAAATGGGTTTGGATTATGTAGGCCAAGATAGTTTATAGAATTTGGATCAATATAGGATGAACATGATAGGGATTTGGGTTCTACACTCTATGTAGAGAACCTGTGAAAGATACTTTATGAGTAACAATTCACACTAAAATAGACACTTATTATTCTTGTATACAAATGTTGTACAACAGAGGATTTGTATCCTTTTGTTTAGATAGTTATTTGACTGTCTTTAATAGTTACAATCAACTACCTATTCCAGATAATCTAACTTTGACTTTTACATTTTACATGGTTTAACTTTCTACTATTAGACATTTTAAATAATCTTGATATCTTAATTAATCATTTCAACAATCTCTCTTAGTCAATAAATTGTTAAATTTTATTACACTCTTGTGTTCATCCTTTCTACAATCCGTTCTTGTTCCTTATTTGTTTTGAAATTCCAGTTGTAATGCACCTTGACTCTCCGGATACTACTGATCAAGATTGAAATGAGTTAGCGCTTTCAACATCGAAATGAAACTGGTCTTTCCTTGAATTATCATTACTTCTAGATTGTTATTTGAATCGAATTTCAACGAGGTTAACACTGCCATGCTTATTCAATTTTTGTTCAAATTTTGTTCCTACGATTCTTGTTCATTCTTTTACTCAACACATTCTTTTACTTTTTTCCTTTTGATTACATCAACTTCTTCTTTTCCTTTTGTTGCAGATTTTAACTTTTAGTGACATGTATTATTTGTTCTTTTTTTGGTTTGATGGTGACTGTCATTTTGATTAATACTCTTCCAATCTTTGCTCTGATACCACTGTAGACCAGAGTCGTTTATAGAACCCGTGAAAGACAATGTGAGAATACAACTCACACCTATTATTCTTGTATACAAAAATCGGTACAGACGGTATTTATAACCTTTGGTTTAGACAGTTATTTAACTGTAACTGACAGTTAGAAGGCGAGAATTAACTACCTATTGACACAGACAATTTGACTTTGACTTTTAAATTTCACATAATTTGACTTTTTACTATTTGACTTTCTAAATAGTCTTGATTTCTTGATTAATGTTTCAACAGATTAATACCTTAACTTTTAGTTGAATGAAGCTTCAATCCTTCTACCTTGGTTGTTTGTATCTTATTTCTTTTAACATGGTATATGGTTTTCATAGTTCCCATGATCTATTACGTCGCAATCTGTTGTTCATTTACGTGCTACTTTACTGTAAACTTTTTAATTTAAAATAAAATATATACCTTATTACCGCAGCAAAACACATATAGAACATTAATCAACATAAATCATCGACTTGCAGATATCTTGATCATGACTTTGTTTAAAATTTTGGACTTAGTCAAAATACACCCTTTTACACAAATTCAACATATAATTTGATACGATATGCTATATATATAATCCTACCACTTTACATCCAAATAAGTAAGTGCCTACTTTTGGATTTTTGAAAAAATATGCTATTGAACATAAGCGATATACAGAATTTTAAGAACCAAAAGCCTTTAAAAACTCAACCTAAAAGATGAAGGTAAAAAGAATCAACTAAACAACTAGAACCGAGGGCCGATTAATCTTACATTTGATTTGAATAGACAAAATATTCAAATCAAAATTCATTTTTACTAATATCGGTGACCATTCAAAAAGTTATTTAGGGCTAGGCCATCATGTAAAGTTACAAATCAAAATTCATTTAAATTAATAAAATCATAAAATTAATATTTTGTAAAACTCGGTCAATTCCCAAGAACAACAACCAAGATCTCAATCTCAAGAATGCGGAATGTAATTGAGATTGGAAGAAGTGAAATAATGGATCAAAATGGTTTCAATTGATAATCAATGAGATTACAATCTTGTGCGAATTGCACAGAACGATTACAAGGCAAATTAGAACTAACTGAACTAGAAAAACTTAGCTACAAAAATGAAAAATACATATTTATACTAAAACAAAAGTTTTCGCGTGAATACACTTTTCGCACGGATCAACATTTCGCGCGACTTCATCTTCTCGCGTGACAGTCACTTTCGCTTGACATCTTCCTTTCGGTGTTCGTTGTTTTGCCGAGCCTTATATAGTCTTCTACAATCTCCCCCTAGGCTCGGTGAAACACTCTTAGTCAAAATCAACGTTAGCTTTCTTGTATGTGCCAGAATAGGCATACCACTTATTCCTTAGGATCCGATCAGTCATCCAAACATACTGACAAGATAAAAAGTAAACAGACTCGTCAGCTGTGATAGGGCAATGTAGCAGCTTAGTCAAGTCGTCTTTACCAAACTTCATTAAGTCAGCTGGATCAATGATTCTGTATGATCTATCAATACATTTGATCACAGCCTGACCTGAATCCTTTCACAACACCAAAAATAAATTGCTTCAACGAATTTGGAGGTACTGGAGCATGAACTGGAACTTTTCCTGATAGAAAAATAAAATAAAATGATAACAACAAAGAAAAACAAACACGAATAAAACAAACAAACAAACAAACAAACCCAGTATATCCCACTCAAGAGCAGGGTCTGGGAGGGGTAGGTGGTGGCAAGTCTTTCCTCTACCCAGATAGGTAGAGAGACCGCTTCCAAAGAGACCCCTGGCTCGATACAAAAGCTATAACGCGAGCGCATCAACATATAATCACACGTACGATATATGATATATGGTATATGGTACAACACACATCATACAACAAACATTAGAATATCGTCAAAAGGAAGTATAAAATAAACAAGCATGCATCAGGAAAGCAGCAAGTTTCCCCTAAAAAGGTCCAATCATACTACATACACATCAGGCCCCGTAACAAGTAAACAAAGTCCTTTCCTAGCTACAGAAACCACTAAAAGTCCTTACTTTTAATTCTACGTCTCCACTCACTCCTATCCTCGATCATGTGCTCAGAGAGGTGCAAGTGTTCCATATCTCTCCTAATTCTCTCTTCCCAAGTCAACCTAGGTCGTCCTCTACTCTTCCTACCCTCTATGATGATGTTCTCCACTGCTCTGACCGGTGCTGCCATTGGTCTCCTCTTGACATGTCCATACCATCTTAATCTTCCCTCTCGTATTTTATCTGCAATAGAAGCCACTTCTAACTTCTGTCGAAACACTTCGTTTCTTATCCGATCTAGTCTTGTATGGCCACACATCTACCTTAGCATTCACATTTCCGCAACCTCTATTTGTTTCTCGTGCGATTTCTTTATGGCCCAATAGTCTGTTCCATATAGCATAGCTGGGCGTACCGCCACTCTGTATAGTTTTCCCTTGAGTTTTGCTGGAAACCTCTTATCACATAGGATCCCTGATGCTGCTCTCCACTTGCACCATCCTGCTTGGACACGGTGAGCTACATCACTGTGTATCTCTCCGTCTTCCTGCAGGTACGAGCCCAGGTATTTGAACCTAGATGTCCGTGGGACCGGCATGCCCTGGATACTGATTTGGGTGTCCTCTTCGTCGTCGCCACCAAAGTTACAATGCATGTATTCCGTCTTAGAGCGACTTATCGTTAATCCTCTGCTCTCTAGCACTGCTCTCCACTGCTCTAGCTTTTCGTTAAGCATCATTTTAGATGTCTGATATTAAGACAATATCATCCGCGAAGAGCATGCACCACGGGATTGACTGTTGTATTGACTTAGTCATCTCATCCAACACTAGTGCGAAGAGAAATGGGCTCAATGCCGATCCTTGGTGGAGTCCCACTTCCACTGAGAATGAGTCCGTGTCTCCTACCGGTGCTCGCACACATGTTTTTTCCCCGTCATACATATCCTTAATTAATTTGATATACCTCTCTGGTACCCCTCTATGTCGTAGACTTTCCCAAATTAGTTGTCTCGGTACACTGTCATAGGCCTTTTCTAGGTCGATGAATACCATATGGAGGTCCCTTTTCTTTTCTCTATATTTCTCCATTATCCGTCTTATGACGTGTATGGCTTCTGTTGCAGAGCGTCCTGGCATAAATCCAAATTGGTTTATTGCTATCTGGGTTTCCCGTCTAATTCTCGTGTCAATAACTCTTTCCCATAGTTTCATCGTGTGACTCAGTAGCTTTATTCCCCTGTAGTTTTCGCATCCTTGAATATCTCTTTTTTTCTTATATATGGGGACTATGACACTGGTTCTCCACTGGTCTGGCATCTTCCCTGTCTTAAAGATAGTGTTAAATAGATCTGTTAGCCATTGGAGACCCTCATCCCCCAGGCATTTCCACACCTCAATCGGTATGTTGTCTGGCCCTACCGCTTTAGCCCTTCCCATTTTCTTCATAGCTCTTTTAACTCCGTCAGCTGTGATGCTTCTACAATAGCATTGGTTTTGTTGCGTTGTTTGGGTTGTTCTATCTATCTCAGTTTGTTGATTTGGATTCCTTATTTTAAATAGGTTATCGAAGTAAGTTTTCCATCGTACCTTGATATCTTTCTCGTTCACCAAAACCTTTCCATCCGCAGCCTTTATGAACTTGACCATTCTTAGCTCCTGTCTTCTTCTTTCTCTTGCCTTGGCTATCTTAAACATGTCATGTTCTCCTTCTTTCGTCTATAGTCGCTTATACATCATTTCATATGCCGTGTTCTTTGCCTCTGACACCGATTTTTTCGCTTGTCTCTTAGCCTCCTTGTACTTTTGTTTTAGCTCTGCGTGTTCTTCCTCACTGTTACATCGTATGAGCTCTCTAAAACTTTGTTGTTTGATACGTATCTTCTTCTGTACAATTTCATTCCACCACCATGATTCATGATGACCAACTGTCCTTTTTGTTGTAACTCCAAGCGTTTCTTTAGCTGCTTGTATGAGCCTAGTTGCCATAACCTCCCACTTTTGGTTTGCGTCTTCCTGTGGCCCAGTTTGGTTCATTGGTATGACTTTATCTCTAAAAATGGTAATGTTTTCGTCTTTGAGCTGACCCCATCTGATCTTGGGTGTAATTCTGCTGTTTCGTTGGGCAATTGGCCTCTTGACGCGTATATCCGCCACCAACATATGGTGTTGCGTCACAACCGTCTCTCCCGGGATTGCTTTACAGTCTTTCCACGAGCCATGATCTTCTATCCTCATCAATAAATAATCTATCTGCGTGTGTCTCCCGCCGCTGCTAAACGTGATTAGATGCGAGTCTCTTTTCTTAAAGAACGAATTTACGATGCCTAAGTCATGCGCTACTGCAAATTCAAGAAGCTCCCTACCGCTGTCATTCCTAAGACCATACCCGTATCCTCCATGCACCAGTTGGAAATGCTCATTATCCCTTCCGATATGTCCATTAAAATCTCCTCCTATGTATAACTTTTCTTCTCTAGGTATGTCAGCTATAACGTGGTCTAAACTCTCCCAGAACGTTTTTCTTTCCGTTTCCCCTAGTCCAACATGTGGTGCATACGTACTAACTGCCGTCACTACCTCATCTCCTATTACTATTCTTAACAACATAATTCTATTATTGTATCTTCTCACCTCCACTACATTATCTTGGAGTTCCTTAGCAACTAGAAAACCTACTCCGTTTTTAGCTCCATCAGACTCTGAATACCATAGTTTATAACTATTGCACTCTTTTGCTCTCCCACCTCGCCATCTAGTCTCCTGCAGGCATGCTATGTGGACCCTGCGTTTCTTCAGCACATCAATTAACTCTAGTAACTTACTAGTTAAGGTTCCTACATTCCACGATGCCACTCTTAATCTAGAAACCTTATTCCCTGTCCTCGCACCTCTCCTCACCGAATATGATCTCGGGGCAGCATAATGGCTCCTACTATCTATTATACCAGACAGAGTCTACTAAAACCACCACGAAATAAAAACACGGACAACACAGAAAAACAACAAATCACAAGCAAGCAGAATTCACACAGAAATAGGGGATGACTCTCCCTGTTAAAAGCAGATGCTGGTACCCCTAACCCAACCAAGCAGTCTAAACGAGAAGATAAAATAAACAAGAGTAAAAGCAAATATAGGAAGCCGAGATGAAAAGATCTCACCAAAAGTACACCCAGGTTAAGGTTCTTTGATTAGGCCCCGATGACCAGTTTGTGAAGGCTGCTGCTGTGGGGAGGGGCGATGGATTGGGCGTTGCTGGTGGCTGTGATGGTTGTGGTAGGTGGGTGCGGTGGGATGGGGGGGTGGCTGGTGCGGGTAGGGCGGTGGGCAGTGTGAGGTTGGTGGATGCTAGCTGGGGTGTTCGGGTAGGCGTTGGATGGGTGGTCAGCTGTGGGTAGATGTCGGGTAGGCGAAGGTGGGGCTAGGAGAAGGTGGGGGTAGGCGAAGGTGGGGGTAGGCGAAGGTGGGGCTAGGCGTAGATGGAGCTTCCGGCGAAGGTGGGGCTAGGTGTGGCTAGGCGAAGGTGGGGCTAGGCGAAGGTGGGGCTAGGCGGTGGTGAGTGGAACTTGTGGTTGGCCGGAGATGAAGCTTCTGGCGGTGAGGAGGTCGGCGGTGAGGGCGGTGGGTCTTTGGGGTGGGTTACTTACCTGGGCGAGAGAGACGGTCGCCGGTCGGTGTGGTCCGCGGTCGTTGGGGTTTGGTCCGCGGTCGGTGTGGTCGCTGGTGGAGGTCGCCGACGAGGTGTGTGTCGGCGGAGGTCGCAGGTGAAGCTTTGTTGAACGTTGGAAGAGAGAGAGAGAGAGATTTGCTAGGAGAGAGAGCCTTGCTAGGAGAGAGAGCCTAAAAAAAACAAACACGAATAAAGAATTAAAATCAGATTTATTTATTAACAAAAATTTTCTTTTTAGAATTTTCATAATGAGATCATATAGTTCTTTGTCAAGTCAAGACTCTGTCCAGCTTTATTTAAAAGAAACTGGATAAGTTGATTGTCAATATATTTTGTCCATTTTAAACTTATACTTCAGTTTTTACTCAGAAAACATAAGGAGTGATATTTATCATGCTTTGTGTGATTTTATATAAATTCAGTGGATTCCATAATCAGAACTCTTGTAAAATACTTATTAGTCTTTAAGACACTGTTGAGATTTCAAGTCATCCCAAATTGACTTAAACCATGCATTGTTGATCAGTGATACCATTTGTTTATTCCTAAAATATATCTATTTGAGCATAACTAGCCTGAGAAATATCTCTTAACGCGGAATATTAACAAGTTAAGGACTTACAAACAACCATCCGGACTTACGTCTGCCCTCTCAAGATGTTTAGGACTTACAAACCATCCGGACTTACATGCCCCATCTTTTGATTTTGCCTTCCGTGATCAGAAAATTTTCTCAAAATAGAAAATATATATACCATATAGTACGTATGTCTTTAGACATATCTTTTGATTTGTGCTCTTTGGCATCTTATCTCCTATATGGCCTTTTCGGTATCTTTTTGCTTATTTATTTTCTTTATATATTTGAATCTTGTTTGCATGTCTTTTTGTATTTTCTTTTATATATATATATACATATTTATATATGATAATCATTGAATCATACAATAACATGCTTGAGTATGACAAGATATATCTCTCAGTCTGTTTTAGAACATTTTTGGTACTGTCATAGAACCCTAATATGTTCCACACTAAATCATATCACTTTACTTCAAGTTTACTCACTCATTTATGATTTTTTCATTTCTGAAAGCAAAGCCTATTGACACATCAAACATGATCCAAGTCTATTTATATGTAAGCCTTTAAAAGTACTTAGACTCTTTTTGAACTGTGTAAAATCATTTCTCATTTAATCATGAAAATTCATTTTTATTAATCCAATATTGACTCCCCCCTAAGACCAAAAATATTTTTCAAAGCGTATTTTCAAATTTCTCCGTTATATGACTGAACATTTTGAAGTAGAGATAAATTTCCAGTCATATGTTTTGAACAACCGCTGTCTACATGCCATAAGCTTTCTATGATCTTTTACGGTCGTTCCTGCATAAGTAAGAGAATTACTTAGTCTTTGCTACCCAAATCAAACAAGACTTGAGCACATTCTGTGTTGCTTTCAGGCAAAATGATTTGAGATTGTTGTATTTGCTTTGCACATCAAAAGTATCTTTAACACTTCTCAATTTGATGTTATCTTTGTAAATCATTTTTTAAATTCTTGGTCTTTTCGACATCATTAGCATATTCAACCTTTGATTTCATTGGTTTTAAAAATTTTCCATGAGTAAAAAACAATTTTCTATTGTGAGCAATACAATTATAAAATCGTTGTTTGCTTAGTGATTTTTGTTAAAAAGGACAATTATTTGCAAGATGATTTATGTTTTCACACTGATAAGATTATCGCGTGAAAACTAGTTTATATTGATTGTAAAAGAAAAAAGATACATTTTCAAGACAAAAGCGAAACATATCACACCTTCCATTTTTTTAAATTATCATCTTAATTCGTACGATAATGTTCTTTTAAAACTAATTGATATTTTATAACTTAATCAACTCCCTTTAATTGGTCCGACATTAATATTCTTTTGTCATATATACTTGTTCTTTATTTATATGTTGTCTTCTTCATACATCTGATTTTTAAGTGGGATTGAGCTGTTCAAAGCTGGAGAGTGACGACTAAGAAGTGTATAATAATGGGTTCTTTCCATAATTTTGATGATTAAAAATATAAAATGACCGACTTTTCAACAATTTAGTTAAGATTTAAGAATATGAACTTTCGGTTAGTAGTACACGTTTAATGTTTTACTTCTTCTATCCCGACATAACGTTTTACAAATGTCATAGAATACATAGAAAAATGTATTTCTTGTTAAAAGCTTAATTTGAAATCATAAACATTCATTATAATTAGTTATCATCATCGAATATTATTTACAAATTAGGCTTATCTATTTAGGATAGTTAATTGTAGTAGTTGTAGTGAAGTTGTGACTATATATCATACTCTTATTAAAGATTACTTTTTGATGCAACAACGTACCAAAAGCAATTGAACTACAGTAACTATTTGGGTATGATAGATGATACAAGTAACGATGTGACTAAGTATAACTGATAAAACTTTTGTTTATTATTACTATTATAATTAAAGATACTGCTAATATACTAAGGTGTTGTTTTTTTTTTTTTTTGCAGGAAAACGTCTGCAGTCTGCGGACCACATCTGCAGACATCTGCAGCAGAAGAGGTGGACCAAATGTCTGCAGTCTGCAAGAAAAAGACTGTTTGTTTTGTTTAACATCTGCAGAATGCTGAAATATTCTGTAATTAAACTAATCATACAAACAAACTAACCATATACAAACTAATCATATACAAACTAATCATATACAAACTAATCATATAAACAAACTAATCATAGAAACCATATACAAACACAAACTAATCATACAAACAAACTAACCATATACAAACTTCCAACAAGACCCCTCAATTCACCCCTAGTAAACTTCCAATCCCTCCTGCACCCTTCAAGCAACCCAATCTCATCCAACCCAATCTCATCCAACCTAATCTCATCCAACCCAGTCTCCAATACTCACACTCTCCATAATCTCACTCTGCAACAAGAGTGTTCAATCAATTTCAATCATTCTTCCTTTCAATTCACATCATAATCCCCAAATCATCTTCTAATCTCACATTCATATCCCAATCTCCACAATCTTCAATTAAATTAACAATCTGTTAACTGTGTGTGTTGATTCATGGCTTCCACTGGAAATCAAAACCAACAACCAAGTAACGGACCCTTCGATGTTCAACGATTCTTCAATCCTTCATCTTCACCACCACCAATTACACCAAACCCTAACACCCATTATCCTCCGACGTCTTCCGCCGCCTCGTATCCGCCACCCACTGCCACCGGCGGCCCTTACTCCCACACCCCTCAATACCCCGTTTACCACCCCGTATTTCACAATCCTATGCCTCCATATAACTTACAACAACAACGATCTGTTTCGTATCCTACACCCCCTGTTCAACCATCCAGCCCTAACTTACAACAACAGCGGAGGTGGGAGGGGGGATGTTGAGGGAGTGGATGATGTGTTGGAATTTACGAAGGGATTCGATGGCTCGGGATTGGGCGGAGGGGGAGATGGTGGTGGTGGTGGTGGCGGAGGGGAGGACGACGGAGTGTTTGAGGCGGTGGAGAGTGAGGAAGCGGGTGGTGGTGGTGGTCGGAGGAGATGGTGGTGGATGGGGAGACGGAGAGTAGGGGTCGGTGGCCATTGTGAAGAGTGGGGGAGGTGGGTAGAAAATGGAGAAGAGGTTAGAAGAGGTGTGAAGACATTGTTCCACCTCTTCTCCGTACAGAGGTGTTGAAGACGTTTTTTAATGAAACGTCTTCCAGAAAACAAACAGTCTGCGAAGTAAAAACCTCTTCCCGCGTCTGCGAGCGCGCAGATGAAAAGATGGGGAAGAGGTTTAATTTTTCAAAAAACAAACACCCCCTAATACTATCATTACACTATTTTCTCACCCTCGGTCACCCGACTCCAAACACCAGTTACGACACAATTACAAGCTATTGCTACCACTACCTCACACCTCTGGAATCATTTCTGACCGTCGGTTGTCATCTTCATCTCCTAATCTGATATCAGCGTCTACAAGGGTATATCGAAGGCAATCATGTCCACCCCCTTCCGTCAACTTAACTTATAAAAAAACTTTAGTTAACTCTGAATGTTATACTAAAACAATATATTTACAATATCGATCATCCTGTTAAATAAATCACCATCAATGTATAAAAAGCTTATTTGAGTTTTTTGTGGATTTCTTGAGAAAGTTTCTAGCTACTTCATCAAGCCATCAAGGCAGGGACCATCAATAATTATAGAAGGGAATTATATTTTTATGCTATGACTTTATTTACTAGGAATACTTAAATCCTTAAAAGCCAAAGAAAGTGTGTGCATCCATTAAAAATATGAAAAGGGTTTAATCAAGACAAAAGTTTATTATGTGTGTGATTCACGCAGTTTAATGTGTGGCTATATCTATAAAAAAACACACACACATATTAGTGGACATATCAATTAAGAACTCTCTAAATTTGTAAGAACTCCAAAACTCTTAAAAAATCAATTAAAATCATAAATTTAACTATATAATTAGTATTATTGTTAAAAACCAACAATGTTATATTCTTATAAGTGTTAATTTACATGTTCATACACTAGTGGAAATGCCCACTCGTTACGACGGTATGGTTGTTGCGTGATTTATTAAGAATTCGATTTTAGTCAGTATTGGTTCGCTGTGTTATGACGTAAATTAAAAAATCAAAATATAATTATTAAAAAAGTTGAATAAAAGAAAATAATTATGTATATTATAAAAGTTTTTAAGACAACCTTATTATTCCAACAAGATTAGTGAAAGCATGAGTGGTATTTGTGGTTGAAAATCACTTATTATCTAGATTTTTTTAGGGGGAAAGGTTCGCTTTATGAATCTAGGTTAGAGTTTTATAATCATCTGAGACAGCTTTCGAATGTGATTTTCATAGATCGGAAAAGTTAATGGAGAAATTATCACATAAATTACCATCTTGATTGTTATTAAACTGTTAAAAAACCGACAAGGAAAAGAATGAACGACACTTGAAGTAAATGACAGTTTTGTTTGGCCACGTGTATATGCTTTAACATTTTTATTATAATGTGCCAAAGAGGAAGGGTTCGCGATTTGAACATCATATGTTATACTTTATCATAAGGGTATATATGGAATAAAATAGTTAATTTTAAATTTAAGCATGACTTTTCATATGGGAGTCTTAATCCATATATAGAATTATCATTCTATCATCCGTTCAGTTTTATTATAGAAGATATAGATATATATTAAAATTATTAAACTCACACTATGCCCCTAGAAAAATATTAGTATTATAATTATTATAAATATGAAGATATATATATATATATATATATATATATATATATATATATATAGTTATATACATAAATATTTAAATAAAATGATACTTTAAATAGTATTTAGTTATAAAACTATCATTAGTAAATATAAATTTAAATATCAATTTATAGTATAATAAATAAAATAAAATTTAATGAAGTGAACTAAATAATATCATATTATTAAATAATGTATCAATAATATTAATTATATATATGAAAGAGACCATGATAAAATATCAAGGTATATAAAATTAATGGATTAATTTACCATATTACCACTAAAGTGTCTATAACACTAATCAATTTTCTATTCTATTTCTTTTAAATGTCTTGTACTTCTTTGTACATGCTGCTTTAAAACTTGTATGCTTCGGAAATACTATTTTATCGATAGATAAATGGTATTCTTTTAAATCTCTATCGAAAAAGATGTATTATATAATAGTATAGATTTTAAAATTTTAAACATTTGTAGATGATGAATATATAGATGTGTAAAGTTTTCAAATATAGCAATACATGTAAAATAATACATATTAATTCATATAAAAGTGTGTAATACATGTTATTATTAACATAGTAATGTATGTGTAAAACCTTGAAATTTCCCAGAAAGAACAATAAACACACGATCTCAATCTTGTGAATGCGGAATGTAAACAAGATTGGAGTGAAAGAAGATTGAATTGATCACAAAATGATTCTTTGATTGAATAACACAACCTAAAACAGGTCTTGTGCGATTTCGCACAGCACTGATATGATAAATGAACAAAAGCTTAATTACATAACGAAAACTAAACTATTTATACTAAAACATCAGTTCTCGCGCGACTGGCTTTTCGCACAGCTTCCTTTCGCGCGGGTCATGACTGTCGCGTGGAGTCTTCTGTCGCGTGGTCTGCGTCTCACGTGACAGCTGCATCTCGCGTGGATCAGGTTTTCGCATAAGTTGTTTTGCCGAGCCTTGATTAGTCTTCTACAATCTCCCCCTAGGCTCGGTGAAACATAATCAATCAAAATCAACATTTGCCTTCTTGTACGAGCCTGCATATGCATACCATTTATTCCTAAGGATCCGGTCAATTATCCACACATACTGGCAAGAGAGAAAATAAACGGACTCATCAGCTGAAATGGGGCAGTGTAAAAGCTTGAGTAAGTCGTCTTTGCCAAACTTCATTAAGTCTACTGGATCAATGATTCGAAATGACCTGTCAGTACATCTGATCACAGCGTGACCGGAATCCTTCTCACATCTCCATGAGAGTAATTGCTTTAAAGTATTAGGAGGAACTGGAGCATGCACGGGGACTTTCCTGATAAATTTAGGATGTTGATAGACTCGTATTTTCATTGGAGCTTTAGTCTTTTCATCTATTCTTGTTGAGTCATCAATCACCTTAGATTTGGCAGTCTTAAAATCCTTGAAGTTTGTGCGCATCTCCCTTCTTATCATAGATCTTATCAATTCAGCTTCACTATGATTACTTTCGTTGAAAAACGGAGCTTTTCCCATAGTGTAAAGATCTGCAGCACGTAAAGTATGAAAATCTTATGTGCTCTTCAAATAATCTATTTCTCCATTCCTTCTTTTTATCACATATAATCTTTTCTCTCCATCATATCCCCAACTGATCACATGAGACATTTCACCGTACTTCTGCTTAGGCTTAGAAATGAATAGAAAATGAGCTTCAGTAGGTGGTGGTGCTGGTAGAATCTTTCTTTGTAGAAACAGCAGGAGTTTCACCACTTACAGTCTTAGTAGGGATTTCTCCTTCTTCAAGATTAATGTCTTTAAATAACTCTTGAAGATTGTTCCCAAATATGTCAGTATATTCATTCTGTTCCTCCAAATCATCAAACATATCAAATTCTTCTTCGACAGCACCAGATGAAGATTGTTGAAAAGAATACAATTCTTTTTCATACAAACTCTCAGTATCAGTGTCAATAGGATCATATCCTTCCGGATCACTACCACTTGGTCGATCGACATTATCAGTGGTAGTTTCACCAGTTGGACTCGATGATAATCCAGTAACATCACCTCCATCATCATCATTGCCTCCATCATCATTACCATCATCATTTCCACCATTGTCTCCACCATCATCATCATCATTGCCATCATCATCCTTATCATCTTCATCCTCATCATCTGAATCAGCATAATCAATCAATTCTTCATCCTCCTCTTCATTAACAATAGGCAAAGTAATCATATGCTCAGGCTCAACGAAAGCTGCAGATGTGAAAGCTTCGGTGATAGGTACTTCAGATGAAATTGGAACATCCTCAGTAGTGCTAACACTTGGCTGTTCAGTAGAAGTTTGAGCTTCGTTGACCACTTCTTTTTCTGGAACATTTTCATTGGGAGGTGGGCTAGGAGAACGTCTACTAGATTCACCAATCACAGTAGTAGACCTTATGACTGGTGGCTGATGAAAATAGGTCTGAGATATAAATTCTCTGAGCTCATTTAGTTGTCTCTCCAACCCAGAAGTATAATCAAACATGCTCTTCATCTGTTGTTCTAGAGAAACTATCCTTGTATTTTTAATTGCTAAATCCAGATGAATCATGTTAATCATATTTGACTTATCTTCATTCTCTTTCTTCAGTTCAGCAATCAATTTTACATTTTCAAAACTTTCTTTCTCCAAGTTCTTAACTCTTTCTTCTAGAGTTATAGAATGAGGAGTGCTAGATGATTCCTCTCTCCTTTGAAACTCTGGAGGAGTATTCAAAAATGAATCAACATCAAACTCTAAGTTTTCTTGCCGTGGAGGTGTAGAAAAACCAGAGCCAGAAACAGGAACAGTTTCTGTCTCGGTAACAGTGGTTGTAGTATCAACATGTGTTTCTTCCTCAGTGATCATGTTTTCAGGTGATCTCTGAATATCAGAAGAAGTAATCTGTTCAGCCTCTGTAATAATCACTTGAGTTCGTGGATGTTTTGGAATAACACTTCTCCCTCTTCTTCTTGCAGGGAAGTCTTTTCTTTTTGCCATTCGTTTGCGTCTCAAAGAAGTACATGGGGATTCCACAGGAATGTAATCAGAGTCTCTCTCATCAGTACTTTTCCTGGTAGAAGTTGGTGTAGAAGGAGTCTGATCTGTTTGGATCTCATATGGAACATTCCCTATCTGATCACTTGGGGTTTCAGAACTGGAAGCTGAGTGAACAACACCTTCCCTTCTTTCTTTATTAGATGGTTCATCCCCAAACATTCTCTCAATCTCCTGATCTATATCATCTCTAGCACCAGAAGTAGAAGCACCAGTCTGTGCCTCATCAATGGGTATATCTCCTCCCAAATCTTCAACATTGTCATCAACTTCAGAGAATCTACCAATCTTGGCAAAACTTTCACCAGAGCATTTGTTGCCTCTGGCTCCAGTTAGATGTGTGAAAATCTCCTTCTTTATAGTCTGTATAACATACTTAGGAGATCTCTGAGTAGCAAGCTCAGGATAAGCATCATTTATCACCAACTGGAAAATCTCGGGTACATGATGAACTTCTTTCCAGGATTGGCTGTGGCGTTCTTTACCATTTCCTGGAAGATAACTCCAGATATACTGAAAGGAATATCATCAACCAAAGAAACCAATAAGGAGCCAACAACTGCACTCAAACTATCCATCCCAGCTTTAAGGTTGCTCAGACAATGAATCACCACATGAAATAAATACTTCCAGTACGGTGGTAGCCATTTCTTCTCTAAACTTGGAAATCTGTACTCATATCCCATACGAGCCAGACAATCAATCACTGTATCATCATCAAGTCGAGTTGGATCACCTTCTTGATCATCAAATAAAAGAACTCTGTTCAGGATGGACTGAGAAACTGTCACTCGTTTGTCCTTGACCGTAGCAGTGATAATCTGGTTTCCCGCTTGGTCCTTTTCCAGAGCAGCAGTGCTCCAGAAAGAATCTATAAGCTCAGAATAAATGGCAGGATCAGCAGATATGGCATACATAATACGGGAATTCTTCAGTCCTTCGATCATAGATGAATACAATTCCTTCCCTTCTGGAACATCATCTAAGTAAGCAACACAATTATGATTTTTATTAAAAATCATTTGTGCCATCTGCATTGTCAAACAAACTCAAGATTAGAACACTTTGAATATAACTTAATTATGCATATGAAATTTTAACACTTAGGAAAAATTCAACATTTAAAACTAAGTCACATGTGAATACATATATTACACTTAAAGTTTGGCAGCAAAAGGTTATTATGTAACAGTCCATTTGAGAAACAACAGCATCAACACTTAGAAAAATTTCAATGATTTCTGTCATGCGAAACCTCAAATTATGCGAAAAATCCTTCTGTGCGAAATGTACAAGTCATGCGACAAACCATTTCGAGCGAAAATGAATTCCAAGCGAAAAACCTTGCGAAACCTTGTTTCATGCGAAAAAGAGTTACATGCAAAACAGAATTTTAAGCGAAATCAAGGATCACGCGAAAATTGAAACTCATGCGAAATTTATTCACGCGAAATTCTACTTTCGCGTCTATTCAGCATTCTTGTGCGATTGGCACAATCTGTTTTTCAAATTAATGGTTCAAAAATCAATTTTAATCCATGAAATTCAGTCCATTGCTGTCGCCTAAGTCCATTATGTGTATTTCATTTGTCAATTTCAACATTAAAGTCCATTTTGTAAGATTTTAGTTCAAGATGTTAAGTTCCCCTTAGTATTGCATCGCTACAGTAACCTTAACAACCATCTTATACCTTTCAATCGCAGTATGAAAGTAATGTGAGCAGTGTGATGTTTCAGAAGACCGAACTTAACAATAAAAGAACTCAGTTTTGATTTTCAGTAGGAAGCGACAAGGGTTTTCGGATGCGAAGCGAGAGAAGTTTTCGGGTGGTTTGAGCGAAAAGTAATGTTGTCTGGGACACTGTGATATTTATACCCCAGACAAATCACGCGACAAGCCTTTTCGCAAGACGGAATCTTTCGCGTGACTTTTCCCTTTCGCGCGAGTTGATGAGTTTTTCAAAGTTTTCAACTTTTAAACTTCTTTCTTATTTTTACAAAATTGCAATCCGTTTTATTCTCAATTAATTATGTCAACATAAAATGTTATTTACCAAGTGACCAAATAATTTAATGAATCTTCAATTTTCAAAATTTATCTTTGTTATTTATTTGTCTTAAAAATTATACAACATAAAAGTAAATTGAAACATACTTACACACAAAATAACAAAATAATGAAAACAATTAAAGAATCAAGATCGGATTTATTTGTTTTGTAAAAATTTTCATAATGAGATCATATAGTTCTTTATCAAGTTAAGACTCTGTCCGACTTTATTTAAAATAATTGGTTAAGTTGATTGTCAATATATTTTGTTCTTTTTAAACTTATACTTCAGGTTTTACTCAGAAACATAATGAGTGATATATATCATGTTTTGTATTATTTTAATATAAGTCAGTGGATCCCACAATCAGAACTTCTGTAAAGTAATTATTATCCTTTAAGACACTATCGAGATTTCAAGTCACCCCAATTTGACTTAAACCATGCATTGTTGATCAGTGATACCATTTATTTTATTCCTAAATATAACTATTTGAGCATAACTAGCCTGAGAAATATTTCTTAACCCGGAATATTAACAAGTTTAAGGACTTATTGACAGCCATCCGGACTTACGTCTGCCCTCTCAAGATGTTTAGGACTTACAAGCCATCCGGACTTACATGCCCCATCTTTCGATTTTGCCTTCCAAGGTTAAAAAATATTCTCAAAATAGAAAATATATACCATATAGTATGTATGTCTTTTAGACACATCTTTTGATTTGTTGTGCTTCTTGGCATCTTATATCCTATATGGCCTTTTTGTTGGCATCTTTTTGCTCAATCATTTTTTTGTTGGCATCTTTTTGCTCAATCATTTTCTTTTTGTGTTTTTATCTTTTATATATTATAGTTATGATAATCACTGAATCAATCATATACAGACTTGAGTATGACAAGATTATATCTCTCAGTCTGTGTTAGAACATTTTTGGCACAGAATCCTGATATGTTCCCCACTAATTCATATTTCTTTAATTCAAGTGTAATCACTCAATTATGATCTTTTCATTTCTGAAAGCAAAGCCTATCGACACATCAAACATAATCCAAGTCCATTCGTATTTATGCCTTTGAAAGTACTTAGACTCGTTTAGAACTTTGTAATATCATTTCTCATTTCAGTATGAAAATTTCTTCTTCTCTTGTGTTTTTAATCCTTTGATCTTGACTCCCCCTAAGATCAAAATTTTTTTCAGAACTTGTTTTCTAATTTTCTCCCCCTAAAATTGTGATTATCCTTTTAAGAAAAGGAAACAATTGCAATTTTATCTTTTATTAAAAATGAAAAATCTTTTTGTGAATATTCATTAAACCAATTTATCCAAAGTTAATCATTCCCAATGATTGCACAAGGAAATCAAATCGAGAATGATCAAATGACTTGGTAAATAAATCAGCAATATTTTCAGTTGACGGCACTTGTTTTAAATGAATAAGTTTTCGATCAAAACAGTCGCGAATAAAATGGATGCGGATGTCAAGGTGTTTAGTTTTGGAATGTTGAATGGGATTTTTCACGATGTTCAGAACTGCCGTATTGTCACACCAAATGGGTGTGTCATAGATGTTGAGGCCATAATCGAGAAGTTGTTGTTAAATCCAGACAAGCTGGGAACAACAGCTCGATGCAGCCACATATTCAGCTTCGGCAGTGGATGTGGATACAGTGTTCTGCTTTTTACACTGCCAAGAAATGAGTCGGTTGCCTAAGAATTGACATCCTCCTGTGGTCGATTTCCTATCTAAATTACAACCACCATAATCACTGTCAGTATAAGCAAATAAATTGAAATCGGAATTTCGAGGATACAAAAGACCAAGTTTGGGTTGACCCTTGAGATACTTGAAAATCCTCTTGACAGCTTTCATGTGTGATTCCTTTGGATCACTTTGATAGCGGGCACACTGACAAATAGGGAACATGACATCCGGCCTGCTTGCAGTGAGATACATGAGGGAACCAATCATCGATCTATAAAGATGTTGATCAACTGATTCTCCCAATGGATCTGGAGTAAGAGTAGGACGAGAAGCCATTGGAGTTGGAGCTACTTTGGAATCTTGAAACTTGTATTTCTCAAGAATAGTCTGAACATACTTTTCTTGATGAATGAGAATACCAGTCTCAGATTGAGTAACCTGAATACCCAGGAAAAATGAAATTTCTCCAAGGGAACTTATCTCAAATTTCTTCTTCATCACCTCTTCGAACTCCGTGCACATACTATCATTTGTGGAGCCAAAAATGATATCATCGACATAGATTTGAACCAAAATAATATCATCGCCTGATTTTCGTATGAATAAGGTTTGATCAATTGCACCTCTTGAATAACCATTTGCAAGCAAATGTTCAGTCAGAGTTGCATACCAAGCACGAGGTGCTTGATGTAAACCATATAATGCCTTATCCAACTTGTAAACATAATCAGGATTATCGGGATCTTCAAATCCTGGAGGCTGACAAACATAGGTTTCTTCTTTCATTTCTTCGTATAAAAATGCAGTTTTAACATCCATCTGATACACCTTGATGTTCATGTATGAAGCAAAGGCTAAGAATATGCGTATTGCTTCTAGTCTTGTAACTGGAGCATACACTTCTTCATAATCCAATCCTTCAACTTGATAAAATCCTTGCACAACAAGACGTGCTTTATTCCGAACTATAACACCCTTTTCATCCGTCTTGTTTCGAAATATCCACTTTGTTCCAATCGGAAGCTTATCCTTTGGAAGTTCAACAAGATGCCAAACATTGAGCTTCTTGAATTGCATCAACTCATCTTGCATTGCTTCTATCCAGCTGTTTTCTTTGAGTGCCATTTACACATTCTTGGGCACTATTTATGATAGAAAGCAAGCATAAAGACGTGTGTTGATTGCCCCTGATCGACTTCTGGTAATTACACCTTCGTGCAACGGACCAATGATTGCTTCAGTTGGATGAGTTTTATGTATTCTCAATTGAGGAATATCATCTGCAACTATCCCATCTTCCAAATTAGTAATGTGTTCAACATTATCAAGAACTTCTTCAGATTGTCGAGATTGATACACAATATTTTCTTCAAGTGTGTCATCTGAAACAGGATTTTCAGAAGCAGTAGACACATTTGGAGAGTCTTCAAATGGAACTTGAATGACTTCGATCGGTGTATCCATAGTTTCTGAAGAGGATGCAGATAGAGGTGAACTTAATGATTCTTCCAGCTCCTGGGTAGAAATTTGTTCTGAAGGAACATCTAAAGACTCAGAACATTCAGATACTTGTACAGAAGCTGTAGGAATATCTTTGGATGATGAATCAGTAGCAGAATCATCAGATATCAAAGATGGAAGTTCCTCAATGATTTTGTTTTCCAAGGAGATTGCTTGAGAATTAGAATCTGCAGATGAAGGTTTAGAAATTTTAAACTTTATGAACAAAGATTCATAATCATAAACCCATGAAGGAGCTGAACCTGCATCAGTTATGTTAAGCTCGTGCCAATCAATGTTAAATGACTCAATTATTTGTCTAGTTCTTTTATTATAAACTCGATATGCAACCTTATTGGCAGCATATCCCACAAAGTAACATTCATCAGCCTTTTTAGAAAATTTTGAACTTGATTCAGTTGTATGCAACAAAGTGCAACAACAACCAAAGGCTTTAAAATATTTAACTTTGGGTTTGTGTTTATAAAATATTTCATATGGAGTCTTATTTAATCTTTTGTTGATTAAAACACGATTCTGAACATAACATGCAGTATTTACTGCTTCAGCCCAAAAGAACAAAGGTAATTTGGTAGCAGATATCATTGTTCTAGCAGCTTCAATCAATGTTCTATTCCTTCTTTCTGCAACCCCATTCTGTTGTGGTGTGCCAGCAGCACTAAATTGTCTAGCAATTCCCTTTGATTCACAAAACTCATTCAGAGTTTGATTGTAAAACTCTGTTCCATTGTCACTACGGATGCATTTTACCTTTTTCTCTGTCTGATTCTCCACCAAAGTAATGAACTTGATCAAAAGGTGTGGAGTTTCATCTTTAGATGCTAAGAAAAACACCCATGTAAATCTAGAAAAGTCATCAGTAACAACCAGACAGTAAGATCTTCGACCCAAACTTAAAACACTCACTGGACCAAAAAGATCTATGTGTAAGAGTTGTAAGATTGATTCGACTGAGTTGTGTGCAATTGGTTTGTGAGGAAGTTTATGTTGTTTACCTTTAGAACATGACAAACAATGTTCATTTAATTGAAATTCTTTTTCAGGTAAACCAATAACATGATTTCCACGTACAAGTTTATTCATGTTTTTAAGATTGACATGTCCTAATCGACGATGCCATAACATGGAATCATTCTCCGAGGCTTTGGATAATAAGCATGAAGCTGTTACCAAAGAATTAGAACAATGCATATTAAGAAGATATGTGTCATTGTCTCTCGGAGTCCTCATCAAAATCCATTCATCTGGAACAACAAAACCCGGTTTTAAGATTAAGCATTCTTTGTTAGTAAAGTGTGTAGAATATTGTTTGTCACAGATTTGAGACACACTTAACAGGTTATGTTTTAATTCCTCAACAAAATTAACATTTTCAAAGCTAAGGACACCATTTGTAACTGTACCACGCTTGGTTATACGTGCTCCTTTGTCTCCCGCGAAAATCACTCTTCCTCCGTTATATGACTGAACATCTTGTAGTAATGATAAATTCCCAGTCATATGTCTTGAACAACCGCTATCTACATGCCATAGACTTTCAATAGTCTTTTGTGGTTGTCCCTGCATAAGTAACAAAATTACTTAGCTTTTGGTACCCAAGTCAAACATGACTTGAGCACATTATGAGTTGCAGCAAGACAAAATGATTTGATATTATTATATTTGGTTTGCACATCAGTCTTTTCATTTACTCTTTTCAACTTGTTGTTTTCTTTTACATCATTAGTCAAATTCTTATCCCGTCTGACATTAAACTCATTAACAACCTTTGATTTCATATTATTTGAAAATTTTCCACGAGTGAAAAACAATTTTCTATTATGAACAATAGAATTATGAAATCGTTATTTGCTTAATGATTTTTGTCGAAAAGGACAATTGTTTGCCAAATGATTTGTGTATCCACACTGATAACATCTCTTTTGTTGTGTGTGGAAAACAAACTGTGGATGACAATTATGAAAATTGTCATAAAAACCAAAGTCAGATTGACTCTTTGGTTTAAAATTCTTCACAGTCTCTCGAATCTTTGCCTCATTTGATAATTGCAAGTTCATCTTTTGTAGATTCGAGGAAAAATATGAATTATGACCACTTTTGATTTGAGATTTGGCAGTTGTGACTTTTGGAATTGGTGGTGCTGGAATAGGACCAGTCTTAGATTCTGCTGGAGTACGACCAGACTTTGAATTTGCTGGAGGTGGACCAGGCTTAGATATACGAATTGGTGCTGGAGAAGGACTAGGTTTAGATATTCGGATTGGTGCTGGAGAAGGACCAGGCTTTTGAATTTTCAGATTGAATGCAGAAGAATCATTCACTTGCAAATCTGGGCTACAAATATCTTGATTCACAAGGTTAGCATTATAATGAAGTTTATTTTTAAAGAATCGAGAATTCGTTTATTTAAAAATATGCTCTTCATTTTCAATTAAACCTTTAGAAACAAATTTACTTTTAAAATCTTTTTTAATTTTTTCTTTCTGATTTGCCCTTTGATTTGCATTCAAATTACATTTACTATTTGATTTAATATCATTCAAATCAACCACCTTTTCATTTCCAGACAAAGTTTGTTTACAATCAGATCGTAAATCATTTACATTCTTATTTTTCAAATTGTCACTCTCATTTTCTCCCTCACTATCACTCTCCCATTATTCAACCAACCCATCCACCTTCAATTTATCTGCACAAAAATTTTCAGTTGATTGTTTAGGTTTGGTTATTATAATAGGATCAACAGATAGATTTACTTTGACTGAAGGTTTTAAGTCTTGAGATGGAGAGAAACCAATCCCATAGACCATATCAGAATCAGAAATGACATCAGATGAAGGTAAACATGAATAATCATGATTAATTGGAGGAGCAATGTTTGAAAATCCAACACCGCATTTTCCTCCTTTAATCTTCTGTGTCATTTGTGACTTGATTATTCCTTCAACCATTGTTGATGAAAGTTCAAATTTCTCAACAGTCAATTTAGCCGTGGCTAGTTCACTGTTGAGTCTATTGATTTCTAAAGCGAGTTCATTGTTTCTATTTGTCAAATCATTATTTGTACATTCTTTATCATAAAGATTTAGTTGTAAATTATATATTGTTTTATTTAAACCTTCAAGTTTTTCTTTAAAAATCTTTTCATTTGACTTGTGTTTTCGAGCTTGATACTGAAGTTTTTCAACTTCCATTATCAGGCTCTCATTGTGAACTCTATATCTTTGAACTTTCTCAACACATGAATTTTTGCACAAACCATCATATACCTTGTGTTCAGAAGTTTCCCCTTCTGCTTCCTCAACCTTCTTAACCATGAATGCTTTCATTTCAGCAGCTTGTTCTTCCACTGGAGCAACGTCAATAGTCTTTGGATTATTACATTGGCTTTTGACTGGAGGCTCGACAGTGTACTCTTCAATCACAATCCTTTCCTCAGCAACCTTCTCAACCTGATCTTTCTTCACAACTGTCTCTTTTTCTTCTTCAATCTTCTCCTTTAATTCTTCAACTTTCTCATTCTCTTGTTCAACTTTCACTTTCTCTACTTCAACTTTCTCCTTTACTTCTTCAACTTTAGCAAACAAACCTTCCAACAAATCATCAGACACAAACTCAGCAAACAGATTTTCTTCTTCTTCTGGTTCATGAACAATCTTTGCAATGAATGCAGTAGACAATGTTAGATCAAGGGCTTCCATTTGATCTGACTAATCATATTCAGCATTAGTTTGAGAAACCAATGCTTTAGACCCACCTGAAGTGCTAGCTTTGTCTTTCTTTGGCTTAATCTCCACAGTCACCATCTTCTTAGGCCCTTCAGTTTGACCAGTCTTTGATTCGTTACATTCTCTGGCGAAATGACCTGGTTTGTCACAGTTGTAACACCTCAGGTTAGACTTGTCGAAACCGATTTTGCTAGAGTTGTTAACACCAAACATTTTTCTCCCAGTTCGTCTAGCAAAATTCTTCGCCCTGTAAACTACCATGGCCATTTGATACTTGATGTCATTTTCTTCAACATCATCAGGATTGACTTGTTGAAGATCATCAACCAAGACATTAGGAACAGTGAGTCTTCCAGCCATAAAAGCTTCATAACTCGACATGAAAGTGGTGAAAAGGGCAAGATGCTCCTCAGCAATCTGGACAGTCTACTTTGATGGATTAGTGGTAGCAACATAAGCATGTTGACCACTATGAGAATCTTGAGATTGAGGAACTTGTTGATGGATGATGGGGGAATAGTGTTGAGCAGCTGTAACATGAACTTGATGGTTTACTGCTGGTTGCATATAAGAAGATGCTGCACCTCCAGATTGTTGTTGCTGACACATTTGTGTATAACTGACATAGTAATTCAGATTACTAGCCATATTTGCATAGAGAGCAGTTCCTTCAGCACCTAGAGAACTGAGATGATTAGCAGCTCGCTGCTTATCGTCCATCGCATAAGACTTGATAGTTGAAATGAGATCAGTCAACTGAAGAGTATACAAGTCTTTGGTTCTCTTGATCAATGTACAGTTGTTATTCCAACTGTATGGAAGTGAATTTAGCAGCTTCTTGTTCACAGTGATGTGTTCCAGAGTAATACTCGCACTCTTCATTTTCGTTACCAGTCTAACAAACCTGGCAATCTGAGCTTCCAACTATTCACCAACTATATGATTGAACATGTTGAATTCTTGATTCAACATATCCTTTTTGCTTTCCCTCATATCTTTGTTGCCCATGATCTGAGACTCCAGAGCATCCCATAACACCTTTGCACCTCTGAACTCTTGAAACTTTTGTGAAATCTCAGTAGTCAATGCCATAGTGATGGCAGCATAAGCTTTATCATCCAGTTCCAACCTCTTAATGCCATCTTCATCCCACAAGTGTTCAGGTTTCTGTACCATTTCTCCTTTATCATTTTTGTACAACGGAATGTAAGGACCATACTGCGTAGACCTCCACATCTTAGGTTCCGTGTAGAGAACATGTTTCTCAAATCGGAAAGCCCAATCAGCATAATCGTCTTCACAGAGAAGTCTCGGTGACTTGTTACCAGTACCAATTTCCGTGTCTAGATGAAGTGAAGCAGTAAGATGCTTTAAACTTGGAGTTGTTGAAGCCATGTTGATCAGAAAGTCAGAATCAGAATTTTCGTGCGATAGAAACAATTGTGCGAAACCTGTTTTCGCGCGGCCAACCTTTTCGCGCGAGAATGTTGATTCGTGCGAAATTTCCTATTTACCTTTTCACGCGAAATTGCATAAAAAGGTGAAATAACTGTTTGAGCAAAAACACAATTTTTCGCACGCGAAAACTCACAGTTCAAGCGAAAATCTTCCAATTTCGTGCAGAATCAAATCTCCAACAGTTTGTTCAAGCGAGAATTACCTCCAAATCACTAAAAATGTCTGATTATACTCATTTTAATCCAATTTTAATGAATTTAATTTAATTTTAAGCTTATTTATGATTAAAATTCAACTAAAGTCCACTAATTCAGTCCAAATCAGTCCAAATTCTCACAAATTCGAGCAACATAACATCACCATATCTGAATCTCAAGTGATCAATGATGAACGTCTTCTAAAATGAGTAGAAAACAATTCAAATCTTCTCCAAATCGTGGTTCTAGAGCCTAATGCTCTGATACTAATTGTAAAACCTTGAAATTTCCCAGAAAGAACAATAAACACACGATCTCAATCTTGTGAATGCGGGATGTAAACAAGATTGGAGTGAAAGAAGATTGAATTGATCACAAAATGATTCTTTGATTGAATAACACAACCTAGAACAGGTCTTGTGCGATTTCGCACATCACTGATATGATAAATGAACAAAAGCTTAATTACATAACGAAAACTAAACTATTTATACTAAAACATCAGTTCTCGCGCGACTGGCTTTTCGCACGGCTTCCTTTCGCGCGGGTCATGACTGTCGCGTGGAGTCTTCTGTCGCGTGGTCTGCGTCTCGCGTGACAGCTGCATCTCGCGTGGATCAGGTTTTCGCACAAGTTGTTTTGCCGAGCCTTGATTAGTCTTCTACAATAATTGTAAAACCTTGAAATTTCCCAGAAAGAATAATAAACAGACGATCTCAATCTTGTGAATGCGGAATGTAAACAAGATTGGAGTGAAAGAAGATTGAATTGATCACAAAATGATTCTTTGATTGAATAACACAACCTAGAACAGGTCTTGTGCGATTTCGCACAGCACTGATATGATAAATGAACAAAAGCTTAATTACATAACGAAAACTAAACTATTTATACTAAAACATCAGTTCTCGCGCGACTGGCTTTTCGCACAGCTTCCTTTCGCGCGGGTCATGACTGTCGCGTGGAGACTTCTGTCGCGTGGTCTGCGTCTCGCGTGACAGCTGCATCTCGCGTGGATCAGGTTTTCGCACAAGTTGTTTTGCCGAGCCTTGATTAGTCTTCTACAGTATGCGTATACATGCACATATATATAAATGGGAGGTTATCATACATAATGTCATATCAGTACAAAGTATATGAAGCCACTAGGACGCATGTGTCGCGTCCTTGGGCGAGAGTTATCATTTCTTTTAAATAATAATAACGCTCATAAACAATATAATTTATATCATATTTATACAATTTATATTTATAATTACGCGCAATAATAATTACTCAACTTACAAAAATAACAATTCAAGTTATACGATGATTTCACAAGTTGTATTTATAGTTCCACAACTTATAGTTTCAATTACCTAAAATAATATTTACATAACTTGTAAAAAGTAATTACTCAAGTTACAAGAGTTACACACACACACACACATATATATATATATATATATTAATATAAAATTAAACCAGCTATATTGATAATTACGTAGAATAATATATTAAGCAAGTTATTTGCAACACACATAGACTTAAATATATAATTTTTTTTTAAAAAATATGATAAAAAAATATGACAAGACTATACTCAAGTTAAAAAGAATATAATGGTTGATTTTATGGAGTTATTTAAAAAATATATATCATATAGAAAATTTATATGCATTTGAAAAATAGAGAATTTCAAAAACACCAACAACTATTTCTAATTTTACCCCTCATGTGTCCAAAAATTATTTGTTTCACACGTGATAATTCGATTATCAGATCTGAAGTGATGCTTCCTTAAATCTATGGTTCACAACACTTCTCATGTTTTACGATTTTGGGCATTTTTCTTTTAATGCTTCCCCCGCCACACACACACACACCACACACACACACACACCACGCACACACACACACACAACACACACACACATATATATGTATATATATATGTATATATATATCTATGTGTGTATATATATATATGTATATATATGTATGTATGTATGTATGTATGTATGTATGTATGTATGTATGTATGTATGTATGTATGTATGTATGTATGTATGTATGTATGTATGTATGTATGTATGTATGTATGTATGTATGCATGCATGCATGCATGCATGCATGCATGCATGCATGCATGTATGTATGTATGTATGTATATATGTATGGTTTGGTTCAAATAAAAAACAAAAAAAATTATGAAAACCAATAAATCAAATCTTCACATTTAATACATTAACTAGGTTTGGGCCCCGCGCGTTGCCGCGGTTATGCGAGTTTTAACGTAACCCTAAATCAAAATTAAAATGAAGGTTTGAAACCATAAAATCAGCAAAATACACAAAACCCAACACTATAAACAAAATAGACGAAAATCAAAGCGCGACACAGTCCTATATAGAAAAACTGACGAAAATCAAAGGCCCAAAAAAGCAAACAAAAGAAAAAGCCAAACCTTAACAGGGTATCGATAACGAAACGGGTTCATACTTTCTTTCTTTCGTTATTGATTCCCTGACGATCTTCGCTATAAACACAGGTAACTAAGTAAAGCGTAAAAGCGCCATATTAAGTTTATGCTGATATAAAATGTGATAATCACCTGACAAATACTGCATTTGTTGTCATCTGCACATAAACTACACCTCATTTTTCCATCATCTGGTTGCAAACGTTCATATATGTCTGTTTTGATGCATTTTGACATTTCCTCTTCAGATGATGCTGTGCTCACTGTACCCATTTTCTCTTCTAGCACAAGTAGTTCCTGTGAAGAATACGACTGAAGATTAACTCACGACTTTTAGTTTGTATTTGAATGAATCCAGTGGTTGCATGAATTATTTAGGTGCACACCCTTGTCACAAAGTGTGGCATTATTCTGACTAATATATACTAAAAGAGATTATGTGAAAGGGCTTTCTAAGTGAAACCTAGAAGGATGATTTACACAAACAAATAGGACAATAAAAGATAAACATTAGTCAAAGAAAAGAAAATAAACCTCGTATGACATGTTATCAATATCCAGTCTCATGTCTCTATGCTGATCATAGAAATTGCCCACCAAGGAATAAATTTGCCTCAAGTGATAGTAATTCTTGTAGATATAAATTAATGTTAAAAGCGTGCGCAAGTTTAACTTCGATTCATGCAACCTTACTTTTCTGACCGATTAGTAGGTAGCAGAATTGGGCGAGTTGAGTACCGGGTCAGCCAGGTTGGAACAATGCGCACACAATTTCATCTTTGCTTTATTAAACTTAATAAATAATAATTGACTATATATAATTACAATAACCATATTATTAAACTAATTTATTTTTATAAAATGATTTACAAGGTTTTAAACATTTAGAATACATGTTAAGCGGCTTTTGACCCCTGTCAACCCATTTTACATTTTAGCAAAGGTTTTTAAGGTCGCCCATTTGACCGGTTAGAGAAAGAAATATAATCCACAATTCCACATAGATCCATATACCCATTTTATGGGTCGGAACTGTCACCTATAATTTATAAAGTGTAACACCTGTAAATTTTTAGTAAAGAATCTAAAAGAATAAAATAGAAAGAGAAAGGAAAGAAAAACAAAAGTTACTTTTGTTTAAGGGCCAAAAGTGTCAATTGGGCAAACTTTCTATTAATTCTTTGTACAAAAGGTGGTATGGCACCCACGTTGTCTGCATTTTTCACTGCACTCGATATCTTTAGAGAGAGAAAGTAGAAGGAGCAGAAAACCATCGGAATTTCAAAGAAGGATCTGAGAAATTCGAAGTTTTTGGTAAGAATTCTCTAGTTTTTGAAGTTTTAGATAATTCTAGAACCGTATGTGTGCTTATAAGTGTGTCTTGTGTGTTCGGGTGGTGTGGTGTGTGTGTTCTAGGTGTTAGAACAAGTTGAGAAGGTTCGGGTTGAAGAGTGTAAATTCGAAGAAGACGACTAAGGTGAGTTCTAGACCCCTTTTTACTGGTTTTTAAATGTTTGGGGCTGGAAAATGCATGCAAATATATTTTTATAAAGTTTGGGTCGAAACCCGTATGAATGATTGTATGTATGTTTATATTTATGTTAGATCTATGCTTAGAACCATATGTATATGTTTTGAAATAGGCATTTTGATGTTTTGGATTCGGATTATGAATTAGACACATGAGTAGGATGCTAATGTGACTGAAAATGGGACTTAGAATAAATAAGAAAAGTTGATGTGTCCACCAGTGCTCATACGACCAACAGTGGTCGTATGATCAGGATTTTTCTAAGTGTTGATGAGTCTAATAGGACTCATACGACCAACAGTGGTCGTATGAATATGTGAAATTTTCTAAGTCTGAGGCCCACAGGACTCATACGACCAACAGTGGTCGTATGATCATGATGAAAAGTTCTAAGTGTGGACTCATACGACCAACAGTGGTCGTATGATCCAAATATGTTCCTAAGTCCAGGGGTGGTACGACCAGCAGTGGTCATACGACCAACAGTGTGGTCGTATGACCAGTTGATAAATCTAAGTGTTAAGTGAAAAGTCCAGCAGTGCTCATACAGCTAATAGTGCTCATACGCCCAGAGGGCTTATACGCCCAACAGGGCTAAAACGCCTAAACACTTAGAATTTTTCAGGAATTTCCAATAAGTCCGAAGTTCGAGGTTTGACCAGGGTTGACTAGGGTTAATAAATGATGATGTCTCATGCATATAATGATGAGTATGATTAACCCTAATTGTTACTAATATTATTATTAGTATATTATTGTTAACAATATTATTAAAATATTGTTAAGTAAGATATGATGCTATGCATGATGATGTACGTATGATGATGAAGGTATGATGATGAATGTATGATGAATAAGTATGATGTGTGTATGTTCCTTGTGATTGTGTATGCTTATCTTTCTGAAACTTTACGAATAACGAGAAATGAATTAATGAAGTATTATGTATCGTAAAGTGAAAGATAATGAAAGAGGAACATGATGACGAATGCATGTATTAACGAATGAACGAAATGAAGAATGATGATGAATACATGCATTAATGAACGAATGAAGTATGTCTTGCAAACATTGAATAACGCGATTGGTCCTTCTATGTGATTGACCATGGTCATGGTACCTCTACCGCTTACCTCTAGTACCGTGGCACCATGTTTAGCTGTCCCTCCATAGACTTCGGCCCAGTACCGTGGCATACGCTTGTTGTTCATTTGTTGACCTCGGCCCGTACTGTGGCACTACGTTTAGCTGTCTATGGATTGACTTCGGCCCGGTAGCTAATAACGTTCGGGGTGTAGCATAAGGTATTGGTACAATTAACCTTTCAATGCGTGCAAGTAAGTATGAACGGGATTCTTGTCATTCGACCACAGTAATCATAGCCGAGTGCTATGAAGTGGGTAAAGCCTGACAGAATCCATACGAGATGTTAAAGATAATGATGAATAACGAATGATGAAGATAATAATGAATATTATCTATGTGTACGTATGATGTATGAACGCATGAACGAAAGGATACTTTTAAATAAGTAAAGGTATGTTTTAATACAAAACTAGAACTCACTCAGCAACGCTGACTTTTATGTATTTTCCAGTTGGCAGGTAGGGTTGCTGAGGATGGCGCGAGGCGGCTACTCAGTTCTTTTGGGATGGCATTCTTTTGATAATGTTTTTGTATTGTAATGCAAACAAATGATATTTTGCAACAGGGGTTTGTATTGCTTTACAAAAGCATTTATAGTAAAATTTAAAGTTTCCGCTCCATGGTTTTTATTAAGTTATATTAAATGTATGTTTTATGGGTAATGACGACCAACTGTGAGGTGCCCGGGATTGGGGCCTTACAAGTTGGTATCAGAGCCAAAGTTTAAGTGAAATGGGTAAAAATTTTTAGAATAAACCTAAGACTTAAACTGAGAATGGGACAGGGGAAATAGGAATGCCATCTGAGTAGCTGCGTGCCATCAGGTATTTTCTTGAAAGTTAACCAGTGTTACGTGTGCATGTTATGTGTTTATGTGTACTGTTAGACTTAGATACTAATGTAGTCAGGACAGGTAATGCTCGGGGTGTGAAGAGTAGAGTAAGTGGCTAATCACAACTGGCCACTGTAATTAGGGACTTACTATACTTGACATAAACTGAGCTATTTCCTTGAATGACCGTGTTGGTGTTTAAATCTTTCAGTGTGATAGAAGATGGTCGGTGGTAGATCATCTAAAGCCCCAATTGGTGGAGGCAGTGGCGGAAGTGGTGTGGAACCACGAGCCACAAGAGGTAGGCCTAGACAAGAGAAGAAGGCTCCCGAAGGACCTAATACTACTCCCTCGGGGGGAGTGGATGAGAGCGATAATGTGAGAGCCTCGGTGAAAGAGACGGTGATCGAGGAGGTGCACCAAGTCATGCAGACGATCTTACCGTCTGTAGTGACTGAAGTGATAAAGGCAGTACGTGAAGACGATAGACGAGGGAGGAATCGGTCCTCAAGTAGACAACAACGGACGGAAGCAGAGACGGTACTATCTGATGATGAAGAGGAAGAGGAAGAAGAACAGTTACGGGAGACCGCCCGGGGTTGTAACTACGGGGCATTCATGAGGTGCAAACCCCCAACTTTTGATGGGTCTGGTACTGCTACTGATGCTCACCAATGGGTGATGGAAATGGAAGCTGTCCTCGATATTAGTGATTGCCAAGAGGACAAGAAGGTGAAGTTTGCTACCCACTCTTTTACAGGGTCGGCCTTATGCTGGTGGAAGAATATAGTCCAAGCCGAGGGTAGCAGGGCTATAGGGAAGATGAAGTGGGCTGAGTTGAAAAGGCTGGTGATCGAGGAATTCAGTCCTCGTCGGGAGATGGATAGAATAGAAAGGGAGTTCCTGCAGCTGGAGGCGGGGACCATGACCCACCAACAATATACCACCAAGTTTAACGAGTTGGCGCTGTTGGTGCCGGAGCAGGTGACGCCGGTGTCTCGAAAGATCAACCGGTATATTCAAGGACTGCCGGCTGAAATTCGTTGGCACTTGATTTCTGCTCGACCAAGCACTTTCAGGTCGGCAGTGGACTTGGCGGGAAGGTTATTCGATGAACGTGCAGCCTTGATGAAGGCTGAGGGAAGCAAGAAAGGGAGTGGAGAGAAGAACTGGCAGGGGAAGAGATTTGGTCGGGGTGATACTTCGACAAACAACAAGAAAGCAAGGGTGGATGACCGCCGAGTGGTCGTGTCTGGAGCTGGGGCGAAGAAGTGTGGTAAGTGTGGAAAGGAGCACTCAGGGGAGTGCAAGTGGGGATACAACATCTGCTTCAAGTGTGGGAGGACTGGACATATGGCCAAGGATTGTCGGATGGGCAAGTGTTTTAACTGTGGGGAAAGTGGTCATATGAGCAGAGATTGCAAGAAGCCGAGGGCTGAGGGCTCGGGGGAGAAGAAGACGGGAGGAGAAGCACCAAGGGCAAAGGCTAGGGCGTTCACGATGACGCAGGAAGAGGCTAGGACGGACCCCGATGTGGTGTCAGGTACGTTTCTAGTAAATCAAACTCTTGCTTCTGTGTTATTTGACTCTGGTGCTAGTAGGAGTTTCATTTCTGCTACTTTCTGTGCTAAATTGCCTGTTAGTAGCAAAAGCATTAGTGAGCCTTTTTATGTAGAAACTGCTATTGGTAAGTCCACTAGAGTTACTGATGTGATAGAGGACTGTACCATAGAATTAGATGGTCATAGGTTTGCTGCCAAGTTACATGTGATGCCTCTAGGAGGATTTGATGTAGTGTTAGGGATGGACTGGTTAGCAACCTACGAAGCGAATATCGTGTGCCGAAAGAAGATGATTAGACTGACGGCGACCGACGGAAGTCCGGTGACAATTTATGGCGATCGAGTTACGACGATTCCGAAGGTGATCTCGATGGCGGTGGCGGGAAAGTGTATGAGGCGCGGATGTAGCGCCTACTTATGTTATGTAAAGAATGTAGAGACGCCAACACCACAACTATGCGATGTACCAGTGGTGTGTGACTTTCCAGATGTGTTTCCCGAAGACTTATCGGGTTTGCCACCTGATCGAGAGATCGAATTCCAGATCGACCTGATACCGGGTGCCCAACCTGTCGCAAAAGCACCGTATCGCTTGGCTCCAACGGAGATGAAAGAGTTGATGGAGCAGTTGCAGGAGCTGCTGGATAAGGGGTTTATCCGACCGAGTATCTCACCTTGGGGTGCTCCGGTTCTGTTCGTAAAGAAGAAGGATGGTAGTATGAGGATGTGCATCGACTACCGCGAGCTGAATAAGCTGACGGTGAAGAACAGATACCCCTTACCAAGGATCGATGACTTGTTTGATCAACTTCAGGGTGCCAGTTGGTTTTCGAGGATAGATCTTCGATCAGGTTACCATCAACTAAAGGTGAAGGAACAAGATATCCCTAAAACAGCCTTTCGTACGCGCTATGGTCACTACGAGTTTCTCGTCATGTCTTTTGGGTTGACCAATGCGCCGGCTGCTTTTATGGATTTGATGAACCGAGTGTGCCGACCAATGTTGGATAAATCAGTAATTGTATTCATCGATGATATTTTGATTTATTCAAGGAGCGAAAAGGAGCATGCCGGGCATATTCGGGAAGTGCTGGAAACGTTGAGAAGGGAGAAATTGTACGCCAAGTTCTCCAAGTGCGCCTTTTGGTTACGCGAGGTGCAATTTCTGGGTCACGTAGTGAATGCAGAAGGAATAATGGTGGACCCAGCAAAGGTTGAGGCTGTGATGCAATGGAAATCACCAAAGACGCCATCCGAGATTCGTAGCTTCTTGGGATTGGCGGGCTATTATAGAAGATTCATTCAAGATTTTTCAAAGATCGCCTCACCTTTGACGAAATTGACTCGTAAGGACGTGAAATTCGTGTGGGGTCGAGAACAGGAGACGGCTTTTGAGGAGTTGAAGGCAAGACTAACACAAGCTCCTGTCTTGACTTTGCCTGAGGGAAGTGAAGACTTAGTGGTCTATTCGGATGCATCTTATTCTGGCTAGGTTGCGTGTTGCTGCAACGTGGAAAGGTGATAGCCTACGCATCTCGACAACTGAAAACCCACGAAGTCAACTATCCCACACACGATCTAGAACTAGCTGCGGTGGTTTTTGCATTGAAGATATGGCGGCACTATCTATACGGGACGAAGTGCACTATCTTCACAGACCACAAAAGTTTGAAGTACTTCTTTGAGCAGAAGGATCTCAACATGAGGCAGAGGCGGTGGTTGGAACTGATAAAAGATTATGATTGTGAGATCCATTACCACCCGGGCAAAGCCAATGTGGTGGCTGATGCCCTTAGCCGAAAAGAAAGGCCTGAGCCGATCCGGGTGAAGGCTTATCAATTGATCATGACCTCCGACGTGATGACACAGGTTAAGGAGTTTCAAGATGAGGCTTTGAAAGAAGATCGTCTTAACTCCGAAAGGATGAGAGGTCTAGTGACGGAGTTGGGTGAGAACACTCTAGGTGTTAAGACCCGATTTGGGCGAATGTGGATTCCTCGATACGGGGATCTACGTAGTAGAATTATGGATGAGGCCCATAAGACACGATACTCCATTCACCCCGGTGCTACCAAAATGTACCACGATATGAAGAAAGACTATTGGTGGCCGGGCATGAAACGCGACGTAGTGGAGTACGTAAGTAAGTGCTTGACTTGCTTACAAGTGAAGGCGGAACACCAGAAGCCCTACGGGAAGATCCAACCATTGGATATACCCGAATGGAAGTGGGAACACATCACCATGGACTTCATCACGAAGTTACCGCGTACCCCGAAAGGGTATGATGCTATATGGGTGATAGTTGATCGATTGACGAAGAGTGCCCACTTCCTACCGATCCGCGAGACGTATTCATCTGAAAGATTGGCGGATCTATTCATTAAAGAAATTGTAGCTCGTCATGGCGTACCGGTGTCTATTGTGTCTGATCGTGACACCCGGTTTACCTCCAAGTTTTTGAAGAGATTTCATGATGCGATGGGGACGAGACTACACATTAGTACAGCATATCACCCTCAGACGGACGGTCAGTCTGAGAGGACGGTCAGTCTGAGAGGACGATCCAAACACTCGAAGACATGCTTCGGGCGTGCGTGATCGATTTTGGAGGAAGTTGGGATGATCACTTGCCATTAGCAGAATTCTCGTACAACAATAGCTATCATGCCAGTATTGGCATGCCACCATACGAGATGCTATACGGTAGGAGATGTAGGACGCCCGTGTGCTGGGGAGACATTGGGCAGAAAGAACTGGGAGGTGTTGAGGTGATTGAAGCAACGACTGAGAAATTAGAAAAGATCAAAGCCTTCATGAAGGCGGCGAAAGATAGGCAAAAGTCGTATGCTGACAAGAGGCGGAGGCCGATAGAGTTCAAGGTTGGTGACCGAGTTATGTTGAAGGTCTCACCTTGGAAAGGAATCATTAGATTCAGGAAAAGAGGTAAGCTAAGCCCGAGGTACATAGGACCTTTCCGAATTATCGCACGAGTAGGAGAGGTGGCCTATCGACTTGAATTGCCAGATGAGTTAAGTGGAATTCATCCCACATTCCATGTATCTCATCTGAGGAAGTGCTTAGCTGATGAAGACATTGTTGTACCACTGGAGGATATTGAAGTAGACGAACGGCTCAACTACGTGGAGCAACCAGTGGCAATCATTGATCGTAAAGAAAAGAGGTTGAGGAATAAAGTGGTTCCTCTTGTGCGTGTACAGTGGAGGCACAGGAAGGGATCCGAGTCTACGTGGGAGACTGAAGAAGAGATGAGACAACACTACCCACATCTGTTTGAGGAATAACAGGTTTCGGGGACGAAACCTATATAAGGGGGGTGGACTTGTAACACCCGTAAATTTTTAGTAAAGAATCTAAAAGAATAAAATAGAAAGAGAAAGGAAAGAAAAACAAAAGTTACTTTTGTTTAAGGGCCAAAAGTGTCAATTGGGCAAACTTTCTATTAATTCTTTGTACAAAAGGTGGTATGGCACCCACGTTGTCTGCATTTTTCACTGCACTCGATATCTTTAGAGAGAGAAAGTAGAAGGAGCAGAAAACCATCGGAATTTCGAAGAAGGATCTGAGAAATTCGAAGTTTTTGGTAAGAATTCTCTAGTTTTTGAAGTTTTAGATAATTCTAGAACCGTATGTGTGCTTATAAGTGTGTCTTGTGTGTTCGGGTGGTGTGGTGTGTGTGTTCTAGGTGTTAGAACAAGTTGAGAAGGTTCGGGTTGAAGAGTGTAAATTCGAAGAAGACGACTAAGGTGAGTTCTAGACCCCTTTTTACTGGTTTTTAAATGTTTGGGGCTGGAAAATGCATGCAAATATATTTTTATAAAGTTTGGGTCGAAACCCGTATGAATGATTGTATGTATGTTTATATTTATGTTAGATCTATGCTTAGAACCATATGTATATGTTTTGAAATAGGCATTTTGATGTTTTGGATTCGGATTATGAATTAGACACATGAGTAGGATGCTAATGTGACTGAAAATGGGACTTAGAATAAATAAGAAAAGTTGATGTGTCCACCAGTGCTCATACGACCAACAGTGGTCGTATGATCAGGATTTTTCTAAGTGTTGATGAGTCTAATAGGACTCATACGACCAACAGTGGTCGTATGAATATGTGAAATTTTCTAAGTCTGAGGCCCACAGGACTCATACGACCAACAGTGGTCGTATGATCATGATGAAAAGTTCTAAGTGTGGACTCATACGACCAACAGTGGTCGTATGATCCAAATATGTTCCTAAGTCCAGGGGTGGTACGACCAGCAGTGGTCATACGACCAACAGTGTGGTCGTATGACCAGTTGATAAATCTAAGTGTTAAGTGAAAAGTCCAGCAGTGCTCATACGGCTAATAGTGCTCATACGCCCAGAGGGCTTATACGCCCAACAGGGCTAAAACGCCTAAACACTTAGAATTTTTCAGGAATTTCCAATAAGTCCGAAGTTCGAGGTTTGACCAGGGTTGACTAGGGTTAATAAATGATGATGTCTCATGCATATAATGATGAGTATGATTAACCCTAATTGTTACTAATATTATTATTAGTATATTATTGTTAACAATATTATTAAAATATTGTTAAGTAAGATATGATGCTATGCATGATGATGTACGTATGATGATGAAGGTATGATGATGAATGTATGATGAATAAGTATGATGTGTGTATGTTCCTTGTGATTGTGTATGCTTATCTTTCTGAAACTTTACGAATAACGAGAAATGAATTAATGAAGTATTATGTATCGTAAAGTGAAAGATAATGAAAGAGGAACATGATGACGAATGCATGTATTAACGAATGAACGAAATGAAGAATGATGATGAATACATGCATTAATGAACGAATGAAGTATGTCTTGCAAACATTGAATAACGCGATTGGTCCTTCTATGTGATTGACCATGGTCATGGTACCTCTACCGCTTACCTCTAGTACCGTGGCACCATGTTTAGCTGTCCCTCCATAGACTTCGGCCCAGTACCGTGGCATACGCTTGTTGTTCATTTGTTGACCTCGGCCCGTACTGTGGCACTACGTTTAGCTGTCTATGGATTGACTTCGGCCCGGTAGCTAATAACGTTCGGGGTGTAGCATAGGGTATTGGTACAATTAACCTTTCAATGCGTGCAAGTAAGTATGAACGGGATTCTTGTCATTCGACCACAGTAATCATAGCCGAGTGCTATGAAGTGGGTAAAGCCTGACAGAATCCATACGAGATGTTAAAGATAATGATGAATAACGAATGATGAAGATAATAATGAATATTATCTATGTGTACGTATGATGTATGAACGCATGAACGAAAGGATACTTTTAAATAAGTAAAGGTATGTTTTAATACAAAACTAGAACTCACTCAGCAACGCTGACTTTTATGTATTTTCCAGTTGGCAGGTAGGGTTGCTGAGGATGGCGCGAGGCGGCTACTCAGTTCTTTTGGGATGGCATTCTTTTGATAATGTTTTTGTATTGTAATGCAAACAAATGATATTTTGCAACAGGGGTTTGTATTGCTTTACAAAAGCATTTATAGTAAAATTTAAAGTTTCCGCTGCATGGTTTTTATTAAGTTATATTAAATGTATGTTTTATGGGTAATGACGACCAACTGTGAGGTGCCCGGGATTGGGGCCTTACATAAAGACAGAAAACTAATTACCTCATATGTTAACTCATCATCTTGTTCGAACCCATCAAGCACCCGCAGTACCTACAAAGAACCACATTACAAAACACAACATTACTACATACATATGGCATATCAAAATCATAAAAAATTCCCATCCATTGATCCCTTGTGAATTTAAAAGGACAAACTCAGAGAAGTTACATATGCAATTCCATCAATGTTATAATGTTGTGTTCCATTATCATTCCCAAAGCCCACAATAGAGCGATCTGTAGAAGTATCACTGGTACTATGATCACCATTAAGACTAATTTGCTGAGTTTGTGGCATGTTGGTACTACCATTAGCAGACTGCTGATTATAAGATCCTCTTGAGGTGTCCGAAATAAATGTTTTCCGAGTCCTAACTGATGAAACTCCATTTGTTCTAGAAGATATCAAATTTCTTGTGTTTTTAGAATCAAAAACACGCCCTTCATTTGTTGATACCCCAATGATCTTTTTCCCTTTAGCAGATGAACTGCTTTCTCCTTTAGTCAATCTTTTCTTCCTGCCATTGTTTAACTCGCGGTTTTGATCTCTTAAACTACTTTCCTCCATCCTAATTTCAGTAACTATACATTTCAACTTACGAGTTTGAGTTCCAGAAGCATTAGGTTCTGGACTTTCAGCCACATTTGGAACACTGCTCGATCCTATCTTAAAAGATATCTTTTTCTCTGAATTCTCTACAGCTTTTGAACATTTTTTGGATGAACTGCCGGTTACTTCCTTGCTAGATGATGAACGAATGGAAGACTTCAAAGGCTTTGGTTTTTCCAAGGATTTATTTTTAGTACCTTTAGCATTATGATTAAGTCTGCCACAACAACCAATTCGATTGCACGATTGACCCATTCCATCTCGAGAGCCTGTAGTATCTTTTACAGTATTGATTGATTTCTTTTTTGGGGAAGAAATCCCACTAACAACTCGTTTACAAGATCCATCCATATAATTCTCTCTTTAATTCTCTAATCTGTCACAAGAATTTCTGATATTAGACAAAAAGCCTTCTTAAAACTTATCAAGCCTTATAAAACCTTAAAGAACACCTCATGGCATACCATATCCATGTAATAAGTCAGATACATGACATATTACGCGTTTTAATCACGAAAACAATGAAAGCTAGAAACGACTAAATGGTTATCCCTTAATTGATATCTATAGTATGATGAATATTTCAAAATTCAGTCACAAAGTTCAAAAACTATACCTATATATAAACAGCTAATTCACCATAAGCAAAACATTGATTGATAGCACACACATGAATATCAATTATCAATCATATGCAAGTTTCAGGGTAAATCATTCAAACAAAAGTAAAAGCATCATATGATTCTCGTTTCTTTCAATTCACTCAGCGCTCTGCACGTTAACAAATGAACAAATCACAAAAACCAATAAACATCAAATTCAAATCATGAAATCAGCCAACGGAATCCATAAACAACGATTGACGAACTATCACGCCAACAGGCCCCCTGTAATCGACATCAATCACACCAGCCCCAACATCAATCGAATGCTTCCATACGAGACCAGACCTCAGAGCTACAACATTCACAACCAATTGGTCACAAAACCCTATTACCCTTTACAGAAAAAACTACAAAAGTGCTACAAATCTTACCGATTCAAGCATATGTTCCTTCTGGTACTGTCAAGCGACGATGCCGGGTTGTTTGGGGCTTGGATGTCAGGCGACGATGGCGGGTTGGGGGTTGGATGCCGCGACGATGGGGGATGGCGGGTTGGGGGTTGGATGGCGCGACGATGGTTGGTTGGGGGTTGGATGCCGGGTTGTTTGGGGCTTGAATGTCAGGCGACGATGGCAGGTTGGGGGCGGGTTGGGGGTTGGATGTGGATGCCGGTATTTGGGTGGATCTGGTGGCGATGGGGCTGCGATTTAGGTGGTGTGGGGGGATTGGAGGTGCGGTGGTGGTGGTTTAGGGTTTGGGGTCTCCACCGACATAAGTCTTTAATAAGAATTATAATATAATATCAGTGGCTTATATTTTTTTTAAATAAAAAAAAGAAGGGCGCACTTTTGTGGGACTATATGTATAAAAAGTCAAAAAAATATAAGCCATTGATCTTAATAGATCAAATGCGGAAATTTGGTTTATTAGCTTTCAAAATTTCTTTTGGTTTTTATTTGAACCCACCCTATATATGTATGTATATATATAGGAGATGGATCAAATAAAAACCATGTTTATAATTAAAAACCGTAAAAACCAGCACTATCCAATCACATAGTTTATAGTTGATTTAAATTTTTAATTGTCTAAAGTATTTTTAATTAAACTTCAAACTTAGTTTTTGAGGTCATTATATATTTTTCTAATATAAACTCCAACTAACGTCGATGATGACGAAATAACTTACATATACATAACTTGTATAAGGTACATGTACGTAGCTCTTAGTTGTACACTTGGTAACACGTACTTACATACACATAACCCCTATATGTACGTAATTTTTAGTTGTACATTTTGTAACACGTACCACATATATGTAACCCCTAGTTTTTATAGTTTTCATTTATAACATGGTTTTCAAGGATCCCTCCCCCGCATATAAATACATACATAGATACACACATACATACATATACGTAAGCCCTAATTTTTATGATTTTTTAATTATAACATGGTTTTCAAACTAGTTATTGTCTATAGCTTAGAGAATACTTGAAGGAATAAAGGAAAAGAATCACGAAACCATGATAGGAATTGCTGACCACCTTTCAAATCACCGTTGTTTCATCTTCGCTCACATATGACATCAACTCCTTCAAGAAATTCAAAGATGCATGGGTAACGTTGTGAGGATCATCGACATCATGTATCTACATAAATTTTGTTTCTAGCAAACAGCGGTGGCAGACACAATGAGATACATATACAACGGATGCAATGAGCAATAGAGATAAGGTTGAAGATGATAGATTTTTATCAAGATAGAACAATTGAAAATGTTAAAGTAGACAAATGGCATGACATGTGTTGGTGGTCGGTGGAAACAACTATTCATCAACGTTGGTTTTTCATAATACATAAATAATAATTTTGTTATCATTATCATCATTATTGTTATTACTACTGTTACTATCATTATTATTAACATTACTTCCATTAAAATTTGGGGTAATTTTACACAATAAAAACCGACTTTTAAAAATTTTAAAATTAGGTGACTTAAGTTTGAAAATTGTTTCATACAAGTCACTCAGTTTTTATCTTTTGCATAAGAAATAAGTTTATATAATAATAATCAATTTTTAAAAGTGTTTCAATTAGTTACTAAAGCTTAAAGAATGATCCAATTAAGTTATTAAACTTTTATATTTTATTTAAATTAAAGGTTTTAAAATGTTTTTTTATGTTTTTCTTTTTGTTTAGTGATCTAGTTAGAATACTTTTGAAATTTGGTTATTATTTTATAACATTTTTAATTAAATTAAATTTTATAAATTGTTCCAATGAAAAAACAAATTTAAATCAGGCAATCTAAAGGGATACACCATTAATGTCCCTCTCAGTGACTAATTAATAGGGATAATTAGCGACACCATCCATTTAATAAACTCATGTTGCATGCGTGAGTTAGAATATCATAATATATTGATCCCACTTACATATATGTGTCCAATTGGTCAAATTATTACCATTTAAATCAGCCAATCTAAAGGGATGATTAGCAAGCGTAAACAATTCTTGTGTCATTGTCCATCTGCACACAACTTGGAGTAGCAAATTTGTACCGTATCAACTCCTAACCAATTCACAAGGCATGTTAGTTGATGACAATATGTGATTGTAATTACAGATGAAGACATATGGTAGGGTTTCCACAATAAAATCATCATATTAACTAATTACAATCACTTTTAGACCCATAAATTGTAGTTTGTATAAGATTAGAGATGATTATATAAGCTATAGCAAAACAATTAGCGAATAGTTGATTAGCTGCGGACAACTCTATAGAAAATTCATAGCAAAAACCAATCGTTGCAGAATGGGTGCTTGCTATGGACTCTCTATGAGTTTGGCTATAGCAAAGACAAGTTTTTTTTATAGGAATGATACCCGAATGTGAGGAAATAGTACAGAGAATGATCCGTAGCAACAATTAGAGTTTGTTCGATTGCAACGGATTGAAAGCCAACAAAAATCCAAGAAAAATAAAACTAGGCTTCTACTTAACAAATGCCTACACAAAAAAACTTAGAGAAATAAACACAAAATCATCAAATGTGAAGCCATCGAGTTCGGAACACGATCATTTTATAAAAAATAGATGATGTAACTACTTGATACAGTCACACAAAATTATGTATAACACAAATTATGTATAACACAAATTATGTATAAGATCAAGTCATCATAAGCAGACCTACATACTTAATTGTCTATAGTTATTTAATTTTCGTTTAAAGTTATTGGATTAGATTTCTTTAAATGTGAACCGTGGACCATTGATATTTTCCACTTGTTGCTTGTTTTTGCCTTTAAGTAAAAAGTTACTCGTTTACTTTGTTTTCTAACTACATAAAAATAATATCACATGCATATCCACCTGACTACTTGGATCTATTATACGTCAGATATTGTAAGTTGCTAATTAATATTTGCATGAAGTTATATTAGCTATTAGTACATTATAATTTAACAAAATTTCAATGCCAGTGATTGCTTACCAAGTTCTCCACAACGATCGTTCATATGTAGATATCCTTTTTTTTCATATATTTCATATCTTTTATCATTAGTACTTAAATTAAAATGTTCTTTCATGTTTGACTTGTTTTTAGCAATTATTTAACATTAGTTAATAATCACACTGTTAATCAGATATGAAGCATGATTTGAAAACTAAGAGGATTCATAATATGTAGAGTCTCTGTTAATCAGATATGAAGCTGTCAAGAATGGTATCAGATGATGCATATAACAACTTCAAACTTCACAAAAATATTCAGATTAATAAGAACAATCGTACAACCACAGATTCACGATTAAGATGAATCAGAGACAAAGAATACAATTACAGAATATGGATTATCAAAATGATAACCCAGAAGCATCAGATCTAGAAACTTTGAGAAAACCCTAACTGGGAGCGAATGAGAGCAAGTGTGCAGAGCAATGAGAAAGTGAGTTGTCAAAGAAGAAGTATCCTCTGCTCAACCCTACGCACACATATAAAAGCAGAAAGAAGCCCACAGCAAACCAGGCCCATAAGCTCTAAATCCAACAGCAGCAGCCCATCAGGCAGCAGATCACAGCAACAGCCCAGCAAGCCCAAGAAGACCTCACAAACACACAAATAAAATATAAGAAAGATAAGAAAGATAAAAAAATAAAAAGAACTTATAAAATTGACTAATATAAATTCAACACCCCCCTCAATTTTATAAGCCAAATGGATCGAACATATTGAGCTAATCAAGCAAGAAATTATGCTGCTTCACAAGCAGCCCTTTTGTGAAGACATCAGCCAACTGATTAGGAGAATTGGTGGAAACAGTTTTAATAAACCCAGAAGTAATTTTTTCTCTCAGAAAAAATAAATCAAGCTCAAAATGCTTTGTTCAATCATGAAACACCGGGTTAGCTGCAATTGATATGGCAGCATTATTATCACAAAAGAGAGAAACAAGAAGAGAGATGTGAACTTGTAATTCAGACATCAAATTAACCAGCCAAATGGCTTCACATGTACCAGCACACATTGCTCTATATTCAGCTTCAGCCGATGAGCGAGAAACCGTACTCTGCTTCTTGCTTTTCCATGAAACAATGTTATTACCCATGAGAATACAAAATCCAGTGATAGACTTACGTGACACAAGACATTTACCCCAATCAGAGTCAGCATATACAGACAAATCAAGGTTATCACTCTTGCTGATTAGAATGCCTTTACTAGGGGCAAATTTAAGATAGCGGAGAACACGCAAAGCAATTTGAAAGTGACTATTAGTGGGACAATGCATGTATTGACTTAAGAAATGAACAGCATAGCATATATCAGGTCGAGTATGAGACAGATAAATCAATTTACCAACAAGTTTCTGATAGGCAGTTACATTATTAAGCTTAGAATCATCCTTAGAGAACGTATTCATAAGCACATAATGAGGTTCAAGAGGAGTAGAAGCAGGTTTACACCCACTCAAACCATATTCAGCAAGTAACTCCATACAATACTTACGTTGAGACAAACAAACACCATTCTTATTTTTAATAACTTCAATTCCCAGGAAATATTTTAATTCACCAAGATCTTTAATAAAAAAATTTGCTTTTAAAAGATTTTTAACAGAATTGATCTCCTCAACATCATTACCAGTAACAATTATGTCATCCACATATATAAGCAGGGCAATAAAGTGAGAATTAGTAGATTTCACAAATAAAGAATAGTCACATTTACTTTGAACAAAACCAATGTCTAAGAGAACACCTACAAGCTTTTCATTCCACATTCTGGGAGCTTGTTTAAGACCATATAAAGCTTTATTAAGCTTACAGACTCTAGACTCATTTTTAGAAAAATAGCCATCAGGCAACTTCATGTAAACATCTTCATTGAGGTCACCATACAGGAAAGCGTTATTAATGTCTAGTTGAAATAACTTCCAATTATTTTGAACAGCTAGAGTAATAACACAATGTATCGTAATCATTTTGACCACAGGAGCAAACGTTTCATCAAAATCAATCCCTTCCTTTTGACTGTAACCCTTGGCAACTAACCGGGCCTTATATCGTTCTATTTCCCCTGATGACTTATACTTAATTTTATATAACCATCTACATCCAATAGGTTTCCTATTGGGTGGCAGATCCACAAGATCCCACGTATGGTTACGTTTTAAAGCATTCATTTCCTCATTCATGGCATTGACCCAGTTAACATCATGTTTGGCTTCATGATAGTGTTTAGGTTCCCTAGATTTATTTAAGGCAGACACAAAACATTGGTGTTCAGCAGTTAGTTTGGAATAGTTAACTACACGCTCCATCCTAAATTTGACTTTTCCCTCAATTATAAAATCATCAAGATTTTTTGGTAACGATCTATGTCTAACTGACCTTCGAGGACCTATAAATGGATCATTGATTCCCTCAGGAGTAATGTTATTATCATTGTCACAGTTATCATAATCAAACTCTGCCCTACTGCTTTCACTAGGATGAGGCTGCACATACTCAGCCTCTCTTTCCCTTGCACCCATACTTGGGATGGGAGGCTGCTGAGTTTGTGCCTCACCATCTAAATTCTGGGATTCAGTTTGCTGAGTTTTATTTGAATGCTGTGAGCCTATCAACTCTCCCTCCTCATCATTGGGAATCTCCCCATTATGAGAGCGAGTACCAAGTTGATTTTGTTCAAACACTTCAAAAAAGTCAAATTGATTCATAGAGGACTCGACATTACTTGTATCAGAATATGATTTAGTTTTAAAGGGGAAAACAGATTCATAAAATTTTACATCTCGAGAAAATAATATTGATTTTGAATCTAGACTCCATACTTTATAACCTTTTTTAAATGGGGAATATCCCAAAAACACACATTTTTCAGCTTGTTTACCAAATTTGTTGTGATTATTTAAGATGGTGCAAAAACAAAGACAACCAAATACTCTAAGGTGGTTAATAGAGGGAGCAAAGCCAAACATGATCTCATATGGGGACTTACCATTTAAGACAGATGAGGGGGTCCTGTTAATTAAATAGGCAGCAGTTAGGATACAATCAGACCGAAAACGAATAGGAATTCCAGCTTCAAATAATAGAGTTCTGGTAACATTTAAGAGATGTCTATGTTTCCTCTCAACAATTCCATTTTGTTGAGGGGTATAAGTACAGGTTGTTTGATGAACTATGCCATATCGGTGAGTGAGTTTAGACATGAATTGATTTGTGAACTCAGTACCATTGTCTGTTCTTATAGCCTTTATTGTATATCCAAATTAGGTCTTTATCATATTATAAAAGTTTTCAAAATTGTGAACAGTCTCATCTTTATGTTTTAACAGGTATACCCAAACAGTTCTTGAAAAGTCATCAACTATAGTCAGAAAAAACTTATACCCTTCTCTACTTTAGATTTTATAAGGGCCCCAGACATCTAGATGAATTAATTCACCTACACACTTGGTTTTATGTTCACTTAGAGGAAATGGTTCTCTGTGTTGTTTTGCCTTATGACAAACTTCACAGGGTTCCATTTGCCAGTTCTTAAGTTTAGTTGGAAGATTAAGAATTTTTAAGACATGGTCAGACGGGTGACCCAATCTAGAATGCCACAGGGTGAAAGGAAGGGAACTATTAAGACACACCTTATCAGATTTAGATGAATTATCACACAAGTATAGGCCATCAACTTGATTACCAGTCACCAGGAGTTTCTTGGTGAGCAAATCCTGAATATAACATTTTGACTCATCAAACATGACACATAAGTTGTTGGTCTTGACTAGTTTGTGAACAGATATCAGGTTGACATTGTATTCAGGGACAACAAGCACATCAGTAAGTATAACACCTTCACTTAGTTTAAGGTTTCCAATTTTAGTGACTAATGCATTTGTACCATTTGGGTGTTTTACAGTAATATTTAAATTTGAGACATCTATAAGATTAGTTAGTTTATTTTCTGAAATTACCATGTGTTGATTTGCCCCTGAATCAATAACCCATCTATTCCATATATTAGAAGAAAAACATTTGGGATTAATGAAACTAGTATTACATGATTTCATTTTATTACCTCCAAAATTTGGGGTTTGAGATTTGTCATTAGACTTGTTGTTCAGCAGTCCCAACAGTTGAGTAACCTGCTCAGGGGTTAGGGACACAGAGTTTGGAGTAGACACACTATTGGAGTTGGGGTTAGTTTTTTCCATTTTAGAGTTATAAGCAGATGGATTTTTTGAACCAGGGTTATTTCTTGGTTTATTTCCTTGTGGGTACCCCACAATCTCAAAACATCTTTCCACTGTGTGGCCAATTTTGTTGCAATGACTGCATTTCAGATTGGGATTTGGACCTCTACCACTTCTCTTTTTATTATCATTAGATTGGTTTAGTTTGGATACAAATCCAACATTTTGAGTTTTAGGAGCACTACTAGACGTTCTATGTGACTCTTCTCTTGAGATAATTGAAAAAGCAGTTTTAATAGTGGGAAGAGGTTCTCTTGTTAATAAGTTTGTTCTGACAGGTTGATAGATTTCATCCAATCCCATCAGAAACTGCATTAGTTTTATCATTTGATTAAAGTCATTAAATTCTTTAGAGGCAGAGCAACTACAAGTGGGTAGTTGAACCATTGCATCAAATTGTTTCCACATAGTGTTTAGTTTATGATAATATTCTGCAACAGATGAACCATTTTGAGTGACAGAGTTAATTTTTTGATAAAGATTGAACACAACTGACCCATCAACTTTGTCGTATGTTTCTTTCAAGTCTGTCCAAACTTCAGATGCCAGTTTGGAATAGACTTGACCAACATAGAGTTCTTCACATATAGAATTAAGAATCCAAGTTAGCACAACAGAGTTACAACGGTCCCATTGAGAACTAAGAACTTCATCATCTTTGGGCCTTTTACATGTTCCATCTATAAACCCTAATTTATTTTTAGCTTGAAGACCAAGTTTCATAGAGTTGGCCCAGATAGTGTAGTTCTCAGTTCCTTTTAGTTTTATAGTAATTATGGTTAGACAACTGGACTCGCTTGGATGAAGGTACAATGGATTACCAGAGTCCAGTTTGCTGACTAGAGTATCAGTGACAGATAGAGATGAACTCTCAGCCATAGAAATAACAAATAAAGAATGAGACACACGTCACACACGCACAGAATACACAACAAGGTCAGAGCCAGGTTTTCACACCACTATAGTGGCAGATCAAGAATTAACCAAGTGTGTGTTATGCAGCACACAACAAGTCACACAGGTGATGCACACAGAAACAGACAAAGAATAAGATAACAGCACACAACTCAGGGAGTTAAGCCCCCTGAAACAAACAGATGCTGGTACCCCTAATCCAGCCAAACGTGCTTAAAGAACTAAACAATAAGAAATAAGAAATGCAAGGGAAGAGATGTTCTCACAGTGCAAGCTACCCAAATATAGGGTAATCCAAAGCAGGTCAGGTAACTAACAACCTTCGAGGGTTGTAGTTACTCACAGAATACCAAGGTATGCAGTCAAGCGATGCGATTACCACACCACGCAACCTTCTAGGGTTGCAAGGTTCACCGGTGATACTTAAGAAACCGTTCTTGCCTCCAACTAGGGTTGCGTTGAAGCCAGATGAAGGACGATCTGAACCGTCGCGTATCAAGAACGAGATGCTGAAGCAGTGAAGAACCGAGGGTTTCCGAGATGACAGAAACCCTAGCCACAGACGACGATTTATACGTCGTAACACCCAGAATCAAGAGCTCAACCTTCAGAGCTCTGATACCATGTCAAGAATGGTATCAGATGATGCATATAACAACTTCAAACTTCACAAAAATATTCAGATTAATAAGAACAATCGTACAACCACAGATTCACGATTAAGATGAATCAGAGACAAAGAATACGATTACAGAATATGGATTATCAAAATGATAACCCAGAAGCATCAGATCTAGAAACTTTGAGAAAACCCTAACTGGGAGCGAATGAGAGCAAGTGTGCAGAGCAATGAGAAAGTGAGTTGTCAAAGAAGAAGTATCCTCTGCTCAACCCTACGCACACATATAAAAGCAGAAAGAAGCCCACAGCAAACCAGGCCCATAAGCTCTAAATCCAGCAGCAGCAGCCCATCAGGCAGCAGATCACAGCAACAGCCCAGCAAGCCCAAGAAGACCTCACAAACACACAAATAAAATATAAGAAAGATAAGAAAGGTAAAAAAATAAAAAGAACTTATAAAATTGACTAATATAAATTCAACAGAAGCATGTTTTGTATCCATCTTGTATTATTTAGATATATTATAGGATCTATAAAAACTATGATAAAAATAACACAAAATGACGTAAAACACAATGATTAATACATATAACATATAATGTAAAATATATAGCATAATAAACTGATATTTAACACAATGAACGTATAAGACACAATTAGTTGATATATTTAACACAATCAAAATGCTCTTATTTTTAAAACAATAAGTGTCAAGCACATAATTTTTTTAAGTTTTTTAAATTAAATACCTTTTTTACTGTAACAATACCCAAATTTAAATACTATATTGGTACATGATTTATATCTAAAAGAATAAAATATTTGGAAAAGAAAAAAAAGAAACAGATTTTAAAGGAGTGTGAAGATATCTTATTATCTATTTTCAATATTGTTGTAGTCATGACTGTATAAAAAATTAAGCTCTCGCTTAGATCATATATTTTAAGGGCTCTAATTTTTTTAATTATATAATAGATCGTACATCATGTTTTGATTTTTTGAATATGGTTGTTTAATCTTTTGTGTTGCCAATATATGAGAAAAAAATTAGAATAATAACTTCTGTCATTTATATATGTGTTTTTATTATGTTAAACAAATTATACCTCAATAGATTATTCGGGATCTTCGTTTTATTATTCAGTTTTGACAAGAAGAGCAAATAATTAGTATATTTAAAAATATAATTTTTCATTAAAACTCACTCCAATTCTAATACATGCAATTGTGTGACTTTAGATATTGTTTATAGCATCTGTTTTTTAATCATATATTCATGTTTTAAGATCTTAGAGAAAACAATATTTTGCTAGGAAAGAGTCCTGATTTTATAATTCAATTTGGACCCCCAAAAGAATTGAGTTGGATCTGCACAAAACATGTTATCTTGAATTATAGGATCTCAATTTGAATTGCATAGCTGTAACACCTATCTATTGTGTAATGAAGATTAATTGTTCACTCTGTCCTAATAGCAAATTTACACATAAACTGAATTGCATGAGTTCGTTAGTGATTTAGTATTGACCTTGTGGTTTTATAGTATTGGACTATAGTCGAGAGTCGATCTTGGTCGCTAGTTTGATTTGTGGAACTTCCTTTCCCGAAACCACTTTATGTTAATTTAATAATTAATAATATACTACTTTTGAAAAATATATTAATACCTATTTTGTTACAGTTGAAAATGTATAAAGGGTTGTTTTGTAATTGTTAGAATCAAAAGGGCTAGTTTGTAAATGTCGAGGGACCAATTGTGTCAATACTTGTAATAAGTTGTTACTAATCCGTTGGGATTAGTTAATACCGGTATTAATACCGGGATAACGGAAATGAAATGTTAGCTTGGTTTTGGAATCACTTCTCTCTTTGTTACTTTCTCGAATTCAAGCTAACATTGGTATCAGAGTGTTCGCTCCTCCGGTGACCTATGAACTCCGGTGATACCGAATTGAAGAATCATGGCGACGAACACACGCAATCAAGAAATGGAGAAGTTGGTTAAGGATCATGAAAAGAATTTGAACCAATTGAATGGTTCAGTTGGTGATCTTCGATTAACAGTGGAGGATCTTCGCACTTCGAATGCAGCAATTCAGACTGCATTGGCGGAATTGGTTAGTGGTTTGAGTGGAAGTTCAAAGACCGACAGCAATGGCGAGATCAATCGAGCAGATGATTCAAGAAGTAATGGAAGGTTACACAGTCGTCTTTGCGAGTTAGAATTTCCTAAATTCAACGGCGACAATGTTGAAGGATGGGTATATCGCGTCGAGCATTTTTTCTTGGTGGATGAAACACCTGAAGCTTCAAAGTTGAGGATTGCAGTCATCCATTTGGAAGATAGAGCTTTACAGTGGCACAATGGCCATTTACAAGCAAGGGGTGCTACAATCAATGATTTTACATGGGATTCGTACAAGAAGGAGATACTCCATAGTTTTTCTGAAACACACATGGAGAATGCCTTGGAGGAATTGATTTCTTTGAAGCAATTGGGTACTCTTAAGGAGTATTGTACTACCTTCGATTATCTGCTCAATAAGGTAGTTATTACTGAAGCTCATGCTGTTTGTATTTTCATTCATGGTTTGAAAGAAGAAATTGGAGGACCATTGAGAATGTTTAAACCTCAAACCTTAAGGGAAGCATACTCTCTGGCCAGGATCCAAGAAGCTAATATTCTTAGAAGTCAAAATCCTAAGATGGTTTCTCCTATTAGCAACATTAATACTCCTGTTAGTGCTGCTAAACTACCTTTGTTACCTACCCCTAATATTGCTGCTAAGAAACCATTCAATAAATCAGTCTCTTCTAAGGAAATAGATGCCAAAAGGGCACGAGGGGAGTGTTTTTAGTGTCCTGAAAATTTACTCCAGCACATGTTTGTAAAAATAAAAAGTTGTTCACCATTGAAGTTTGTGATGATGAAAATGGGGAAATTGATCAAGAAGGGGGGGGGGGTATTGAACACAAATGAAGTTGTTGATCCTTTGATTTCATTGCATGCTCTTATGGGTGTACCTTCTTTTTCAACAATGAGGGTGGTGGGTTCCATTGGCACTAGACAATTACAGATCCTGATTGACTTCGGATCTACTCATAATTTCATTAATGAAGACTTAGCCACCAAGTTGCATTGTCCTACAAAGGCTGTTCCGGATGTTAAGATCACAATCGCTGATGGTAACAAGATTAACTGTCTTAAACTCAGTGAGAATTTCCAATGGATCATGCAAGGGAGTTGGTTTAAGGCTGACATGCTACTTATTCCCTTAAGTAGTTATGATATGGTATTGGGAGTACAATGGTTACGGGAATTAGATGACATTGTATGGAATTTCAAGAATTTAACTATGAAGTTTCGACTTGGTGATCAGTTTTTTGAATTGAAGGGCTTTAATAATAAGTCGGTTGCTTTATGTTCTACAGAAAACATGGTGAATGTGATCAATAGTAAACTCTCTTTAGCCTCTTGTCAACTGTTGAGTATGCAGGCTAGTGATGGTGACAGCTTCCAATATGAACCAGTGGTTAAAGGAAGTAGTATGGATAACAATCTGCAATTGCTGCTATCACAGTTTGGGGACATTTTCCAAGAACCTAAAGGATTGCCACCTTCTAGACCCTGTGATCATAGGGTTACTTTATTACAAGAAAATGTCAACATCAATAAAAAATCGTATAGATATCCATGTAAAACCTCGAATTCTCCCAGAAAAACAATAAACACACGATCTCAATCCTGTGAATGCGGAATGTAAACAAGATTGGAGTAGAAGAAGATTGAATTTGATCACAAAATGATTCTCAGATTGAATAACACAACCTAGAACAGGTCTTGTGCGATTTCGCACAGCACTAATAAGATAAATGAACAAAAGCTTAATTACAAAACGAAAACTAAGCTATTTATACTAAATATCAAGTTCTCGCGCGAAAGACTTTTCGCGCGGCTTCCTTTCGCGCGGGACAGACTTTCGCGTGGAAGCTTCTTCGCGTGGAAACTGCTTGTTCTCGCGTGACAGCTTCAACTCACATGGAACAGGCTTTCGCACATGCTGTTTTTAGACTTCGTCTTCGTTCAATCTTCAAATGTTTTGCCGAGCCTTGATTAGTCTTCTACAATCTCCCCCTAGGCTCGGTGAAACATGATCAATCAAAATCAACGTTTGTTTTCTTGTACGAGCCTGCATATGCATACCATTTATTCCTAAGGATCTGGTCAGTCATCCACACATACTGGCAAGATAGAAAATAAACGGACTCATCAGCCGAAATAGGACAGTGTAAAAGCTTGAGTAAGTCGTCTTTGCCAAACTTCATCAAGTCTGCTGGATCAATGATTCGAAATGACCTGTCTGTACATCTGATCACAGCGTGACCGGAATCCTTCTCACATCTCCAAGATAGAAATTGCTTCAAAGTGTTGGGAGGAACTGGAGCATGCACGGGGACTTTCCTGATAAATTTAGGATGTTGATAGACTCGTATTTTCATTGGAGCTTTAGTCTTTTCATCTATTCTTGTTGAGTCATCAATCACCTTTGATTTGGCAGTCTTAAAATCCTTGAAGTTTGTGCGCATCTCCCTTCGTATCATAGATCTCATCAGTTCAGCCTCACTGTATGTAACATCTCGTAATTTCCGTTAAAAAAAAATTAATTAATTTTGTAAAATCTTAAAAATAATTGATATTAATAATAATGATAATAATAATAATAATAATAAAGCTAATAACCATTTTGCAGCAAATCATAACCTTTCAAACTTTAAGGGTTAGAATGTACATTATTTAAACTAAAACAAAACATTTATTTGCAATTATAAACTATTACAAACCACAGGGACCATTGTGCAATTTTCGAAACAGTACCCAACCCCACCCCCCTGTTTTCCCTCGCTGCTCTTCCCCACGATCGGCCGAAGTGGCCACCAAATCGAGCACTACGGACCTTTAATAATTGAGTTAATCCCGCACTAATGAACTTTTAGTTGTTTATAATCTGTCTTCATGTTCGATTGCACCAAAACGAACATCAAACACTCCATTCGAATACCCCTCTCGACCGCGACCTGCAACACTATCAAAATCCCGTTTCCGATCAATTTTAATCGCATTTGATAAGGGGCTTTCGATCAGGATCATCATTCAAAGCTTCCCTCAGGATTAATTTGATTACAATCATCATTTGAGTATCTATCAAACATCACAAATGTCGTGGACCTGTGTTCGACGAGTTCATCACCAAATCGTCATCATAATGGTAATTGAACACACCCACATACTCGATTTTGCATGGGGAATGAAAGCCCCATGATTGCAGATACACTCGATAACGAATTGAACATCAATTTGGTGGGATTTCGAACTAGGGCTCGTAATGGATTTTGGGGGTTTTGCTTATTCGGGTTTAAAATAAATGAAACCGGGTTATTAACCGCGGCAGTTGCCTTGGTTCACCGGTTCCTGCGCCCCATATGCTAGGGGAGGTCCCGGGTTCGACCCCGGCAACCCCCCCCTTTTCCTTCTTTTTCTTTTCTGATTTTTTTTTATTTACATATTTAACCCTTTTAAATTCTGAAAAATTTCTAAAATTATTTTAAAAATTGCAGAATTTATTTAAATTATTGTTTAACTAATTAGTGACTAAGTAAATTTTTATAAACTACTTTTGTATTTATAAATACATTATTGTATATTTAAAAATACAAAAGAAATATGTGAATATAATATTTGGGTATATATTTATATATATATTTTATAAATACTTCCTTACTACCTAAATCACTTATTATGACCATTATACACAATATTATAATTGTTTAGTATATATATATTTTATATATATTCAAACAATTAAATTGTTTAATTACTTATAAATATATATATATATATATTCCTTTTAATGACTAAAATCACTTATTAAAATTATTATATACAATTTTTATAAATCGATTTAATGAACAATTAAATCAAGTCATTCTTATATTCTTTCCTTTTACGCACAAACAATTAATTATACCAAGTATAAAAATCCATTCGTTCCATCAAACCGATCACATTATTAACATGTAATGAATACGAGTAATTAATAAATCCTAATAGACCTACAACCCTAAAACATAACTAATCATCAAACAAATTATAACGCGTTGTCTTATTTATAATTAGGTGCCTTGTAAAAGAAATTGTTGGAACGCCGCTTAATCCTTATTATCACTTTGTACACCTATACGTCAACGTGAGTATTTCTATACCCCTTTTTCTTATTTTCACACTTTGGGGTGAAACATGTTAACTTATATCATTGCACTTATAAACTTATTCGAGACTTGTAAACTTATGGCAATTTACTTAAAGTTGTGATTAGTTAACTTTTGTGGTTACCATGTTATGGCGTTATATGTACAATCATTAACTATTGCTAGCCCAGCGAAGTCATAGATCTATGGGTAAGACAAGCCTACTTGGTTGATTCAAGTACACTTAGCTGATCGTATATACTTTTAACGTTAATAGAATATTAACGTCATTTGATACTTGTAAAACATTGTCGAGGTTTGATTGTGCATTGTTCATAACATCCCTAGTCACTTTATTCACTAATTTACAACTTGAATTGCCATCTTTTATATGCTTATGTATCCAAAACTGTAGAATGCTCACCAACATTTTTATGTTGACCCTTTTATTTTTAACATGTTTCAGGTTACCCTTTGAAGCTTATCACACTTAGGATTGGACTTAGAGAAATAAACAAATGATCTGGATGTATCTTTGTTTAAACGTTTACTTGTATTGTTACAATTGAATCTTGATTAATATATTTGGAACAAATAATAGCGTTATGTGGCTGTGAACAATCGTAACTCTCACACTTCGACGATTCCGCCGTCAAGGTTGGGGTGTGACAGATTGGTATCAGAGCCCATAACTATAGAGATTTAGGTTATTAGAAATGGTGACCTAGACTATAGTTGCATGAACCTCATAGAAAGATCTTTATACTTTTATGCTTACATATTGTTTAAATGCTACATAATGCTATGCCTTTTGTGCAACTTGATGCCTTAGCATAGGATTGCCTTATGTATGCTTAAAACTTAGTTACTTGACTCCCTAAAACTTACATTTGACTCTTAGACTCTCCCCGAACATGAAACCTCTTAATCTTATTCTCGACGACACGTGGAATCGTATACCTATGCTTATGACTTGGATCTTTAGACGTTATGTCTAATCTATATAAATCTCATCAAGGTTTTGATTTCATAAACCAAAGAAATTTGTGTGGCACATAGACACCTGTATTCTGGATTTCCTGGCAAAAAGCCCTCGGGCTAAGGCAAGCGTATTCGTATAAATCTCATTGAGGGAACCGTTACGCTACCTGGGGATTTCTGGGATGAGTGATAAACTATGGTCAACATACACAAGTTTCTAAGGTAAATGGGTCAATTTACCTTGACGTGTCAACGATTCCAAATGGTAATGCGTTACCGAATGGAACCATCCTTTTGTATCTTAAAAATCCTTGAATCCTTGAACTAGTTTATCATCAAAGTTTAAATACTTTCTCATTCTTAACCTAAACAATATTCCTGTTAATATTGAACCCATCCTACGATTCAACTCTTACGTTTAAACGCTCAACGTGTAACGTGTAACAGTATTAAACTCGGCATTTCATGTAACTATCTTCTTATCTTGACCAACGTGAACATGGATTTCAATATACCCAAAGATATTGAGAATCTAAATCGTATGATCTTTAAAACTTTAAACCGTCACTTATGGTTCTTAAATCCTTCTAAGGGTGTGTCCCATAACTAAAGACATTAAATGTTGTAGGTGGAGTTCCTACATCTCGGGATACTTTGCTAATTGAATGTTAACTTTGTTAACTCAAATATTATAAGTGGTCACTCACCTCAATGATCAAATAAACTAATTATAACTTTGTTACCACTTATAAGTACGCGTATCTTCAAGAAGGTTATGGTTGATCTCATATCTTGAGAAGTCCTTGTATTTTCCTTTCGATTGTGAATCGAATGTTCACATCTCATCATGGTGTTGAATCATTCTTGTCCTTGATTTCGTCTTCCTGATTTAAGACATCCAAGATTTGAACATCATAACAAATCCTGTTACCTCGAACATTGACCTTAAATTTTGTAAGCATGATTTTCCTTTTGTTACATTGATGTAACTTGAAATTTTCTGAAATTCTAAATGATATCCTTTTCCTTTCGTTGTTAAGTCAAACTTTGAACCGTCTGTACCGTGGGAAATGCAAGGGTTTGCAAGTCAGCCTATGACTAAGAACACTCGTATCTCCTAAATGATTCTATCTCATCAAAACAGGGTGATTCCCTTACTTTGATGAATCTCTATTCGTTTTGATAAATGGTTTCCAATTGTGTGTTTAATGAAATTTCATCCTCTGGATCAGGGTGATTACCTTATCTTGAGGATTGACTTCAAGTATTTTCTTTGGAATGGCATTTCACAAGTGACATGATCTCACCAAAATAGGATTGAAAACCCGTACTTTGGTGACAAATGTCAATCTTCGATTGTTTTCTTGTTATTATCATCAAGATAGGCGTGAATCCCATACCTTGATGATAATTTCATTGTATTTTCTCAAATGAGACAATCTCGTCAAAGTAGGAGTGAATTCTGGATTTTGATGAAGAAGTCCATTTTGTTATATTTTGTTTTTGTAAGAACTTCACCGTTAAGATAGGAGTGATTTTCCTTACCTTAATGGTGAGTTACCACGTCTTATTTATGTGAATCCGCAACAATTGGTTGGGATCAAACTGGTTGATTGGTAAGTTGGTGGACATACCTTGGAAATACACCATCAAGTTAGGAGTGAAAACCACACCTTGATGACTATTCTCATTTATTGATCTTCAACTTACCAAGTTTGTAATCAAGTGACGAGAAGCATGTAGTAACTTAACAGGTGAAACAATGTTAGTGTTTTGACCTATTAAGCCAAAGCATGATCTCTGAACTTAAAAGAAGACCCGATCGTTTTAGGTTGATTTGACTTCAACCTTGGAGCATTTAAATTCTTAAATCGATTTCTTTATCTTCATGTTTTGACTCGATCTAGCTACATCGAACCATTTATTCCTTACTTATCAACTTTCATCTAGAGATATCGTCAAACCCATAAGTATAGTCTTCCTAAATAATCCTTTGTCAAATAAAGATATTATCGAATACCTCTCTTATTGTTTGATGAATTACGTATGTGATCTGCATTTGGAAATTTGTTACCTTGCAAAACATGGTTACGAATACCTTTCTTATTGTTTGCGTCATTTCTTGAATCGTTTTTGAATCTTTAACCTTGAAAATCATTGAAATTCTAACTTGGTTTTGAACAACAAGACTCGTTATTATCCTCGTTGCAATGTGGATATAATGGTTCATAAACCTTCATAACTTGTAGTCATGGGTTTGGCATAAAAAGAAAAAGACCTAACTTGGCATGTGTCTAGGTGTCTTACTTTTACATATGACAAAACCTAAACTCTGTGTTTCCCGTGAATCTCCTGTTTAATTTTTCATTCATCAAATGCTCCTTATTTTAAATGTCGTGATGACAAATGGTGCATTATAGATCGATTGACTAAGTCGGCTCATTTCATACAATTCGTGAGGAATACCGAGTCGAGAAATTGACTCGTATTTACATCAATGAAATAGCCGGACGACATGGTGTACTTTTAGATGTTATCTCTGATCGTGATGGTCGCATCATCTCTCGTTTCTGGAAAACGTCTTGTATTTCATTGGAAGAGCTCAAGTTGACACGTAATATGTCAAGAAACTTGAAGGATTCCCTAAAGTGAAACATCTCACCTGCAATTAAACGTCTATCACTGTCCGTTCATACGCCTATCCTTCATTTAAACCCTCTTGTTCGTTTAAATTTCATTCTTAATTTCGGAACTCAACTGAATTTTGCACAGCCTATCACCGCAAACTGACGATCAGACTGAAAAAAACGATACGAACCCTCGAGGATATGCTTCGGGCTTGTGTCATTGATTTCAGTGGATCGTGGGATTCTCATCTTCTGTTGATCGAATTCTCTTACAATAACAGTTATCATACCAACATCCAGATGGTACCATTTGAGACCTTGTATGGCCGAAAATGACGATCTCCCATCTGTTGGTCTTAAATTAGTAAAACACTTTAGGCTCTCTTTTTACCTCTAATGGCTCTGCCATTACACATAAAGTAAACACTAAAGCGGTCAGCTTAATCGATGATGAATTTTCTTCTTTTGATACCTTATCAAAACCTGAAAGTTCTTCAAAGGGTCCTCATCTTTTCGTTTCAGCTCTATCGTAAGCAAAATTTCGGGACGAAATTCTTTAAAGTAGGGGAGACTGTAACATCTCGTAATTTCCGTTAAAAAAAATTAATTAATTTTGTAAAATCTTAAAAATAATTGATATTAATAATAATGATAATAATAATAATAATAATAAAGCTAATAACCTTTTTGCAGCAAATCATAACCTTTCAAACTTTAAGGGTTAGAATGTACATTATTTAAACTAAAACAAAACATTTATTTGCAATTATAAACTATTACAAACCACAGGGACCATTGTGCAATTTTCGAAACAGTACCCAACCCCACCCCCCTGTTTTCCCTCGCTGCTCTTCCCCACGATCGGCCGAAGTGGCCACCAAATCGAGCACTACGGACCTTTAATAATTGAGTTAATCCCGCACTAATGAACTTTTAGTTGTTTATAATCTGTCTTCATGTTCGATTGCACCAAAACGAACAACAAACACTCCATTCGAATACCCCTCTCGACCGCGACCTGCAACACTATCAAAATCCCGTTTCCGATCAATTTTAATCGCATTTGATAAGGGGCTTTCGATCAGGATCATCATTCAAAGCTTCCCTCAGGATTAATTTGATTACAATCATCATTTGAGTATCTATCAAACATCACAAATGTCGCGGACCTGTGTTCGACGAGTTCATCACCAAATCGTCATCATAATGGTAATTGAACACACCCACATACTCGATTTTGCATGGGGAATGAAAGCCCCATGATTGCAGATACACTCGATAACGAATTGAACATCAATTTGGTGGGATTTCGAACTAGGGCTCGTAATGGATTTTGGGGGTTTTGCTTATTCGGGTTTAAAATAAATGAAACCGGGTTATTAACCGCGGCAGTTGCCTTGGTTCACCGGTTCGTACGCCCCATATGCTAGGGGAGGTCCCGGGTTCGACCCCGGCAACCCCCCCCTTTTCCTTCTTTTTCTTTTCTGATTTTTTTTTATTTACATATTTAACCCTTTTAAATTCTGAAAAATTTCTAAAATTATTTTAAAAATTGCAGAATTTATTTAAATTATTGTTTAACTAATTAGTGACTAAGTAAATTTTTATAAACTACTTTTGTATTTATAAATACATTATTGTATATTTAAAAATACAAAAGAAATATGTGAATATAATATTTGGGTATATATTTATATATATATTTTATAAATACTTCCTTACTACCTAAATCACTTATTATGACCATTATACACAATATTATAATTGTTTAGTATATATATATTTTATATATATTCAAACAATTAAATTGTTTAATTACTTATAAATATATATATATATATATTCCTTTTAATGACTTAAATCACTTATTAAAATTATTATATACAATTTTTATAAATCGATTTAATGAACAATTAAATCAAGTCATTCTTATATTCTTTCCTTTTACGCACAAACAATTAATTATACCAAGTATAAAAATCCATTCGTTCCATCAAACCGATCACATTATTAACATGTAATGAATACGAGTAATTAATAAATCCTAATAGACCTACAACGCTAAAACATAACTAATCATCAAACAAATTATAACGCGTTGTCTTATTTATAATTAGGTGCCTTGTAAAAGAAATTGTTGGAACGCCGCTTAATCCTTATTATCACTTTGTACACCTATACGTCAACGTGAGTATTTCTATACCCCTTTTTCTTATTTTCACACTTTGGGATGAAACATGTTAACTTATATCATTGCACTTATAAACTTATTCGAGACTTGTAAACTTATGGCAATTTACTTAAAGTTGTGATTAGTTGAACTTTTGTGGTTACCATGTTATGGCGTTATATGTACAATCATTAACTATTGCTAGCCCAGCGAAGTCATAGATCTATGGGTAAGACAAGCCTACTTGGTTGATTCAAGTACACTTAGCTGATCGTATATACTTTTAACGTTAATAGAATATTAACGTCGTTTGATACTTGTAAAACATTGTCGAGGTTTGATTGTGCATTGTTCATAACATCCCTAGTCACTTTATTCACTAATTTACAACTTGAATTGCCATCTTTTATATGCTTATGTATCCAAAACTGTAGAATGCTCACCAACATTTTTATGTTGACCCTTTTATTTTTAACATGTTTCAGGTTACCCTTTGAAGCTTATCACACTTAGGATTGGACTTAGAGAAATAAACGAATGATCTGGATGTATCTTTGTTTAAACGTTTACTTGTATTGTTACAATTGAATCTTGATTAATATATTTGGAACAAATAATAGCGTTATGTGGCTGTGAACAATCGTAACTCTCACACTTCGACGATTCCGCCGTCAAGGTTGGGGTGTGACACTGTAATTGCTTTCATTAAAGAATGGAGCTTTGCCCATGGAGTAGAGATCAGCAGCACGTAGAGTATGGAAGTCTTGTGTGCTTTTCAGATAATCAATTTCTCCATTCTTTCTTTTTATTACATACAGCCTTTTCTCGCCATCATAACCCCAGCTAATGACATGAGACATTTCACCATACTTCTGCTTAGGCTTAGAAATGAATAGAAAATGAGCTTCAGTAGGTGGTGGTGGTGCTTTGAACATTAATCCTCCTCTAGTGAATAACGCAATCTGACCAGTAGAATCTTTCTTTGTAGAAACAGTAGGAGTTTCACCACTCACAGTCTCAGTAGGGATTTCTCCTTCTTCAAGATTAATGTCTTTGAATAACTCTTGAAGGTTGTTCCCAAATATGTCAGTATATTCATTCTGATCCTCCAAATCATCAAACATATCAAATTCTTCTTCGACAGCTCCTGATGAAGATTGTTGAAAAGAATACAATTCCTTTTCACACACACTCTCAGTGGCAGGGTCAATAGGATCATATCCTTCCGGATCACTACCACTTGGTCGATTGACATTATCAATGGTAGTTTCACCAGTTGGACTTGATGATAATCCAGTAGCATCACCTCCATCATCATCATTGCCTCCATCATTATTACCATCATCATCTCCACCATTGTCTCCACCATCATCATCATCATTGTCATCATCGTCCTCATCATCATCATCCTCATCATCTGAATCAGCATAATCAATCAACTCTTCATCCTCCTCTTCATTAACAATAGGCAAAGTAATCATATGCTCAGGCTCAACGAAAGTTGTAGATGTGAAAGCTTCGGTGATAGGTACTTCGGATGAGATTGGAACATCTTCAGTCGCACTAACACTTGGCTGTTCAGTAGTAGTTTGAGCTTCGTTGATCACTTCTTTTTCTGGAACATTTTCAGAGGGAGGTGGGCTAGGAGAGCGTCTACTAGATTCACCAATCACAGTAGTAGACCTTATAACTTGTGGCTGATGAAAATTGGTCTGAGATATAAATTCTCTGAGCTCATTCAGTTGTCTCTCCAACCCAGAAGTATAATCAAACATGTTTTTCATCTGTTGTTCAAGAGAAGCTATCCTTGTATCTTTAATTGCAGAATCCAGATGAATCATGGTAATTTGACTCGACTTTTCTTCATTTTCCTTTTTCAGATCAGTAATTATCTTTACATTTTCAAAACTTTCTTTCTCCAAGTTCTTAACTCTTTCTTCTAGAGTTATAGAATGAGGAGTGCTAGATGATTCCTCTCGCCTTTGAAACTCTGGAGGAGTATTCAAAAATGAATCAACATCAAACTCTAAGTTTTCTTGCCGTGGAGGTGTAGAAAAACCAGAGCCAGAAACAGGAACAGTTTCTGTCTCGGTAACAGTGGTTGTAGTATCAACATGTGTTTCTTCCTCAGTGATCATTTTTCAGGTGATCTCTGAATGTCAGAAGAAGTAATCTGTTCAGCCTCTGTAATAATCACTTGAGTTCGTGGATGTTTTGGAATAACACTTCTCCCTCTTCTTCTTGCAGGGAAGTCTTTTCTTTTTGCCATTCGTTTTTGCGTCTCAAGAAGTACTTGGGATTCCACAGGAATGTAATCAGAGTCTCTCTCTTCAGTATTTTCCTGGTAGAAGTTGGTGTAGAGGGAGTCTGATCTGTTTGGAGCTCATATGGAACATTCCCTATCTGATCACTTGGGGTCTCAGAACTTGAAGCTGAGTGAACAACCCCTTCCCTTCTTTCTTCATTAGATGGTTCATCATCAAACATTCTATCAATCTCTTGATCTATGTCATTTCTAACATCAGAAGTAGAAGCACCAGTCTGTGCCTCATCAACAGGTACATCTCCTCCCAAACCTCCAATACTCTCATCAACTTCTGCAAATCTACCAATCTTGGCAAAACTTTCACCAGAGCATTTGTTTCCTCTGGCTACAGTTAGATGTGTGAAAATCTCCTTCTTTACAGTCTGTACAACATACTTAGGAGATCTCTGAGTAGCAAGCTCAGGATATGCATCATTTATCACCAACTGGATAAATCTTGGGTACATGATGAACTTCTTTCCAGGATTGGCTGTGGCATTCTTTACCATCTCCTGAAATATAACTCCAGATATACTAAAAGGAATATCATCAACTAATGAAACCAATAAGGAGCCAAACACTGCACTCAAGCTATCCATCCCAGCTTTGAGGTTGCTCAGACAATGAATCACCACATGAAATAAGTACTTCCAGTATGGTGGTAACCATTTCTTCTCTAGACTTGGATATCTGTACTCGTATCCCATACGAGCCAGACAATCAATCACAGTATCATCATCAAGTCTAGTTGGTGCTCCTTCTTGATCATCAAATAGAATAACTCGGTTCAGGATGGACTGAGAAACTGTCACTCGTTTGTCTTTGATAGTAGCAGTAATAATCTGGTTTCCCGCTTGGTCTTTTTTTAGAGCAGCAGTGCTCCAGAATGAATCGATTAGCTCCGAATAAATAGCAGGATCAGCAGATATCGCATAAACAATGCGTGAATTCTTCAATCCATCAATCATAGAAGAAAATAGTTCCTTCCCTTCCGGAACCTCGTCTAAGTAAGCAACACAATTATGATTTTTATTAAAAATCATTTGTGCCATCTGCATTGTCAAATAAGATCAAGATTAGAACACTCTTGAATATAACTTAATAATGCATAAAGAGTTTCAACACTTAGAACATGTGAACCTCTGAAATTTTACACTTAGAAAATTTTATCACTTAGAAACAATTTATCATCTCAAAGTTTAGTCACATGTGAATACATGTACTACACTTAAAAATTTAGCAACAGAAAAATGTTTATTATGCGAAAACAAGTTGTAAGTGATAAGTCCATTTGAGACGACACCATCAACACTTAGAATAATTTCAAAACCTTTTGTCGTGCGAAAACTCATAACTTGCGAAAAGTCCATTCTGTGCGAAATGTGTAAGTCATGCGAAAACTTCAAATTTTAATAGTCACGCGAAAACTAGTATCACTTTTGAATTCAAGCGAAACCTAGTTTCACGCGAAACACTGAATATCAAGCAAATTCTAAGTTTAAGCGAAAACCATGTTCACGCGAAAAACCCCAATTCGCGTCTGTTCGTTCCCTTTGTGCGATTCGCACAACCCACATGTCTAATTAACAGATCAAAACTTGTTTTTAATCCATGAAATCCAATCCATTGCTGTCGCCTAAGTCTATTAGGTGTATTTCATCGTTCAATTTCAACTTTAAAGTCCATTTTAAGATTTTAATGTCAAGATGTTAAGTTCCACTTAGCATTTCAAAGCTACAGTAACCTAATCAAACATGTTATACCTTTAAATCACACTATGAGAGTAATGAGAACGAAATAAGGAACAAAATCACAAGCAGGAGTGAGATGATTTCTGATTTGAAGTATTGAGTGCAAGCGAAAGGGCTTTTCGGATGGGAAGCGAAAAAGGTTTTCGGGTGTGTTGAGCGAAAAGTGGGTTTGTCTAGAACACTGTGATATTTAAACCCCTGATGATGAACGCGACAGAAATTTTCGCAGGACCTATTCTTTCGCGTGACTTTCCCTTTCGCGCGAGATGAGGAATTTTTCAAATTTTTCAAAGTGTTTCTTATTTTTCAAACCTTTCAATCCTTTTGTTCTCAATGAAGTATGTCAACATAAACTTTTATTTACCAAGTGATCAGTTAATTTAATGAATCTTCAATTTTCAAAATTTATATTGTTATTTAATTGTCTTAAAACATAAAACAACACAAAAGTGAAATGGAAAACACTTACATACAAAATAAAAAAACAAAAGAATGAAAACAATTAAGGAATCAAGATCGGATTTGTTTGTTTTTGTAAGAATTTTCATATGAGATCATATAGTTCTTTTTCAAGTTAAGACTCTGTCCGGCTTTATTTAAAATAACTGGTTAAGTTGATTGTCAATATATTTTGTCCCTTTAAACTTATACTTCAGGTTTTATTCAGAAACATAATGAGTGATATATATCATGTTTTATGTTAATTTAATATAAGTCAGTGGATCCCACAATCAGAACTTATGTAGAATAATTATTATCCTTCAAGACACTATTGAGATTTCAAGTCACCCCAATTTGACTTAAACCATGCATTGTTGATCAGTGATATCATTTATTATATTCCTAAATATAACTATTTGAGCATAACCAGCCTGAGAAATATTTCTTAACCCGGAATATTAACAAGTCTAAGGACTTACTGACAGCCATCCGGACTTACGTCTGCCCTCTCAAGATGTTTAGGACTTACAAGCCATCCGGACTTACATGCCCCATCTTTCGATTTTGCCTTCCAAGGTTAAAGAAATAGTCTCAAAATAGAAAATATATACCATATAGTATGTATGTCTTTTAGACATATCTTTTAATTTGTTGTGCTTCTTGGCATCTTCTATCCTATATGGCCTTTGTTGGCATCTTTTTGCTCAATTACTTTCTTTTTGTGTTTTTCTCTTTTTATCTCTTTTTGTATTTTTGTCTTTTATATAGATATATGTATAGTTATGATAATCACTGAATCAAACATATACAGGCTTGAGTATGACAAGATTATATCTCTCAGTCTGTGTTAGAACATTTTTGGCACATAATCCTGATATGTTCCTCACTAAATCATATTTCTTTAATTCAAGTGTAATCACTCAATTATGATCTTTTCAGTTCTGAAAGCAAAGCCTATCGACATATCAAACATAATCCAAGTCTATTCGTATTTAAGCCTTTGAAAGTACTTAGACTCTGTAGAACTTTGTAATATCATTTCTCATTTAATTATGAAAATTTCTTCTTTTGATTTTGGCAATCCTTTGATCTTAACTCCCCCTAAGACCAAAAATATTTTTCAGAACTTGTTTTTCTAATTTTCTCCCCCTAAAATTGTGATTGTCCTTTTAAGAAAAGGAACAATTGCAATTTTATTCATTATTAAAAATGAAAAAAAAAATCTTTTTGTGAAGATTCATTAAACCAATTCATCCAAAGTTAATCATTCCCAATGATTGCACAAGGAAATCAAATCGAGAATGATCAAATGCCTTGGTAAATAAATCAGCAATATTTTCAGTTGAAGGCACTTGTTTTAAATGAATAAGTTTTCGATCAAAACAGTCGCAGATGAAATGGATGCGGATGTCAATGTGTTTAGTTTTGGAGTGTTGAATGGGATTTTTCACGATGTTCAGAACTGCCGTGTTGTCACACCAAATGGGTGTGTCATAAATGTTTAGGCCATAATCAAGAAGTTATTGTTGAATCCAGACAAGCTGGGAACAACAACTTGATGCAGCCACATATTCAGCTTCGCCAGTGGATGTGGATACAGTGTTCTGCTTCTTACACTGCCAAGAAATGAGTCGGTTACCCAAGAATTGACATCCTCCTGTGGTCGATTTCCTGTCTAAGTTACAACCACCATAATCACTGTCAGTATAAGCAAATAAATTGAAATCAGAATTTCGAGGATACCAAAGACCAAGTTTAGGTTGACCCTTGAGATACTTGAAAATCCGCTTTACAGCTTTCATGTGTGATTCCTTTGGATCACTTTGATAGCGGGCACACTGACAAACAGGGAACATGACATCCGGTCTGCTTGCAGTAAGATACATAAGGGAACCAATCATTGATCTGTAAAGATGTTGATCAACTGATTCTCTTAATGGATCTGGAGTAAGAGTAGGACGAGAAGCCATTGGAGTTGGAGCTACTTTGGAATCTTGAAACTTGTATTTCTCAAGAATAGTCTGAACATACTTTTCTTGATGGATGAGAATACCCGTCTCAGATTGAGTAACTTGAATACCCAAGAAAAATGAAATTTCTCCAAGGGAACTCATTTCAAATTTCTTCTTCATCACTGCTTCAAACTCCGTGCACATACTATCATTATTAGAACCAAAAATAATATCATCGACGTAGATTTGAACCAAAATGATATCATCGCCTGATTTTCGTAGGAATAAGGTTTGATCAATTGCTCCTCGTGAATAACCATTTGCGAGCAAATGTTCAGTCAGAGTTACGTACCAAGCACGAGGTGCTTGATGTAATCCATATAGTGCCTTATCCAACTTGTATACATAATCAGGATGATCTGGGTCTTCAAATCCTGGAGGCTGACAAACATAGGTTTCTTCTTTCATTTCTTCGTATAAAAATGCAGTTTTAACATCCATCTGATACACCTTGAAGTTCATGTATGAAGCAAAGGCTAAGAATATGCGTATTGCTTCTAGTCTTGCAACTGGAGCATACACTTCTTCATAATCCAATCCTTCAACTTGATAGAATCCTTGCACAACCAGACGTGCTTTATTCCGAACTATAACACCTTTTTCATCCGTCTTGTTTCGAAATATCCACTTTGTTCCAATCGGAAGCTTATCCTTTGGAAGTTCAACAAGATGCCAAACATTGAGCTTCTTGAATTGCATCAACTCATCTTGCATTGCTTCTATCCAGCTGTTTTCTTTGAGTGCCATTTCCACATTCTTGGGCACTATTTGTGATAGAAAGCAAGCATATAGACATGTGTTGATTGCCCCTGATTGACTTCTGGTAATTACACCTTCGTGCAACGGACCAATGATTGCTTCAGTGGGATGAGTTTTATGTATTCTCAATTGAGGAATCTCATCTGCAACCATTCCATCTTCCAAATTTGTAATATGTTCAACATTATCAAGAGCTTCTTCAGAGTGTTGAGATTGATACACAATAGTTTCTTCAAGTGTGTCATCTGAAACATGAGTTTCAGAAGCATTAGACACATTTGGAGATTCTTCAAATGGAACTTGAATGATTTCTATTGGTGTATGTATAGTCTCTGAAGAAGATGAAGATAATGGAGAACTCAACGATTCTTCCAGCTCCTGAGTAGGAATTTGTTCTGAAGAAACATCTAATGACTCAAAACAGGCAGATACTGGTACAGAAGCTGTAGGAATATCTTTGGATGATGAAGCAACAGCAGAATTATCAGATATCAAAGATGCAAGTTCCTCAATGATTTTGTTATCCAAAGAGATTTCTTGAGAATTAGAATCTGCAGATGAAGTTGTAGAAATTTTAAAATTTATGAACAAAGATTCATAATCATAAATCCATGAAGGAGCTGAACCTGCATCAGTAATGTTAAGCTCGTGCCAATCAATGTTAAATGACTTAATTATTTGTCTAGTTCTTTTATTATAAACTTGATATGCAACCTTATTAGCAGCATATCCTACAAAGTAACATTCATCAGCCTTTTCAGAAAATTTTGAAGATGATTCATTTGTATGCAACAAAGTGCAACAACAACCAAAGACTTTAAAATATTTAACTTTGGGTTTGTGTCTATAAAATATTTCATATGGAGTCTTATTTAATCTTTTGTTGATTAAAGCACGATTCTGAACATAACATGCAGTATTTACTGCTTCAGCCCAAAAAAACAAAGGTAATTTGGCAGCAGATATCATTGTTCTAGCAGCTTCAATCAATGTTCTATTCCTTCTTTCTGCAACCCCATTCTGTTGTGGAGTGCCAGCAGCACTGAATTGTCTAGCAATTCCCTTTGATTCACAAAACTCATTCAGAGTTTGATTGCAAAATTCTATCCCATTGTCACTTCGGATGCATTTTACCTTTTTCTCTGTCTGATTCTCCACTAAAGTAATGAACTTGATCAAAAGGTGTGGAGTTTCATCCTTAGATGCTAAGAAAAACACCCAAGTAAATCTAGAAAAGTCATCAGTAACAACCAGACAGTAAGATCTTCGTCCCAAACTTAAAACACTCACTGGACCAAAAAGATCCATGTGTAAGAGTTGTAAGATTGATTTGACTGAGTTGTGTGCAATTGGTTTGTGAGGAAGTTTATGTTGTTTACCCTTAGAACATGACAAACAATGTTCATTTAATTGAAATTCTTTTTCAGGTAAACCAATAAGATGATTTCCACGTACAAGTTTATTCATGTTTTTAATATTGACATGTCCTAATCGACGATGCCATAACATGGAATCATTCTCCGAGGCTTTGGATAGTAAGCAAGAAGCTGAACCAAAGAATTAGAAGAATGCATATCAAGAAGATATGTGTCATTGTCTCTCGGAGTCCTCATCAAGATCCATTCATTTGGAACAACAAAACCTGGTTTTAAGATTAAGCATTCTTTGTTAGTAAAGTGTGTAGAATATTGTTTGTCACAGATTTGAGACACACTTAACAGGTTATGTTTTAATTCCTCAACAAAATTAACATTCTCAAAGCTAAGGACGCCGTTTGTAACTGTACCACGTTTTGTTATACGTCCTCCTTTGTCTCCCGCGAAAATCACTCTTCCTCCGTTGTATGACTGAACATCTTGTAGTAATGACAAATTCCCAGTCATATGTCTTGAACAACCGCTATCTACATGCCATAGACTTTCAGTAGCCTTTTGCGGTTGTCCCTGCATTAGTAGCAAAATTACTTAGCTTTTGGTACCCAAGTCAAACATGACTTGAGCACATTATGTGTTGCAGCAAGACAAAATGATTTGATATTATTATATTTGGTTTGCACATCATTCTTTTCATTTATGCTTTTAAGCTTGACATTTTCTTTTACATCATTAGTCAAATTCTTATCCTGTTTAACATTAAAATCATTAACAACCTTTGATTTCATATTATTTGAAAATTTTCCACGAGTGAAAAACAGTTTTCTGTTATGAGAAATAGAATTATGAAATCTTTGTTTACTTAATGATTTTTGTCGAAAAGGACAATTGTTTGCCAAATGATTTGTGTTTCCACACTGATAGCATCTCTTTTGTTGTGTGTGGAAAACAAACTGTGGATGACAATTATGAAAATTGTCATAAACCAAAGTCAGATTGACTAGGTTTAACTTTCTCCACAGTCTCTCGAATCTTTGCCATGTTTGACAATTGCAAATTCATCTTTTGCAGATTCGAGGAAATCGATGAATTATGACCACTTTGGATTGGAGATTTGGCAGTTTTGACTTTTGGAATTGGTGGTGTTGGAATAGGAACAGTCTTTGATTCTGCTGGAGTAGGACCAGACTTTGAATTTACTGGAGGAGGACCAGGCTTAGATATACGGATTGGTGCTGGAGAAGGATTAGGCTTGGATATTCGGATTGGTGCTGGAGAAGGACCAGGCTTTTGAATTTTCAGATTTAATGCAGAAGAGTCATTTACTTGCAAATCTGGGCTACAAATATCTTGATTCACAAGGTTAGCATTATAATGAAGTTTATTTTTAAAGAATCGAGAATTCGTTTCTTTAAAAATATGTTCTTCATTTTCAATTAAACCTTTTGAAACAAATCTACTTTTAAAATCTTTTTCAATTCTCTCTTTCTGATTTACCCTTTGATTTGCATTCAAATTATATTTACTATTAGATTTAATCTCATTCAAATCAACCAACTTTTCATTTCCATACAAAGTTTGTTTACAATCAGATTGTAAAACTTTTACATTCTTATTTTTCAAATTTTCTCTCTCATTTTCTCCTTCACTATCACTCTCCCATTCTTCAACCAACCCATCCACCTTCAATTTATCTACACAAAAGTTTTCAGTTGATTGTTTAAGTTTGGGTACTATGATAGGATCAACAGATAAATTTACTTTGACTGAAGGTTTTAAGTCTTGAGATGGAGAGAAACCAATCCCATAGACCATATCAGAATCACAAATGTTATCAGATGAAGGTAAACATGAATAATCATGATTAATTGGAGGAGCAATGTTAGAAAACCCAACACCGCATTTTCCTCCTTTAATCTTCTGAGTCATTTGTGACTTGATTATTCCTTCAACAATTGTTGATGAAAGTTCAAATTTCTCAACAGTTAATTTAGCCGTGGCTAATTCACTGTTAAGTCTATTAATTTCTAAAGCGAGTTCATTGTTTCTATTTGTCAAGTCATTATTGGTACATTCTTTATCATGAAGATTTAATTTTAAATTATATATTGTTTTGTTTAAACCTTCAAGTTTTTCTTTACAAATCTTTCATTTGACTTGTGTTTGCGAGCTTGATACTGAAGTTTTTCAACTTCCATTATCAGGCTCTCATTGTGAACTCTGTATCTTTGAACTTTCTCAACACATGAATTTTTGCATAAACCATCATATACCTTGGGTTCTGAAGTTTCCCCTTCTGTTTCCTCAACCTTCTTGACCATGAATGCTTTCATTTCAGCATCTGGTTCTTCCACTGGAGCAACATCAACAGTCTTTGGATCAACACATGGGCTTTTGACTGGAGGCTCGACAGTGTACTCTTCAATCACACTCTTTTCTTCAGCAACCTTCTCAACCTGATCTTTCTTCTCAACTGTCTCCTTTTCTTCTTCAACTCTCTCCTTTGAGTCTGCAACTTTCTCATCCTCTTGTTCAGTTTTCACTTTCTCTACTTCAACTTTCTCTACTTCAACTTTCTCCTTCTCTTCTTCCACTTTAGCAAACAAACCCTCCAACAAATCATCAGACACGAATTCAGCAAACAGATTTTCTTCTTCTTCTAGTTCTGGAACAATCTTTGCAATAAATGCAGTAGACAAAGTTAGATCAAGGGCTTCCATTTGATCTAACCAATCATATTCAGCATTAGTTTGAGAAACTAATGCTTTAGTACCACCAGAAGTACTTGCTTTGTCTTTCTTCGGCTCTATTTCCACAGTCACCATCTTCTTGGGGCCTTCAGGTTGACCAGTCTTTGACTCAGTACATTCTCCGGCGAAATGACCTGGTTTGTCACAGTTGTAACACCTCAGGTTAGACTTGTCGAAACCGATTTTGCTAGAGTTGTTAACACCAAACATTTTTCTCCCAGTTCGTCTAGCAAAATTCTTGGCTCTGTAAACTACCATGGCCATTTGATACTTGATGTCATTCTCTTCAACATCATCAAGATTGACTTGTTGAAGATCATCAACCAATACATTTGGAGCAGTAAGTCTTCTAGCCATGAAAGCTTCATAACTTGACATGAAAGTGGTGAAAAGAGCAAGATGCTCCTCAGCAATCTGAACAGTCTGCTTTGATGGATTAGTGGTAGCAACATAAGCATGTTGACCACTATGAGAATCTTGAGATTGAGAGACTTGTTGATGGATGATGGGGGAATAGTGTTGAGCAGCTGGAACATGAACTTGATGGTTTACTGCTGGTTGCATATAAGAAGATGCTGCACTTCCAGATTGTTGTTGCTGACACATTTGTGTATAACTGACATAGTAATTCGGATTACTAGCCATCTTTGCATAGAGAGCAGTTCCTTCAGCACCCAGAGAACTGAGATGATTAGCAGCTCGCTGCTTATCGTCCATCGCATAAGACTTGATAGTTGAAATGAGATCAGTCAACTGAAGAGTATACAAGTCTTTGGTTCTCTTGATCAATGTACAGTTGTTATTCCAACTGTATGGAAGTGAATTTAGCAACTTCTTGTTCACAGTGATGGGTTCCAGAGTAATACCTGCACTCTTTATTTTTGTTACCAGTCTAACAAACCTGGCAATCTGAGCTTCCAACTCTTCACCAACAATATGATTGAACATGTTGTTGATTCAACATATCCTTTTTGCTTTCTCTCATATCTTTGTTGCCCATAATCTGAGACTCCAGAGCATCCCATAACACCTTAGCACCTCTGAACTCTTGAAACTTTTGTGAAATCTCAGTAGTCAGTGCCATAGTGATGGCAGCATAAGCTTTATCATCCAGTTCCAACCTCTTGATGTCATCTTCATCCCACAAGTGTTTAGGTTTCTGAACCATTTCTCCTTTATCATTTTTGTACAATGGAATGTGAGGACCATACTGGATTGATCTCCATATCTTAGGTTCCGTGTAAATAACATATCTCTCAAATCGGAAAGCCCAATCAGTATAATCGTCTTCACAGAGAAGTCTCGGTGGCTTGTTACCAGTACCAATTTCCGTGTCTAGATGAAGTGAAGCAGTAAGATGCTTTAAATTCTGAGTTGTTGAAGCCATGTTGATCAGAAAGTCAAAATCAGAATTTTGTGCGACAGAAACGATTGTGCGAAAATAGATTTCACGCGGCCAACCTTTTCGCGCGAGAGAGCAGTTCGTGCGAATTTCCAATTTACCTTTTCACGCGAAATCGCACAAAAAGGTGAAAAAACTGTCTGAGCGAAAAAAACAGTTTTTCGCACGCGAAAACCCTCAGTTTCAAGCGAAAATCTTCAATTTCGTGCAGAATCGAATCTCCAACAGTTTGTTCAAGCGAGAACCACCTCCAAATCAAAGAATATGTCTAATTAAACCCATTTTAGTCCAATTTTAATGAATTTAGTTCAATTTTAAGTATAATTTTGATTAAAATTCACTTAAAGTCCACTAATTCGGTCCAAATCAGTCCTAATTCTCCAAAATCGAGCAGCATAACATCGCCATATCTGAATCTAAAGTGATCAATGATGAATTTCTTCAAAACGAGTAGAACACAATCCAAATCTTCTCCAAATCGTGGTTCTAGAGCCTAGTGCTCTGATACCAATTGTAAAACCTCGAATTCTCCCAGAAAAACAATAAACACACGATCTCAATCTTGTGAATGCGGAATGTAAACAAGATTGGAGTAGAAGAAGATTGAATTTGATCACAAAATGATTCTCAGATTGAATAACACAACCTAGAACAGGTCTTGTGCGATTTCGCACAGCACTAATAAGATAAATGAACAATAGCTTAATTACAAAACGAAAACTAAGCTATTTATACTAAATATCAAGTTCTAGCGCGAAAGACTTTTCGCGCGGCTTCCTTTCGCACGGGACAGACTTTCGCGTGGAAGCTTCTTCGCGTGGAAACTGCTTGTTCTCGCGTGACAGCTTCAACTCGCATGGAACAGGCTTTCGCACATGCTGTTTTCAGACTTCGTCTTTGTTCAATCTTCAAATGTTTTGCCGAGCCTTGATTAGTCTTCTACGATCCAGCAACACAAAAGGATGTTATTGAAAAGATGACCCAAGAGTTGTTGGATATGGGGGTTGTTCGAGAAAGTAAGAGCTCTTTTGCCTCTCCTGTTGTTCTTGTCAAAAAGAAAGATGGCTCTTGGAGAATGTGCATTGATTACAGAAAGCTTAATGAAGCAACTATCAAAAATAGATACCCTATTCCCTTAATTGAAGAACTTTTGGATGAGTTAGGGGGTTCAACTTTGTTTTCTAAGTTGGCTTGCGAGCAGGCTATCATCAGGTTCGAATGCATGAAGATGATATACATAAAACTGCTTTTCGCACTCATCAGGGCTTGTTTGAATTTTTAGTGATGCCTTTTGGTCTCACTAATGCACCTGCCACTTTCCAGTCTCTCATGAATTCTACATTCAAATCCCTACTTCGAAGATGTGCTCTTGTTTTCTTCGATGATATTTTGGTTTATAGTAAAACAATGTCTCAACATTTGTTGGACTTGAAGGAGGTCTTTACCCTTTTTCGCTACCATTCATTAGTTGCCAAAAGATCTAAATGTTCTTTTGCAGGCTCACACATTGAGTATTTGGGTCATGTTATTTCTCATGAGGGTGTGGCTACTGATCCTACCAAGATTTTGGCAATTAGAGATTGGCCACAACCACAAACAGTTAAACAGTTACGGGGTTTCTTGGGCTTAACTGGATACTATAGAAGGTTCATTAAAGGTTTTAGATCCATTGCCAAACCTTTAACTGATCTTTTAAAAAAGATTCCTTTGGATGGACTCCTGCAGCTGGTGATGCATTTACCACCTTAAAGACAACTTCGATTAATGCTCCTGTTCTTGCTCTTCCTGATTTTCATAAACCCTTTATTTTGGAAACAGATGCTTCATCTAAAGGGTTAGGAGCTGTTTTAATACAGGACCATCATCCATTGGCTTTTATGAGTAAAGCACTTTCTCCTAGACAATTGAGTTTGTCTGTTTATGAAAAGGAATTATTGGCAATTCTCATGGCTGTTAAAAGTTGGCATCATTATCTTGTTATGTCTGAATTTGTCATTCGTACAGATCAGAAAAGTCTTAAACATCTTCTTGAATAGAAGATTACCACTCCGCTTTAACAAACTTGGTTGTCTAAGATGATGGGGGTATAACTATGTCATTGAATATAAAAAAGGCAGTGAGAATAAAGCAGCTGATGCTCTTTCTAGAGTCCAAGGAGTTACTCTATTCACCACAAGCATTTCATCCTTGCAGCCCTTGTTATGGGATCAAATTACGGCTTCTTGGGCTACTGATCCTGTGGTACAAACCTTAATTGCTAAGTTAGCTCAAGGTGTTCAAGTTCGAGGCTTTACTTGGGATGGGTTTAAACTTTTAAAGAAGAACAAGATTTATATTAGCAATGATCCTGCACTTCAAAAGCATATTATCACCTTATTCCATGATTCCCCTATGGGTGGTCATTCGGGGTTCACTCCTACTTCTAAGAGGATTAAGCAGTACTTCACTTGGAAGAAATGTTCCAACTCTATCCGTGATTACATTAATCAGTGTGATACTTGCTTACGCGCCAAGTATGAACCAGTTGCTTCTCCTGGGCTGTTACAACCCTTACCTGTTCCTACTTCTATTTTCAGTGATCTATCCATGGATTTTATATCCGGATTACCCAAGGTGTGGGGGGGGGGGGAAGACACTATTTTGGTGGTCATTGACCGTTTGACTAAGTATGGTCATTTCTTTTCCTTATCTCACCTATTTACAGCTTCACATATAGCCCAACTCTTTCTTGACCATATCTTTAAGCTTCATGGGTGTCCCCAAACCATTGTGTCTGATCGAGATCTAATTTTCCTTAGTCATTTTTGGACAAATTTCCTTAAACTTCAGGGTATTACTTCTGCCCTTTCAACTGTATATCATCCCCAATCAGATGGCCAAACAGAGGTTCTCAATCATTGCTTGGAAACCTATCTGCGTTGTATGGTTATGGACGTTCCTAAGACTTGGCCTAAATGGTTATCCTTAGCTGAATGGTGGTACAATACCACTTTTCACTCAGCCATTCACATGTCTCCTTATCAAGCTTTGTATGGCATTTTACCTCCATTAGATATTCCTTTTATTCCCAATGACACCCGAGTTGCAGCTGTGGAGCAATTATTTCATGATCGCGAGTTGATGATTCAAACTTTGAAGTTCAATCTTGAACGTGCCCGCAATCGTATGAAACAACAAGCTGATAGTCGACGTACGAATAGAAATTTCTCACTTGGGCAATGGGTTTATGTTAAACTTCATTCCTATGTTCATTCTACCTTACGAAAGGACCGCTATTCGAAGCTTAGCCTCGTTATTATGGGCCGTTTTTTATCATTAAAAAGGTGGGAAAGGTTGCGTATACATTGGACCTTTTACTGGATGCTCAGTTACATCCTAGATTTCATGTGTCGTTATTGAAAGCAGCCCCAGGCCCTCCGGCAAGAGTTACTCCATTGCCAGCAGCTCCTCGTTTTGCCTTTCAACCTCGAGCGATTTTAGATCGCAAATGGGTTCGTCGAGGTTCGACTTCTGAAGTTCAAGTTTTGGTTCAATGGCAACATCTTCCTATATCTGAGGCTACATGGGAATTTTTATCTGATTTCCAGCTTCGTTTTCCGCGATTTAATACTTGAGGTCAAGTATGTTGTTTAGGAGAGGGTATTGTTACAGTTGAAAATGTATAAAGGGTTGTTTTGTAATTGTTAGAATCAAAAGGGTTAGTTTGTAAATGTCGAGGGACCAATTGTGTCAATACTTGTAATAAGTTGTTACTAATCCGTTGGGATTAGTTAATACCGGTATTAATACCGGGATAACGGAAATGAAATGTTAACTTGGTTTTGGAATCACTTCTCTCTTTGTTACTTTCTCGAATTCAAGCTAACATATTTGCTTAAAAATAATTTATTAGATATATTTTTCAATTAATTACTTACATGGTATTTTTAAAAATATATTGTTAGTCACCTTTTTCATAAATGGTTTCGTTTTATTATCTAAAGTTCGGATGTTATCAATAGCATGCGATTGTAGCGACCTCTTTTTGTCAATGTTTAGACGTAAACTTTTTAAAGATGTTCGTAAGAACTCTGCGACAAGTTTCCTCCTATGATATGAGTTACTACTCCTTGATCGCTTATACCGCCCCAAATATCTTCCTTCCCGATAGCTTCTTCTATCGTCAAGCAAAATCCATCTTTGGGCTAACAAAGACCATGCGATTAGCCAAGATAGAGTCTTGATACAAAGTTTGATGGAATTTTTTTGAGTATTTTAGTGCACTCACTATAACGTATTGTGTTACATCTGACCCCTCTTACTACCAAATCACTAGTAGTGTACATCCCTCGCGAGTAACTCATGGATTTATTTTTGATTGCCTTGGTGAAAGCATCCAAGGGAGTTAGCCATCCCTAGATTGGTTCTACTTGGGCACGTGTAATTATATAGTTATCATCTCATTTATAGCCAATACGCTCAAATCATGTTGGTTATATTAAAGGCATGACATTTTTGTTAACTCAACGTCTCTCTTGTCCACGTGGGATTTGACTAGGGTGCTACAATCACATTCGCTTTGAACTTATCATCCTTGATAGGGTTTGCTTTTAATGTCCCTTTGCTCTATCATCCCATTCATAGATGTGTGTTTTTCTTAAGGTGTCCCTTTGAACACCTCTTGGGATTCATCATCCTTGATAAGGTTTGCCTACCATCACGAATGACATATGAGTGGCTCTGATAACATTTATAAAATCCGGCTACTTATACTATCAGTATTGTTCCATTTGTTCAAGAAGAGCTCATGAATTTATTTTTTCTCCCTAGGTGAAAACTTCCCATGGGGGCACCCATCTCTAGATTGCTTCCACCTAAGCAATTAACTATGAAGTTCTCCTTTTAGCTACAGTTAATACCTAAAACACATTGATGGCATTAAAGACAATACAACATCTCTCCCGTTCACGACCGATGTGAAATTTATCTAAGATGTTACACATAGATTTATGTAGGTATTTTTGATACTTGTAGGTGTTTAGTGCTAGTTAAACATTTTTATGAAAAATCAATCACTATTTGGATATATAAGTTTAATTATATAATAAGTTTGTCCGTTGTAGCCTGTAAACTCCAATGGTCTCTCAACAACATAACATATAATAGACGGGTTCTGTGTTTGATATACCACTGATGTGACAAGACAGTTGCAAGCGATCATTTAGGTCGTTGTAAACGGTCGTTTACATCCATGTAAACAACAGTTTACTTTTTGTAAACGACCGTTTACTTTTTTAGTGTTTACTTTACAGATTTTTTTTTCTTACAATTTTGTTTATTTTGTTGCTTTTGGATTATCGATGTGTAAAACCTCTGAAAACTCCCAAGAAATCAGTAACACACGATCTCAATCACGTGAATGCGGAATGTAAACGTGATTGGATAGAAAAGAAGATTAAATTGAACAAGAAATGCTTCTTCGATTAAAACAAACAACCTATTACAGGTCTTGTGCGATTTCGCACAGAAAAGTGTGATAATGAATGAAAAGCTTAATTACAAAACGAAATCTAGCTATTTATACTAAACACATGGTTCTCGCGCGAGATGCCTTTCGCGCGGCCAAGTCTTTCGCGTGAGTCTTCATCTCGCGTGGAAGCTGTTTTCGCGTGAGAGCTGCTTCTCGCGTGACTTCTTCAAATCGCGTGGATTCTTGCTTTCGCATATGATGTTTTGCCGAGCCTTGATTTGTCTTCTACAATCTCCCCCTAGGCTCGGTGAAACATAATCAATCAAAGTCAACATTCGCCTTCTTGTAAGATCCAGCATAGGCATACCATTTATTTCTCAGGATCCGGTCAATCATCCATACGTACTGGCAAGATAGAAAATAAACAGACTCATCAGCTGAGATAGGGCAGTGTAACAGCTTGAATAAGTCGTCTTTGCCAAACTTCATTAAGTCTGCTGGATCAATGATTCGATAAGACCTGTCTATACATCTGATCACAGCGTGACCGGAATCCTTTTCACATCTCCAAGATATAAGTTGCTTCAAAGAGTTGGGAGGAACTGGAGCATGCATAGGGACTTTTCTGATAAATTTGGGATGTTGATAGACTCGTATCTTCATAGGAGCTTTGATATTTTCATCAATTCTTGTTGAGTCATCAATCAACTTTGATTTTGCAGTCTTAAAGTCTTTGAAATTTGTGCGCATCTCCCTTTTATCATGGATCTCATGAGCTCAGCTTCACTGTAATTACTCTCATTGAAGAATGGAGCTTTGCCCATGGAGTATAAATCAGTAGCACGTAAAGTATGAAAGTCTTGAGTGCTCTTTAGATAATCAATCTCTCCATTTCTTCTCTTTATGACATACATCCTTTTCTCACCATCATAAGCCCAGCTAATAACGTGAGACATTTCACCATACTTTTGTTTTGGCTTTGATATAAACAGAAAGTGAGCTTCAGTAGGTGGTGGTGGTGCTTTGAATTGTAAACCTCCTCTAGTGTATAGGGCAATCTGACCAGTAGTATTTGTCTTTGTAGCATCAGTAGGAGTTTCACCACTCACAGTCTCATTGGGAATTTCTCCTTCTTCAAGATTGATGTCTTTGAAAAGCTCTTGAAGGTTGTTCCCAAAATGTATGTATACTCATTCTGCTCTTCCAGATCATCAAAAATATCAAGTTCTTCTTCAACAGTTCCAGATGAAGTTTGTTGAAAAGAATACAATTCCTTTTCATACACACTTTCTGTGGCAGGGTCCAGTGATCATATCCTTCTGGATCACTAACACTTGGTCTATCAACATTGTCAGTGTTAGTGTCTCCAGTAGGACTTGAAGAAGAACCTGTAGCATTACCTCCATCATTATCATCTCCATCATCATTATTACCATCATCACTTCCATCATCTCCACCATCATCATCATCACCATCATTTCCACCATCGTCATCATCATTATCATCATCATTTTCATCGTCATCCTCATCATCATCATCCTCATTATCATCAGAGTCAGCATAATCAACTAACTCTTCATCCTCCCTTTCATCAACAATAGGCATAGAAATCATGTGTTCCGGCTCAACGAAAGCTGTAGATGTGTAAGCTTCGGTGATAGGTACTGCAGATGAAACAGGAACATCTTCAGTAGTGCTACCACTTTGCTGTACAACAGATGCTTGTGCTTCGTTGACCGTTTCCTTCTCAGGAACAGTTTCAGTAGGAGGTGGGCTTGGAGAGCGTCTACTTGATTCACCAATTACTGTAGTAGACCTTATGATAGGGGGCTGATGAAAATAAGTTTGTGAAATAAATTCTCTCAGCTCGTTCAGTTGTCTCTCCAACCCAGAAGAGTAGTCGAACATATTTTTCTTGATGAATGAGAATACCCGTCTCAGATTGAGTAACCTGAATACCCAAGAAAAATGAAATTTCCCCAAGGGAACTCATCTCAAACTTCTTCTTCATCACCTCTTCGAACTCCGTGCACATTCTATCATTTGTGGAACCAAAATGATATCATCGACGTAGATTTGAACCAAAATGATATCATCACCTGATTTTCGTATGAATAAGGTTTGGTCAATTGCACCTCTTGAATAACCATTTGCAAGCAAATGTTCAGTCAGAGTTGCATACCAAGCACGAGGTGCTTGATGTAATCCATATAGCGCCTTATCCAACTTATATACATAGTCAGGATGATCTGGGTCTTCAAATCCAGGAGGCTGACAAACATAGGTTTCTTCCTTCATTTCTCCGTATAGAAATGCAGTTTTAACATCCATCTGATACACCTTGAAGTTCATGTATGAAGCAAAGGCTAAGAATATGCGTATTGCTTCTAGTCTTGCAACTGGAGCATACACTTCTTCATAGTCCAATCCTTCAACTTGATAAAATCCCTGCACGACAAGACGTGCTTTATTCCGAACTATAACACCTTTTTCATCCGTCTTGTTTCTAAAATCCACTTTGTCCCAATTGGAAGCTTATCCTTTAGACGTTCAACAAGATGCCAAACATTGAGTTTCTGGAATTGCATCAACTCATCTTGCATTGCTTCTATCCAGCTGTTTTCTTTGAGTGTCATTTCCACATTCTTGGGCACTATTTGTGATAGAAAACAAGCATATAGACATGTGTTGATTGCCCCTGATTGACTTCCGGTAATTACACCTTCGTGCAACGGACCAATGATTGCTTCAGTGGGATGAGTTTTATGTATTCTCAATTAAGGAATCTCATCTGCAACCATTCCATCTTCCAAATTTGTAATATGTTCATATTATCATGAGCTTCTTCAAGTGTTGAGATTGATACACAATAGTTTCTTCTCAAAACATGAGTAGAAATTTGTTCTGAAGAGACATCTAATGACTCAGAACATGCAGATACAGGTACAGAATTTGTAGGAATATCTTTGGATGATGAAGCACCAGCAGAATCATCAGATATCAAAGATGAAAGATCCTCAATGATTTTGTTGTCCAAGGAGATTGCTTGTGAAGTAGAATCTGCAGATGAAGGTTTAGAAATTTTAAAATTTATGAACAAAGATTCATAATCATAAACCCATGAAGGAGCTGAACCTGCATCAGTTATGTTAAGCTCGTGCCAATCAATGTTATATGACTCGACTATTTGTCTAGTTCTTTTATTATAAACACGATATGCAACTTTATTGGCAGCATATCCCACAAAGTAACATTCATCCGCCTTTTCAGAAAATTTTGAAGATGATTCAGTTGTATGCAACAAAGTGCAACAACAACCAAAGGCTTTAAAATATTTAACTTTGGGTTTGTGTTTATAAAATATTTCATAAGGAGTCTTATTTAATTTTTTGTTGATTAAAGCACGATTTTGAACATAACATGCAGTATTTACTGCTTCAGCCCAAAAGAACAAAGGTAATTTGGCAGCAGAGATCATCGTTCTAGCAGCTTCAATCAATGTTCTATTTCTTCTTTCTGCAACTCCATTCTGTTGTGGAGTGCCAGCAGCACTGAATTGTCTGGCAATTCCCTTGGATTCACAAAACTCATTCAGAGTTTGATTGCAAAACTCTGTTCCGTTGTCACTTCTGATGCATTTTACCTTTTTCTCTGTCTGATTCTCCACCAAAGTAATGAACTTGATCAAGAGGTGTGGAGTTTCATCCTTAGATGCTAAGAAAAACACCCAGGTAAATCTAGAAAAGTCATCAGTAACAACCAGACAGTAAGATCTTCGACCCAAGCTTAAAACACTTACTGGACTAAAAAGATCCATGTGTAAGAGTTGTAAGATTGATTCGACTGAGTTGTGTGCAACTGGTTTGTGAGGAAGTTTATGTTGTTTACCCTTTGAACATGACAAACAATGTTCATTTAATTGAAATTCTTTTTCGGGTAAACCAATGACATGATTTCCACGTACAAGTTTATTCATGTTTTTAAGATTGACATGTCCTAATCGACGATGCCATAACATGGAATCATTCTCCGAGGCTTTGGATAGTAAGCACGAAGCTGTTACCAAAGAACTAGAACAATGCATATCAAGAAGATATGTATCATTGTCTCTCGGAGTCCTCATCAAAATCCATTCATCAGGAACAACAAAACCTGGTTTTAAAATTAAGCATTCTTTGTTAGTAAAGTGTGTAGAATATTGTTTGTCACAGATTTGAGACACACTTAGCAGGTTATGTTTTAATTCCTCAACAAAATTAACATTCTCAAAACTTAGGACGCCATTTGTAACTGTACCACGTTTAGTAATTCGTCCTCCTCTATCTCCTGCAAATATCACTCTTCCTCCATTGTATGATTGCACATCTTGTAGTAATGATAAGTTACCCGTCATATGTCTTGAACAACCGCTATCTACATGCCATAGACTTTCAGTAGTCTTTTGCGGTTTTCCCTGCATTTGTAACAAAATTACTTAGATTTTGGTACCCAAGTCAAGCAAGACTTAAGCACATTTTGAGTTGCAGCAAGACAAAATGATTTGATATTTTTATATTTGGTTTGCACATCATTCTTTTCATTTATGTTTTTAATCTTGACATTTTCTATTACATCATTAGTCAAATTCTTATCCCGTCTGACATTAAAATCATTAATAACCTTTGATTTCATATTATTTGAAAATTTTCCACGAGTGAAAAATAGTTTTCTATTATGAGAAATAGAATTATGAAATCTTTGTCTACTTAATGATTTTTGTCTAAAAGGACAATTATTTGCCAAATGATTTGTGTTTCCACACTGAAAGCATCTCTTTTGTTGTGTGTGGAAAACAAACTGTGGATGACAATTATGAAAATTGTCATAAAAACCAAAGTCAGATTGACTAGGTTTAACTTTCTCCACAGTCTCTCGAATCTTTGTCTTGTTTGACAATTGCAAATTCATCTTTTGCAGACTCGAGGAAAATGATGAATTATGACCACTTTGGATTGTAGATTTGGCAGTTTTGACTTTTGGAATTGGTGGTGTTGAAACAGGAACAGTCTTTGATTCTGCTGGAGTAGGAGCAGACTTTGAATTTGCTGGATGAGGACCAGGCTTAGATATACGGATTGGTGCTGGAGAAGGACCAGGCTTTTGAATGTTCAGATTAAATGCAGAAGAATCATTCACTTGCAAATCTGGGCTACATACATCTTGATTCACAAGGTTAGCATTATAATGTAGTTTATTTTTAAAGAATCGAGAATTCGTTTCTTTAAAAATATGTTCTTCATTTTCAACTATCCCTTTTGAAACAAATCTATTTTTAAAATCCTTTTCCATTCTTTCTTTCTGATTTACCCTTAGATTTGCATTCAAATTATTTTTGCTATTTGATTTCATCTCATTCAAAACAACATTCTTTTCATTTCCTGACAAGTTTTGTTTACAAACAGATTGTGAAACCTTTACATTCTTATTTTTCAAACATTCATTCTCATTCTCTTCCTCACTCTCACTTTCCCAATCTTCAACCAACCCATCCACCTTCATTTTATCTGCAAAAAGATTTTCAGGTGATTGTTTAGGTTTGGGTACTATGATAGGATCAACAGATAAATTTATTTTGACAGAAGGTTTTAAGTCTTTAGATGGAGAAAATCCAATTCCATAGACCATATCAGAATCACAAATGTTATCAGATGATGGTAAACATGAGTAATCATGATTAATTGGAGGAGCAATGTTAGAAAATCCAACACCACACTTTCCTCCTTTGATCTTCTGAGTCATTTGTGACTTGATTATTCCTTCAACCATTGTTGATGAAAGTTCAAATTTCTCAACAGTCAATTTAACCGTGGCTAATTCACTGTTGAGTCTATTAATTTCTAAAGCGAGTTCATTGTTTCTATTTGTCAAGTCATTATTAGTACATTCTTTATCATGAAGATTTAATTTCAAATTATACATTGTTTTGTTTAAACCTTCAAGTTTTTCTTTAAAAATCTTTTCATTTGACTTGTGTTTGCTAGCTTGATACTGAAGTTTTTCAACTTCCATTATCAGGCTCTCATTGTGAACTCTGTATCTTTGAACTTTCTCAACACATGTATTTTTACATAGACTATCATATACCTTTGGTTCTGAAGTTTCCCCTTCTGTTTTCTCTACCTTCTTGACCATGAATGCTTTCATTTTACTTGTTGGTTCTTCCACTGGAGCACTATCAACAGTCTTTGGATCAATGTATGGACTTTTGACTGTGAGCTTAACAGTGTACTTATCATTCACACTTTCTTCTTCAGCAACCTTTTCAACCTGATCTTCCTTCACAACAGTTTCCTTATCTTCTACCACTTTCTCATCCTCTGGTTCAACTTTCACTTTCTCTATTTGAACTTTCTCCTTTTCTTCTTCCACCGTAGCAAACAAACCCACTAACAAATCATCAGACACAAATTCAGCAATTCAGCAAACAAATTTTCCTCCTCTTCTGATTCTGAAACATTCTTAGCAACAAAGGCAGTAGACAAATGTAAATCAAGGGCCTCCATTTGATCAGACCAATCATATTCAGCATTAGTTTGAGAAACTAGTGCTTTAGTACCACCAGAAGTACTTGCTTTATCCTTCTTTGGCTCTATCTCCACAGTCACCATCTTCTTCGGGCCTTCATTTTGACCAGTTTTGGTTCAGTACATTCTCTGGCGAAATGACCTGGTTTGTCACAGTTGTAACACCTCAGGTTAGATTTATCGAAACCAATTTTGCTAGAATTGTTAACGCCAAACATTTTCCTCCTAGTTCTTCTAGCAAAATTCTTCGCCCTGTAAACTACCATGGCCATTTGATACTTGATATCATTCTCTTCAACATCATCCGGATTAACCTGTTGAAGATCATCAACCAGAACATTTGGAGCAGTAAGTCTTCCGGCCATGAAAGCTTCATAACTCGACATGAAAGTGGTGAAAAGAGCAAGATGCTCCTCAGCAATCTGAACAGTTTGTTTTGATGGACTAGTGGTAGCAACATAAGCATGTTGACCACTCTGAGAATCTTGAGATTGAGAGACTTGTTGATGGATGATGGGGGAATAATGTTGAGCAGCTGGAACATGAACTTGGTGGTTTACTGCTGGTTGAATAAAAGAAGATGCTGCACTTCCAGATTGTTGTTGCTGACACATCTGCGTATAACTGACATAGTAATTCGGATTACTAGCCATCTTTGCATATAGAGCAGTTCCTTCAGCACCCAGAGAACTGAGATGATTAGCAGCTCGCTGCTTATCATCCATAGCATAAGACTTGATTGTTGAGATGAGATCAGTCAACTGTAGAGTATACAAGTCTTTGGTTCTCTTTATCAAAGTACAGTTGTTATTCCAACTGTATGGAAGTGAGTTGAGCAACTTCTTGTTCACAGTTATGGGTTCCAGAGTAATACCCGCACTCTTCATTTTTGTGACCAGTCTAACAAACCTGGCCATCTGAACTTCCAGCTCTTCACCAACAATATGATTGAACATGTTGAATTCTTGATTCAACATATCCTTTTTGCTCTCTCTCATGTCTTTGTTTCCTATAATCTGAGACTTCAGAGCATCCCAAAGCACTTTAGCACCCCTGAACTCTTGAAACTTTTGTGAGATTTCAGTAGTAAGAGCCATTGTGATTGCAGCATACGCTTTATCATCCAATTCCAATCTATTGATGTCGTCTTCATCCCACAAATGTTCAGGTTTCTGAACCATTTCACCTTTATCATTTTTGTACAACGGAATGTAAGGACCATACTGGATTGATCTCCACATCTTCGGTTCCGTGTAAATAACATATCTTTCGAATCGGAAAGCCCAATCAGAATAATCATCTTCACAGAGAAGCCTCGGTGGCTTGTTACCAGTTCCAATTTCAGTGTCTAAATGAAGTGAAGCAGTAAGATGCTTCAAATTCGGTGTTGTTGAAGCCACAGTGATCAGAAAGTCAAAACTCTGGTTTTCGTGCAAGAAAAGAACTCGTGCGAAAAGTGATTTCGCGCGGACTGAGTTTTCGCGTGAGGAAGCAGTTCGTGCGAATTTCCAGAAGTATCTTTTCACGCGAATCGCACAAAAAGGTGAAGTACCTAACTGTGCGAAAACACCATTTTTCGCGTGCGAGAACTTGCAGATCAAGCGAAAACGTCGATTTTGTTCAGAAACAGATTACCAACTGTTTGTTCACGCGAATGTCACCTCCAATTCACTGATTAAGTTTGATTAAACCCATTTTAATCCAATTTTAATGAATTTAAGTCAATTTTAATCAAAATTAAGCTTAAAGTCCACTAATTAAGTTCAATTAGGTCCAAATCAGTCCAAATCTTCCACAATCGAGCTGCATAACTTTGCCATCTCAGAATCTAAGGTAATCGATGATGAATTCTTCAAAAATCGAGTAGAACACAATCCAATTTTTCTCCAAATCGTGGTTCAAGAGCCTAATGCTCTGATACCAATTGTAAAACCTCTGAAAACTCCCAAGAAATCAGTAACACACGATCTCAATCACGTGAATGCGGAATGTAAACGTGATTGGATAGAAAAGAAGATTGAATTGAACAAGAAATGCTTCTTCGATTAAAACAAACAACCTATTACAGGTCTTGTGCGATTTCGCACAGAAAAGTGTGATAATGAATGAAAAGCTTAATTACAAAACGAAATCTAGCTATTTATACTAAACACATGGTTCTCGCGCGAGATGCCTTTCGCGCGGCCAAGTCTTTCGCGTGAGTCTTCATCTCGCGTGGAAGCTGTTCTCGCGTGAGAGCTGCTTCTCGCGTGACTTCTTCAAATCGCGTGGATTCTTGCTTTCGCATATGATGTTTTGCCGAGCCTTGATTTGTCTTCTACACGATGAAAGCACCAAACGGTTGTTTTTTGATTCATTATTCCTATTTATACCAGATGCACTCACCACGTTCACCGCTACCACCATTATTATTTTTCTTAAAGTTTTACCAACACATTCACCTTCATCAACATATTCACCTTCATCTCATTTGATCATCGTCCCATTATTTTTCTTTTAAAATAAAGGTTAGTTTGTTATTATCATTTGATCATCTTCAAGCTCACACCAAGATACAACGCCGGTTCATGCTTTGAATCATCCTTGGCTTCAGTTTCGTCGAGGATCAGATGGATATAAAAGGTTTCAAAACTTTTAGATAAATAATTCGAGCCTTCACGTTCGATATCTTGTACATACATACATACATAAATACATACATACATATATTTACGTGTGCTCGTAACATGATGAACGAGCCATGAAGAAGATTTTTTTTACCATTAGTGACCCGCAATATAAGGAGCTTTGTTTGGAGTTTTATCCACGTTTAATTTTAACTCGAACAACTATAACTATATGTATACTAATCTAGTTGGATTATATATATTAATGTCATTGAACTTATATATATATATATATATATATATATATATATATATATATATTAAGAATGATAACTATGCTATCAGTTTCATGCTCGAAGAGGGGGGGGGGTGCCACATAATTATTCTGTGGCCCAGTTTAGTGTTTTGATGGTTTTATATACTGTTCAAGAGACCCATCAATCTGATTTTTTAAACGGTCTTATGCAATTTCTTGAAGATTATAATGATGAAATATTTTGACAAGAAATTGGTGATGGTCAATATGTGCCTAATAATAAAACAAAAGCTACAAGAATGAACGATCCGTTCTATAGATATCTTTATCGCGTTATTGGTCATACTATAGCTGGACGTAGGATGACCAGTGGTTGGGCGACTAAAAATGATTTGTTTTTTTATTATATTATTTGATTAAAAGGAGGCCTTGTAACATGACATATATGTTTACTGATTATTTTACTACTTGCATGGGTATAAAGAAAAGAGGGCATATTTGTGGTGGTACATATGTTACTCGACTCGCTGAGTCTTTACACATTCTCACCCCTGAGAACGTGGCAAGGTTAAATGGGCCGGTTCTTATGTTCGGATTTGTTGATCATGAACATGTTATATGGATGGATATGATTGCAGATTATCCACAACTTAAGCGGATGTCTGAATACAATAATCAAATGTGGGTACCACCGTATCAAGACCCTCTTGAGTACCATATCAATAGAAATGTATTTTATAATGTAATATTTGTATATGTATAACTGGAGATTTCCGCTTCAATCTCGAATAGTTGAGGCTTACTATGAAAACCGAACGCTATTGCAGACAAAGTTGATGAATAAGCATCGAAGTATTTTCCTGATCTATTCAATTTATTGCTTTATTTTATATATTGAAACTAACATATTTGATTTAATTTTGCAGTTGTATTTAATTATTTGGATGTCAACTGGTTTCAAAATTACAAAGAGATGTTCGTGTCTGCATGGATTGATCAACATATAAATTTTGGAGAACGAACAACAAACAGAGTAGAGAGCCAACATGCTTTTTTAAAAAATATTTAAATTCCAACAAGTCAAATTTAGATAAATTTATAGGAATTTTAAATAACATAGTACGTTTACAAGAAACACAAATAAAGACAAGCTTCGAGGAAAGTCGGATTAAATAAAACATCAACATAAAAATAAATTATTTGTTTTACTGATATCTATTGTTTCTCATGAAACTCTAGATATATTAGTTGGCGAGCTAAGGCGAGTCAATGAAATTCAAAACCAATCACAAAGTTATGGCTGTCATATTCGTAGTAGTTACGGTTTACCATGTGCTTGTGAAATCTCACAGTATTTAAATGCAGGCAAACCTATTTCACTATATTCGATAGATATATTTTGAAAGAGGCTTGACTTTTCACCGGTATCATTAAACCAAGTTGAAGAAGATATTCAATGTGATGACGAACTTGAGAGGTTCAAATAAGCTTACCAGAAACAAAAAAACCCCACGGTGAAAAGAAATTGGTTAGAAAGGATAAAAGGCATAAGGGATCATATCAGCATAAATCTTAACGAGCTTATGGTGCAAAAATACTCATGGAAGGCCAACACTCAATTCTCAAAACAAAACAAACCAGACCCTTCACCTGTTGAACCTACCAGATGTCATAGCTACACAGAAAATGATTTTGTTAGTTATGATTTATGGGGTTGAGCCCCCCGAGACATAGTTCTTACGTAGATAACACAACTCAATCGTCTCTATATTACCATCATTTACTAACACAGATCCTTAAAATTTTCCATCAATATATAACACATATAGAAAACGTAAACAGTGATGATAACTGTGGGTTTCATGCAGTTTCATTTTCCTTGGGATTCAGTGAAGAATATTGGCTGAATATGAGCTATGAGCTTTTAAACGAGTTGCATAACAATTTAATTTATACAAAAATCTTTCTCTAACTCATATGATGAGACAGAACATACTTTATCATGACTACAATTGGCTTCGGCTCTTAATCAACACTAAATGATAATGCCTTACACAGTAATATTGACCGCCAACAGATTTAATATAATTCTTCAATGCTTATCTTCCATTGAAATTGCGACTTATTTTCCGCTATGGACACATCCGCATGACTCATGTACCATGAATTCATTACTATTGCACATGTGTATGGATACCACCACGTCTCTGTGCGCTTAGAGGGTGAATATCAATTGCATTTCATAACGCTGTTATGAAATTTTCACAAAAGTAATAATGCGGCTGTCTGGGAAAGAATATACATGAGGAGAGACTTCAAAGATATATCAATATATACTTCAAAGTAAAACTGTTAATCGTTTCAATATAGATTAGATCAATACATTTGTAATTTTTAGTATTCCTATTAAAAAGTTTTAAAATTATTCATTCATTTATGTATTTGATTTTAATATAAATCTATATTTTAAATTATATTGTTATATACATATATAAATTATTTAAATTACATTAAAATATGAACTATATTAGTTATATTGTTCTTTCTAATTATTCATATTATAAAGTTTAATATAAATTATTTTAAATTATATATTTGTTTTATCTTAAATTTTTATCTTAATTTTATATAAAATTATATAATGTAAACTATATATATATATATATATATATATATATATATATATATATATATATAAACTTAACAATATATAAAATTAAACCCTAAATACACGTACATACAAATTAATTTTTATCTTAAACTTATATAAACTTATATAATAAGTATAATAACTATAAATAGAAAAATTTAATATAATATTATAAAAATAAACGGTCGTTTATTTTGGATAAACAGTCGTTTGTCTAACTGCAAACTATCGTTTTCCTTACCTGCAAACTGCCATTTAATGGCATGCAAACCGCCATTTACTTTCATGCAAACGACCGTTTACATGGTAACAAACGATCGTTTGTCGTGTCTGGTGTAAAATGCCCAGTCCGTGGTGTGTGAAACAATAACCCGATAATGGAGGCCTATCACTAGACCGTTTCTAACATATTACCCTATATATTTAAAAAGAAGTGGAAATGAATAGTATGAATAGAGATGTTTTGTACTTTAGATACTGGCCACATAAGTTTGGTGTTTGGCGTTTTACCCCCTCCTTGTACCTTTATAACACAATTTTACTTTTGTGGGTTGTGGGTTTCAATATAATTTGTGAAAGGGGTTTTAGGGTTTCAATATAATTTGTGAAATGGGTTTTAGGGTTTCTGGCCATGGAGGTGGTGACTCGCCGACTTGCCCGACCATGGCACACCCCTTTGCGGTCGGTGGCCGTCTCTCTTACTCCGCCTATATATTTAAAAAGAAGTGGAAATGAATAGTATGAATAGAGATGTTTATGTACTTTAGATACTGGCCACATAAGTTTGGTGTTTGACGTTTTACCCCCTCCTTGTACTTTTGTAATACAATTTTACTTTTGTGAGGTTGTGGGTTTCAACATAATTTGTGAAAGGGGTTTTAGGGTTTCTGGGCATGGAGGTGGTGACTCGCCGACTTGCCCGACCATGGCACACCCCTTTGCGGTCGGTGGCCGTCTCTCTTACTCCGGTGATCGTTGGGTCGCTGCTTTTTTTCCACCTTTACGCCGCCTCACCCTTCTGTCGGCCAAGATACACCGATGCCGGCGGTTGGTGGTCGATGGATGGGTGGCGGCTCCAATGGACCCGTCTAGCGCCGACGTGCTTAGATCTGTGGGACCCGATGTTGCCGGCGGTCTGTCGACCGCCTTTGGTGGCGTCTGTGTGGCTCCGATTGGTCGACGATGATGTGCGACTATTCATCTGAGTCGCTGATTTATGTTTCTGATTTAAAACCGTCGGTGGTCGCAGCATGTCGATGATGATGGGTAAAATTCATCAGAGACTTTCGTTTCAGCAAAATCTTTCCGATTCATTTTTTTTGTGTTTGGACCAGGGTGGAGGTCGCATGCCTCTGAGATACGGTGGTGGCTTTGCGACGTCTCCTGACGCTGTCCGACGGCCGGCGGGTGGCACCGAGGCTATCCGATAGCGGAATGATTGACGGTTCTGGGCTGGTTGAATGCATGTACTATCTGTATGTTCCAGTCGATGACGACGAGTGCACTCGTCCGACACTTTTGTTGACGCACCATGTGTTGGTTGATATATCTGTTGTTTTGTGAATATGGATTAGGCGATGAAGAAAGAGAAAAGGTTGTTATGTTCATTGTTCTGGCGTGGTAAACGAGTATTTGCAGCCACAATGAACGACCCACCTCTGAGCCTCTAAATCCGCAATTAATTTATTAATCTATTATTGTTTTCGTTGTTCTGTGGCTGTATCCGCAAATTGTATATTGAAACTGTTGGTTCTAGCCGCATACGGTCTTTGATGGTCAGTTGACAAAGTGATATGGTAGGATATTCGTACGTTCAATGACGATTTTAATGCCGTAATCTGAGAAGCTACCATATTTTATTTAAAGCATCGACCGAGTCTTAAACGTTAGTATATGTGCAATGTGAGCGAAAATTAGATTCACGCAACACGCGTACTGGATATCAACTAGTTACATTTAAAATAATATGGCAATTCCCACTACCACATTAGATATTAGAAAATATATTAATATTTCAGAGATATATATCAATCAAATTTTTATTTATCATAAATTGAAAGAGATCTCATTTTATTGGCAAAAATAATAATTCATATTTAATTTTTGTAGTCTTTAATTTTCTATCCTCTCAATGTTATATATACTGTAGTGATGTAACGAGAATACAATAAAAGACAACAATCATAAGAATAATCAACTTATTTACTATTTCTAAATGCAAAAGTAAATAAATTTTAATTTTATTTTGTTAAAAAGATTCTAATAATTTTATATTTTGATTTCTCCTATGTTTATTAAAAAACTTTATAAAACAGTAAACAAATTTTAAATGTGTTTCAATTAATCTAGTCATTCACTACAAGAAAAGCTCGCAATAGCGGCGACTGTTTTAGCGGCGACGGAGACTATTAGCGGCGACACCATTAGCGGCGACGCCAATAGCGGCGACATGTCGCCGCTAATGAGTGTCGATCCACCGTCCATTAAATGAACCGGATCTAGCCATTGATTAACACTTTGATCTGACGGCTGGCAATTAATCGTACGATAAGGTATTAGCGGCGACACCTTTAGCGGCGACTTGTCGCCGCTAATGCCTTTTCACCTATACGCGGGTAATCATCCCCTTTCCCTTCACTTTCCCTCCACACATTACACTTTACCCTCTCCGGCGACCTGCTACCCTTTCACCGGCCACCTTCGCGCGATCCTCCGGCGACCACCTTCTCCGGCCACCTCCTCCTCCGGCCACCACCTCCTCCCTACATCCGACCGCAGCCACCACCCCCTACCACCACTGCTCATCCGCACCACCGCGCGCATCCACCACCATCCGAACAACCACCACCACCCGCGGCCACCTCCCACCGCCCGCACACCACAGCCACCCACCATCCGCTTCGATCTCTTCGATCTCCCCCGCACCCGCAACCGAGCAGCCACACCCACCACCCGCGGCCACAACCATCCGACCAGCCACCAGCCACCGCTCGCAGCACGTCACCCATCACCGTCGCCGCTGTTGCATTTTCTGTCGCCGCTACTACAAAGATTTCTGAATTCGGTATTTTTTTATTTTTTTTAAATTTTTTGTTTTATAGATGTAAATGTGTATATGGTTGATTTAAGAAATTCAATGTGGGAAGAGGAATTCAATTTTTCAGTTGCTAACTCTTGCATATAAGGGATATGTGTATTTTCTTTTGGTTGTGTCCTTATTCTAGATTGAATCAGTTAGGTGAAAATGGCTACAATAATGTCTTTAGTTCAATTGGTGTTAAGGTTTAATGAAATTTTATTGTGTTAATTTCTTTAGGTGTTTCAAGTTAGAATTGTGTATGGATATAATTGAAGTGTGTATGAAGAGGATTTGATTAAGATGGTCATCAATATTTTGATTTTGAATCAGCGTTTCTTTCTTTAGGGTAGGTGTTATCGTTTGGTTAATAATACCTTAAGTTTAGTAATTTAATAGTCTCTTTAAAAAAGAATTTGTCACTTAGACAGTTGCAGAAATTACATTACTAGGAAATGGGGTAATTTCAATGCAAAAGATCTAAATCATTTCTATTGAATGTTTAGAATATTAATTTGATATATATATATTTTTTTGGTAAATCATTTAGAATATTAATTAGGATGTAATGTAATGTACAAGAGTTTTACACCCGTTCAGCCCATGAAAACCAAGTCGTTTCACCCGTTGAATGAAAATTACTTTGACCACTCATTGGTTTAATTTTTTAATATCTTTTCATTTTGTTTTAAACCGGTTCAGCCCATGAAAAACCGACTTGTTTCATAACATTGCTTCTTTGTTTGTGTCGTTACATTTAACATGGTTTTGATATTTATTTCCTTCCTATGGTTGCTTTTATTAGGTCGTAAGAAGGAAGACATCCAAATTTTTTGCAGTGCTGTAAATTATATTTCGTGATCTTATTTTAATCCATCCAAAAATTTTTTAATAAAAGTTGTAAATAACAATTATTTCGTGATCTTATTTTAATTCCCATGATTATATTCCTCCATTTAAATCGTAAATTATATTGCAGTGCTGTAAACATGTCTGTCGATGAAAGTTGGATTCTTAATCCGAACCGTAGATCACCCGAGTATCAGCAAGGACTCAGCTCTTTTATCGATATGAGTGAAAAATATATCGACAAATATGGCCTGATTAGATGCCCGTGTAGGAAATGTCAGAATACTCAATTATTAGGATGGGTTAAAATGAAATATCATTTAGAAATATGGGGCATGTGTCGGACGTATAAGTGTAAAACCTCTGAAATCTCCCAAGAAAACAATAACACACGATCTCAATCACGTGAATGCGGAATGTAAACGTGATTGGATAGAAAAGAAGATTGGATTGAACTTAAAATGCTTCTTCGATTGAATTGAACAACCTATAAAAGGTCTTGTGCAGTTTTCGCACAGTACAGTATAATAATGAATGAAAAGCTTAATTACAAAAACGAAAACAAGCTATTTATACAAAACATGGAGTTTTCGCGCGACACGCTTTTCGCGTGGAACAAGCTTTCGCACGGCTTCAATCTCTCGTTTGGATTCCTTTCTCGCGTGAGATCTGCTTCTCGCGTGGGAACTGCATCTCGCGTAGCTTCTGCTTTTCGCACAGATCAGACTTTCGCATATGATGTTTTGCCGAGCCTTGATTTATCTTCTACAATCTCCCCCTAGGCTCGGTGAAACATATTCAATCAAAGTCAACATTCGCTTTCTTGTACGAGCCTGCATAGGCATACCATTTGTTTCTCAGGATCCGGTCAATCATCCACACGTACTGGCAAGATAGAAAATAAACAGACTCATCAGCTGAAATAGGGCAGTGTAACAGCTTGAGTAAGTCGTCTTTGCCAAACTTCATCAAGTCTGCTGGATCAATGATTCGATAAGACCTGTCTATACATCTGATCACAGCGTGACCGGAATCCTTCTCACATCTCCAAGAAATAAGTTGCTTCAAAGTGTTGGGAGGAACTGGAGCATGCACAGGGACTTTTCTGATAAATTTGGGATGTTGATAGACTCGTATCTTCATAGGAGCTTTAGTATTTTCATCAATTCTTGTTGAGTCATCAATCAACTTTGATTTTGCAGTCTTAAAATCCTTGAAGTTTGTGCGCATCTCCCTTCGTATTAGTGATCTTATCAGTTCAGCTTCACTGTAATTACTTTCATTGAAGAATGGAGCTTTGCCCATGGAGTATAAATCAGTAGCACGTAGAGTATGGAAGTCTTGAGTGCTCTTTAGATAATCAATTTCTCCATTCCTTCTCTTTATGACATACATCTTTTTCTCGCCATCATAACCCCAGCTAATAACATGAGACATTTCACCATACTTCTGTTTTGGCTTTGATATAAACAGAAAATGAGATTCAGTAGGTGGTGGTGGTGCTTTGAACTGTAAACCTCCTCTAGTGTATAGAGCAATCTGACCAGTAGTATCTGTCTTTGTAGAATCAGTAGGAGTTTCACCACTCACAGTCTCATTGGGGATTTTTCCTTCTTCAAGATTGATGTCTTTGAATAGCTCTTGAAGGTTGTTCCCAAAAATGTCTGTATATTCATTCTGTTCTTCCAGATCATCAAACATATCAAGTTCTTCTTCAACAGCTCCAGATGAAGTTTGTTGAAAAGAATACAGTTCCTTTTCATACACACTTTCCGTGGCAGGGTCCAGTGGATCATATTCTTCTGGATCACTAACACTTGGTCGATCGACATTATCAGTGTTAGGATCTCCAGTTGGACTCGAAGAAGAACCTGTAGCATTACCTCCATCATTATCATCATCATCATTTCCACCATCATCTCCTCCATCGTCATCATCACCATTATTTCCACCATCATCTCCACCATCGTCATCATCATTTTCATCATCATCTTCATCGTCATCCTCATCATCATCAGAATCAGCATAATCAACTAACTCTTCATCCTCCCTTTCTTGAACAATAGGCATAGAAACCATGTGTTCTGGCTCAACGAAAGCTGTAGATGTGTAAGCTTCGGTGATAGGTACTTCAGATGAAATAGGAACATCTTCAGTAGTGCTAACACTTGGCTGTACAATAGATGTTTGAGCTTCGTTGACCGTTTCCTTCTCAGGAACAGTCTCAGTAGGAGGTGGGCTTGGAGATCTTCTACTCGATTCACCAATCACAATTGTAGACCTTATGATTGGTGGCTGATGAAAATAAGTCTGTGAAATGAATTCTCTCAGCTCATTCAGTTGTCTCTCCAACCCAGAAGTGTAGTCAAACATGCTCTTCATTTGTTGTTCAAGAGATGCCAATCTTGTGTCTTTGATAGCTGAGTCGAGATGAATCATGTTGATCAGATTTGTCTTCTCATCATTGCCTTTCTTTAATTCAGCAATCAACTTCATATTCTCAAAATTTTCTTTCTCCAGGTTCTTTATTCTTTCTTCCAATGTGATAGAACCAGGAGTGCTTGATGATTCCTCTCTCCTCTGAAACTCAGGAGGAGTATTCAAGAGTGTATCGACATCAAACTCTAAATTTTCTTGATGAGGTGGTGTAGAAAAACCTGAGCCAGAAATATTAGCTGCTCCAGAAACAGTAACTGTTTCTGTTTCAGGAGCAGAAGAAGTCACATTGGCTGCCTGATCTTGCTCAGTTTCGGTGACAACCACATGTGTTCGTGGTCTCCTTGGTACAATACCTCGGCCTCTCTTTCTTGCCGGAAAGTCTCTCCTCCTTGCCATACGTTTTCTTCGAGAGGATGTACTTGGCGACTCTTCAGGGACATAATCAGTATCCCTGTCTTCCTCATGTGGTCGAGAAGATGTTGGAGTAGAAGGGGTTGGATCAGTTTGGATCACATAGGGAACATTCCCTATTTGATCACTAGCAGTCTCAGAACTGGAAGCAGAGTGAACAACTCCTTCCATTCCTCCTTCACGCACAGGCTCATCTTCAAACAGCTTCTCAATCTCTTCATCCAAATTATCTCTAGTAGTAGAAGTAGAAGCACCAGTCTGTGCCTCATCAGTATGAGCACCTTCACCAAACTCATCAACATTTTCTTCAATCTCAGAGAATTTTCCGATCTTCGCAAAACTTTCACCAGAGCATTTGTTTCCTCTGGCTCCAGTGAGGTGTGTAAAAATCTCCTTCTTAATCGTCTGTACAACATATTTTGGAGATCTCTGAGTGGCAAGCTCAGGAAAAGCATCGTTGATAACCAGCTGAATGAATCTGGGATACATGATAAACTTTCTCCCTGGATTGGCCGTAGCGTTTTTCACCATCTCTTGAAATATAACGCCAGAAATACTGAATGGAATATCATCCACCAGAGAAACCAATAAGGTTCTAAACACAGCACTAAGACTGTCCATCCCAGCCTTCAGATTACTTAGACAGTGGATTACCACGTGAAATAAGTATTTCCAGTATGGTGGTAACCACTTCTTTTCCAGACTTGGATATCTATACTCGTATCCCATACGAGTCAAACAATCTATCACAACATCATCCTCAAGTCTAGTTGGAGCATTATCTTGATCATCAAACAGTAACACTCTGTTTAGAATAGCCTGTGAGACAGTCATTCTTTTCTCCTTGACTAATGCAGTGATAACCTGATTACCAGCTTGGTCTTTTTCCAGAGCAGCAGTGCTCCAGAAAGAATCAATAAGCTCAGAATATATTGCTGGATCAGCAGATATGGCATATACAATCCTAGAATTCTTCAGTCCCTCGATCATAGAAGAAAATAATTCCTTCCCTTCCGGAACCTCATCCAAGTATGCAACACAATTATGATTTTTATTAAAAATCATTTATGCCATCTGCATTGTCATAAAAATCAGGATTAGAACACTTAGAATATAACTTAATTATGCCAAAGGAGTTTCAACACTTATGTTTTTTTTTACACTTAGAAAAAGTTAACACTTTGAAACTATTTATTATTTCAAAGTTTAGTCACTTGTGAATACATGTAATACACTTAAAGTTTAGTATCAAAAGCTTATTGTGTACAAGTACATTGGAGGAATGAAAGTATCAACACTTAGAAAAATTTGACAGCCTTTTTGTCATGCAAAAAATCAACTTCATGCGAAAAATCAGTTCACTTGAAAATGAACAGTATGCGAAATGAATACTTCATGCGAAGGTCAACTTTCACGCGAAAGTCAACATAACGCGAAAACTGGTCTCACTTTTGAATTCACGCGAAAACACTTTGCGAAAACTGAATTCAAGCAAAATTGTATTTCACGCGAAACCAATGTTCACGCGCGAATCAGTTTCACGCGACAACCATTTTTCGCGTCTGTTCATTTCTACGCGATTCGCACAACAGTGACTTTCAAATTAACCGTTCAAATATCGATTTTGATCCATGAAATGCAGTTCATTGCTGTCGCCTAAGTCTATTAGGTGTCTTACATCGTTTAATTTCTACTTTAAAGTCCTTTTTGTAAGATTTTTGGATCAAGATGTTAGGTTTCCCTTAGCATTTCAAATCTACAGTAACCCAATCAACCATGTTATACCTGTAAGTCACAATCTGAGAGTAATGCTAACGAAATATGGAACACAATCACAACAAGAGTAAGATGATGACAGTTTTTGGTGTATGCGAAAAGAGATTTCGGATGATGTGCGAAAAGGGTTTTCGGGTGTGAGTTTGAGCGAAATGTGATTTCGTCTCGAACAGTGTGATATTTAAACCCCTGACAAGTCACGCGAAAACTCCTTTCGCGAAATAGCCTCTTTCGCGTGACTTCCCTTTGTCGCGTGACTTCCCTTTGTCGCATGACTTCAAAGTTTTCAAATTTTTCAACTTTTAAATCTTTTCAAATCTTTACACAACTTTCAATCTTTTTATTTTCAATGAATTAAGTCAACATAAAATGTTATTTACCAAGTGACCAATTAATTTAATGAATCTTCAATTTTCAAAAATTTTCTTGTTATTTATTTGTCCTAAAAATAAAACACTATAAAAGTGAAATAAAAACAGACACTTTATACAACATAACAAAATAATGAAAACAATTAAAGAATCAAGATCGGATTTGCTTGTTTTTGTAAGAATTTTCATAATGAGATCATATAGTTCTTTGTCAAGTTAAGACTCTGTCCGGCTTTATTTAAAATAACTGGTTAAGTTGATTGTCAATATCTGTTGTCCTCTTTAAACTTATACTTCATGTTTTACTCAGAAACATAATGAGTGATATATATTACGTTTTGTGTTGATTTAATATAATTCAGTGGATCCCACAATCAGAACTTCTGTAAGGTAATTATTATCCTTCAAGACACTATCGAGATTTTCAAGTCACCCCAATTTGACTTAAACCATGCATTGATGATCAGTGATACCATTTATTGTATTCCTAAATATAACTATTTGAGCATAACTAGCCTGAGAAATATTTCTTAACCCGGAATATTAACAAGTTTAAGGACTTACTGACAGCCATCCGGACTTACGTCTGCCCTCTCAAGATGTTTAGGACTTACAAGCCATTCGGACTTACATGCCCCATCTTTCGATTTTGCCTTCCAAAGTTAAAAACTATTCTCAAAATAGAAAATATATACCATATAGTATGTATGTCTTTTTGACATATCTTTTGATTTGTTGTGCTTCTTGGCATCTTATATCCTATATGGCCCTTTCCTTTTGGCATCTTTTTGCTCAATTATTTTCTTTTTGTATTTTTCTCTTTTTGTTTCTTTTTGTATTTTATCTTTTATATATATATAGTTATGATAATCACTGAATCAATCACATACAGGCTTGAGTATGACAAGATTATATCTCTCAGTCTGTGTTAGAACATTTTTGGTACATAATCCTGATATGTTCCCCACTAAATCATATTTCTTTAATTCAAGTATAATCACTCAATTATGATCTTTTCATTTCTGAAAGCAAAGCCTATTGACATATCAAACATAATCCAAGTGTATTCATATTTATGCCTTTGAAAGTACTTATACTCGTTTTGAACTTTGTAATATCATTTCTCATTTTCAGTATGAAAATTTCTTCTTTTGATTTTGGCAATCCTTTGATCTTAACTCCCCCTAAGACCAAAAATATTTTTCAGAACTTGTTTTACTAATTTTCTCCCCCTAAAATTGTGATTGTTCTTTCAAGAAAAAGAAACAATTGCAATTTTATTCTTTATTAAAAACTGAAAAATTCTTTTGTGAAGATTCATTAAACCAATTTATCCAAAGTTAATCATTCCCAATGATTGCACAAGGAAATCAAATCGAGAATGATCAAACGCCTTGGTAAATAAATCAGCGATATTTTCAGTTGACGGCACTTGTTTTAGATGAATAAGTTTACGATTAAAACAATCGCGGATAAAATGGATGCGGATGTCAATGTGTTTAGTTTTAGAGTGTTGAATGGGATTTTTCACGATCTTTAGTACTGCCGTGTTATCACACCAAATTGGTGTGTCATAAATGTTGAGACCATAATCGAGAAGTTGTTGCTGAATCCAGACAAGCTGGGAACAACAGCTCGAAGCAGCCACATATTCAGCTTTGGCAGTGGATGTGGAGACAGTGTTCTGCTTCTTACACTGCCAAGAAATGAGTCGGTTACCCAAAAATTGACATCCTCCTGTGGTCGATTTCCTGTCTAAGTTACAACCACCATAATCACTGTCAGTATAAGCATATAAATTGAAATCGGAATTTCGAGGATACCAAAGACCAAGTTTAGGTTGACCCTTGAGATACTTGAAAATCCGCTTGACAGCTTTCATGTGTGATTCCTTTGGATCACTTTGATAGCGGGCACACTGACAAACAGGGAACATGATGTCCGGCCTGGTTGCAGTGAGATACATGAGGGAACCAATCATCGATCTATAAAGATGTTGATCAACTGATTCTCCTAATGGATCCGGAGTAAGAGTAGGACGAGAAGCCATTGGAGTTGGAGCTACTTTGGAATCTTGAAACTTGTATTTCTCAAGAATTGTCTGAACATACTTTTCTTGATGGATGAGAATACCAGTCTCAGATTGAGTAACTTGAATACCCAAGAAAAAAGAAATTTCTCCAAGGGAACTCATTTCAAATTTCTTCTTCATCACTGCTTCAAACTCCGTGCACATACTTTCATTAGTAGAACCAAAAATGATATCATCGACATAGATTTGAACCAAAATGATATCATCGCCTGATTTTCGTATGAATAAGGTTTGATCAATTGCACCTCTTGAATAACCATTTGCAAGCAAATGTTCAGTCAGAGTTGCATACCAAGCACGAGGTGCTTGATGTAAACCATATAGCGCCTTATCCAACTTATATACATAATCAGGATGATCTGGGTCTTCAAATCCAGGAGGCTGACAAACATAGGTTTCTTCCTTCATTTCTCCGTATAAAAATGCAGTCTTAACATCCATCTGGTACACCTTGATGTTCATGTATGAAGCAAAGGCTAAAAAGATGCGTATTGCTTCTAGTCTTGCAACTGGAGCATACACTTCTTCATAATCCAATCCTTAAACTTGGTAAAATCCCTGCACCACAAGACGTGCTTTATTCCGAACTATAACACCTTTTTCATCCGTCTTGTTTCTAAAAATCCACTTTGTCCCAATCGGAAGCTTATCCTTTGGAAGTTCAACAAGATGCCAAACATTGAGTTTCTTGAATTGCATCAACTCATCTTGCATTGCTTCTATCCAGCTGTTTTCTTTGAGTGCCATTTCCACATTCTTGGGCACTATTTGTGATAGAAAGCAAGCATATAGACATGTGTTGATTGCCCCTGATTGACTTCTGGTAATTACACCTTCGTGCAACGGACCAATGATTGCTTCAGTGGGATGAGTTTTATGTATTCTCAATTGAGGAATCTCATCTGCAACCATTCCATCTTCCAAATTTGTAATATGTTCAACATTATCAAGAGCTTCTTCAGAGTGTTGAGATTGATACACAATAGTTTCTTCAAGTGTGTCATCTGAAACATGAGTTTCAGAAGCATTAGACACATTTGGAGATTCTTCAAATGGAACTTGAATGATTTCTATTGGTGTATGTATAGTCTCTGAAGAAGATGAAGATAATGGAGAACTCAAAGATTCTTCTAGCTCCTGAGTAGGAATTTGTTCTGAAGGAACATCTAATGACTCAGAAAAGGCAGATACTGGTACAGAAGCTGTAGGAATATCTTTGGATGATGAAGTAGCAGCAGAATCATCAGATATCAAAGATGAAATGTCCTCAATGATTTTGTTGTCCAAGGAGATTGCTTGAGAAGTAGAATCTGCAGATGAAATTTTAAAATTTATGAAAAAAGATTCATAATCATAAACCCATGAAGGAGCTGAACCTGCATCAGTTATGTTAAGCTCGTGCCAATCAATGTTAAATGACTCGACTATTTGTCTAGTTCTTTTATTATAAACACGATATGCAACTTTATTGGCAGCATATCCCACAAAGTAACAATAATCAGCCTTTTCAGAAAATTTTGAACTGGATTCAGTTGTATGCAACAAATGCAACAACAACCAAAAGCTTTAAAATATTTAACTTTGGGTTTGTGTTTATAAAATATTTCATATGGAGTCTTATTTAATCTTTTGTTGATTAAAGCATGATTTTGAACATAACATGCAGTATTTACTGCTTCAGCCCAAAAGAACAAAGGTAATTTGGCAGCAGAGATCATCGTTCTAGCAGCTTCAATCAATGTTCTATTTCTTCTTTCTGCAACTCCATTCTGTTGTGGAGTGCCAGCAGCACTGAATTGTCTGGCAATTCCCTTGGATTCACAAAACTCATTCAGAGTTTGATTGCAAAACTCTGTCCCATTGTCACTTCTGATGCATTTTACCTTTTTCTCTGTCTGATTCTCCACCAAAGTAATGAACTTGATCAAAAGGTGTGGAGTCTCATCCTTAGATGCTAAGAAAAACACCCAAGTAAATCTAGAAAAGTCATCAGTAACAACCAGACAGTAAGATCTTCGACCCAAACTTAAAACACTTACTGGACCAAAAAGATCCATGTGTAAGAGTTGTAAGATTGATTCGACTGAGTTGTGTGCAACTAGTTTGTGAGGAAGTTTATGTTGTTTACCCTTTGAACATGACAAACAATGTTCATTTAATTGAAATTCTTTTTCGGGTAAACCAATAACATGATTTCCACGTACAAGTTTATTCATGTTTTTAAGATTGACATGTCCTAATCGACGATGCCATAACATGGAATCATTCTCCGAGGCTTTGGATAATAAGCAAGAAGCTGTTACCAAGGAAGTAGAACAATGCATATCAAGAAGATATGTGTCATTGTCTCTCGGAGTCCTCATCAAAACCCATTCATTTGGAACAACAAAACCTGGTTTTAATATTAAGCATTCGTTATTAGTAAAGTGTGTAGAATATCGTTTGTCACATATTTGAGACACACTTAGCAGGTTATGTTTTAATTCCTCAACAAAATTAACATTCTCAAAACTAAGGACGCCATTTGTAACTGTACCACGTTTTGTAATTAGTCCTCCTCTATCTCCTGCAAATATCACTCTCCCTCCGTTGTATGATTGCACATCTTGTAGTAGTGATAAGTTACCCGTCATATGTCTTGAACAACCGCTATCTACATGCCATAGACTTTCAGTAGTCTTTTGCGGTTGTCCCTGCATTCGTAACAAAATTACTTAGATTTTGGTACCCAAGTTAAACAAGACTTGAGCACATTTTGTGTTGCAGTAAGACAAAATGATTTGATATTATTATATTTGGTTTGCACATCATTCTTTTCATTTATGCTTTTAATCTTGACATTTTCTATTACATCATTAGTCAAATTCTTATCCCGTTTGTCATTAAAACCATTAACAACCTTTGATTTCATATTATTTGAAAATTTTCCACGAGTGAAAAACATTTTTCTATTATGAGAAATAGAATTATGAAATCTTTGTTTACTTAATAATTTTTGTCTAAAAGGACACTTATTTTCCAAATGATTTGTGTTTCCACACTGATAGCATCTCTTTTGTTGTGTGTGGAAAACAAACTGTGGATGGCAATTATAAAAATTGTCATAAAAACCAAAGTCAGATTGACTAGGTTTAACTTTCTCCACAGTCTTTCGAATCTTTGTCTCGTTTGACAATTGCAAATTCATCTTTTGCAGATTCGAGGAAATCGAGGAATTATGACCACTTTGGATTGGAGATTTGACAGTTTTGACTTTTGGAATTGGTGATGTTGGAATAGGAACAGTCTTTGATTCTGCTGGAGTAGGACCAGACTTTGAATTTGCTGGAGGAGGACCAGGCTTAGATATACGAATTTGTGCTGGAGAAGAACCAGGCTTTTGAATTTTGAGATTGAATGCAGAAGAATCATTCACTTGCAAATCTGGGCTACACATATCTTTATTCACAAGGTTAGCATTATAATGAAGTTTATTTTTAAAGAATCGAGAATTCGTTTCTTTAAAAATATGCTCTTCATTTTCAATTACACCCTTAGAAACAAATCTACTTTTAAAATCCTTTTCAATTCTTTCTTTTTGATTTGCCCTTTGATTTGCATTCAAATTATTTTTACTATTAGATTTCAACTCATTCAAATCAACCTTCTTTTCATTTCCAGACAAATTTTGTTTACAAGCAGATTGTAAAACTTTTACATTCTTATTTTTCAAACATTCATTCTCATTCTCTTCCTCACTCTCACTCTCCTAATCTTCAACCAACCCATCCACCTTCAATTTATCTGCAAAAAGATTTTCAGGTGATTGTTTAGGTTTGGGTACTATGATAGGATCAACAGATAAATTTATTTTGACTGAAGGTTTTAAGTCTTGAGATGGAGAGAATCCAATTCCATAGACCATATCAGAATCATAAATGTTATCAGATGATGGTAAACATGAGTAATCATGATTAATTGGAGGAGCAATGTTAGAAAATCCAACACCATATTTTCCTCCTTTGATCTTCTGAGTCATTTGTGACTTGATTATTCCTTCAACCATTGTTGATGAAAGTTCAAATTTCTCAACAGTCAATTTAACCGTGGCTAATTCACTGTTGAGTCTATTAATTTCTAGAGCGAGTTCATTGTTTCTATTTGTTAAGTCATTATTAGTACATTCTTTATCATGAAGATTTAATTTTAAATTATATATTGTTTTGTTTAAACCTTCAAGTTTTTCTTTAAAAATCCTTTCATTTGACTTGTGTTTGTGAGCTTGATACTTAAGTTTTTCAACTTCCATTATCAGGCTCTCATTGTGAACTCTGTATCGTTGAACTTTCTCAACACATAAATTTTTGCACAAACCATCATATACCTTGGGTTCAGAAGCTTCCCTTTCAGCCTTTTCTTCCTTCTTGACCATGAATGCTTTTAATTCAGCAGCTGGTTCTTCCACTGGAGCAACATCAACAGTCTTTTGATCAACACATGGGCTTTTGACTGGAGACTCAACAGTGTACTCATCAATCACACTTTCTTCTTCACCAACCTTCTCAACCTGATCTTCCTTCTCAACTGTCTCCTTTTCTTCAACTTTCTTAACTTCTCCTTCAGTATTCACTTTCTCCACTTCAACTTTTTCCCTCTCTTCTTCCACTGTAGCAAACAAACCCTCCAACAGATCATCAGACACAAATTCAGCAAACAGATTCTCTTCTTCTTCTGGTTCTGGAACAATCTTTGCGATAAAGGCAGTAGACAAATGTAGATCAAGGGCTTCCATTTGATTCGACCAATCATATTCAGCATTGGTTTGAGAAACTAATGCTTTATTACCACCTGAAGTACTTGCCTTGTCTTTCTTTGGCTCTATCTCCACAGTCACCATCTTCTTTGGGCCTTCATTCTGACCTGTCTTTGGTTCAGTACACTCTCTAGCGAAATGACCTGGTTTGTCACAGTTGTAACACCTCAGGTTAGTCTTGTCAAAACCGATTTTGCTAGAGTTGTTGATGCCAAACATTTTCCTCCTAGTTCGTCTGGCAAAGTTCTTAGCCCTGTAAACAACCATGGCCATTTGATATTTGATGTCATTCTCTTCAACATCATCAGGATTGACTTGTTGAAGATCATCAACCAATACATTTGGAGCAGTAAGTCTTCCGGCCATGAAAGCTTCATAACTTGACATGAAAGTGGTGAAAAGAGCAAGATGCTCCTCAGCAATCTGAACAGTTTGCTTTGATGGACTAGTGGTAGCAACATAAGCATGTTGACCACTCTGAGAATCTTGAGATTGAGAGACTTGTTGATGGATGATGGGGGAATAATGTTGAGCAGCTGGAACATTAACTTGATGGGTTATTGCTGGTTGCATATAAGAAGATGCTGCACTTTCTGATTGTTGTTGCTGACACATTTGTGTATAACTGACATAGTAATTTGGATTACTAGCCATCTTTGCATAGAGAGCAGTTCCTTCAGCACCCAGAGAACTGAGATGATTAGCAGCTCGCTGCTTATCATCCATAGCATAAGACTTGATAGTTGAAATGAGATCGGTGAACTAAAGAGTATACAAGTCTTTGGTTCTCTTTATCAAAGTACAGTTGTTATTCCAACTGTATGGAAGTGAATTGAGCAACTTCTTGTTCACAGTAATGGGTTCCAGAGTAATACCCGCACTCTTCATCTTTGTTACCAGTCTAACAAACCTGGCCATCTGAACTTCCAGCTCTTCACCAACAATATGATTGAACATGTTGAATTCTTGGTTCAACATATCCTTTTTGCTCTCTCTCATATCTTTGTTTCCCATAATCTGAGACTCCAGAGCATCCCATAGTACTTTAGCACCCCTGAACTCTTGAAACTTTTGTGAGATCTCAGTAGTAAGAGCCATTGTGATTGCAGCATACGCTTTATCATCCAGTTCCAATCTCTTGATGTCGTCTTCATCCCACAAATGTTCAGGTTTCTGAACCATTTCTCCTTTATCATTTTTGTACAACGGAATGTAAGGACCATACTGGATTGATCTCCACATCTTCGGTTCCGTGTAAATAACATATCTCTCAAATCGGAAAGCCCAATCAGAATAATCATCTTCACAGAGAAGCCTCGGTGGCTTGTTACCAGTACCAATTTCCGTGTCTAGATGAAGTGATGCAGTAAGATGCTTCAAATTCGGTGTTGTTGAAGCCATAGTGATCAGAAAGGCAAAAATAGGTTTCGTGCGAAATAAGAACTCGTGCGAAAAGTGTTTTCGCGCGGCACAATTTTTCGCGCAAGACAGCAGTGTGTGCGAAATCGCACAAAAAGGTGATCTAACTGTCTGAGCGAAAAACCCTGTTTTCGCGTGCGAGAACTTGCAGATCAAGCGAAAACTTCGATTTTGTGCAGTAACAAATTTCCAACCGTTTGTTCACGCGAATGTCACCTCCAATTCACTGATTAGTTTTGATTAAACCCATTTTAATCCAATTTTAATGAATTTAAGTCAATTTTAAGCTTAATTTTGTTTAAAATTCACTTAAAGTCCACTAATTCAGTTCAATTCGGTCCAAATCAGTCCAAAACCTCCAAAATCGAGCAGCATAACATTGCCATTTCAGAATCTAAAGTGATCAATGTAGAATTCTTCAAAAACAAGTAGAAAATTATCCAAATCTTCTCCAAATCGTGGTTCAAGAGCCTAATGCTCTGATACCAATTGTAAAACCTCTGAAATCTCCCAAGAAAACAATAACACACGATCTCAATCACGTGAATGCGGAATGTAAACGTGATTGGATAGAAAAGAAGATTGGATTGAACTTAAAATGCTTCTTCGATTGAATTGAACAACCTATAAAAGGTCTTGTGCCGTTTTCGCACAGTACAGTATAATAATGAATGAAAAGCTTAATTACAAAAACGAAAACAAGCTATTTATACAAAACATGGAGTTCTCGCGCGACACGCTTTTCGCGTGGAACAAGCTTTCGCACGGCTTCAATCTCTCGCGTGGATTCCTTTCTCGCGTGAGATCTGCTTCTCGCGTGGGAACTGCATCTCGCGTAGCTTCTGCTTTTCGCACAGATCAGACTTTCGCATATGATGTTTTGCCGAGCCTTGATTTATCTTCTACAATAAGGATTGGATCTATCATGGTGAAAGTTTAATTTCTGAAGTTGTGGTTGTAAATGATGTTGAGCCAACGAACGAAATGGCTGACGTTATCGAAGTCGTTATGGAAGAGAGTAGTGGTGTCCGTGATGATTTTGAGGACTTGTTAGAGGAAGTTCAATCAGAATTATATCATGGTTGTACTAAGTTTTCTTCTCTTGACTTTTTAGCAAAGCTTATGAATATTAAGGTGAAAAATAAATGGACCAATAGCTCATTTGATGAGCTCCTTGAGTTGTTGCAGTCTTCACATCCTGAAGGTAACAAAATTCCCTTTTCTCACTATGTAGCTGATGCGCGGGTAAAAGCTCGGGTTTAAAAGTATAAAATGGCATATTTATAGCATAACTTCGAGTTCAAATGATCTATGTTGATGTGTTTTGTGTTTCTTAGGCCCGGAACGATTAAGAGTACACTTCGGGGGTCATACGGGATGTCGGAATGGAGCCCGGAACAGTCGGATACGCGAAACAAACAAAAGGGAAAAAATGCTGTTTCTGGAGCAAGTCGCCGACGCCCTAATAGGGTGTCGCCGACGCCTTCTAGTTTGTCATATCGGATTTTTAATGCCCACTTGTGTTGTTTGAGTTGTTTAAAACGGGAATCTTCAAGTGGCACTAAAGGGGGGCATATAATAGGGAAGAAAGTCAGGGAAAAGGGAGAGCAAACATCATTGAATCATCTTTTCACTTGTTTTTGTCTCCAAGATCCAAGATTAACCACCATCTTCATCTCTCCATTCTTCATCATCATCTTCATCTCTCCAACAACATTCATCTTCATACAACCATCCATCGAAGTTGAAGGAAGAAACTTTTACAAGTGAAGCTTTTCATCATCAACATAAGTCAAGCAAAATCCAAGTGACATGGAATTACAAACAAGATCATCACCCGGAATCCAAGTCTCAAACAACATGAGAGGCTAATCTTCTTTGGGTTTTCCCCCGGTTTGAATATTGTAAGACTATGGTTTGTTAACTTTGAAAACTAGATTGCATCTTTGTGTTTTGTATTTGATTGCTTGAAACATTTATGTTAGTATTTTGATCTTAACTTGAATTCCCAAATTGCATGAATGAGTATGAAATTTGTCTTTGAGAAATGGAGTTGGTCATGTGTGCTATGTAGATGTAGAGTTTGAATGTTCATGTGTAATGAAGTGTATTATTGTCCGTAATTAACGTTGACAATTCTTGACACCTAAGCCTTGTAACGATGAACTCATTAGCATAAATCATACCTTTGATGCAAGTTAGTTGGATTGGTAGAACCATAACCTTAGGATATCAACCGGGGGTGAACCTTATTATTAAACTTAGTATTGTCAACCATTGTTCTAAGTTCTCAAGTTCTATTAATCATTCTTAAGTAACAATTTTTGTTTTGCTCAATTCTTTGTGTTGGACAAAGTTTCAACACCATTTCAAGTAAACATATAAATCTTTTATAAACAAAATAGCAAGCTTCATAATTAATTTGTTAGTCCAATTCAAGTCTAAACACAAACCACATACTCCTTGTGATTCGACACCCTTCTTACCATTTGCTACATAGTTTTGGTATTAAGGAACTATATAAATACTATCTTTGACTAGTGCACGCGACAAGCCGGTCAAATTTTGGCGCCGTTGCCGGGGAGTAGTGCGCTTTGTGTATAGAATTGTGTTGACTAGTTTGTAATTTTCTGTTTAAGTGTTTGGTTATTTTTGCATCATTCTTTTTCCCTTGTTATGCTGGTTGTGTTATTTGTGTAGATCACAGGTAGTGCATGCATACTAGAGCATCCGGAAGAACCTCTCCGTTGGTGTTTGAACCGGAAATTGAACGTTTTGCAAGAAGGAACCGAGCCAACCAAATGGAGGGAGGTAGTAACAACCGACCCCCACAACAACACCACATTCCACAAAATCCACCACCACCACCCACTAATGATCGTAATCCCAACCCAAACCGTAGACAAGCTCATAGCCATAGTAACCCACTTTTTGAACATGTGAACCAAAACCCCATGGGTCGCTTTGGCCCACCAAACTTAGACGAGCTAAGAAATGCCATTCATGAGGATGAGCCATTTAGTGTTCCATCTTACCAATCACCCGAACGGGTGAGTGTTCACACCTATCACACGGGTGATAGTGATGATTATGAGTATGACAATGAAGGCAATGGGGGGTTCTACAATGAAGGAGGGTATGATGGTGATTATGGCTACCAAGGTGATAATTATGATGAATGGAACCATGGGTACATGGAGAATGAGAACTACAACTACAACCGTCAACATAGACAAAACCAATTTAGGAATCCAAACATGAATGCCAACCCAAACCAAATTCCTCAGTTTGTCGGTGTAGCTAATCAAGGACCACAAAGAAGATACCCATTGCATCAAGAAGTGAATGGTCCTCCACGTCAACAACCTCAACGAGCTAGAACACAAGGTGTAAATGGTAGGTTCCGACCCATCATATCGGACAATGTCTCTCCTATTGTTCCACCAATTCCGGGAAGGCGTTCATTTGATTGTAAGCCCAACTACATCAACATCTTACCTCATTTTCATGGCATGTCAACGGAGGAGCCTTACACACACATATCTGAATTCTCCGACATATGTGGCACAATTGGAGGCCACAACTTCTCACAAGATGAGGTGCGTTTAAGATTGTTCCAATTTTCATTGAAGGACAAGGCAAAGCAATGGTTTTTAACCTTGCCGGCTAATAGTATTCGAACATGGGGAGAAATGCAACAAGTCTTCCTTGACGAATACTATTCAATGGCCAAAACGGATGAAATGAGGGATGAGATCCGGACATTCCAACAACAATCCGGAGAACCACTTCATGAAGCTTTTACTCGTTTCAAAGAGTTGATAAGAAAATGTCCACATCACCAAATTGAACTTTGGGAGTTAGTGAAGATTTTTGTGAATGGATTGACAAAAGAAGAAAGGAAGTACCTCAAGTCTACTAGCAATGGAACCTTGTTGAATAACCCCGAGGAAGAGGATTGGGAATTCCTTGAAAGGATGAGTAAGAACTCAAGAGCCGAAGAATCCGCGGATAGGAAAGCAAAGCACCCTATTCCAAAATCCACCTCCGACATTGATTCAAGTGCAAAGGATCGAATAGCTGCGTTGGAAAGAGAGTTAGCTCGCATGAAGAAGAAGGATGTAAATGCGGTTCAATTCGCGGTTTGTGAAGAATGTGGGGACATTGGTCATAGAGCCGATAGTTGTCAAGTAAACATGGCTCAAGGAACCGAAGAGGTGAATCAAGTTTATGGAGACCGGAAGCCTTTTGACATGAACTCCAACACTTATCATCCAGGTTTGAGGAACCATCCCAACCTTAGGTATGGCAATCCTTCCAACCAAATGAACCCAAACTTTCAACCGGCTAATCAAGGTGGACAAGGCTATCAAAACCGCCAAGGGAACAATCAAGGGGGAAACTTCAATCAAGGTGGCTACCAAAGGAATAACTATAATCAAGGAGGTAATCAAGGCTACAATCGGGATGGTAACTTCCAAAGAAATTACAACAATAATCAAGGTGGACCATCGGGAAGCCAAGGTGGTGGAGATGATTCGTTGAATGCAAAGTTAGATGCTCTTATGAATATGGTGAAAGAATCTAACAATGACATCAAGGAGATGAAGAGAGCAAATGAAGTAAGAGACAAATCACATGAAGCTCTCACAAGGCAAGTTGGTCAACTAGCCGAAGATTTGGGCCGACTTAAGGGAAGCGGTGGAAGATTGCCAAGTGATACAACCGTGAATCCACAACATCAAGGCTCAAGTTCTAAAAGCACACGCGAGGTATCAATTAATAAACTTACTTTGCGTGATGGTAAGATAATTGATAATGGTGTTAAACCACCACCACCTCAATTTGTTAAAGGGGTGGTGGAAGATGTTACTGATGAAAGTGACGATGAGGGTGAAAGTAGCCAAACGGGTCAAAATGAAAATTTTTCTGAAAAATCTAAAACCAAACCCGTTGAGGTTACACAAACTCCTAAGGCTAAGGAAAAGGTGGTGGAGGGTAATACCGTCCCTTTTCCCGAAGCTCTTAAGGCACCCTTACAAAAAGTGGTAAAGAAAAGAGGTCCACAACAAGATGAAATGTGGGAAATTTTTAAACAAGTGAAGATTAATTTACCACTTTTAGATGCAATCAAACAAGTTCCTTCATATGCTAAGTATTTAAAAGAACTGTGTACCCAAAAGAGAGCTCACAAATTCCCTAAAAAGCTTGATTTGACTGAAAATGTGAGCTCTATTCTTTCGGGTGCCCTTCCACCTAAGCTACAAGACCCGGGAGCGCCCATTATACCTCTTCAAGTGGGAGAATTCAAAATGACAAGGGCACTCTTGGATCTTGGTGCTAGTGTAAGTATTTTACCGGGTAGCTTGTATGACCAATACGACTTTGGTCCGCTTCAAGAAGCTAAGACCACCGTGGTATTAGCCGATTTAACACCCAAGCTTCCCCGTGGGATAATTACCGATGTGATAGTAAAAGTTGAGAATTTTTATTATCCGGTGGACTTTTTAGTACTTGATTATGTTTCCATAGATCAAACCAAACAACCTACGGTTATCTTAGGTCGACCATTTTTGGCAACTTCAAATGCTCAAATTAATTGCAAAACGGGAACGGTTGACATGACATTTGGTAACAATAGGTTGAGACTTAATGTATTTTCAGGAATGACTAACCCTCCTATCAATGATGAATGCTACATAGCCGACATTATTGATGAGTGTATACCTCTATGCGACATGGTCGTTGAAGAGGAAAACACAATGGAGGATTGTTTCATGTTTGACAGGTTGAGAGTGGAAACTGAAAAGCAATTAGAGGAGGAAGAAAAGGAAATAATGAGTGCTGCCATGAGGAGTGAACGACCACCATGGTCGGTTCAAGTGGAGCCACTACCCGAGAAGATTGACACCGGGTTGAAACCTTCATTGCAAGAACCACCACAAGTTGAATTGAAAGAATTACCAAAGCATTTAAAATATGCTTTCCTTGGTAAGAATGAAACTTTACCTGTTATTATTGCTTCTAATCTATCCATTGAACAGGAAGGTGCGTTGATGGAAGTGTTGATTGCTAACAAGGAGGCAATTGGATGGACTATTGCGGATCTAAAAGGAATTAGCCCCTCAATTGTTATGCACAAAATCATCACGGATCCGGAAGTCAAACCATCACATGATGCCCAACGAAGGTTGAACCCGAACATGAGAGAGGTAGTCAAGAAGGAGGTATTGAAGTGGCTAGATGCAGGTATCATCTTTGCAATCTCTGACAGTACTTGGGTGAGCCCTACACAAACTGTACCAAAAAAGGCGGGCATCCAAATTGTTAAAGATGACTCAGGTAATGAGGTAGCTACCCGGCCAGTAACCGGTTGGAGAATTTGTATTGACTACAGGAAATTGAATGCTGCTACCTCAAAAGATCATTTCCCCTTACCATTTATTGATCAAATTGTTGAGAAACTATCAGGTCAGAAATTTTATTGCTTTTTAGATGGTTATTCAGGTTATAACCAAATAGCTATTCATCCTGAAGATCAAGAAAAGACTACATTTACTTGCCCTTATGGCACGTTTGCATTTAGGCGAATGCCCTTTGGGTTATGTAATGCCCCTGCCACCTTTCAAAGGTGTATGATGAGTATCTTTTCAGATATGGTAGGGGAGTCATTAGAAATCTTCATGGATGATTTCTCAATTTTTGGCACATCTTTTGAATTATGTTTGCTTCAATTAGAAAAAGTTTTAAGAAGATGTGTTGAAACCAATTTGGTCCTTAGTTGGGAAAAGAGCCATTTTATGGTTCAAGAGGGGATAGTATTGGGTCATGTTGTGTCTAGCCGTGGGATAGAGGTAGACCATGCCAAAGTGAAGGTTATTTCCACTTTACCTCACCCCACTAATGTTAAGGGCATTAGATCATTCCTGGGGCATGCCGGTTTTTATAGAAGATTCATAAAGGGATTTAGTGTCATAACCAAACCATTGTGTAATCTATTGTTAAAAGATGCCCCATTTGAGTTTAATAAAGAATGTGTAAAAGCCTTTGACATTTTGAAGCAAAAATTAATTGAAGCTCCGATCTTGCAATCACCTAATTGGAAATTGCCTTTTGAAATAATGTGTGATGCAAGTGACTATGCTATTGGTGCTGTCTTGGGTCAACGGGTTGATAAGAAACCCGTTGCCATATACTATGCAAGTAAAACTCTCTCAGATGCCCAATTGAATTATACAACAACTGAGAAAGAATTACTTGCGGTGGTATATGCTTTAGATAAATTTCGGTCCTATATATGGGGTAGCAAGGTTATTGTCTATTCTGACCATTCTGCTGTTAGGTACCTCATGGAGAAAAAGGACGCGAAACCAAGGTTGATTCGTTGGATTTTGTTATTGCAAGAATTCAATCTTGAGATCCGAGACAAGAAAGGGAGTGAAAATGTAGTAGCAGATCACTTGTCAAGAATTCAACCGGTGGAAGAAGATACCACATCAGAGATAAATGAACAATTCCCGGATGAACACATCATGTCTATCACCACCAATAACCCCTGGTACGCTCATTTTGCAAACTATTTGGCTGCAGGTACATTGCCGGAAGGATGGAGTAGAAGAAAGAAACAACACTTCAAGGCTCAAGCAAAACATTACATTTGGGATGAACCGGACCTTTTCAAAGTTGGAGCCGACCAAATCATCCGAAGATGTCTACCGGATGAGGAGATCCCATGTGTATTGAGCATGCTTCACGAATCGGCATGCGGAGGACATTTCAGTGGACAAAAGACGGGTCACAAAGTCCTTTCTTGTGGTTTTTATTGGCCGACCATCTTCAAAGACTCCCATGAATTTGCCAAGAATTGCATAAGATGCCAACAAATGGGGAGTCTGACAAGAAGAGATGAAATGCCTATGCAACCAATTGTGGTGGTGGAAATCTTTGATGTTTGGGGCATTGACTTCATGGGCCCTTTTCCAAACTCTTTTGGTAATCTTTATATCTTGGTGGCGGTCGATTATGTCTCTAAATGGATAGAAGCAATCGCCACCAAGACCAATGACCATAAGGTGGTATGCAAGTTTGTCCAAACCAACATTTTTTCAAGATTTGGTATCCCTCGCGTGATAATAAGCGATGGGGGATCGCATTTCAAAAACTTCAATTTTGGCAAACTTCTAAAACGCTATGGTGTTGACCATAGAATTGCAACACCATACCATCCACAAACAAGTGGACAAGTAGAGGTTTCTAATAGGCAAATCAAAGAAATTTTGCAAAAAACGGTACGACCCGATCGAAAGGATTGGTCAACTAAACTAGATGATGCATTGTGGGCGTATCGTACCGCTTACAAGACGCCTATTGGAACCACTCCCTACCGGTTGGTCTATGGAAAGGGTTGTCATTTACCTGTAGAATTAACTCATCGTGCCTTGTGGGCAATTAAAAATGTTAATATGAATTATGAGTGCGCAGGTAAACAAAGACAACTGGCGCTGAATGAGTTAGAGGAAATAAGGGACGAAGCCTATGAAACAGCATCCGCATACAAGGACAAGATGAAGCGGGTTCATGATGCCAAGCTTCGTTTGAAGGAATTCAAGCCCGGACAAAAGGTATGGTTATATAACTCACGTCTGAAGCTATTTCCCGGAAAGCTAAAAAGTAAATGGACTGGTCCATATTTGATCATCCGGGTGGGCAACTTTGGAGACGTGGAGATTGAAGACTTTGATGACCATTTACGGCAAACGGTGAATGGACACCGCCTTAAACCATACCTGGAACCAAATGACATAAATGGGGCGGACAAACAATCCGAGTGCTTGTTGTTGAGCACTCTTGATGAGGTAACGATTTGATCGCAGCACTACAAAGTCCGGCTAACGACAGGTAAACTTAGCGCTGCGTGGGAGGCAACCCACGAGAGGTAACTTGTACATATTTGCTGCTTTGCATTACTTAGTTGAGTATAGACCTTTTCAGCCTTTTTAGAATTGCCAATCCAAATCCAAGTCACAAAATCATGTTGCGCGTGCGACTTGTGTGTATTCGGGACAATACACGTGTGTTCGGGGGGTGATATATATTTAGGTATAAGGTATATATCTACATTTTTTGGATTGTTATTGTTATTATTATTTTTTTGGTGTATGTGTGTTAATTTTATTTTATTTTATTTTTTTTTATTATTTTCATTTTTATTATTTTTTATTTTTTTTGGTGTGTGTTGTGTGATAATTTTTTTATCTACATATTTTTTTTTTACATATTTTTATTTATTTACTTTTTCTTTTATTTATTTACTTTTATTTATTTCCTATGTTGTGTGATATCTACATACTTTTTCTTTTTTTTTTTTTATATGTTGGGTGATAATTTTTTGAAAAAAAAAAAAAAAAAAAAAAATTATAAAAATGGCGATTCTGAAGCCCGTCGCCGACGGGCAAACACAGCGTCGCCGACGCCCCCCGCGTAAATCAGACACCCCGTAGACAGCAACCTAAGGCGTAGACAAAAATTGAGCTTCCAAGCCGCGTCGCCGACGGGCTGTTCTTGCGTCGCCGACGCCCCCTGAATCACAGCCCCATAAAGAAATCGATTTTTTTTCAAATTCTAACTCATTCTCAACCACCCAAACCCTCTTTTTCGAATTTTTAACCCACAACAACACTTATTTCACCCCAAAACACATCCCCACTCCCATTTTCATCCATCAAATCCAACTTTTTCTCTCTTCTACTCCAAATACAACTCAAGAACCCTAAATCCTCCATAACTCAACTTCTTCCAAACTTAACCAAATTCAACCATTCTTGTGTCCAAGGTGTTTAGTTTTTCGTGAGGAACAAAACCCCGAGCATAGATTTTGCTAATTCCTTGTTGTTAAAGAGAAATCTAAGGTGCAAAATTCGGATTTTTGGGTTTTCCTTCAAGAACTTTTCTATTGCAACTTGTTGGGTGAAATTCTAAGCATATAAGGTATGGTTTCTTCTCATTCTATTACTAGCATTACATAGTTGTAGAAATTGTCTCTTGAACATGAATGTGATTAGTGAAACTAGTTTTGACTATGTATGGATTGTGAAGTAGGAACATTTGGTTGAGTTTAGATTATGTATGATGAATATAGATACAAAACAAGTGTGGGGAGAGGGTTCTAGCACAATTACTCTTGAGAAATAGGCATAGAACAAGGATGAAGGTTATGACAATGTGTATACATGGTTGTAAGCATATGATAGTATTTCATGGATAAACATAAAAGAAAACCTCATTGTTGAAAATAAACTTGAAATTTTGAAGATAATGCAACATATTGTTTGTTAAGAACATACTTGTTTATTAAGAATTACAAGGTGACCATATGCTTACAAAACCATGATCTATGCCTATTTGTTGGAATTGGTTGAATGAAAGTAATTAATGGGTGCATTTGGTTGTTGTGTTGTAGTTCAATGGCGAGTAGAAAAAGGAGCAAGGCCTCAAGAGGTGCAAGTTCATCCTCTCGTAGGGTGATGAACTGGGAGCAAGAAAGCTCTGTTACTGAAGATGATGCAAGGCTATTTCATCAAGATTGGACGTGGACACAACATAAGAATGACAGGATCGGGGAGAAATGGGAATCCGACGCCCAAAAACAATTATCCGACTTCCACAATAGAGCTACTGAAATCCGTTTGTGGAAGTGGAAAATGGCAAAGGTCCAATATGGCGTCCCAGGTGTGTGTGTGCCAGAGAGAGTGGTTAACACTGAAGAGCTCTCAAAGATAGGAATAACACAAAAATTTGAAGCTCTAGGGTGGGAGAGAGCTTTAGATTGGTGTGCTGCAAATACACATCGGGTTTATTTGGGGGCGGTGGCTGAATGGATGGCTTCATTAAGATTTGAAAATAAAAGCAGCCATCCATCACAATGGAGGTTATCAGGGGAAACAGGTGCAGGTACTATGGTGATGTCTTTTGAGACGATGAACCGGATCGCCCAATTTGATTCTTTGGGCCAGGGCAACTATTATTACTATAGTATGGATCGATTTTTTTCAAGGCCCGTTCTAGAAGCAGATCCGGTAAATTTAATCAGTTTGACTGTTCCTTTCCGTGAAGGTACTGAACTTGAGAGGAACCACTTATCCCTTGAAGGAAAAATCCTACAAAATATCTCTCTTGAAAATGTAATGGTACGATTGGGAGATCGAGGGAAAGTGAGAACCTGGGACTGCAGAATTTTACACTCTTTGCTTTATGGAAGCCCTAAACTCTCATGGAGACACATAGTGATGATGAATATTTGGGAATCAAGGGAACTATATGCGAGGAAAATGGTCCCATATATTCGGTTGATTAGTGCTATGATCGTGCAACAAGATTGCCTCCCTCCAGAGGCACTCTGGGTCAGTAAACCTTTGGATTTCTTTGATTTTAAGAAGATGAGAGCATCGAAGATCTTTGTTGAACAGCAAGGGTTTACATTTGTTGTCCGGGATACTGAAACCGGACAATCCTTTACTGCAAGAGACCCAGATGCTCCTCCACCGGATGAATTTGAAGCAATGGAGGAAGAAGAGGCACACTCCGAGGAAACAAGGCCCTCAAGAAGGCGAACTGCCCGTCAACATCGAGAGGTGTCTGATAATGTAGCTGAATTCACTGTGAGACGAAGGCAGCCGGGTTGGGAATCTTTGCACGTCGGGCACAGGCAGACATATGATAATGTGTCTGCTTTGATGGGAGAAATGAGAGAAATGGAGGAAGCAAGAAGAGAGAGTGAAAGGGTGTGGAGGCTGCAGCAAGAGGAACATTGGGCACAACAAGAAGCCCGACGGATGGAAAGGGAACAGTTAGAAGACAGGCGTTGGATGGCCCTTGCAACAGCCCAACAAATGGCTGTCAACAACGCCTACATTCTCCAAGAACAGGAAAGGCATCACCGGGATTTTGAAGCAGGTCGAAGCTATCAGGAGTTTACCCCGTGGACGGACTATTCGACCATCAGGGACCAGCCAGAAGAGGTGCAACAGTCAGTGCATTGGCCCCAGGGCGTGGCGTCCAGCTTCATTCCCATTCCTGCGCCACCACCAACTGAAGGGGGAGCATTTGACAACTTCAATGAGATGTTTTCTGCTCTAACTGGCTATCCTTATCAACCATACCCGCCAAGAGATCCAAACGAGCGCTACCAAAGATAGGCGGCGAGGTATGACTTATGTGTTTGTACAGTTTATTTAAATGTTTGAGTGTGTTTGTTTTTTTTTCTGTTCCTTTTAATTCTGTAGTTGTTTTTATTAAGTGGTTATGGGAATTCCACAATTCATGCTAATTGATTGGTTGTCAAAGAGGTGAGAAGCTTGCTTCTACACAAGTTGTTACAATTGCAGGATTTGTGCTACTTGGATTGAAAAGCCAATGCCAAGAAAAAGTGAAGAAATCCAGGTGCACATGTTCCTTTTAGCATGATTATCTTAGTAGTTTGAATAAGTGGAATGTTGTTTTAGGTCGGGAAAACCCTTGGGGAAGAAATTGGTATCACATCCCTTATGTTTTGAAAAGATTTTCACCCACATTGAGGACAATGTTAACATTAAGTGTGGGGATGGGGGAAAAATAGAAAAAATTTTCAAATTTTCAAATACGTCTTGGTCCTCATTTTATGCAAACAACTTCGGTTGTCACCAAAAGATTTTCAAACCGAGAAAATTGGGTAAAAGGTCGTTAGTCATGGTTGCTCCAAATAGTCTCATCAAGTGCCTTTAAAGAAAACTTTAAGTGAGATGCCTAGCTAGTTTTAGCATGCTTTAAAATAGTCACACATGCTACATGTCGGCAACCCATTTCTCCTCCATCATGTGAGTTTTGAGTCATACTTACCTAGATTGCTAGATCACTTACATATATAAAAGTTCATTTGTTGAGTGTGATCATTATGCGATTAATTGGTAGAACTTGTATGGTTTGATACGTGCTAAGACCGCAAAGGAATATGTGAACGGAGATGAAAAGGCATTAGGATCCCTCATTATTCCCTATTACCCATAAAGATTATAAAACTATACCCCTAGTTGCCAATTTTGAGCCTGTTTATGCGAACACAAGTATGTGTAATAAATTGTCCTTTCAATTGTCAACCCACTAGCCGAGCATCAAAGAGTTATCCTATTGAAAATTTTGATGAGAATCCAATTGATTTTGTTTAAGTGTTAGTCAAATTAGTGTTCTTTAGTTATATATAATTGAAAAAAAAAATAAAAAAAAAAATAAAAAAAAAATATAAAAAAATTGAATGATGAAAAAGATATATACATTGTGTTTGAAGAAAAGATGTCAAGAAAAAGAAAAAAATAGAATAAGAAAAGCATTGGGATAGAAATTACCTGAGTGCCATTATTAGTAGTTTGTATTGTTTTGGATTTCTCATCACATTAGCCACTAAATAAAGCCTTATTCCTCACCCAAGCCTAAGCCCAAAAACCATAAAAGACCTTTGATCTGGGAATTATTCCATTAAAGCGGTGGAGGCACGATTGCTTTACAAGCTTATGCTCACATTATTGCATATGGTTTTGAGTGAAAAACATACTAGCACATCACATGCTAGTCCACAAAATAGCCGAGAGGAGCGTATCATTGTGAGGGGCATGAAATATGTGTGCAAGAGTTTAAAGCATGGTAGAATTAATTAGGCAAGTCTTGGTTTGTTATTACATATATCATTCACTTATGGACTTGAGGGGCGGGTATGACTTTGGACCTTAACTTGATAGAAGGTGAGAAATTCTAAATGTCTTGTAATGTTTTGAAAAATATTGAATGATAGTTTGCTTGAGGACAAGCAAAAGATAAGTGTGGGGATGTGATGCGCGGGTAAAAGCTCGGGTTTAAAAGTATAAAATGGCATATTTATAGCATAACTTCGAGTTCAAATGATCTATGTTGATGTGTTTTGTGTTTCTTAGGCCCGGAACGATTAAGAGTACACTTCGGGGGTCATACGGGATGTCGGAATGGAGCCCGGAACAGTCGGATACGCGAAACAAACAAAAGGGAAAAAATGCTGTTTCTGGAGCAAGTCGCCGACGCCCTAATAGGGTGTCGCCGACGCCTTCTAGTTTGTCATATCGGATTTTTAATGCCCACTTGTGTTGTTTGAGTTGTTTAAAACGGGAATCTTCAAGTGGCACTAAAGGGGGGCATATAATAGGGAAGAAAGTCAGGGAAAAGGGAGAGCAAACATCATTGAATCATCTTTTCACTTGTTTTTGTCTCCAAGATCCAAGATTAACCACCATCTTCATCTCTCCATTCTTCATCATCATCTTCATCTCTCCAACAACATTCATCTTCATACAACCATCCATCGAAGTTGAAGGAAGAAACTTTTACAAGTGAAGCTTTTCATCATCAACATAAGTCAAGCAAAATCCAAGTGACATGGAATTACAAACAAGATCATCACCCGGAATCCAAGTCTCAAACAACATGAGAGGCTAATCTTCTTTGGGTTTTCCCCCGGTTTGAATATTGTAAGACTATGGTTTGTTAACTTTGAAAACTAGATTGCATCTTTGTGTTTTGTATTTGATTGCTTGAAACATTTATGTTAGTATTTTGATCTTAACTTGAATTCCCAAATTGCATGAATGAGTATGAAATTTGTCTTTGAGAAATGGAGTTGGTCATGTGTGCTATGTAGATGTAGAGTTTGAATGTTCATGTGTAATGAAGTGTATTATTGTCCGTAATTAACGTTGACAATTCTTGACACCTAAGCCTTGTAACGATGAACTCATTAGCATAAATCATACCTTTGATGCAAGTTAGTTGGATTGGTAGAACCATAACCTTAGGATATCAACCGGGGGTGAACCTTATTATTAAACTTAGTATTGTCAACCATTGTTCTAAGTTCTCAAGTTCTATTAATCATTCTTAAGTAACCATTTTTGTTTTGCTCAATTCTTTGTGTTGGACAAAGTTTCAACACCATTTCAAGTAAACATGTAAAATCTTTTATAAACAAAATAGCAAGCTTCATAATTAATTTGTTAGTCCAATTCAAGTCTAAACACAAACCACATACTCCTTGTGATTCGACACCCTTCTTACCATTTGCTACATAGTTTTGGTATTAAGGAACTATATAAATACTATCTTTGACTAGTGCACGCGACAAGCCGGTCAGTAGCCAAGAAGACATTAAAGAAGATCGGTTTAGGGTATGAGTCGATACACGTGTGCAAATATGATTGTGCTCTTTTCTGGGCAGAAAATCTATTGTTACAAAATTGTCCAGTTTGTAACGAGAGTCGGTGGGTCGATACAAATACAAAGGGCAAAAAGTTACCTCACAAGGTGTTAAGATGGTTTCCTTTAACCCCAGGCTACGCCGCTTGTATTCTTCAAGGCACACTGCAAAAGATATGATTTGGCATAATACCGGACGATCAGAAGATGGTACGATGCGTCATCCTGTTGATGGTTCTTCATAGAAAGATTTTGATATTAAGTACCCTACCTTCTCCAGAGAACCCCGAAACGTCCGCCTAGGACTTGCAGCTGACGGTTTCAATCCATTTGGTAACATGAGTTCGGCTCATAGCACGTGGCCTGTTATACTCACGACATACAATCTGCCTCCATGGTTATGCATGAAGGAGTCGTCATTCATGTTGTCATTGTTGATTCCTGGTCCTAAATCCCCCGGGAAGGACATGGATGTTTTTCTTAGGCCATTGGTGGATGAGCTTAAGCAGTTGTGGGTTTCGGGCGTACGTACTAAAGACATGGCGACAAACACATTTTTCACAATGAGGGCGGCTTTGTTATGGACTATAAACGATTTTCCGGCTCGTAGTAGTCTATCTGGTTGGAGCGGGTAGGGCTACAAAGCATGCCCGACTTGTAACGAAGACACTCCTTCGATGCGTGTCACAAATAAAGTCGTTTATGTTGGTCACCGTCGGTTTTAGATGCAAACCATGAATGGAGAACAAATTTGGACTTCAACGGGGAAGATATAAAACAGTCCTATTTCGTTGCAAATGGTTCGATACTCGAAGGGGTGTTTCATACGATAATAATATCACCAGTATCAACACCGAACGTGAATTGGACAAAGACGATCAAGTCATATTTGCTTCCCAAGCTAAACAAGTATTCTACATCCGAGAACCTTCTCGGAGAAACTAAAGCAATAATCACCGGTGGGTCGTCGAGAATGTTAATCATCGTAAAATTTGGGATCGACCGCCATCCAATGATGAACTCGTGGAAAACATTCAAAATGTTGATAATGAATTAACAGAAGATCTTGACGTCGTTCATAATCATTCTTCATCTAATAATGTACTTTTCATTGACTTCACCAAATACTTTTAAAATGTTGATAATGTCATCGATGGTGAAATTGCAAGTGAAGTTAATCCACCAAATGTTACTGCTAATGTGATGTCTGAGGACGAGGGTGATTATGATGAAGAGGATTTTGATTATGACACTGAGGGGTCTAACAGCGAGACTGAAGTATATGAAGGAGACTCCGATTAAGTATATATTTAATCTAAAACTTTGTAGACATGATATCTTGTTGTAGTTGAAAACTTTATTCTTATTTTAATTTTGATGTTTTATATCTTCTAATTTTTACAGACATGATATCTTTTGGATTGTTTTGATACATCTCATGGCTGATGTAATGAGCCATGGAGGTGATGGCGCGGGGGATCCACCGATTCCTCCTTTTGGTGGGCCCGGAAGCCATCAGTTGGATGGTAAGAATTATATTTTTATGTTTATTTATTTATTATTAATATATATTGTAAGTATTGCTTTTTTAATATAAATGCAGGCTCGCCTTCCTAGAAAAGAAGGGGAAGGCCAAAAATAAAAGTTACACATGAGTAAGAAAAGAAAGGAGGACCTTTATCTCTTCCTTTTGATAGAGCTGCTACATATAGCCCAGTCGATAAACTTAACGATATGTTTGTTCGTGAGGTTGGGATATACATGGAGGCCAATTATCCCTTTAATGTTCGTTCGTGGACTGATCTTTCTGATGCTCAGAAGAATGCGTTGGATGAGCATATGGCTGTAACTTTTATATGTTTTATGTTTATTGTTTGGTATTTATTTAACTAACTTCATTTTGTTTTAACTTAAATGTAGCGACGCTTTGATTTTGATGAGATTTTGCGAGATCGTGAACGTGCTCAGATTGAGGGTGGCATTCGTTCTGTATATCTCAAACGATTCAGAGATCGAAAAAACGTTGCCAAAAGACACTTTGATCGTGTTGGAGGATATGAAGATGTTGAACAAGCAAGGCTCAACCCTCCAAAGGGAATGAATCATGAAAATTGAAGCAAAACAATTGATTTTTTCTCAAGTGACGGACACAGAAAAGCCTCATCATCAAACAAAGCAAACCGGCAACAACAACAATACACTAATCGTGGTGGAACTGCCTCGTATAGTAGTTATTATTACAAGAAGGTAATGATTTAATTATTTGTACGTGTATTGTAGATAAGTATTTATTTAATATATGATATACTTTTAATTGTTAATTAGAATAAGAGCAGATGACAGGATCTCAGCCTCTCGGTTGATCAATTAGATTATGTTTGCAGCGGATTTAGCACATTAATTAGCAATTAAAGCAAGAACATAAAAGATATTTCAATCAAAAAGCATAAACATAGAGAGAGAAGAGTTCTGCGAAACAATAAATGTTCTATTGGTCGCACGTTTCGGCCATTAAAACAGTATGGTTACCCATCCTTTTATAGGCGGCAAAAGGATGGGTTGATGTCCTTTTTCTGACATCACTGAATATTTAAATTACAACTGACAAAAACATAAAACTACTGAAGATGTCAACAACTGACATCTTCTTACAAAAGTTCCTAAGTGCTGACAAAAGTAAACTACTGAAATCCTACAACGACTGAAGAACAAGCTCTTCAGTCGTTTATAACTACTGATACTATAACAACTGAAGAACATGCTCTTCAGTTGTTGTACAACTACTGAAACAAAATAAACTACTGAAAAAGAAAAACCACCACAACAACTGAAGAAGACTTCTTCAGTTGTTGTGACAAACTCTGAGTCTTCAGTACTTGGTCTTCAGACTTGGCTTCAGATGATATAACAACTGATGACTTCAGTAGATATCATCAGTTGTTGTCTTCAGTCTTTGTCTTCAGACTTTGTGCTTCAGTAGAAGGTCTTCAGTTCTTCAGCTTTTGATTCTTCAGTACTTGTCTTCAGTACTTGAAGTCTTCCGTACTTGTAAGCTCAGTACTTCAGACTTCAGTACTTGGTCTTCAGTACTTTGGAGTCTTCTTCTTCAGCTGATATTCTTCAGTTCTTTGATCTTCATACTTTGTTCTTCAGACTTTGTCATAACAGCAGAAGGCTGGAGCTAAGATGCTCTCGAGTTTGACATTCAAGCAAGAGAACACAATAGCTGATGAGAGTCTTCAGATGTTCTCGAGTCTGACATTCAAGCAAGAGAACATTGTAACTGATGGGAGTCTTCAGCAGTTGTAGCAGTGGCATGTGGGACTTAGAGGTTTTCCTGATCTTGGCTCATTGGTTCTTTTGGTCCAACAAACTCCCCCTGAACCAATGCAGCCAAAACCTCTAATTATTAGATGTCCCACTTATTGATGGCATAAAGATTGGTCTATTTCCTTCTAGATCAGATTAGAAGTTGACCCAGATAAGCACTGGCCAGAGAGGTAGTCTCAAGTGTTTGTTTGGCTAAGTATGGATGGGAGCTCTGTCTTGGGGAATTGGACACAGAGCTGTTGCCCCATCCATGAGATCTACCTCCCACGTACAAGCCGGTAGGATTCTCGACAGTAGGCCTGAAGAAAGATCATTTGTTCTTCTTTGGATAGGTCTTCAGGCTCACCTTCGAACAATCCCTCCCGACCGTACAGCTCTGAGATGAACTTGACCTGTCTTCCATTTTTGAGCTCAACTGTTGTGATTTGCCTGTATGCAAATTCATCAGGGTGTTTACCCTCCAACAACAGAGTGAGCTCATTCCTATGGAAATTCTCAAGCTTCTTATAGACCAGACCCTTCCTAACCACCCTATTATCTAGCATTGAAAAGGGTGATTGGCCGGCTCTATAAGCTTTCTCGAATTCATCTACTATTTCCCAGGGTGTTATTACAATAGCCACAGAGATCTCTTCATCTACGATTCTCTTTAGTTGGCTTTTGTATCTCACAGGCATGTCCTTCTTGACTATCCTGTGAGCCACCCTTGGGTCAGGCCAAGTTCTCACCCTCTCCCTTTCATATTGAAAGGTTTGTTTGAGGGTGAATAATCTCAGAGCTTCTCTCTGCATGTTTATTATAGAGGTGGTAGCAGTATAACATTTGTCAATGCTTTTCAGCATTTCCTCATCATGTCTTTTCTGCTGCTCCTCCTCTTCTAACTTTACCCTCACAGTGTCCTGCTGTGAGGTGGGAGTGATGGTTTTTGGTTTAGCTTTGGGTAGAGGTATAACTGCTGAAAGTGGCAGGCTATCCTCCTCATCCTCCTCTTCTTCATCTTGCAGCCTCAGCACCCTTCTCTTCTTCTTCAAGGGTGGATCATTGGCTGCGGGTTTTGGTGGTAAAGGAGTTGGTTTTGTGGGTTGTGGTTGGGTTGTTGGTGTGGGAATGTTGGCAGGCACTGCTAGTAGCCTGGAGATAAGGGCTGGTTTGGTTAGCTTTACTAGCAGTGTCCTGTTCCCAGCATCGGCTTCAGATAGGGCCTCAGCGACCAGTCCCTTGGTAAAATCACCAGCCGAACAGATCTTGGTGGTTATTGCCAAGAGTCTGTCCCTGGTCCATGCCTTAACATCAAGGACTGGTCTGCCCAGGTACTTCGAAGTGAACCTACTCATAGCCTCAAGTTTCTGTCTTTCCTCTTGGCTATGAGTAGTCCATCGGTACTCAATCTCTCTCCTCTCCATATTCCTGATCTCTTGATCTAGCAAGGCAGTGTCCTTGTCAAAGCCTTGCCTGAACAGCTGTTCAATGACTTTGTTCATTGAACGGTTATGTTCAGCATCAGCCTCCTTGACAAGGGCTGCTAGATCAGGATCAGCCACCTTCTTTCCCTCCACTCCCTCTTTCTTATCAGTGACACTGAAATCCTTCTGGATTCCAGCCACTTCTATATGCTCTACCTCCCTCACTTTCCTCTTCCCCTTCTCTCTCACCCTACTACTCTCCTCAACCAACTCCCTCTCTACCACCACCTCTTTCTCTGCCTCTTTCTCCTCCTCTCCCCACTTCCTCTTGTCTTGCACTGATGTCTCCCCCTTTTTGGGTGCATTGGTTGGGGTTTGACTATCAGCAAGAGCCTTAGATATGGCAACCTCCACCATGGGTTGTATATATGTGGGAAGCCTCTCATCCAGGGTTTGAATGACTATATCTTTAAGGATGGGTGTGATGAGAGGCAGGGATTTCTGGAGGAAAACATCCAGCTGCTCAAGGGGGTTCTATCCCTGAGAGCTAGTGCCAGAAGCAGGGGCTGGTGGCTGAGTTTGTGGGAGTGGCTCAGTGTTTGTGAGACCTTCGGGTGAAGGTGCCATCTGTGGGGTAGTGGTGGCAAATGGACTTCTATCCTGAGTCATTTGAGCAAGCAGCTCTTTGAGTCTGCTTATCTCATCCTCTAGGATAGTGTTTTGAGCTACTACATCGTAGAAGAAGCTCAGGTCATCATCAGCATGAGCTGAATCACCTGACCTCCTGACATTGTCAGGATGAACATGTCCTGAGTGTGGCTCAGTAATGACATATGCCCCTTGTTCATGGTACTGGGGACTTCTGGCCTCCGGATTGGATCCATCATCGGCCATTGCCTCTGGTGAGGTCTTAGTGATGTTACCAGCTTCACCCTGCTCAGATGTTGATGCAGGGGAAGTGGCAGCCTCACCAGATTGTTCTATCTCCCTAGCCACACTGGGAGATTGAACTGATTCTCTGTGCTGTGGGCTCCTATCAGCACTTGTGCCCACCCCTCTTCGGTTGGAGTCTCCCCAGTTGTAATAGGTTTCTGGGGAGAGGGTGGAGTGCTCAGATCGGTCAGCACTTTGGCTATTACCAATGTTGGGCTTAGTGGGGCGGTCTCCTCAGTATGTGGGCTAGAAGCAGTATGCACATGGGGAGGACTGTGCTCTTCAATGGCAGTCTCCTCAAGTGAGAGAGACCCCAGTAATGTGGTTGCCCCAAAATTGGTTGCATCAGGCTCCTGTTGAGAGGAAGCCTGTGCGGTTATGGTAGGTGGAGTCGTGGTACCTGCTGGGAGAATCGAACCAGCAGGCACATCCTGCCTTTGTGTGGCAGGGGCATCCTCAGGGGACTCATCTCCCTGAGTAGCCTTTTTAGGCTTCTTTTTGGCTTTTGGCTTGGTGGGGACTGTGGATTTGGAGGTGGAGGCTGTGGGTTCCTGCTGCGTGGGTTTTCGCAGCCGGCCAGCCTGTTTGAGTGTTTAGTCAGTGTTGTGCCTGGAGTATACCTCGGCTTGAACAGCCATGGCAGGGACCCCAGTGCCAACTAGTCCCTCAGCCTGAAGCTGGTTTTCGATCATGGCCATTATGAACTGTGGATACAAGTTCCAACGGTTAGAAAAAGGTTTTGTGGCCATGTCCTTGAGTTCCAAAAATAAAAGATCAGTAAAATTTAAAGGTTGTTTCTCAAGGATAGAATACAATACCTGTTGCCACCTTGTGGACATCTGGTCCCACGAAGAGGTCTTGGGAGCCAGACAGACATTCACCATGTGGAAGATCAATCGTTGAGGGTCAGGGAAATGTTTCTTCAACAAGGTGGAGGCGGAGAGGTTACCCTGATAGTCATGGGATGTGAATGAGAGATCCAGGGTACCTTTGGGGTAGGAAGTTGGGTGAGTGGCATCCTCCAGCTCTAGGGTTTGGCGTAGGGTAGCTGGAGTGATAACCATGGGTTTGCCATTGACGGAGGACCGGAGAGAGACCTCTCCATCCTGCTCTCCGGTTTGGACGGTCACATTTGTCCAAAACTCCGTCAAGGAGTCGGTGTATAGAGTGGGGTTCAAGAGAAAAGTCGTTTTGTAAGGTGAGTCGTTCATAAGATCGACGGCTTGGTGAAACTAGGGCCATAATAGCGATTTTGTAAGGAGGGCGACACAGTTGTGTCGAGGTTTCAGTTGCATGTTCGCCATTAATGGTGTATGGGAATTTCAGAGGTTTGTAAGGATTAGGTCAAGTGAGGAGTAAATGCTCTGAAGGTGGGGTATTTATAGGGTAGGTTAAAGGTTGAAAGGAAACTACTGAAGGTTTGGGGTTAGTGATCAGTTGTTATAACGACTGATGACGTGGTTTTAACCTTCAGTGGTTGTAACATCTGAGGACTTGGTATTAGTCTTCAGTAGTTGAAGCTACTGAGACCTTGGTTTTGTTCTTCAGATGTTGTAAACATCTAAGAGTTACTCAGTCTTCAGTAGTTATGAACTACTGATGACTTAGTATTCTTCTTCAGACGTTGTAAACGTCTGAAGAGTTACTGTCAGTCTTCAGTAGTTATGAACTACTGATGACTTAGTATTCTTCTTCAGACGTTGTAAACGTCTAAAGAGTTACTGTCAGTCTTCAGTAGTTATGAACTACTGATGACCTAGTATTCTTCTTCAGACGTTGTAACAACTGAAGACTTGGTGTTAGCCTTCAGTAGTTGTGAACTACTGATATCAGTAGTTGTGAACTACTGAAGACATGGTATTGCTTCAGTTGTTATAAACAACTGAGGACTTGGTGTTAGTCATCAGTAGTTGTGAAACTACTGAAGACATGGTTTTGTCCTTCGGTTGTTTGGGTATGAAACAGCAGCTGTTGGCATCAGCTGAAGAATAAAATTACTCATCAGTTGTTTCCGTCAAATCAGTTGTTTCATGCTGACCTCCACATTTACTCATCAGCTCTTTGGCTGACTTTCAGATGTTTCATTGACCCTTCAGCTCTTGTGAATATTTATGCCTTCAGCTCTTGTGATCAGATGTTCACAGGTGCTGATGAAATATTCTTCAGAGCTGGTGAACAAATTTTGTCTTCAGTATTTGTGTAAGATTACACATCAGTACTTATGATCAAAATTTGTTCTTCAGTACTTATTTATTTGAAAATCATACATCAGTAGTTGTAATCCACTTCACTACATCAGTTGTTTTTCAATAAATAATGTACATCAGTACTTTGAGTCAGTTTAGTCTTCAGTAGTTGTGAAAGAGCTGAAGACTAAATTACTCATCAGTACTTGTATTTGACCTTTGCTCTTCAGTAGTTGTGAACTAAGAGTACCAGCATAGGTCAAATCAATCAAGTTGCAGCATACCAAGCCTTAGTACCAAATTTTGGAATGTGGCACTATCTAAAGGCTTAGTAAAAATGTCTGCAAGCTCATCAGCACTAGGTACAAACTTAGGATCAATCAGACCTTTCTCATAGCAATCCCTGATAAAATGATGTCTGATCTCAATATGTTTGGTCCTTGAGTGCTGGACTGGATTCTTAACAATACAGAGAGCTGAAGCACTATCCATTAATAATGGAGTCTTAGTCTCAGTAATGCCATAATCCAGAAGTTGGTTCTGAAGCCAGAGTATTTGAGAGGTACAACTTGCAGCAGCAATATACTCAGCTTCAGCAGTGGATGTAGCAATTGATGTTTGTTTCTTACTCTGCCAAGAAACTAAACAATTGCCTAGGAATTGGCAACCACCAGAAGTGGATTTTCTGGTGACTTTGCATCCTGCATAGTCACTATCAGAGAAAGCAACTAATTTGCATGAATGCCCAGCTGAATACTAAAGTCCTAGTGATTGGGTACCTTGCAGATATCTAAAGATCCTCTTGACTGCAATCAAATGGGACTCTTTAGGTGCAGCCTGAAATCTAGCACAAGCACATGTTGAAAACATGATGTCTGGTCTAGAAGCTGTAAGGTACATCAAGGACCCAATCATACATCTGTAAAGGGTTTCATCAACCGCTTTACCTTTCTGATCAACATCTAGTTGTGTGATGCTGCTCATGGGAGTAGAACAGGGCTTACAAGTTTGTAAATCAAACTTATTCAACAAGTCTTTGGTATATTTGGACTGATGGATGAAGATTCCATCATCCTGTTGTTTGATTTGCAAACCTAGAAAGAACTGTAATTCTCCCATAGCACTCATTTCAAATCTTAGCTTCATAAGCTTTGTAAATTCATCACACAACTTTGGATCAGAGGATGCAAAGATGATATCATCAACATAAATCTGAACAAGGAGCTTATGTTGTCCCACAGTCTTGATGAATAAGGTTTTGTCAATGGTGCCCCTAGTGAATGTATTCTCAAGAAGAAAGGTTGAAAGTGTCTCATACCAGGCTCTAGGTGCTTGCTTCAGCCCATAAAGAGCCTTATCAAGCTTGTACACCCAATCAGGATGTTTATTGTCCTCAAAGCCTGGTGGTTGACACACATAAACCTCTTCTTTGATTTTCCCATATAGGAAGGCACTTTTGACATCCATTTGATAAACCTTGAGACTGTGAAAGGCAGCATAAGCTAAGAACAGTCTGATTGCTTCCAGTCTGGCCACAGGTGCAAAGGTCTCATCATAATCGATGCCTTCCTCCTGTGCAAACCCTTGGACAACCAGTCTGGCCTTGTTCTTGACAATTTGGCCCTTCTCATCTGTTTTGTTCCTGAATACCCACTTGGTGCCTATAGCACACTTATCTTTGGGTAATGGAACAAGCTCCCACACTTGCTGTTTCTTGAATTGAAGTAGCTCAAGCTGCATAGCTTCCACCCATCCATTGTCTCTTAAAGCAATATGATAGTTCTTTGGTTCTTGCTAACTGATGAAGAGAGCATAGAAGCAGAAGTTGGACAATTGATTCCTGGTTGAAACTCCAGCATGGATATCACCAATGATTTATGAAGTGGGGTGATTCTTGAGCTCTTGATAAACTATAATATCTGTGCAAGTGTTTGTAGACCCATCAGCAGCAACAGATGATGATGGAGATTCCTAAAACCATGTAGAGGATGGCAGCTCAAACGAAGTAGAGCAAGCAGAAATCTCATCAGCATTTGTAGTGGATGGAGCTGCTGAGGCTACAGGAGCATCAGGTTCAGTGAACTTAGGCAGGTTGTCACTAAACCTGAAGAGGTGAGTACTGAATTCATCATCATCAGTACCACCAGGTGGAGATCTGCTGACAGGCTCAACAGATGGAGGTTGATAAGGAACATATTGCAGTATGTCCAGATCAAACAACTCCACAGGGTTTTGTGGAATCTTGTCCTTTGGAGATTCATTGAACTTAACATGCAGAGTTTCTTCAACCCCCTTGGTTCTACAGTTGAAGACTCTGTATGCTTTGCAAGTTGATGAATAACCAACAAAGTACCCTGCATCCACCTTACTAGCAAACTTATGGAGTGGGTTGCTAGTGTTGAGAATGAAACAAGGACACCCAAAGGCTCTAAAGAATGAAATAAGAGGGGCCAAATGATGAAGAACTTCATAGGGAGTCTTCATCAACCTCTTATTTACTAAGGCTCTATTCTGTACATAGCAAGCTGTATTGACAGCTTCAGCCCAAAAGGTCAGTGGCAGCCCTGAGTCAGCCAACATTGACCTTGCTGCTTCAATGAGGGTCCTGTTCTTTCTCTCCACCACTCCATTCTGCTCAGGAGTTCTAGGAATGCTAAACTGCCTTTTAATTCCCTTGGACAGGTAGAAGTCATCAAGTGTGTGGTTTCTAAATTCTGTTCCATTGTCACTCCTCACACACTTGACCTGTAGGGAATGCTGCTTTTCTACATGTAACACAAAGTTCATTATTGTCTTTGCTGCTTCATCCTTGGAGTGCAAGAAGAAAGTCCTTACAAACCTGGAGTAATCATCCACAATTACCAGGCAGTATTTCTTCTTTGCCATGCTCATTACTCTGACAGGACCAAAGAGATCCATGTGCAGAAGTTGTAAGCAGGCAGTTGACTTTGGTTCTTCTATTGAAGGGAATGAAATTTTGTGTTGTTTGCCTTTCAAGCAAGCAGTGCAGTCATCTTCACATTTGAACTCCTTCTGAGGCAATCCTCTTACTAGACCATGGCTTATAAGCTGATTCATGTTCTTGAAATTAACATGACCCAGCCTTCTATGCCATAGTGTAGACTCTTGAGGAGATGCCTTGGAGAATAGGCAAGGATGGCCTTTTAGATCCATCTTTTTGGAAAGATCTAAGGCATACACTCTTCCTGTCCTGTTGGCCTGCAGGAGAGTGTGTTCATCCAATGCCTTGTCAATCAAACTCAGAACTTTGGATGACAGAATCCTACAGTTCTAGCTTGTGAAAAGGGCAACATGGCCTTTGTCACACATTTGACTGACACTCAAGAGGTTGTACTTGAGATTCTCCACATGGTTAACATCATCAAACCTTATTTCCCCATTGGAAACAAAGCCTTTTCCGATGATGTAACCCTTTGCATCATTACCAAAAGAAACAAATCCCTTCTTTCCTTGAGAGTAGTCATTAAGAAGGGAGCTGCTTCCAGTCATATGCATGGATCCTCCACTGTCTACATACCAGATGCTTCTATGGCATGTTAAAGAACCCTGCAAACACAACCATGTGTTAGTTAGTCTTGGAGACCCAAACCTGCTTGGCTTTGGGTCTGTTCTCAGCTACAGGTGTAGCACTAACAGGTGTGTTATGAGTGACAGCTTGAGGTGAAGAAGATGGTACAGAAGAGGAACCCTTTGGCTTGGACTTCCTTTTCTGTGGTTTCAACATAGGAGCATCTAAGTGGTTGACTCTTCCCACTAGTTGCTGAACCATCATCACCAATTGTGTCTGATTCTGTGATAGGGCTTTCAGCTCTTCAGACACATTGGAGTTTGCTGATGATGAGTTCCTATGTTGTACCATCTTTTTCTAAGCAACCTCAGCTGTTGCCTGAGTTATCCCTACCTTCTTTTTAGATTTAGCTTTGGGCTTAGGGATTTCAGGCTTGGATGTTGCCAGTACAAACTTGGTTTCAAACTCATTCTTCATTTTATTGATGCTCTCAGTAATTTTCTCCTTCTGTTTGAGTTTGGAACCCCTTTTGTACCAGCAATCATCAGTAATATGATTGAACAAGCCACATATCTCACATGGCTTTTTCTTCATCTTATGCTGATCATCAGCTGAAGAGGATTTAACTGCTGAGGACTTGTTCTTCAGCTGTTTGTCATCAGTACTAGCAGTTTTCTTCCTAGTGCCTGCTTTCCTGGTATCCTCTCTAGCTGTCTTCAAACCTTTCCTACTATTAGTTTTCTTCTCTTCAGTTCTAACAGTATTTGAGGTTTGAACTTCAGATGTTGTCACTTGCTCTCTAGTACCTTCAGTACTTCTAGTGACAACTTCTGAGTTGATCAGCCTTTTGGTCATGTGATAGTCTATCTCTGATGATGCTGATTCAGAGGATAGTAAGTCACATGATGAGAAGGATTGGTTATTGCTCTCCCCATCAGATTCAACTTCTGCTCTTGAAATGAAGTCTGTGGGAGGAGCAGTGTGATTATAACCAATGCCAAACTTCACATTGGAAGCTGTTTGCTTGCTAAGAAGCATTTCAAAACCCTTGCATGATTGCACCCATCGATCACACTCAACTTGGGTGGTTGCAAGAGTTTCCTTGAGGTCCTTGTACTTCTCTAGAAGTACATCTTCCCTAGCTTTACTATCTTTGATTTGGCAGTTGAGCTTGTAAATCTCATCATTTTTATCTTTTAGAACAACCTCAAAATCAGCTTTTCTTTTGGAAATAGTGTGCTCAAGCTCAAGATTTTTATCTATTAAAGCTACATTTGCTTCTCTAATAGAAGCAAATGCTGCTATGCATGACTCTGAACAAAGCTTGGCTTTTGCCTCAGTGGATACCTGAGATGAGGCATTGGATGATGACCCTTCAGCAGAATCAAGGGCCATCAGAGCAAGATTTCCAAAAGGTTGATCACCACCATGTTAACCAGCACCTTGGAGTAGTGGTTCCTGACCAGATAGCTCTTCTGGTAGACTACTCCAGTCAACAGCAGTTGGGGTGAAAAAGCTTTGTTGTTGAGGTTGTGTGTGGTGATGAGATTGGGAAGAATGAGGCTCTGGAAGAGCATGAGGTGGTTGAGCCGGGGGTGCTTGAGTTTGACCAGGCTGAGGCATGTAGTAACAGGGGTAAGGATAAGGCATTTGACCTTATGGCACAAAATAAGCAGGTGGTGCTTGTGCCTGAGATGGATGGGAAGAACTGTAGGAAGGTTGCCCTTTGTGCTGTGAGCTATTGCTGGGAAAAGTCACAAAGGGTGCAGATGAGTTAGATCCAGATGATCTACACTCTCTGCAAAGTGTCCAAGCCTTTGGCACTTGTGACACCTCAACTTGCTCTTGTCAAAACCAACTTTGGTTTTGCCAGAGAGTCCTGGGAATTTCCTACCAGTTCTTTTGTAGAACTTCTGAGAGCGGATATTTATCATTGCCATTTGGTTCAAAATATCCATCTCTTCCAGATCATCATCTGGAATGCCCTTCAAATCCTCCATCAGAAAACACAAGTTGTCACCACCACCTCCTGAACTACTAACACCAACAAAAGCTTGTTCTGAGTTGGTAGAGAAATCAATATGCTCATCATAAGAACTTTCTGATAAAGCATATTCTGACTCATGACTTATCAAGGCAGCATTACCTTGGACAAAGTCATCAGCAAGCTTGCAGAAGAGGACAACTTCCTCTTTTGCTCTACCTCTCTCTCAAAAGTGAGTAGCTTCCCATGAAGTTGGGTGAGAGATAGAGTGTCCAGGTCAGCACTGGAGCGTAGGACAATGGTATATGTGTCCCATCTCTCAGGAAGTGACCTGAGGAACCTGTTGTTCATCTGGCTGTTGGTGTACTCTTGTTTGACCATCTTCAGCTCAGAGATCAAACAAGAGAACCGCTCAAACTGCTGGGTCAGAGTCTCACCCTTTCTATATGAGAAAGTCTCATATTGTTGGGCGAGGATTTCCCTATTGTTTGCTAAGACCGAATCAGTTCCTCCAAATTGTTCCTTTAGAGCAACCCATAGGTCATGAGCAGACTCATGATGCAAGAGCCCTGAGTATATCTCATTTGGAATGGCCATGGCTAGAATTCCATGGGCTCTAGCATCGATTTCGAACAGCTTTAGATCTTCGTCCGAATATTGTTCAGGTTTCTTTGCAACCTGTTCATTAGATTCCGGGACGCTCACCATAGGCTTGTATGGCCCATGCACCATCGACTTCCAACAACCAGCACTGTTGACAGCCAAGTGGTGTAGCATACGTCTTTGCCATATGTTATACTCGTTCCTAACCAGCATCGGAGGCTTGGTTGCGGAACCAGTATTGTGAGGATCATTAGTAGGTGTTGTCATCTCAGGTTTTAGTCAAAAACAAGTTTAAACCAGACAAATGTGACTCAAAACCACCAAAAGACCTCAAGATTTTGGCCGGAAACAGCAGAAACTCATTCTCTATGGCTAACTTCTTGCAAATTGCTAATTCGATCAAACTGAGAGATCAAAAGAGCAGTTTCAAATGATCAATGGTAAGATCGATCAATGATTAACCCGCTCTGATACCATTTGACAGGATCTCAGCCTCTCGGTTGATCAATTAGATTATGTTCGCAGCGGATTTAGCACATTAATTAGCAATTAAAGCAAGAACATAAAAGATATTTCAATCAAAAAGCATAAACATAGAGAGAGAAGAGTTCTGCGAAACAATAAATGTTCTATTGGTCGCACGTTTCGGCCATTAAAACAGTATGGTTACCCATCCTTTTATAGGCGGCAAAAGGATGGGTTGATGTCCTTTTTCTGACATCACTGAATATTTAAATTACAACAGACAAAAACATAAAACTACTGAAGATGTCAACAACTGACATCTTCTTACAAAAGTTCCTAAGTGCTGACAAAAGTAAACTACTGAAATCCTACAACGACTGAAGAACAAGCTCTTCAGTCGTTTATAACTACTGATACTATAACAACTGAAGAACATGCTCTTCAGTTGTTGTACAACTACTGAAACAAAATAAACTACGGAAAAAGAAAACCCACCACAACAACTGAAGAAGACTTCTTCAGTTGTTGTGACAAACTCTGAATCTTCAGTACTTGGTCTTCAGACTTGGCTTTAGATGATATAACAACTGATGACTTCAGTAGATATCATCAGTTGTTGTCTTCAGTCTTTGTCTTCAGACTTTGTGCTTCAGTAGAAGGTCTTCAGTTCTTCAGTTCTTCAGCTTTTGATTCTTCAGTACTTGTCTTCAGTACTTGAAGTCTTCAGTACTTGTAAGCTCAGTACTTCAGACTTCAGTACTTGGTCTTCAGTACTTTGGAGTCTTCTTCTTCAGCTGATATTCTTCAGTTCTTTGATCTTCATACTTTGTTCTTCAGACTTTGTCATAACAGCAGAAGGCTGGAGCTAAGATGCTCTCGAGTTTGACATTCAAGCAAGAGAACACAATAGCTGATGAGAGTCTTCAGATGTTCTCGAGTCTGACATTCAAGTAAGAGAACATTGTAACTGATGGGAGTCTTCAGCAGTTGTAGCAGTGGCATGTGGGACTTAGAGGTTTTCCTGATCTTGGCTCATTGGTTCTTTTTGGTCCAACAGCAGACTTGAGGCATTTCGGAATGCTCATACCAGTAAAGATGGGACCTTTGATACGGAGATAGCTGAGCAACAATATGTAAGTTTTATATAAAGTAGAGTTTTAAAATATTAAAGATTAAGCCTTTGTGTATATATATATATTAAATGACTTCTTGTTAATTAATATAGAATCAGCTCAAAGGACGGTTTGATGAGCTAAGTCAATCCCAAAACGAAGGAAATAGTTCATCACTGAACGATGTTGAAGTTTTTGAGTCGGTGTTGGGAGAACGCCGCGGGCATATTAGAGGGATTGGGCGTAAACCGTCTTCATCTGCAGGGTTGACTTCGTTTGTTCCTGATCAGGAACAAACACCTCAGACATTATCAGAGGTATTAAAGTTTTATACGTTTTATCTTGAAGTTGTTAAATGTATCATTGTTGGTTTATCTTAAACGGGTCAAAATGGGTAAATTTAAGTTGAATTATGTACATTATGGTTGAAATAGGTCAAAATGATACAAACACACTTGATATAGTTAAAACGGGTCAAAATGGGTAAATTTTAGTTGAATTATGTACATTATGGTTGAAATGGGTCAAAATGATACAAACACACTTGATATAGTTAAAACGGGTCAAAATGGGTAAATTTAAGTTGAATTATGTACATTATGGTTGAAATGGGTCAAAATGATACAAACACACTTGATATAGTTAAAACGGGTCAAAATGGGTAAATTTAAGTTGAATTATGTACATTATGGTTGAAATGGGTCAAAATGATACAAACACACTTGATATAGTTAAAACGGGTCAAAATGGGTAAATTTAAGTTGAATTATGTACATTATGGTTGAAATGGGTCAAAATGATACAAACACGCTTGATATAGTTAAAACCCTATTAATTTGAGTTAAAACGGGTCAAAATGGGTAAATTTAAGTTGAATTATGTACATTATGGTTGAAATGGGTCAAAATGATACAAACACACTTGATATAGTTAAAACCCTATTAATTTGAGTTAAAATGGGTCAAAATGGATAAATTTAAGTTGAATTATGTACATTATGGTTGAAATGGGTCAAAATGATACAAACACACTTGATATAGTTAAAACCCTATTAATTTGAGTTAAAACGGGTCAAAATGGTAAATTTAAGTTGAATTATGTACATTATGGTTGAAATGGGTGATACAAACACACTTCAAGGTGTTGGTGTATCATTATATACTTAAAGTTATACTAAGAAGCAAATACCACAACTTATAATATATGTTTTGTTTTGTAGGCACAAATCGCAAGTTTGTTTCAAAATGCAAACTTTATGTCACAAATGACGCAACTTATTGCCTCCCAAAAAGGTACACAACAAGTTGATGAAGATGCTGATTCGGACGAGGACAATGAATAGGATAGCGGTTAAGTAGTTTAAGTTTATTTTAACGACATTAGAAGTTGAAGCTAAACAATTTGTGTGTTTATGTTATTTGTGTTGTTAAAACTCGTATTGTACTTCTTAATACTTATGTTATTTATGGTGTTGGGAAATCTGGAAATTTGGTTTTATTTACAGGTTTTTTCGGTTTATAAAAATGGAAATTAAAAAAATAAAAAAAAATTAAAATGAAAAATTGACTTTTAGCGGTGACACGTGTCGCCGCTAAAAGTCTTTCCCGGAATTTTTTATTTTAATTTATAGCGGCGATATTGTCGCCGCAAATGATTGTATTAGCGGCGACATATTTAGCGGCGACTCTTTAGCGGCGATATTTTCCACATTAGCGACGAATCATTAGCGGCGACATATCGCCGCTAATACTAATAGCGACGACAAAGGGCATTATTAGCGGCGACAAATGTCGCCGCTAATGAGCTTATTCCTTGTAGTGATTAGTATTCGTTTGAATAAGGTCATTAAAGTTATAAGGGTGTTTTAATTAGTTTATTCATATCTTTTAATTTTTTTAAATAATTCACAAATTTTTTTAAATAATTCAACTTATAAATATTGTTAAAATTTATAAATATTTCAAATTTTATTAAAGATATTTTGTAATTTATAAAATACTTAATTAGAATTATCCTGAAACTTTAATAACTTAATTGAGATAAAAAAAAAGTTTATGAGTAAACTGGTTGTGACAATAAATTTATGAGTGCTCTAACTATAATAATCCTGAAACTTAATTATTATTTTATAAATGTATTCCTTCCTAATTTCGTAGTTTTTTTTACTTTTTCATTAATTTCGCTCTTTTCCTTTACATCACGTGCCTTTTCTCAAAACTTCAATTTTCATTATATTTCATATCTTGTGTAGTTGTTAAAGTGAATTCACACGTTTCAATTGCACAATTTTTTCTAATTGATTTTTCCTCAAGTGATTGTTCAAAATTTAAATTCAACGCTTTTGTTTGTAAACTTTACACACTGAAAAATAAATTTATAATTCAATATATGGAACTAGAGCTATATATTTTTGATGTCTTCTAACAAAACAGAATTCAAAGAAAAATTTTAGTTCTCGAATTGTTTACATGTAATATTAGATAAAAGAAAAGAAATTTTAAAGTATTTAGTGTTCTCATGTGAACAAGGAAAGGAAATTTACAAGTGATCGTTTATGTTGATTAGGGTTTCACTTAAAAAGGTTGGTAACTGATAGAATTATGGTAATTTTAGGTTTCAAATTAAAGGGGATAAAGTATGGTGGCATTGTTGATATGATGAGGTCCAAAAGAAAGCGAGGTATAAAATGCATGGTTAATTTAAATGGTGAGAGTTGCCATTTTGAGTTTGAACGACTAGGGTTTGAGAATAATACTCAACATATGTGGTTTGTAAGAAGCTGCAACGAGGATAGAAATATTCTAGGACTATTAAGGTGGCACAACAAAGGGCTTTCTAGCGATAAACATATATGTTGGTGATTAACGGACTAGTTTGATCTATCCGTTGGTATTTTCATAAAGTATGCAAACTTGAAGAATATCATGTTTCGAGTTTCACCTTCTCCCCCGTTTACTCTTAGCAAGTCTCATTGTTTCTTCTTTTAACATATATATGAAACGTTGAAGTTGCTTCATAGCTTGTGAAGTACTTCCAGTACTTCCAATAAGTAATTTTAACTAGTTTTATATCCGTCCGGTGGTCGGGTACTGTAACCTGATATGTCATCATGTACGGACTTGACTTTTAAAAAAGGTCAATCATAAGTAAACAATCAACACACAACAACGAAACAACCACAACCCAAATAGATAAGAAAATACCAACATAATTATGTAGGCGTAGTTTATACATGTTCGATGACCGGGTACTTAACAAAAATTTAAGAAAATTATGTAGGTGTAGTTTATACATGTAGGCGTAGTTTATACATGTAGGCGTAGTTTATACATGTAGGCGTAGTTCGATGACCGGGTACTTAACAAAAATTATGTAGGCTTAGTTTATACACGTTCGATAAGAAAATACCAACATAATTATGTAGGCATAGTTTATGTAGGCATAGTTTATACATGTAGGCGAAACAACCACAACCCAAATGAATTATGATATCAAACACAATATCTAACAAAAATTTACGAATGATGTCTTCTTTCATAGTTTATACATGTTCGATGACCGGGTACTTAAATTTTATATAATGTTATCACTATATTGAATTGCATTCTTAAAAAAGCATTTTTTAAAGACCAAAATACAAATTGTTAACATAAGTAATCCCTAAACAACCGACTACAATAAGATAGCCATAAAATGATTATAAGAAGAAATTGTTAAACAACTTAAACTTAACAACATAGATATTCATGTAAAATTAAAATGTTAATTAACATTCATGTATGCTAGTTAATGAGCAACATGAGAGGGAAGTTATGTGACACCGATGTTATCCACATGTTAAATAGTCTATGCATCTGGATAGTCCTCCTAGGCTTTAGATTTGTATGTTGACTAGTGACGTATTTGACAAAGATATTAATTATTTAAGATAAAAGTATAACTGGTTTAGCTTATTAGTAAAAAAAATAGACTTCATCAAAAAAACACAAAACCATGTCAACATAGTGCAATGTCATTTCATCAATGACACATGAATGCGAGTACGAGCTTTTTATTTTTATTTTTGATGGGGTAATCGTACGAGTCCAAAAAAATCATAATAACATAATGCATATACTTGAGTTAAAACATTGTTTATACTATGATACTATCTATGTGCTAATTGCCATTAATATTTTCTAAAGTAAAATAAATCTACTTTGAACAACATACATAAGTGGACTGACAGCAAAATATGCATATGCTATCAGCTTTAATGGCAACCCAATGACTTGTAAAGGAAAACATTATGATTTGATACAAAAGCAAATAGTATACAAGTATCGCAAAATATGCATATGCTATCAGCTTTAATGACAACCATTGATTATTTATACATTTTTTAGAAGTGGACAAAAACGTGTTTGCAAGTCAATCCAACTGGTTTTGACTGGTTAACCAAACCACCTTACCTCTCTTGTTAAAATAAACCCAAAAACAAAAGAAAACAAATATAATACTCAAACTAACCCATGGTTCTTCAAAGCTTCCCCTTATGCCCATAACATTTATTTGATATTTTTAGGCATTAAGCCCAACTCAACTCGAATAAGGAATGGTGCAGACTTACTATATTTTAATTTAGATGTGACCAGGAATTTTGCAAATGAACAACTAATTATTTACGGTAGAAAACACAACAGAAAGAAGTAAAATACTTATCCCCTTCTATAAGACTCATTATAAGTAAGTTACAACAAATCAACTCTTTTAATCATTTATATATGAACAACTTGTACTAAGAAATAAGTAGTCTTATTTACAGCTTTTATTTATGTATGAGTCATCTTTTTGTCTTCATTCCAGTTGTCTCTGTTTAAGGAACTTGCAATAGGTCAAATAAGTGCTTCAACAGAAAGGATGAAAGTGAATTTTGCTGGCATGAAACACGCATGTGAACTTAATTTGATATTAGTATGAAGCCTACAAAGAGAGCTATAATAAATTAGTTTAAATACCAGCTTGGACAACATTACTTCCTCTTCCAAATTCTTCACTCTTGGACTGTTTTCAATCATCTGATAGATGAATAGACAAGTAGCCCGTTAAACTATTATTAAGAATATCATGTCACACTGGTTCATAATCAGGATGTTGTTTGTTGCTGGTAATCATTATAAATCATGTAAGATTACCTGTAAACTATATACAGCTAGAATATTATGTTGAACATGATATATTACCAAGGTAAATATAGTATGTCTATGATTGTTGAGTGAGTTGAAGTTATTTGCCAATGTGTTGCAGCAATGGAAAGAATAAACATAAGAAAGTCACATCTCATATACAAGGCATGTACTCATGCAATGTCAAGTGAAGCATACGGTCACATAAAAAGCATTTAAAGAAAAAAAAACACACAGCCCCATATATAAGTCATGTATTTCATATTTTGGTTAATGCAAGATTGCAAGGTAATATATTTTTAAAGAGATTAAACAAAGAAAGATAAGTAGAAACCATCATACCTTTCCCAGATACTTTAATGAGTGAATATGAGCACGTGATAGAACAACTTCCTCCTTGCTTCCCTCGACTTAAGACCAACAAAAGATTTATAAACCTCAAACACTAGATGAGTGATTAAAATACTTGTGCGATACAGAAAAAATATATAGGGAAGAAACTAATCCTAAAGCAACAAATTTTTGACAATATACACCTGGCTATCTTCTCTAATCCAAGTTCTGCCCTGTTAGATTAAGCAAGTCCTTGTTAATCCTAGTAAAAGGTTTATTATGGTGATCAATTGTATATGCAACTGCACCAACAATAAAAGAATGTTTAATTTTTCCTTCATGAAATCTAAATAAAAGAAACATATTAGTGTTTGTCAATCTCAGCTCTATACCACGACCAATTAGATCCTCGTAGTAGAATCCTAAAAAAACATGATGAATATCATAAATTCCAACTTCTAAGGCCTAATCGAGAAATCATACACATAAGTTAGCAAAAATGATTATGGCTACGAGAATCATATCATATGAAAATAATAAGACAAAGAGGAATTAACAATGAAACTATATTCGAAAGTACCTTAGATGACGATTTAATGTCGTATATGGAGATCTGGAAACTGGAACACGACAGAGTCGGAGTGGTGGGCATCCGAACCACGAGGCGGCGCTTGAGATCAGGGAGACGGTGAGTGCGTGGATTCATCATCGTCATGTTCATTTTTAGAAGGTAAATAACCCTTCATCTTCCACTGTCGGCTTCAAGTAAACAAACGAAATTAAAGCAACCTAGGTTGTATATGGTGGTTATCAGTGATGTGTGGATGAAAAAAAAGGGCCTGCTTTGATTTGTTTCAGGAACAAAACCTTTAAGAGCAAATTGTAAGACAGAAGCATGCTTTTATAGTCGACTTTATACAGTTGCATGGTGCAAAACCACCCCCACGTTTCCAGGCTGTGCAGCAACCGCAACATATAACTGACCTAAGAAAACCGCTGGAAACCACCTTGTAACCGTCAAAACCGTCGAGTTTAAACGGACAGGATTTAATTTCAGCATGATCCAACGGATGAAGTGAATTCTACCAGCGGTTACACTCACCGCTGGTAATATAATATATAATTAAACAGTCATGAAAGGAATACCTAAATGGTCAATGAGTTGTAACGACCATTAATATGATGTAAAATAAACATGACAATTTCAACATAGTGACTCATGTCTTGCTTAAAACCAAATGTAACAAATTTCAATGATCAGGTTGTCGTTCAAGTGTCATGGGGATGACATAATGACCAAATGGTTGTTTCGATCTATCTACATATATTCCAATGGTCATTTGTATATGATTTGACCATAAGAATAGCCTGAGTTTAGATGGAGGTGGTGTGAGGAAGTAGGACCCTTATTGCATTATTAAGACTTAAAGAGTACGTATTTAACTTAATATCACGTAAATAACGTTTTCGCTAATAGACTGTATCATTAAATTTTAGCACTTCTTCATGCATCGACATCACCATTTACGTCATTTTATTGTTTCTATAGTTGCAACTTGCTCTCCTATAAAATAGTATAAATATAAAACAATATATAATTTCAATCAAATAATTATAAAAAAACAAGAAATCTCTCTCTCCCCCATGTCTTTATATTCCTTTGAATGTTCACTTTTGTTGAGGGTTTCTCTTATGCTCTCTCCTCATCTTCATCTTCACCAATAATATCCTTCACCATGCGAGGAGAAGTGAGTCTCTCTCTCACACACACACAAACATTTACACTATATATCTTTATACATGTATCTCACACATATACACAAGGGCGGAACCAACGAAGAGTCAATAAGTTTTGGTTTCGCAAAAGCAAACACACTAACCTTTTAATGTATAACATGCACATGGAAGCTAACACTCTTCTTGTGTGTTTAAGGTTATGTGGCCAAGATTGGTAGCTAGTAAGCTCCTAAGGAAAACGTTAGGATCTAACAACTTTGTCGCGGACTTCCCAGGAAACACATACTCGTTTCTTGATCTTCCGTCATTGGATCTCGAGCCAGTCACGAGTCCCAAGATTCTTTTGAGTAATCACCATGATACACAAAAGTTCAAGTAAGATGCCTATAAGTATAAACAACTATATATAGCTAAAAGTTAATGCACCAATTAACCTTAACTTCTTTAGTGTTTTTATATGAGAATATGTTCGTTTATTAAGTTTGTTTTTATTTTAATATGAAGGGTATTCGTTAGTACATGGAACGTTGGTGGTGTTGCACCTACCGATGATTTAAATATCGATGATTTGTTAGATACAAGCAATACGACATGCGACATATATGTGCTTGGGTAATCTAGCATTCTATCAACTTATAACACAAGTTTTCTTTTTGTATTTTTGATTTTTATTTGAATTAATATATGCTTCCTTATGGAACTAAGAAAATCTCTAACAACTGCATGCTTCATGCATGTTAATTTTAAGGTTTCAAGAAGTGGTTCCTCTAAGAGCTTCCAATGTTCTTGGATCGGATAAGAAGAAGATATCGATGAAATGGAACTCCTTGATTAGGAGAACTTTGAACAAAAAATCACAGGACGGATACTACAACAACAATAACTTGTGCGACAAGCAACGTGTGACAAAGAGCAAGAAATCGAATGTTGAGAGTAGCATGATACGGCCTGAGTTTCGGTGTCTAATGAGCAAACAAATGGTTGGGATAATGATATCGGTTTGGGTTCGCAGTGAGCTTCATCCATTCTTCAGTAACCCTAGTGTTTCTTGTGTTGGTTGTGGCATCATGGGATGCCTTGGCAACAAGGTAATTGTCTTCAAAATTGATTTCTTGAATAACAATCAAGATTTATGTACAGTGAGTTTAGATTCCAGTGTAACACGTATTATATATAAATTTTCATTGATATGCGTAAAATCGTAAGGAAATAGAAGCAAAAAGATAGATTTAAAGTAATTTTTGGTTTTTAGATAAATAACCTAGACATGTTATAATACTTATATATATGTAGGTTATTAGAAAGCATAAATCATTGAAAAAAAAGTTAAAACAAATTAAATTTTATTTTTTTCCTAATAATAATTTAGTGTACTTTATGTAATACTAACTCTATATATTACCGCAATTGTATAAATCAGAATCTTCTTTGTTATCTCATGTAAGATGCTTACTTACCCTATATATAAGCCTGATTTCTTTTTAATTTGTCGCTACAACATTTTAACCATGCACGTAGTGGGGTTTTTATTTTACTAAATTTTACATGTTTCATACTAATTAAAACAATTATCTTGTAATACCAACTTACCTCTATTATCTTGTAACACCAACGTACGCTCTATATATTATCTTGTAACTTTTCTTGATGATGTTACTTACAGGGCTCGGTTTCAGTACGGTTTCAATTTCACGAGACAAGTTTTTGCTTCGTATGTGCTCACCTAGCATCAGGAGGAAGAGAAGGAGACGAGAGACTCAGAAACTCCAATGTAGTGGAGATATTCTCTCGAACAAGTTTTCCAACCGCAATGGGGCCGTCCCTTGACCTGCCCAAAACAATTCTAGACCATGAGTAAGTTTAGGATTTACTAGTAATTAAGCATTTACAAACCTGTATGCTACTATGCATTTCCACAATAATAAGCTATTTGAAACCCTAACACTATAATAAAAATATTTATGATCGTCATGCTACTGATTTGGTAGTTAAAGGTCACTTGCGATTAATTTGCAACCTAAATTAAAGATCACAGAAGTACCTTGTCAAAAAAGTTGTGACCAACTGCTAAAATCAACAAACTTGACCTCGAATTTTTTAACGGGTTTGCTGCTGAGTATTTACTGATGACTTTCTGTAACGGGGAATTATATGCATGACGGTTTATGAGTGATATTTTGTAGCCATTTACGACGTAATATTAATTATATACTTGGTTTGTTTTTCATTTTCTAACCAAGGATTTGATTGATGATTTTGATTAATTTTTATTTCAATTTTTATGACTTTTTTTGCAACTATCTATTTTCAATTAGCTTACCTATTTTTACCTTCTTACAACTGCTGGCACAAATTCTGTTTATTTTTTTAATGTTTGCAAGTCGTAAATTTTACCATTGTTTTGTGTTCAAAAGGATTTTTGTCGCTATTGTTGTGACCATCATTATATCATACCTCTTTCTGTTCCCCAATTTCACTGAAAATTTCCCAATAGAGTAGTAAAATTCCATACACTATGCGAAAACTCTAATATATTAGAGAAGAACATGATGTATTCATTGACGTTTAACTGAAAGAGATGGTTTGTTTGTAGGTAAAAGAAACGAATATCTGGTTTTGTAAAGCTAATAAGTTGCTGTCGGATATATTATTTATTTATTTATTTCCCATCTGCCAATAATATTTACTTCTATACTTTATGCCAAGTTGTGGGATTAATTTACCGAAATTATATGCCAACAATTAACCAATGATATTAATGTGACATAAAAAACTCAAATGGTCTTCGATTTATTGACGTTTTGATGGTTTTTTCTCGTCATTATCGTTCAAAGTCGGCAGATGAATATAAAACTACCTTTACAAAAGTATCTTATTCAATGGTTTCATATATAAAGACAATGGTTTTATATATTTAAATTTTGTTATTAATTGTTAAGGATATTTTAACGGACGAGTTTCGTCGCAAATTAGCGATGAAAATTCAACATTTAGCAATTTTTTAGAATACTGTTTTTGTAATAGTGACAATGGCAAATATAATTATATAGTTCTTATGTAATAAAATGTAAAATGAACTTGATACATAGCACATAAATTTAAAATAGACACATAGCTATAGAATACTTAAATTAAAAAAAAAAGATATAATACAGATGATGACATAGTTTCCTTAAAAGAATATTCGTTCTAGTATGATAAAATTTATACAGTACAATAATATAGAAATTACGAGCATAATTTGAGGAATGGGCTTCGTCCATTTGGTGAAGACACAATTAGTTTCTACTTAAATCTAGCTTTTCGATCTGCTTTCTCATCTTATTTTAGAATCCAGCTTTCATGCTTTTAGATTTTTTAACTCTTTGAAACCTACATGTACAACATAATAACATGTGTCTCTAATTTCCAAAAGAAATTGAGTTTTAATGATACACTATTATTTACGTAGTAGAACAAAATTTTAAAAAAGAAACCAATATAAATATAATAACCGAAATTGATTAAATTGCTCGATAATGTAGTTATGATGATTATTTTATATTTGCCTATGAAGATATATGATAAAGCCTATTAAAACTTTTTTATTAGTTTGACTTGTTTTAATTACGGTTAATTGAAATCCCATCTTTAAAGAATAATATTTTAAAGGTTATAAAAAATAATACCTGCAAAAACAAAAGTTTTGAAGCTTCGCTTTTCGTGAAAAGTATTACAACTTCTAAAAGTTTTTATTTTAATCCTTGATGGATTAGTTGTTGACAATAGCCAATGTTTGTGGTCCATACTTTTATTAGTCAATATTAATAACCGCCCAGAAGAGATGATTGCTTGATGGATTTGCTTGGTATCTTCAGCTTATAATTAAAATGTTTCTAATTTAATATTATGTTAATGTTAATACTTGACAAAAATAGATAATTAATTAAAACATGTTCATTATGTTAATTATTTAAAAAGAAACAACAGCTCATAATTATCAGTGGATTGTTTTTCTAGAAATTTATTGTTTAACAGTCTATTAATGTCTAACCAATGATTTTAAATAAGATTTATATGAAGTTAATAGTTTTTTTTGTCTTTCATTAGGATAACTATAAAGATCATTAAAGTTTCAATATTATTATACTATTTTAATTGAGGTATACCTATAAAATTTTAAAGAATTAATGATAGAATTGATTACAATTCAGTAATTATAATGTTTTCATATCTAAATTGATTTAGAAGGTACGTAATTTTGTATAAAAGAAAGTCACTAAAGAATAACCACATAATTCACATAATTGTTTTATCTTGAGCTTTTACCTTAAAGAATTATGAACAATTTCGCAACAAGGGAATAATATTGAATGTCGATTGGGTTTATAATTAGGAGAAAGTGTGCGTGGATACTATTTCAAGGTTTTATCCCCACAAAAATATGTTCATTAATGGTTTAACATGTCAAAAGCTTTCACTTTTATACACAAAAGATTTGTTAAGTTTATCTATTTCATTATATTGGACCAACACTACATACAACTACTCACTTAGTTTATCTATGTTAACAGTCGTGTTATCTTGCTGGGAGACCTAAATTACCGAATTTCTTTACCAGAATGCGAGACAAGATTGCTAGTAAATCGAAAGGATTGGAATACGCTACTTGAGAATGATGAGGTAACTTAAAACACACAATGTCTCGCTCATAACCATCACTAGTTAAACATTACAAGAGTTAAAAAATTCATACTTGACATCAAAATCAATTAGAACTCCATATTAAATTTGAATTTAAGATTTAATATGATTGAATTTGGATTAATTGTGGCCTTTGAATAACTAAAGCTTCGAATGGAACTCATGGATGGACAAGTATTTGAAGCTTGGCATGAAGGAACTATTAGTTTTGCTCCTACTTACAAGTACCAACTTACTTGTGATGAATACTATGGTTGTGGTCCTTTGGGTATCAAGGCCAAAAAGAAACGTGCTCCTGCATGGTAAGTTTTCTCTTTAAATTAATGCATCATTGGTTTTTTTCACAAAGACGATAGCATGCCTCAGAAAATTCTAACCACCATCCTAATACCAACAATTCGAAATAGTCGTGCATTTTTGGTTTTCATTAGAGGTGTTCATTAGGTCCATTTTGGATTATCTGGGTTATTCGATAAGGTTATTCTAATTTGAAAATCTGATACTGAATTGAAGTCAGATAGAATTTAATAAGCGATTTGAATTAGACTGATTTTAAGAAACCAAAATAAAATAAGAAAATATAATAAATAATATGATACACACATACGTATAAAATAAATAAGAAATACTTGTATATTTTTGTAAAAAATAAATAATATATATCTAATTCTAATTTATATATTCGATCGAATCTATTCATAAACCTCAAATTCAATTTGATTAAAAATCTGAATACGGTATTCAGACGGATGCTAACCCGATTCAACATTTAAAACTGAATTTAAATTCGTAATTCGAGTTAGGTCATGTTTCTTCAAATCTTGTTTAAATAAGACAAATTGGATTTTAATAATCTAAACTATTACTCATTGACCGATAATAATCCATACTATTGATTTGGCCGACAATAATCTCAACTTTTATTTTATTACCAACAACAGTCATAGTAGTATAAATATTATACATTCACACTCGATTTATACTTATTTTAAGCTTGATTTAGTTTATATTTTTTTCTTTTCATCCATAATCTTTATTATGAATGAAATCGAGTCGAAATCAAGCGTAAATTTTTTAATAACTTTTTACTGGGATTATTGTTGTTAATAAAAATAAAACTTGTGATTGTTACCAGCCAAATCAATAGTATGAATTATTATCGGCTAATACTAATAGTTTGGATTATTAAAATCCAATTTTCCTTTAAATCATATATACATGAACTATTTGTTAATGGTTCATCCATAGTAACTAGATGGACTTTAAAGAAAAATAAATACTTTTTATATTTTGGATTTTTATCTCTTCTGTCACTGGTTTATTCATCAAAAGTCCTTTTCGTAGTAGTGATGTGTACATTCTGAGTAGTATTTCAAGAAATAATTATGTTTACAGGTGCGATAGGATTATTTGGACGGGCGAGGGATTAAAGCAACTTCTTTATGCAAGAAGCGAAACCAGATTGTCCGATCACAGGCCCGTGAAAGCTATGTTTTCGGTTGAAGTTAAAGTTTCACGCACAAGATACCCAAGTTTTTGTCTATCAGAGAGGTTTGCCCTTAGCAATCTAGATTTGCTTTCCGATGACGAATACCCTGGTCGTTTAAGCATCCATATTAAGAATAAAATGACCCCGTGATAATGAAAAAATACGTAAATAGAAAATTTCAAGCTTCAACCATACTATTGTTGTTCATGCTTCCCGGATCAAAAAATTCCGACATCATTTTTCGTGGATTGGATACATATATGTAAGTAGAAATATAAGACAATAGTACTTATCTTTGTAACATAAAAAGTTTGAGGTTTTATGTTTTTGTCCACCGACGTTTTATAATAACTTGTTACCGAAATTCTAGAGACTCATCAGTACAATACAAGCGAATGGGATCAGGTACGCCACTATGATTAGAGTATGATAAAAGAAAACACTGTCCATCAATTATGATTAGAGTATGATTGTAATTTGTAATATGCCTCCAATAATGGGTTCTCTTTTCGAAGAAAAATGATTCATGTAATTAGTATTGAATTATAAAATAGATGGGGCACCAACCTTCGTATATTAACAGAACCACTATTTGAGCTCGTTGCAAAACCCTGGTTAGGCCCAGGCCTGAAAGGCTGACCCATTAGTTAAGGTCACTTATACAATTATATTAGAGTTAATTACACAATTGGTCCCTATGGTATGCTCATATTGTAATATTATTCTTAACTTTTGAGAAATTACATTATTGGTTCTTATGGTTTCTCAAATCATAACACTATTGATCTCTGGAGTAGATGAACGTTAGTTTTTTCAATTAATTGAGTGTGAAATGATGAAAATACCTCTTATATTTAAAAATAAAAACTGAACTAAATAGTGTGGGGCCTTTTCTTATATAAAAATAGTATTACCCCCATCCATCATCACCATACCATTCATCTTCAAATCTGATCATTCTTCCCCACCCACCATTCTTGTTTTACACACCAAAAATACTGGCCGCCACCACCGACCGTCGGAACCACCACAGAATACCGTTGTCGTCAATCCTTTACCTTCCCCTCCATCCCCTTGCCAAGAGCACATGCCCACGGATCTACAACCAACACCGCCACCGCCTCCAGTGCAACCGTCATAATACCACCGACGATCACGAGCACCTACAACCTGCATCAACATCACTGCTGGCCACACCACCAGTCGAATACTTAATCAAATTTGAGGACTGGATCTGGTAATCCATCAAATATTTCTTATGGCCGTCAGATCTGGAGTACGGTGGTGGGTTCGGGTGTAGATCCGAACAGAGGAGGCGGAGGGACGGTGTTGCTCTGAAGACTGTGGGTGTTCAATAGGGTTTAGGGTGGTGATGGTAATTGTGGTTAAGTGACTATTTTGATTATGGTGGTATGGTGATGATAGTCGGGTCATCATGTGATGGTGGTCGATAGTGGTGGTTGGTGATGATGGGTCAGCCGGTGGTGGTTCTGACGGTGATAAACTGATCAACAGGGGTGAAATGGTCATTTACAAGAAGTTAACTCCAAAACTAACATCCATTCACCCCATGGACCAATAATGTTATGGTTGAGAAACAGTAAGGGCCAATTATTTTTTTCAAAAATTAGGACCAATACTATAATATGGACATACCACAGGGACCAGTCGTGTAATTAACTCTTATTATTATTATTATTCTTATTATTATTATTTTATAATATAGAGTAAATTACACTTTTCATCCTTTAGTTTTGTAGCAAATTTCAGGTTTTGCCCTTAAACTAATAAAATTACAGTAAACATCCTTTATGTTTAAATAAGCTTGCACGTTTCGTCCTATCCTCTAACGGGCATTGAATTTGGTCGTTAAGACAGGTCATGTGCCTTACACATGAGGGTAGTTTGGTCTTTTATCCTTAATAATAAAAAAACCCACCCCCACACATCTCTTTCTCTCTCTACCACTTCTCTCTCTATATATTTTCACACTAGAAATACCTCCACCATCCGTCCACCACCACCGCCACCACCCATCCACCACCCCTCCCACCGCCACCATCCAACCAACCCCACCCTTAACTCTCTCTCTGTCTCTTTATGTATTTCACTATCTTTCTTACTTTCTTTCTTTCTCTCTCTCTCTCTACACACACACATATATAAAAACAATCAGCCATCATATAATGCCTTCATCCACCACCTCACCCACCACCTCACCCACCACCTTCACCAATAAACTCCAGCCACTCTACCAACCACCCATTTCAGTATCGTAGTTTAGAAGATGAATCTCTTCACAAATTGATAGGTTTAATTAAGATTGAATAAGAAGATCTTCAACTCCATAAAACTTTGCTTCAAAAACAATACTTGAATCTTAAAGTTTCTTACTTTTAATGGTAGATTTGCAGATCTTAAGAGACAGAGAGCATAGAGAGAGAGAGAGAGAGAGAGTAGAGAGAGATGTGAAGTTGGTTAAAGACCTCCCAAGGAACATAAGAGCTTCGTACTTAAAAGATGTGCAGGATCGAATATGGGTGGTTTTTCTCTCAACTCACTGTGAACAGCACTCAGTAAGTAGTCTATGAAGAGTTGATCACAATATAACAAGTAACAACCAGTAAGAAAATTAACACAGCAAGTAAATTTTCAAGGTACTTTTATATATTGCTTCTCAACTCAAAGGATTACAAGACTCTTGGACTCAAATCGCTTTTCTAAAGAGTTACAAGGAGAAGATATATATAATACTACCTACAGTCGGATATACTTTGATACCAGCTGGACACCTCTAACCTTACATCTATACTACAAGACTCTAGGTGAGGTCTTTCAGACATTTTACCTGAGAGTTGGTAGTCAGGACATGTCCCTGACTTACCTTTTGTCACCAACTAAAGTTGGTAACATGTACTATCATAAAAAGGTGAACAGTAGGATAAAGTATGGTCAACAACATGGCTCTTTAGGAAGATGCCATGCTGTATCAGAGGTCTGCAACGGACTGTCAGGGACCATACTTATATCTACTGGACATAGCAATGTCTTCCGAAGGATAAAGTACTTCGGAAGAATAACTTCTTTCGAAGGCACTTATTCTTCGGAAGACTGCTTCTTCCGAAGCTTGGAGTCTTCTTTGTCTTCGGAAGCAGACTTTGTCTTCAGCTCTTTCATCAGACTTTGTCTTCGAAAGCTGACTTTGTCTTCAGCTCTTTCATCAGACTTTGTCTTCAGAAGCTGACTTTGTCTTCAGCTCTTTCATCAGACTTTGTCTTCGGAAGCTAGTCTTCAGCTGTTGGCTTCAGCTGTTGTCTTCAGCAGTTGACTTCAGCTTTTGCCTTCAGTAGATATCTTCAGCTGTTGTTCCTCAGACTCTCGGAAGATCTCTTGCTTGGCTTCGGAAGCCCTTCAATGTAGCACCAAAAGTGACTATGAAGTGGTTTTGGTTGCACCAGCCTTATCATGATCCAACAAACTCCCCTAGGCTGATGCTACCAAAACTTCACTTCTTTCTTCTTCTTAAAGCTCTCAGCACCAAGGAAAGTAAGTGTTTATCAGTGTCTTCATTCTTTCCTGCTGTGGTGCTGAGAATCTTGTACAGATCCTTGGTGGACAGAACCTCTACTCTGTCACCTTGGATTATGTGTACCCTCTGTTGTGGCCCTCTGAAAAGAGTTAGTTGATAGGAAGTATAGTCATATTCCCATCGAACTATTGGTTCCAATTCAGGACCTTCCACCATCTGTAGAAAGGTTGTGCCTTTGGTGGTTGGTCTTTCCTTGTCTTCCACTCCTTTCAACTTCAACTCTTCTTCAATCTTGGCTCTTCTACTTTGTTCAACCAAGTGGAGACCGCTGATATGGTTTCTGATGTGTGCAGCAGTCTCAGAGTTGGAGGGATTGGAGAATGGCTTCTCTGCAAGCTCAGCAAGATCAAATCTGCTGAGATGCAGTAGAGAAGTGGCATTAAGCCTGTTGGTTTCACCATTCTCCCTTTCCACAACAAAGTTGTGAGAAGGTTCATCGAACCTCCACTGGATTATAGCATTTCTAGGTCCAGGAGATTGACTAGAAATCCTGTCCTCTTTCCTGGTATCCAGCAGAGTCACCAGTCTCCTTCTTAGTCTCTTCTCCTCAGCATTGAGGGTATCGGAGTTGAGACCAAGAAGTCTTGCAGCCTGGCCCAAGGCGTCTCTAGGCAACTCAAGAAATTGGCCTAGGGTGAGGGAGCTTGAAGAGTTATCAACATAGGTGATGTTGATAAGCTCTCCCTCACAGGAGATGCTGCTCAAAGTGGTGCTGCTGATGAGCCTCCTCTTGAACTCCTTTATTTCCTCAAAGGAGAGATGTTGAGGAGGCTGAGGGGATGGTCTTGGTTTTGTTGGGTAGGCTTAGGTTTAGTGGTTTTGGTTGTGTCTTGGGTTTTAGGATGGGTAGTTTGGGTAGTTGAGGTGATGTGGTAGGTTTGGGTAGAGTTGTGGGTTGAGGGGTGAAGGTTTCATCAGTGGGTTCGGTTTTGATGGGAAAAGGGGTTGGTTCTGGTGTGGGTTGTGGCTGTGGTTGAGTGGCTGGGGTTGAAACCGTTCCCTGTACCCTCCTGTACATCTCCCTTCTCTTCCCCAGACGGATATCAGCTTTGATTTCACTGACTATCCGTTGGAGTGTCCTTTCGGACATAGGTCCCACCTGCCTACCAGAGAAGCCATGAGCCCGGAGATAGTCCTTCATCCAGGCTTTGTCATTGGACTTCTTGGTGGCAGTGACCTCCTTCTCTTCCTCCTTCCTCTTCTTTTCCCTCAACTTCTCCCTAGCAGCCTTCTTCCTTTCCTTCTCCATTTGATCCTGCTCTTTATTGTGGAGCAACAGGATCATGTCATTGTCATGAGGAGACAGTTCAGGAAGACTGAAGCCTCTTGAGAGTAGGAACTTGATCCTATCCTCTCTCAGCTTCAGGGCTGCCTCCCTTCGCTCTTCTTCTTTTCTCTCCAAGGCCAACCTGGCTTCTTCTTCTTGTTTTAACCTGGTTGACCTCTCCAAAGTCACCAACTCCTCTAGTGGTAGCAGGAGTATCTCCTCATTGGCAGCTCCTAGACTGATGAGCTGGTCAATGAGTGCTGTTCTTCTCCTTTGGTTGATTTCTTCCTGATTGGCTGCAGCTGCCTTAGAACTAGCAGCTAGCAGCTTTTCAGTAGGAAACCTGCCTTTCTTTTGGAGCTTCTCAATCCTCTCCTCCTCCTGAAGCTCTTCCGCAGTCAATTTTCTTTTCCTTTGTCTTTGGCGGTGCTAGACTGTGGTGGTTCTTGGATGGAGGGTTGTGATTGAGAGAGAAGTTCAGCTGGTGTTTGGGTTGGAGGAATGTCAGAAATGTCCTCCCTGCTCACCTCAGATGCTATTTCAGCAATAACATCTGTGATGGTCAGTTCCTCGGACATCTGAAATAAGCCTTCCGCAGCTTCTATTTCTGCCTCGGAAGACTTTTCTTGTTCTTCCGAGGCTTCCATGTAAGCTTCGGAAGCTTCAGCTTGAGCTTCGGAAGATGAGACTGCTGCAAGTTCTGTCCCATCTGTTTCAGTTGCTAGGCCATCAGTCCCCATTTCCCCTTCGAAGCTAATCTCAGGTTCCATGTGGACCTTAGGTTGACCAACTTCTTCCACAGTGGTAGAAGGTGCAGTCAGTCTTTGAAGCTCCTCAGCCCCAAAGTATATAAGTGTGGTGTCGGGGCTGGGCTGTTCTAGGGATGATCTCAATACAAACTTTGTGAAAAGTCTGTAGAGATCTTGAAGCATCTTTGAGTCAATCTCTAGAAAGGATTGAGATGACTCAGGTAGTGTGATGAGTTGGGAAGAAATGAATTTGGTCTGTGATTCCTCAGATGTTTGTCTCTGAACTTTCTCCCCCTTTTTGGTAGCATCATCTTGAGAGCTAGATGAGCTAGAGGAAGAAGTCATTGAGACCTGAATTGGTACATGCCTAACAGACCTCTCCGTCTGTTTCTCAGCTAGTTTAGCCTTGAGGTTGTTAATCTCTAGTTGCTGAGTGGCAGTCCTTGATTCTAAGATCCTCACCTGTGATTCCAGGTTGGAGACCTTAGAAAGCAAGTACTGAAGTGTTAGTTGCATACTTCCCTCATCTTCATGAGAAGAATCACGGGGAGATGAGATAACATACCTAGTATGCTCAGTCTCACCACCAGATGTGGCTTCTTGGCACCCTGGTTTCCTTTGCTCAGAGTCATCTCTTTCAGAGATGTCTATGGGCAAAGTTGCCGTAGACCCAGTCCTAATTATGTTACCACTGTCCTGAGAGCACAATGAGAGACTCTGAGTAGTGGCAGCTGAGTCTACATGAGTCCCCTCCACATCAGTGGGACTCACCTCAGTAACTGGCTTCTGATGGGGGCTAGAGACAAGGGATCCCTCTTGGCTCTGTTGATCTTTCATAGGGTGTTGTAGATCAACTTCATGGCCATGGAGAGATGTAATCTCTTCATCAGTGCATAGTAGAAGGTCAGTGAAAGAGAGGGTGGTTAGTCCTACTGACCCGGGACCTAGATCAATGTCTACAGGCATTGAGCCTATGGTGGGGCTGTCCCTAGAAGGCTGCACAGGGGAGTGTAAGACTCACCCTGTGGGCTTAAGGCTTGGGGTTCGGGCTCAGGGGTTTGAGACTGAGGAGGCTCAAAACCCACATTGAGGTCAATTGTGAAGGATGGTGTGACCTCGGACTGAGTGGGAGCCCATGATTCCACTCTAGCCCTTTGGGTGTGAACAGGAGGAGCTTGTTCAATCAGAGTAGATTGAACAAGGGTTCGTTTTGAACGTCTCTGGTATGTAGCTTTGATGGGTAAAGAAGGTTTTGGCATTGTGGTGGATGTTGCTGGTGTGGGTTCATCACCTGTGGGGATAACAGGGATGTCACCAGGAGCTATGCGCTCAGTCATCTCTGGAGGTAGTGGAATGTACCTTCCAGTGAAGTTGTCGGACATCTTCTTCAGTATCTTGAAGATGGTAGGTCTCACTTGTGGAACAGTAAGAGTAGCTGCGCAGACAAGCTTGCTCGGTTCCATCACACAGTTGATTATGTGTTGAATAAATCGGGGATACATGAAGAATGTATCCCTGCTCAGATTTCCGATAAGGTTGGTCAACACAAATCGTGAGTAGTTGAAGCGAAGACCTCTCACCAACCCATGAACTAGGCATCCTAGTTCATATGGGATTTGATCCCAACCCCCTGATTTGTTGGAGAGGCAATGCAGGATAATATGCAGCAGGAACTTCCAAAGGTAAGAGAAATTAAACTTGTACACGGTTGATCTGCTGACATCTCCTCCATATCCCATGAGGATATAAGTACCTTCCAATCTTCTTTGGGGAACTCAGTAGGAGCCCATCATCATGGAGCTCGAGATGCTCCCTGATGAGTTGTTCAGTGATGACCAACTCTTGGCCACAAATGGGGTTCTCAGGACTCGAACCCCAGAACTGCAGTTTGACCGTTGCTCCAGAATTCGGACATGGTTGGAGTATACAGTTGCAGTGAGGTATGTGGATTCGGTAAGAAAGGTGATGATTTGGGTGAAGTCGGCATCCCTTGACGAATCAAGTAATGCGACTTGGTTGTGCTGAGGGTTTAGCGCCATTGAAGAAAAGGTAAGCTTGAAATTTGGGTGAAATTGCAGGTTTGACAGTGAGGGGAATAGTTAGGGCTGTAAAGTGGTAAAAGAAGATGAAATTGATCAGTCAAGATTATTTAAAAGGGGTTGAATTGTGGTAGTGGCGGTGATAGGGTAACTGTTTGGGGTTACTGTGGGTGGTATGGTGGTTTACGGCGGAGAAATGATAGTGGCGGCAAGGATAATTTTAAATAATCTGACCATCATGGACAAAATCTTTACTTTTTACAGAGTGGGGCCCAAAAGATATCCGTTACATATAAAACCTTTACTTCCGAGGGTAAAACATTTCCGAAGGTAATTTCTTCCGAAGGCAATTTCTCTTTCGAAGCAAGGCATTGCTTCCGAAGGTAAAATGGTCTTTTGAAGGTACTTTCTCTTCCGAAGCAAAGTATTGCTTCCGAAGTAAAGTTATCTTTCCGAATGGAGAGTTTTATAAGCTTCGGAAGTAGATCTGATCTAAAATCAATCGCTTCTTCCGAGACCAAAAACTCTTCCGAGAAGAAAATTTCCATTTAGGAATTTGGCTTCGGAAGATATTCAAGAATATCTTCCGAGAGTTAATTCCTCTTCGGAAGGAATTTACACTTGGAATAATTTAAAGATCTTTGTAACAGGGCTTAAATTGTATTGACACAAGACTTTACATATTAAAAAGGTTTTCAAAAGAGGTAGTTATTCAATGTTTATCATCCCAATTGCTGATATGAGATACTTAAGTCTTTGTTCATCAAATGCCTTTGTGAACAATCAGCATATTGTTCATTTGAGTCAACTTTGATTAACTTTATCAGCTGTTTCTCATGAATATCTCTAATGAAATGATACCTGATATCAATGTGCTTTGTCTTGGAGTGCTTCACCGGATTCTCAGTAATGGAGATAGCACTGTTGTTGTCAATATGGATAGGAGTAGTCATGAAGTTGAATCCATAGTCTAACATTGATTTTGAATCCATAGCAGTTGAGCACAACAGCTAGCAGCAGCAATGTATTCAGCTTCAGCAGTTGATGTAGAGACACAGGATTGTTTCTTGCATTGCCATGAGATAATCCTTCCACCAAGAAATTGACATCCTCCTGATGTTGATTTCTTGTCAATATTGCAGCCACCATAGTCACTGTCAGAGTATCCATAGAGATTAAAATCACTATTTCTTGGATACCAGAGACCTAGTTTAGGTGCTCCTTTGAGGTATCTGAGGATTCTCTTTGCAGCAGCTAGGTGAGACACCTTTGGAGCAACCTGATATCTTGCACAAATGCATGTGGCAAACATGATATCTGGTCTACTAGCAGTGAGATACATCAGAGAACCAATGATTGCTCTATACTGATGTTGATCAGTATCCTCCCCCTTAAGGTCAGGGCAAAGATTATGGTTTCTGGGTATGGGTGTCTTGGCTGGTTTACAATCCTTCATTTCAAATCTATCTAAGATGTCTGAGACATACTTAGATTGACTGATGAAGAACCCTTCCTTCATCTGTTTCACCTGAATTCCAAGGAAAAAATCCATTTTTCCCATGGAACTCATCTCAAACTTCTGCTTCATTATGCTTTCAAAGTCCTTGCACATTTGGTCGTTTGAAGAACCAAATATGATGTCATCAACGTAGACTTGTACAAGCAAAATGTCTTCTCCACTCTTTCTGATGAAAAGAGTCTTGTCAATGGTACCTCTAGTGTATCCATTCTTCAGGAGAAACTGAGACAAGGTCTCATACCACAGCCTAGGTGCTTGGTGCAGCCCATATAGAGCTTTATCCAGTTTGCACACGTAGTTGGGGTGCTGTGGGTCTTCAAATCCTGGAGGTTGACATACATAGATTTCCCTATCTATATCCCCATATAGAAAAGCACACTTGACATCAAGTTGGTAGACTGTGAAGTTCTTGGATGCAGCATAAGCAAGGAAGATCCTAACTGCCTCATGTCTTGCAACAGGTGCAAAGACATTAGTATAATCGATTCCTTCCTCCTGGGTGTATCCTTGAACTACTAGTCTTGCCTTGTTCTTGATAATCAAGCCTCTATCATCTTTCTTGTTCCTGAACACCCATTTAGTGCCTATGGGTACTTGACCAGATGGTAGTGGGCATAGATTCCAGACCTTTTGTCTTCTGAATTGAAGCAGCTCCTCCTGCATCGATTCAACCCAACTACTATCCTTTAAGGCATCTTCTACCTTCCTTGGTTCCATCTGAGACAAGAAGCATGAGTACAAGCAGACATTCCCATGATGAGTTTGTCCTCTTGTTCTCACACCCTCAGAGACATTCCCTATGATGTTCTCAGTTGGATGAGTGTTGTGAATCCTAAGACGAGGAATCACTTCCAGTTGCAGAGATAAGTCTAGGTTAGACATATTCTGATCAGGAACTGGATCACTCTGTCCAACTGCTGTTTCAAAGTCATTCAATGAGGACTGATTGAATGATTGAGAAACATCATCAATGGTTGGTTGTGAAGTAGGATTAACAGTTGCCTGTTCCTTCAGAATACTACTTCCCTCAACCTGGTGTTGTAATGGATCACCTGAAGAACTTTGAGGTTGATCAAGTGATTCACTTGTTGAAGCTTCATTATTCCTGGAGATAGTTACACTATCAGATCTGTGAATGGTTGAAGCTTGTTGCCTTTCAGCTCTTGGAGAATTTGGAAGAGGTCTGGGAAGCTCAAACAGTTGACTTGCATCAGCATCAGCATCAACATTCTCTTGAGCACCTGTTCCAGCTTAAACATTCTCACAAGATGGTTTAGAATAGTTTGGAAACAATTCTAAATCAAAGATATACGCAGGTCCATTCCCCCTAACACAAGGAGTGTGCTTATTAACAACTATATTGGATGATTCCTCAAATTGTTGATTCTTGATATTGTATACTCTATAAGCTTTAGAGCTAGAAGAGTATCCAATAAAGATAGCATCATCCGACTTCTCAGCAAACTTTGCTAAGTTGTCCTTTGTGTTAAGTATGGTACACCTGCAGCCAAAGGACCTTAGAAAGCCAATGAACGGTGGCCTCTTGTTCCATAACTCATAAGGGGTTTTTCCATGGGGCTTAACTACAAGAACCCTGTTCTGCACATAGCATGCAGTGCTGACTGCCTCTGTCCAGAATGTTAGAGGCAGCTTTGAATCAGCTAACATGGTCCGAGCAGCCTCAATAAGTGTCCTGTTCCTCCTCTCAGCAACACCGTTTTGTTTAGGAGTTCTGGGAGCACTATATTGTCTGGCAATCCCTTTTGAGTCACAGAATGAGTCAAGAACAAAGTTCTTAAACTCAGTCCCTTGATCACTTCTAATGATCTTAACCTTGTGATCAATTTGATTTTCTATTTTAAGAATAAAAGATTTTAAAGTTTCAGCAGTTTCATCTTTACTTCTTAAAAAGAATACCCATGTAAATCTTGTAAAATCATCAACTATCACAAGTATGATTTCCTTCCAATGCTCATTATATTTGTGGGTCCAAAGAGATCCATGTGCAATAAGTGTAATGGAGTAGTGATAGAGTTAACACATTTGGATTTATGAGATGATCTGTGTTGTTTCCCTTTCAGGCATGCAACACAGTTATCTTTGCAGAAAAATTCCTTTTTAGGCAAACCATGTACCAAGTTATTTTTAGCCAATTTATTCATTGTTTTAAAATTCACATGACACATGCGTTTATGCCATAGTGTTGACTCATCACTATCAGCTTTGGAAAGAAAGCATGATACTTCACCCATAGGAGAAGCATTGTTCATATCCAGCTTGTACATATCCCCTTTCCTGGGAGATCTAAGAAGCACCAATTCCGGAGGAATTGTCATCCCTGGTTTGAGGATAATGCACTCATGTTCTGTGAAGAGCATCTGATGCTTCTGGTCACAAATTGAGAAACACTTAACAGATTGTGTTCAAGCTGTTTGACAAAGTGAACTTTGTCAATGTTTATTCTGCCATTGGATATACTTCCTCTGCCAGAAATATATCCTCCGGCCTCACCTCCAAATTGGACAGGCCCTCCATCAAAGTTCTGGAATTGTTGAAGGAGAGATCTGTTCCTGTCATGTGCCTGGAGCATCCACTATCTACAATCCAGACATTGTTGTTTTGTCAAATGGACGTCCCTGCACATAAGATGAGATGGTTAGTTTTGTTTGGAAGCCCAAGCCTTGCTGGTCTTGGGCTCTTCCAACGATAGTGACATAATTGAAACAAAAGATATGCATTGGGGTTCAATAGAGGTCATTGTTGAAGAAGAGGTTTGGGCTGCAACATCTTCCTTGATCTTCCAATCCATCCCTTGGTTGATCTTTGAAGATGAGCTTGTTGAAGCTTGTGCAGCATGGCCTTCTTCCGAAGCTTCTTTCTTTTCGAAAGAAGCCTTCACCACCTTTTCTTCCGAAGTAGTCTTCTTCTGAGATGGTTTCAAGGGAGCCTTCTTGTTCTTCCGAACCTTAGAAGGTTTGGCTTCCGAAGCCATTTTCCCTTCGGAAGAAGTAGTTTCTTCCGGAAGCAACTTGGCTTCCGAGACCAACTTTCCCTTTTTCATCATTTGGACCTTTTGAAGTGATCCAACTGAGAAACCTTCTCTGACTCCTTCTTTTCTAACATTATTTGCATAATGTGTGCTTGCTGGATTGTAGTAACAATCTTTAGCCATGTGGTTGTGCAGACCACACATTATGCATGCAATGTTAGTCTTCTGGGAACTTGCAGGTTGCTGTTTCTTGGGTTTCTTCTCTTTATCAGCAACTTTCTTTCAACTTCTGATCCTTCAGTAGGACAGGAGTGCTGGTATTACACTCCTTTCCTGAGTCAGAAGTACCTACCACTTGAAATCCGGCAGAAATGAAGACACCCTTTTGCTTTGGGTCGATCTTAAGCTTGGACTCTGCAACCTTCTTGGCAGTCCTTCTAGCAGCTTTAGCTCTGCTTCTTCTTGCCTTGGTGGTTAGGATTTGGTCTTCACAGGTGGAGTGAGTGTATCCTCCTGTTTCTCCCTGTGGTGACTACTATTTTTGCCTCATCCTTTAGTTCCAATGGAGAAGGGTCAGCAGTTGGAACCTCTTGCTCTTCAGTACCACATCTAGGTAGTCTAATAGACTCATAAGAGTGTGGTGGAGCTATTTATTGGTTCCCAACCCTTCTTTGTTTTGATAAAACATTTTGGAATGAGAGGTTGATAGAAGAATAGTTTGGAAGCTTTGCTCAGCAATAGCTTGCTTCCTGGCCTGAGCCTCAGCTGTGACCAACTGGGCTTGAACCTCAGATAGTTTGGATATCAGATCTTTAATTTGAGTCTTATAATTAGTCTTTTCATGTTTTAAAAGAGACACAGTTTTCTCTAATCCTCAATTTTCTTTTGATAGTCAGATTCAGCTCTCTTAAAATCAGATTTTAGCACATTTAAAGACTCAACCTCAGATCTGATTTCCGAAATGTAATCCTTATAAAGTTTAACTTTAGCAATACAGGCAGCAGTACAAAGATGTTCATATACCTGATCATCATCTGTTCCAGCCATGAGTGCTTGAGCAGGAGTCACATCCTGTACCATGAAGCTCCAGTCAACTTCTTGAGCCACAACAGCTTTTTCAGTTGACTTCTCTTCATGCTTTGAAGCAGTGGGATGTGTGGAGGCCTGTGGGGTTCCCGGTTGTTCTTGGGAGCCTTGCATTCCCTAGCAAAGTGACCAAGTTGGTTGCAGTTGTAACACTTTGCTTTGCTTTTGTCAAACCCAAACCTGCTGTTGACTGGGTTTTGAGGGAATTGCCTTCCATTTCTCTTGAAGAACTTCTTCGCTCTGTAAGTTAAAAGAGCCATCTGCTGGACAATATCCATATACTCCACATCATCTGGACTGAAGCACTCAAGATCATCAAAGCAGTATTGAAAATCACCATAGTGTCCACTTCCAGAGACAAAGGCACAACTATCCTGAGAGGAGCTGTGTTGAACCTTTTGAGACTTTGGAGTCTCAGGTAGAGTAATGTAAGGTCCGCTGTGTGAGTTGTCAGGGTAACACAGCAACTGATGTTGTGGTTCCGTGATTTCCCTTTCAACCACATGAAGGGCTGAACTCAGTTGGTTATTAGAGTGACCAGAGGAGTTCTGCATGTTCATCTCCATCTGGAATGCACTTAGGATACCATACAACTCTGTCAGAGTAAGAGTCTTAAGGTCCGAAGTTCTCTTGATTACAACACAGTAATGTATCCATAGTTTAGGAAGAGAAGACATGAACTTCCTAACTATGTCTCTATTCTCAAGAGCTACTCCAATATCCTCTAGAGTATCTACTAGCTCAACATACCTGAAGTATTGTTGAGTCAAGGTCTCACCAGCCTTGAAAGTAAAGTTCTCAAACTGCTGCTTCAAGAGATCCTTCTTGTTCTCTTGGGTTTCCTTAGATCCTTCATACATCAGCTTCAGTGCTTCCCATAAATCTTTAGCAGTTTTGCACTTCTTGAAGCGTCTGTAGACGGAGTTGGGAAGACAGTTTGGAGAGAAGTCATAGCCCTTTGATCTAGCTTTATTCTCTTCCTGTCTTCTTCTGAGTAATCATCAACATCTTTTGGAATGATGCGATTACCAGTGGCAGAAGTGGTGCTTGGTATGAAAGGACCATTGACAATGGAGTCCCACATCCTTGAATCTTGACACTTGATGAAGCCTTCCATTCTGATACACCATGTGTCAAAGTCTTCAGGGGTGATCAGTGGGGACTTGGTCATGGTACCGGTTTCCATATCAGCCTTGGAGAGAGCAGCCATTTGAGTGAGTGGTTTGTAGTGAGGACTGAAAAACAGGTTGATTTGGATGGTAAGATCTCACAATCAAGAGCATAGAGCTCTGATACCAATTGCAGGATCGAATATGGGTGGTTTTTCTCTCAACTCACTGTGAACAACACTCAGCAAGTAGTCTATGAAGAGTTGATCACAATATAACAAGTAAGAAGCAGTAAGAAAATTAACACAGCAAGTAAATTTTCAAGGTACTTTTATATATTGCTTCTCAACTCAAAGGATTACAAGACTCTTGGACTCAAATCGCTTTTCTAAAGAGTTACAAGGAGAAGATATATATAATACTACCTACAGCCGGATATACTTTGATACCAGCTGGACACCTCTAACCTTACATCTATACTACAAGACTCTAGGTGAGGTCTTTCAGACATTTTGCCTGAGAGTTGGTAGTCAGGACATGTCCCTGACTTACCTTTTGTCACCAACTAAAGTTGATAATATGTACTATCATAAAAGGGTGAACAGTAGAATAAAGTATGGTCAACAACATGGCTCTTTAGGAAGATGCCATGCTGTATTAGAGGTCTGCAGCGGACTGTCAGGGACCATACTATATCTACTGGACATAGCAATGTCTTTCGAAGGATAAAGTACTTCGGAAGAATAACTTCTTCTGAAGGCACTTATTCTTCGGAAGACTGCTTCTTCCGAAGCTTGGAGTCTTCTTTGTCTTCGGAAGCAGACTTTGTCTTTAGCTCTTTCATCAGACTTTGTCTTTGGAAGCTGACTTTGTCTTCAGCTCTTTCATCAGACTTTGTCTTCGGAAGCTGACTTTGTCTTCAGCTCTTTCATCAGACTTTGTCTTCGGAAGCTAGTCTTCAGCTGTTGGCTTCAGCTGTTGTCTTCAGCAGTTGACTTCAGCTTTTGCCTTCAGTAGATATCTTCAGCTGTTGTTCCTCAGACTCTCGGAAGATCTCTTGCTTGGCTTCGGAAGCCCTTCAATGTAGCACCAAAAGTGACTATGAAGTGGTTTTGGTTGCACCAGCCTTATCATGATCCAACAAGATGGCAGTGGCTGATGGTGGTGGTGGGCGGGCGAGTGGTGGCGGTGGGCGGGTGGTGGCGATGGGTAGGTGGTGGCGGTGGGCAGGTGGTGGCGGTAGTGGTGGGCAGACAGTGGTGTGTTTTTTTGTGTGAAGATAGAGAGAAAGAGAGGGTAGTGAGAGAAAGAGAGATATGGAGTGGGGTGGGTTAGGTTAGGGTGGGTTTTAATAATAATGATAAAAAGACCAAACTACCCTCATGTGTCAGGCACGTGACCAGACTTAAAGACCAAATTTAGCGCTCGTTAGAGGATAGGACGGAACGTGCAAGCTTTTTTAAACATAAAGGATGTTTACTGTAATTTTCCTAGTTTAAGAACGAAACCTGAAATTTGCTACAAATCTAAAGGACGAAAAGTGTAATTCACTCTATAATATATAACATTTAGTAACTTCATATACAGTAATTGCTAGGGATGGCAATGGGTCGAGTTAGGGACGGTTATTGGTAATCTTAAGCCCATGCCCAGCTTTGAAATCTTGTCTCATTCCTGGCCTATTACTTTTCCTGTAATGGTCGGGTAATTACCCATCAGGTATCAAACATACTCGTGGGTATTAGGGATACCCGTTAGCATCGGGTTGTGGACATACGTGCGGGTATCGACTAATCGTTGTCGGGTGCATTAGTATTTTAATATATCAATACTACTACATAATACAACTCTTTACAGACTATTGTCTTTATATATAAAATTTAGTAATGTCATGAACAGTAATTTCAGGTATTTTAATATATCAAAATTCTATTATATAATACAACTCTTTACACCCTATTGTCATTTTATTTAAATATTTAAGACGTCTAATAGAATGTCTTAATTATATGATACAAGTGTTTTATACAATGATTCACATCTAGTAACTGTCTTTTATTTAATTATTTTTCTTCTTTGCTTTAAGGATTTATTGTTTTTCCTATTACATTTTTTATAAGTGTTTCGCATGCAAATTTTTTTATAGTGGTTAATACTAATGTATAAGTCATTAGAATTATATAAGCCTTTCAAATTTTACAACAAGATATAATGCTTTTCTATTATCACAGGTGGTTCAAAAGGATCCCCCATTCTTTCATAAAAAAATTTGCTTTTTCCTTGAGACTCGGGTCCCTGCTATATAGCGCGGGTCATACTCATTAGTGTATGTGCGCGCGCGTAACTTGTTTCATCATTATTTTCATTCCTTGGGGCTTATATTAAAATATATAATATCTAAACTAATAAGGTTTAAATTTACTCAAATACACTTTAAACAATTAAAATATAAATAATGTATAAATTATGTGACTTGCTAGATGTAGTTTGTATAGTTTTCTTCTAAAATCATGATTTTCATTTTATTCTTCTTCTAATGGTGGTAGAGCGAAACCTTCCATTGGGTTTCTGTTTGTCACCAACAAGCTTGATTGATCTTTTTATCAAAAGATGTGGAGTGATCCTACAAATCATGGACAATTAAAATCACTATTAATCATCTCAAAGAGTTATTTTTCAAAACAAAATACATAATTTAATTCATCACACAACTTTTTAGTTAGTGAGGCACACAACATAACTAGTAGGTGTCCTTAGGGGTCTATGAGCTCATATTTAATATTAAACTCGAGTCTTAGTCACCTTCAAGATTAGATTGTTGCTCTCTCTCTCCCCTCTCTTTCCCCCTCTCTCCCCTGCCCCCTCTACGAAATTTCAGCAACAAAAGAGCCCCGAAGTGACCTTAATGTAGGATTCTTTATGCCCAAAACACATAGAATATTGATACGGTTAGTACGTTATGATCCAAGTCGGGTTATACCCAATAACAAGCTTAGCAAACACAAATTAATATTTAATTGATGATATGATCATGCAATTAAATATTTACACCAATTTAGAAAATAAGTTTTCTAAATAAGTTGCATATGAGAGGGAACAAATTATTAATACATTTTGTTCAATGATATTATTTGTAATGTTATTTAAGTGAGTTAAATAACATCACAAATTAATAATAAGAGTGTTAGGATTATACAATTAAAAGATTACTTGTATATCCAAATAAAAGACTTGTTAAAATATTGTGTTCATTAGTTTAAAGGGGAAATTTTTTTAAAAACCCACTTGGCCGCTCCCCTTTAATTTTGGTTGGCTTTTTCATTAGTGGGGAACACACACACATGAATACTTGTCTAGTGGACTACACTTTCTCTCATATCTCAATACATGAAAAACAAAAACTCTCTCCTTTCTCTCTCATTGTTTACGAAAACAAGAAGCAAGAAGAAAGGGTTTTTGAGAGCAATTTTGTGTTGTATTTTGGTGTTGAATCTCCCTAACAAGAGGTGTTTGCACGGAGGCTTGGGGTATACAAGCTGAGGGCTCCTCTTCTTGGAGTCTTGGCTGCATATCGACATCATCATCATCTTCATCTCATTCCTTTTCATCCACGGTTCTTGAGCTGCAGTAAGGTAGATTATGGCAGCCCTTTGTGGCTGTCATATAATGTTGATTTATGCATACATAGCATGCTTATTCATATAAAAATGATCCTTTGATATATGGGTTTGTTTCATACAAAAATATGGTCACTTAAGAAAATGTTTTTCAGCTTTATAATCAAGTTTATAAAGTAATTATTCCACTACGTTTTCAGAAAGTTTAATGGGTTAAACTTGCATTTTGTGTTCTAACAAACCCTTCAATGGCATCTAGAGCCGGTTATGTGGATAGCATGCTTGTTAGTATCCTTTAAAAATTTGTTTTATGGGATTTTATATCCCCTTTAAGAGCTGAAATATTCTTGCATGTTGAATCCCCAAGCTTTCAAGGTTATATCACACATGCTTGTGACTAAACCTTGAAAGATATGTATGATGATATGTATATTGTTTGGACAATGTTTGAAACCCGAATTTTCAGTTTATGTTGGCTGAAAATCGTGGGTTTTAATGGGGATTCTTAGTTATGTTTGGATGATATGATCATTGGTTATTAGTGTGCATAACCTAGCCTTTGGCCTTATGTTATTTGGATGATTGGAATGGTTGTTTTATTCATTCAATTGGGTTGTAACGTTTATGTTTATTATTTGGATTGTAATCATTTATTCATTTGATTATGTAATAAATAGATTAAGTGCATTTCTTTTATTAGAAACATGTATTAGGATATAATTTTTGTAAAAGGAAGATGCACAAGATAAAGACCCAAAGATGGACATCAAAGACATGGACCTTGAAGTATTTGGATATGGATTCAAGTAGGAGTCCATGGACACATATAATGTGTCATTACAAACCCTTAGGAAAGACCTTATGACAACACTTGTGATGGCAAACAAGTGTTGTCAACTTAGTGGCTATGGTTATGCACTCATGTTTATACGTTTATGCTTGTTTGAATGTTTGTTGTTTGATTGTTTGGTTGATATTTGGACATACATTACAAACTCATTAACAAACTTAACAAGCTGAAAGTTGATGGTTCTTAATCATTAAAAGTTAATAAAAGGTTATTAAAATGATTTAATGATTTTAAAGATTAAAATAAGTTTTAATCAAAAGAACCATAGGGTATCTTGTATTTGAAAGCATACAAATACAAATACATAGAGTTTTCTAAACTAGAATTATGAAATCTCTAAATATTCAAAAACAAGATCAACACCATCCTTTTACACAACACTTAAGTCACTTGGGAACTCTTAGTGGGATAAAGGTCACCTAACCATTTTGAGGGAACTTATGACTTAAGGTGAGAATGCCATATTCGTGGGATAAAGGTCACCTAACCACTCATTTTGGCAAACTCACACGTGTGTGTAAGTAGGATGTCTTGATTTGCAAACCATGTTAAATGGATCACCTACAATATGGTTTCTAAATGGTATTGATAGGATTAACATGCCGACTTTACATATGATGTTTAAAGTCGATCCCATACCTCTAGAAGTTGCAAATGGTTGCAACCGTCAATCGTTGACCACCTTATTAATTTAAATCGTGGGATAAAGGTCACCTAACCACAATTTAAATGTAATGTTGGGTTCTAGATTTTAATATAAAAATGACCTTAAAAGGCATTAATTATTAAAAAAAATAGCAATATCGAAAATACTAAAAAATAGATCTTTGTTAAATTTTGTAGATGGCCACCAATAATGACAATCATGATAATTCATCCGCGTCCACCCAATCATTACGAGCGATCCTCCAAAAGGAACATCTAAATCATAACAATTTCATTGATTGGTATCGAAACTTGAGAATCGTTCTCAAGTAAGAGAGAGGATCATATGTTTTAGACGACCCTATCCCCGATCAACCTACTGAGGATGATGAGGAGGCCTACAACGATTGGCTGAAGTACACTGAGGACTCCGTCCAAGTGTCTTGTCTCATGCTAGCGAGCATGACTTCGGATCTCCAAAAGGAGTATAAACATCACGGAGCTTACCCAGCTGAAGGAAACGTTCCAACAGCAAGCAAGGGTTAAGCGCTTCGAAACGGTTCGAGCACTCCATGCATGTCGTATGGACGACAACCAATCTGTTTCATATTATGTACTTAAGATGAAAATTCATATTGACCGCCTTGAGAGGTTTAATTGTCCCGTCTCGAAGGAATTGGCCACAGATTTGATCCTTAATGGCCTTACCAAGAAGTTCGAGACATTTGTGTTGAATTACAACATGAATGCATGGGACAGGAGCATTGGTGAGCTTCACTCAATGCTTAAAACGGCCGAGGCGGCCATAGGTAAAAGGGTTTTACCCGTTCTCATCATCAATGAAGGTGGGAACAAGAAAAGGCCTTATCCCGCACCCAAGACAAAGGTTGCCAAGGGTAAGGGACCTGTTTGGGGGAAAGGGAAAGGGGAGGGTGCCACCCAAACCATAAGAGAAAAAGCAAAAGGTTGCTACTAATGACCCATGCTTCAAGTGTGGGGAGATTGGACATTGGGCAAGGAATTGTCCTGTCCATCTCCAAGAGTTGAAAGCAAAGAGGGATGTCGGGCAGACCTCAGGTACAATATACATGATTCATTTTGATCTTAATGTTACATCTTCTAACACATGGGTATTGGATACCGGATGCGAACTCATATTTGCAATTTGTTGCAGGGGTTCACAAGAAGTAGGGACTTCAATCAAGGGGATGTTAGCCTCTTCATGGGCAATGGAACTAAAGTCTTAGTTGAAGCTCGTGGGGACTACATTCTAAAACTTCCAAGTGGCTTGGATGTTATTTTGAAGAATGTTTTGTATGCTCCTAGTTTGACTAGGAACATTATTTCTGTATCCCAATTAAGACATTATGATTATGTATTATCTTTTGTTGAAAATGATATTCATGTTTCTTTAAATGATATGTTCTATTTTAAAGCTATTCCCATCAATGGGATTTATGAATTGGTTCATGAAAATACTTTAAATAGTTCATTGTACCAAACTAACACCAGGAAACTCAAGTTGGATTTGAGTGATACCTATCTTTGGCATTGTCGTCTTGGTCATATAAACAAGAAACGTATACAAACACTTCAAAAGAATGGTCTTTTAAAAACAAATGAATGTGATTCATTTGATGTATATGAATCTTGTTTACAAGGAAAATGACTAAGGCACCCTTTAGTGGAACTACCAAAAGGGCAAAAGATTTATTAGGAATCATACATTTGGATGTATGTGGTCCTTTTAAACCAATGACTAGGACTGGTGAAAGATACTTCATTACCTTTACCGACGATTATAGTCGCTATGGGTATGTGTACTTATTAAGGCACAAAGATGAAGCTTTTAAAATGTTCAAAATCTTCAAGAATGAAGTAGAAAATCAACTCAACAAGTCGATTAAAGTTCTCCGTACCGATAGAGGAGGTGAATACCTAAGTGATGCTTTTCAAGATCATCTTAGGAGTTGTGGGATTATCTCACAACTCACTCCACCTGGAACACCATAACATAATGGTGTGTCTGAGAGGAGGAATCGAACCTTATTGGATATGGTCCGATCTATGATGGCTAGAAGCACATTGCCTCTATCATTTTGGGGTTTCGCTTTGCTCTTCGTGGCCCGTATTCTAAATATGGCTCCAACCAAAAAGGTGGAAAGGACACCCTTTGAAATATGGCATGGAAGAGTTCCATCCCTATCATACTTAAGGGTCTGGGGTTGTGAGGCTTATGTTAAGACTCCCACCCCAAACAAATTGGAAGTCCGATCCATCAAGTGTATCTTTGTTGGATATCCTAGAGATTCTATGGGATATTATTTCTATGATCCATTAGAACAAAAGGTGTTTCTTGCCAGAAAGGGTGAGTTCTTAGAATCAAAGTTCCTTATGGAAGAAACTAGCAGTAGAACAGTGGATCTTGAGGAGGATCAAGAACCACAACCCGATGCACGTTTGGTTGAAACTAGTACTCAACATGAGGATGTTGAGGATGATCAAGTGGTTGATCAATATACACAAAACGTTCGCAGAAGTGGTAGAACTAGTAATCCACCTAAAAGATACGGATTTTTTATGGATGGATGCTATGTGGTAGATTCAGATGAACCAACCACATACCATAATGCAGTGTCCAATTCGGATTGTGACAAATGGCTTGAAGCCATGAACGTTGAGATGCAATCCATGTATGACAATCAAGTTTGGGAACTTGTTGTACCACCTCTTACTTCCAAGGTAGTTGGGAGTAAGTGGGTTTTCAAGAAGAAAACCGATATGCATGGAAACTTTGTAAAACTCGGTCAATTCCCAAGAATAACAACCAAGATCTCAATCTCAAGAATGCGGAATGTGATTGAGATTGGAAGAAGAGAAATAATGGATCAAAATGGTTTCAATTGATAATCAATGAGATTACAATCTTGTGCGAATTGCACAAAAATATTACAAAGCAAATAAGAACTATCTGAACTAGAGAAACTTAGCTACAAAAGCGAAAAAATACATATTTATACTAAAAACAGAAGTTCTCACGTGAAGACGCTTTTCGCGCGGTTATTCCATTCGCGCGAGTTCTCTTTCTCTCGTGACTGTTAATTTCGCATGACATCTTCAATTCGCAACTTGATCATCAACATCTTCATTCTGCGTTCATTTTTTTGCCAAGCCTTATATAGTCTTCCACAATCTCCCCCAGGCTCGGTGAAACACTCTTAGTTAAAATCAACGTTAGCTTTCTTGTATGTGCCATAATAGGCATACCACTTATTCCTTAGGATCCGATCAGTCATCCAAACATACTGGTAAGATAAAAAGTAAACAGACTCGTCAGCTGTGATAGGCAATGTAGCAGCTTATTCAAGTTGTCTTTGCCAAACTTCATTAAGTCAGCTGGATCAATGATTCTGTATGATCTATCAATACATTTGATCACAGCCTGACTTGAATCCTTTTCACAACTCCAAGAGATAAATTACTTCAAAGAATTTGGAGGAACAGGAGCATGAACTGGGACTTTCTTGATGTATTTAGGATGTTGATAGACTCTGATTTTCATTGGAGCTTTGGTATTTTCATCAATTCTAGAAGAGTCATCAATCACCTTTGACTTAGCAGTTCTGAAGTCCTTGAAATTAGTTCTCATCTCTCTTCTAATCTTTGACCTCATTAATTCAGCTTCTCCATGGTTACTTTCATTGAAAAATGGAGCTTTACCCATTGCATATAGATCAGCAGCTCGTAATGTGTGAAAGTCTTGAGTGCTTTTCAAGTAATCTATTTCTCCATTCCTTCTCTTTATCACATACATCTTTTTCTCACCATCAAAAGCCCAGCAAATCACATGTGAAATCTCACCATATTTGTCTTTAGGCTTAGATACAAACAAAAAGTGAGTCTCTGTAGGTGGTGGTGGTGCTTGGAATTGTAATCCTCCTTTGGTATATAAAGCAATTTGTCCAGTAGAATCCTTTTGTGTTGTACCAATAGGAGTTGGATCACTTACAGACTCTGTAGGAATTTCTCCTTCTTCCAGATCAATATCTTTAAATAAGTCTTGTAAGTTGTTTCCAAAAATATCAGTATACTCATTTGGCTCATCTACGTCATCAAACAAGCCAAAATCTTCTTCTGTAGCTCCAATTGATGTAGATTGCTGAAATGAGTATAACTCTTTCTCGTACAAATCTTCAGTGTCAGGATCCAGTGGTTCATATCCTTCTGGATCACCAGTACTTGGTCCAGAGACATTTTCAGTGCTAGTATCACCAGTTGGATTAGACGATAAGCCTCCAACATCACCTCCATCATCATCATCATCATTATTAGCATTATCATCATCATTATTATCACCATCATTTCCACCATCATCATCATCATCATCATTATCTTCATCATCATCACCATCTAAATCATCATCTGAATCATCATCTAAATCACCATAATCAATCAAATCCTCATCTTCATCTTCGTTAGCAACAGGGATCGGCATCATGTGTTCGGGCTCAACAAAAGCTGTAGGTGTAACAGCTTCAGTGATAGGTACTTCAGATGTAATTGGAACATCTTCAGTGACACTAACACTTGGCTGTGTCTCAGTAGCTTGAGCTTCAGTTACCTTTTCAACTTCTTGAAAATCATCTCTAGGAGATGGACTTGGTGAACGCGTGCTCGTCTCACCAACCACAGTTGTAGACCGTACAACCTGCGGTTGATGGAAATAAGTTTGAGAGATAAACTCTCTCATCTCTTGCAATTGTCTCTCCAAACCAGTAGTATAATCAAAGATATTCTTCATTTGAAGCTCAAGAGATGTAATCCGTGAATCCTTTATACTGGAATCCAAGTGAATCATAGAAATCATCTTAGTCTTTTCTTCATTCTCCTTCCTCAGATAAACTATTATCTTGACATTCTCAAAACTCTCTTTCTCCAAATTCTTCACCCTCTCTTCCAAAGTGATAGAAGAAGATTGAGGAGCACTAGAAGTTTATTATCTTCCTCTGAACTCAGGAGGATTGTTCAGAAAGGTATCAACATCAAACTCCAAATTTTCTTGTCGAGGTGGAGTCGAAAAACCAGATCCAGAAACAGGAACAGTTTCTGTCTCAGTAACAGTGGTAGTGGTATCAACATGTGTTTCTTCCTCAGTAACCACTTTTTCTGGTGATCTCTGAATATCAGAAGAAGTGGTCTGTTCAGCTTCTGTGATGATCACATGAGTTCGTGGTCGTTTAGGAATACCACTTCTCCCTCTTTTTCTTGCAGGGAAGTCTTTTCGCTTTGCCATTCTTTTAAGCATCAAAGAAGTACTCGGGGATTCCACAGGAATGTAATCAGTGTCTCTATCATCAGCGCTTTTCCCGGAGGAAGTTGGTGTAGACGGAGTCTGATCAGTTTGAAGAACATAGGGAACATTCCCTATCTGATCACTCACAGTATCTGAACTGGAGGCTGAATGAACATCACCTTCTACATTCTCAGCTTGAGTTGGTTCATCCTCGAATAATCTTTCAATCTCCTCCTCTATATCATCTCTCGCAGCAGAGGTAGAAGTGCCAGTCTGTGCCTCATCAATGGGTACATCTCCTCCCAAATCTCCAACACTTTCATCAATTTCAGAAAACCGGCCTATCTTGGCAAAACTTTCTCCTGAGCACTTATTCCCTCGTGCTCCAGTCAGATGAGTAAATATTTCCTTCTTAATAATCTGAACAACATACTTAGGAGATCTAAGTGTAGCAAGCTCTGGATAGGCATCATTTATCACCAACTGAATGAATTTTGGATACATGATAAATTTTCTTCCAGGAATAACAGTAGCATTTTTCTGCATTTCCTGAAAGATCACTCCAGAAATGCTGAAAGGGATATCATCCACCAGAGATACCAACAATGATCCAAAAACCGCACTCAAACTATCCATTCCTGCCTTCAGGTTGCTGAGACAATGAATTACCATGGAATAAGTATTTCCAGTAAGATGGTAACCATTTCTTCTCAGGGCTTGGATATCTGTACTCATACCCCATTCGGGTCAAACAATCCATCACAACATCATCTTCCAACCTTGTAGGTGTATCTTCTAGATCATCAAATAACAATACTTTGTTCAGAATAGCTTGGGAAACAATCACTCTCTTATCTTTGACTGTTGCAGTAATGATAGGTTTGCCTTCCTGATCCTTTTCTAGAGCAGCAGTGCTCCAGAATGAGTCGATCAACTCAGAATAGATGGCTGGATCAGCAGAAATAGCATAAACGATACGTGAATTCTTCAACCCTTCAATCATAGATGTAAAAAGTTCCTTTCCCTCTAGAAAATCATCTAAGTAGGCCACACAATTATGATTTTTATTGAAAATCATTTGTGCCATTTGCAATTACACAAACAAACAACATAAGTTCAACTGACATAACTTAATCACACACAATAAAATTTGAACACTTAGAAAAATTTTAACAATTAAGTTTTTAGTCACGCGAAAAGATACTTTTACACTTAGAAACATTTCATGAATTAAGATTCTTAGTCGCGCAAAAACTATTTTCACGCGAAAAAGCCATTTGTGCGAAAATACTTTTATGCGAAAACAACCTTTTATGCGAAATACTCTATCGTGCGAAAATATCCTTTCGTGCGAAAACTCTAATTTCAAGCGAAACATTTTCACACGAGATTTTCTTTCAACCGAAAAACAAAGTTCATGCGAAAGTCAAACATCATGCGAAAACATGATTCACGCGAAAACATTATTCACGCGAAAACACCTTTTCACGTCTGTTCATTTCAAGCGATTCGCGCATAACATTTTTCAAAATTAACCTTGAAATCTTGATTTTGATCAATGAAAAACACTAACTGACTATCGCCTATGTCCACAAAGTTCAACCCATCTTTCAATTTTAACATTTTAAGTTCATTTATTAGATTTTTAGTTAAAGGTGTTAAGTTCATTCTCGATTTTCATCTCTTTTGTAACCAATGAACATAAAACTACCTTGTAATCTCAGAATATGACTGAAATGTAATCAAAGGATTGCCTCTACACACGAAATATATTAAGAAACTGAAAGTATGAAATTTGAGCGAAAACAGATTTCGGATGAGAAACAAAGCGAAAAGTGTTTTCGTTTTTCAGCACTGTGATATTTATATGCCAATCAAGTCACGCGATAACCCCTTTCGCGCGACAGTCTTTTCACGCGACAATTCCTTTTCGCGCGAGTGTATTTTTACACTTTGAAAAATTTTCAATTTCAATTTATTTTTCAATTTTTCTCATTTGTCAAAAACACTTTTTATTATCAAATATGTATAATCAACAGAATGTTTTATTTACTAAGTGACCAATTAATTTAATGAATCTTCAATTTTCAAGAATTTATTTGTAATCTATTTGTTTTAAACCTAAACAAAACAAAAACAAAACAAAATGAAAACAACACAAACAAAATAACAAAATAATGAAAACATATAAAGAATCAAGATCTGAATTGTTTATTGATCAAAATTGTCTTGTGAGAATTTTCATAATGAGATCATATAGTCCTTTGTCAAGTCAAGACTCTGTCCAGCTTTATTTAAAATAAACTGGTTAAGTGATTGTCAATATATTTTGTCCTTTTTAAACTTATACTTCAGGTTTTACTCAGAAACATAAGGAGTGATACTTATCATGTTTTGTATGATTTAATATAATTCAGTGGATCCCACAATCAGAACTTCTGTAGAATACTTATTAGTCTTCAAGACACTGTCGAGATTTCAAGTCATCCCAAATTGACTTAAACCATGCATTGTTGATCAGTGATACCCTTTGTTTATTCCTAAAATATATCTATTTGAGCATAACTAGCCTGAGAAATATTTCTTAACACGGAATATTAACAAGTTTAAGGACTTACTAACAGCCATCCGGACTTACGTCTGCCCTCTCAAGATGTTTAGGGCTTACAAGTCATCCGGACTTATATGACCCATCTTTTGATTTTGCCTTCCGTGATCAGAAAATATTCTCAATGTAGAAAATATATACCATATAGTATGTATGTCTTTAGACATATCTTTTGATTTGTGCACTTTGGCATCTTATATCCTATATGGCCTTTTGACATCTTTTTGCTCAATTATTTTCCTTTTGTCTTTTTATTTCTTTTTGCATGTTTTTTTTTATTTTTTTTATATATATATACATAGTTATATATGATAATCACTGAATCAAACAATAACAGGCTTGAGTATGACCAGAGTATAACTCTCAGTCTGTGTTAGAACATTTTTGGTATTGTCACAAAATCCTGATATGTTCCCCACTAAATCATATCACTTTAATTCAAGTTTAATCACTCATTTATGATCTTTTCATTTCTAAAAGCAACGCCTATTGACACATCAATCATAATCCAAGTCGCTTTATATGAAAGCCTTTGAAAGTACTTAGACTCGTTTTGAACTTTGTAATATCATTTCTCATTTAATCATGACAATTCTTTTTAACAATTATTTAATCTTGACTCCCCCTAAAACTAAAAATATATTTCAGAATTTGTTTTTCTATTTTCTCCCCCTAAAATTGTGATTGATCTTTTAAAGTAAAAGAAAACAATTACAATTTTATTCCCAAAAAAAAAAAATCTTTTTGTGAAGATTCAAGAAATCAATTTATCCAAAGTTAATCATTCCCAATGATTGCACAAGGAAATCAAATCCAGAATGATCAAATGCCTTGGTAAATAAATCAACAATGTTTTCAGTTGACGACACTTGTTTTAAATGAATAAGTTTACGATCAAAACAATCACGGATAAAATGGATTCGGATGTCATTGTGTTTAGTTTTGGAATGTTGAATGGGATTTTTAACGATGTTCAGTACTGCCGTGTTGTCACACCAAATTGGTGTGTCATATATGTTGAGACCATAATCAAGAAGTTGTTGTTAAATCCAGACAAGCTGGGAACAACAGCTAGATGCAGCCACATATTCAGCTTCGGCAGTGGATGTGGAAACAGTGTTCTGCTTTTTACACTGCCAGGAAATGAGTCGGTTGCCCAAAAATTGACATCCTCCTGTGGTCGACTTCCTGTCTAAATTGCAACCACCATAATCACTGTCAGTATAAGCAAATAAATTGAAATCGGAAGTTCGAGGATACCAAAGACCAAGTTTAGGTTGACTCTTGAGATACTTGAAAATCCGTTTGACAGCTTTCATGTGTGATTCTTTTGGATCACTTTGATAGCGGGCACACTGACAAACAGGGAACATGATATCCGGCCTGCTTACAATGAGATACATGAGGGAACCAATCATTGATCTGTACAGATGTTGATCAACTGATTCTCCTAATGGATCTGGAGTAAGAGTAGGACGAGAAGACATAGGAGTTGGAGCTACTTTGGAATCCTGAAACTTGTATTTTTCAAGAATAGTCTGAACATATTTTTCTTGATGAATGAGAATATCAGTTTCAGATTGATTAACTTGAATACCCAAGAAAAATGAAATTTCTCCAAGAGAGCTCATCTCGAATTTCTTCTTCATCACTTCTTCAAACTTCTTGCACATACTATCATTTGTAGACCCAAAAATGATATCATCGATATAGATTTGGACCAGAATGATGTCGTCGCCTGATTTACGAATGAATAAGGTTTGATCGATTGCTCCTCATGAATAACCATTTGCAAGCAAATGTTCATTCAGAGTTGCATACCAAGCACGAGGTGCTTGATGTAAACCATACAATGCCTTATCCAACTTGTAAACATAATTAAGATGATCTGGGTCTTCAAATCCAGGAGGTTGACAAACATAGGTTTCTTCCTTCATTTCTCCGTATAAGAAAGAAGTTTTGACATCCATCTAATACACCTTGATATTCATGTATGAAGCAAAGGCTAAGAAAATACGTATTGCTTCAAGTCTTGCAACTGGAGCATACACTTCTTCATAATCCAATCCTTCAATTTGATAGAATCCCTGCACTATAAGATGTCACACCCTCAAATTCCGGGTCTGGAATCTATCACAGAGGGGTGAGCAAACAGGATCGAACACAGTAGTTACACATGAGATGCAGTTATCTATATGATAAGTTTTAGATAACCATTTCATTAATAATCAGAGTATTAAATATTATACGCAGCGGAAATAAATACATATATTGTTTCTTAACAATACGTCTAATCATGTCTTATCAATAACCGATATGTATCTGGAGCTCTTATATGATCCTACGTGCATGTCCATAAGCTCCTAATAGATACCTGAGAATACATGTAAATCAAGTGTCAACACAGGGTTGGTGAGTTCATAGGTAAGTAAAACATATTGATAAAACATCATTTATCGTCAAGTAGGATTTACTGTAAAAGTGTGAGTTTAATTTACTCACCGGTATATGAATAGCCTGTCAGAACCCTTTTTAATAAGGTGAACCCGCTATCCCACATACCCACTATGTACAAGCCCAACAAATCCTTCACATAGGATTTGCCCATGTATCATAGTTTAATATCATTTTCATGTGTATATTATGTTATTTTAATAATTCAAATCAGAGGGCGCGAATCCTCTCTTTACATTTATCCTCATATGGGTGGTAAGTGGAACTATAATGGCAAAACTTATATAGCGCAACAATCTGCCTTCCCACAGAATAGTCATCCCGAATGACAGCGAGATCTTTGTGCATCTGATAAGGACCACATGTCCAAACCTTTGTGGGGGTTAGTCACTCCCCGATAGTACTATCCAAAGATCCCTGCCTTGTTTATAGCCCAGTTTACACAGAAGGATTTTCATAATAGCCATATGTAATCATAAATGTGATCCAATTATTATTTAACATAATACACAAAATAATTTGTAATTTCAATTACAACATGTATTCCAGCCCCAAAATATTTAAATGATTAAAAAGGGGAATAGTTATGAACTCACCTCAGTTCGTGTGTGGTGTTGACAAGCTAGTAAATTCCTGCTAAGGAATTATATTTCACGTAAGCAAACAGATATAAATCCAAAACCTAAATAAGTTAGATCTTGAACCTGGCGTTCAATTGATCTAGGGTTTAGTTTTCTGGGATTTGTTATAAACATTAAATCATTTAATTATTTTTGTTAATAATTAATGATTTATATAAAATTTAATTAGTTTAATAATGATTTTGACATATCATTATATTCTAATTAAATTATTGACGTTATATAAACATATAAGTTTATATTTAATTTTGTAAGATTTTATAAATATTTAAATTTATAAAATATACTTTGTATTTATATTATCAAAATAAGTCCATAAAATATTATAACATCCATTAATAATTTGATGATCTAATTTATTATTTGGAAATCCATTTTTATATGGATAATAATTTATAACACATGTAATATTTATTTTCATAAATAATTTAGGCTTTTAAATAATTATTTTTCTATAATTATTATGATTTATCATTAATTAAAAATAATATGGTGTCCAATTAATGGATTAGTACTTTAAATCATCATTTAAAGCCTATTTTTATAAAAATAGTTATTTATAATATTTTTAAATAATATTTTATAAATTTTATTTAAAGTATTTTTAATTAAATAATTTACAGAAAAATATTTAATGGTGTTAAAAATAACAGAAGTTTTTAAAAATTATTTTTATAATTTTTAATAATTTTTATATATTTTTAAATAGCCTAAAAGGCTTAAAAAACATAATTAGGAGGGGGCGGGTTCGAACCCGCGACCTCCTCCCCATAACCCAACACCCGAACCAGTGAGCCAAAGGCTCCTAATCGTTTAGAACTCCGGCCCAATTACAGTTAAAGACAATCCCGAATGTTCATCCCCAAATCAAGAACCCTAGAACTGTAATCGATCAAATTGAAGCCTAAATTGATGTTGTAATCGCTTAAAAGGATAGGGCTTTTATTCCATATAAGAAATCGAGTATATAGGTAGTTTCAATTACCTGTTTCGATGCTCGATAGGTAATGTTCGGTTAACTGCAGGTCGCGGCCGAATGAGGAATTCAAACAACGATCAATCGTAGATGAAAATGAAATTAAATTCATAGGAGGTTTCCAGTAATCCCAATGATCAAAAGCCCTCTGGAAATTTAGAGGTTTGAAACTCGAATAGGGGTGTTCGTGTAGCTACAGGTCGCGGTAATGGTGATGAATCGAACTGCTTGTTTTCGAGTGTTTCAGTTGAGATTGAGAATACCATTAGTTTAGGAATGATTATATAGTCGATATTGTTTGATTAATTTGAATAAAATATAGTAGTAGTGCGATTTAGGAGTTGTTAAAGTGGCCGAAAGTTTCACGTGGTGTAGATCGATCGCACTCAGTTGGTTTTCGAATTATTGTGGGGCATTGTGTTCGATTTTTGTCTACGAATCATTTGGGACCGGTTTCATATTTTACAATCGAGTATTTGAAGCCGTTTGGAGTTCGCCGGAATTGTCGCCGGTGGCCGGCCGGAGTAACAGGGTGTCAACGGGGGGGTTTGGGATTTAAATAAATTACAGAATGGTCCCTGGGGTTTGTAAACATTTTATTTCATGTTTTAAGTTTATAAACATGTTTTAAAAATTACAAAACAACCCCTGGACTAATTAAATCAATTTAATAAATTTTGTAAATAATTATTATTAATAATATTTTCATTATTATCATTATTTTCATTATTAACATTATTATTTTTAATAATAACATCATTATTATTTTTATTATCATTTTTGATAATAATATCATTATTATAGTTATTATTATTATCATTGTTTGTAATAATAATATCATTATTATTATTATTATTATTATTATTATCATTATTTTTTATTATTATCAATATTGTTATTAAATAATAATAAAAACAAATTGTAAATTCACTTAAATATTATATTAAATTATGAAAAAAAAATTTCGGGTTGTCACATCATCCCCTGTTAGAGGAATTTTCGTCCCGAAAATTAAGATGTACGGGCAACATCTTTGAACAGGTTAGGATACCTGCGTATCATTTCGTCCTCTCGTTCCTAAGTGAACTCAGGACCATGCCAAGAGTTCCACCGAACTCTGACAACCGGAATCTTGCTATGCTTAAGTTGTTTAACTTTCTTATCCATGATTTCACTGGTGCCTCAACAAGTCTGAGTTTCTCACATACTTGCAGTTCCTTGAAAGGCACAACCAGTAATTCATCGGATAAACACTTCCTTAGATTTGATACGTGAAAAACATTATGCACACCACCAATTTCAGCAGGTAGATTTAATTCATAGGTTACTGGGCCAATCCTTCTGACAATTTCAAAAGGTCCCACGTAGCGAGGGTTCAATTTCCCTCGTTTCCCAAAGCGTATAAATCCCTTCCAGGGAGATACCTTTAGCGAAACTTTATCTCCTTCCTGAAATTCAGGTGGCTTACGATGTTTATCAGCGTAGCTTTTCTAGCGATCCCTGGCAGCAGCCATGCGTTTACTTATCTGGACAATTTTCTCATGAGTTTCAAAGATCAATTCTTACTTTCTGGCCATTTCCTGATTCTGATTATTTCTAACTTGTCTTGGGGTCCTAATCAACCTAGGGCACACTTATGATAATGGTCGGGACTCCAACCTTCTTAATGTCCCCGTTTAACACATGTTAGCTTAATCGTATCAACCAATATAGCTAGGTTCACAACATTGGCATTAAAGCAAATCATCTATACCATTAGAGAGGCTTATTCTACTACTCACTAGATTTTTTTTTTTTCAGTGTCCTTCTTAATTCTATTTGGTCTAATGTCATAAGGTATGACATCAGTTTTATCAATTCATGGGGTTTGTCCGTATAAAGAACGTGACTTAACCCTACCATTGCATGATTTTAGAATTTCAATTCTAACTTTTGTATTTCATTCCTTAAGTAATAGTAACCCTATTTATAAGAATCAGCGGTATACTAAAAATGTGCTTAAACCGGTTACACGACATCCTAATTTTCCTTAGCATTATCCCAAAGAATATATTGAGTTTCATCACTCATCTATATTTCCTGTAATCCACTTTCATTCTAAGCATTCAATTAGTTCCTCAGTTACTGAAATGCTAAGTGGAGGAATGTCTCTTAAAATTAATATCATGATTAGAAATTCTATGAAGGCTCTAAGTAGGACAGGACTTAAGTAATAGCAAGTAATCTACAAGCACATTAGTACAATATGTCTAATGATAGCTGCCTATCCTTCATACTTTCAGGATTTCAGGTATAACCATGTCAGGGCAAGTACTAGGGAAACAAGTCTCTCTTTAAGTTAGGACAAGTGTAGTTTAGATTACCAAATGGAACACGTCAAGGTAATTTGATTCATATGCCTTAAAGACTTGTATATTGTCCACAGTAATTTCACGTGCTACAATAGCAGCAATCTTACGACCAGAGTTTCTAGACCGTGAACGGATTTGACGAGAAGCCATTCTGAAAGATCATTAAGAATTTTCATGGAAGTCATGAAAACGACAATCGAGAATTTGGCATAATAGAAATGAGATGTTCCAGGTGTAATCGTTTGATTCGTAAATCAAAGCGAGTACGTTGACTAATCAAAGTATTGAGTCAATCACAACTTTGTTGAAGACATGCGTACCTATAAGCAGATACTCATCCCAAGGGTTCCCAGGTAAGGTAAACAGGTCCATCGGTTGATTTGGATATATGCAAATACCTTGCCTAGACAGAACACCCCGAGATACAGGCATCACGCTCTTCCAGCATTACATGTTTCAAGTTGTAAGACACAGACTTTGACAAATTTGAAAACCTTGAATAACAATCGAGTTTTGGAGTTTGAAATCACTTGAATTAGGCACACAATGCCTTAGAATATGATTTAAGATTCGTGTGTGTACTGATAGGAATCAAGGTATAAGAGGAATCACATAAAGCATATAACTTCTTAATCTTAGTCAATCTCTAACTAAGGCAATTTACTTTGTGCAACTATTGTGTGTGGCTATAGGCTAGATGCAATTCCTAACTCACTATAACCAATGGCTCTGATACCAATCTGTCACACCCTCAAATTCCGGGTCTGGAATCTATCACAGAGGGGTGAGCAAACAGGATCGAACACAGTAGTTACACATGAGATGCAGTTATCTATATGATAAGTTTTAGATAACCATTTCATTAATAATCAGAGTATTAAATATTATACGCAGCGGAAATAAATACATATATTGTTTCTTAACAATACGTCTAATCATGTCTTATCAATAACCGATATGTATCTGGAGCTCTTATATGATCCTACGTGCATGTCCATAAGCTCCTAATAGATACCTGAGAATACATGTAAATCAAGTGTCAACACAGGGTTGGTGAGTTCATAGGTAAGTAAAACATATTGATAAAACATCATTTATCGTCAAGTAGGATTTACTGTAAAAGTGTGAGTTTAATTTACTCACCGGTATATGAATAGCCTGTCAGAACCCTTTTTAATAAGGTGAACCCGCTATCCCACATACCCACTATGTACAAGCCCAACAAATCCTTCACATAGGATTTGCCCATGTATCATAGTTTAATATCATTTTCATGTGTATATTATGTTATTTTAATAATTCAAATCAGAGGGCGCGAATCCTCTCTTTACATTTATCCTCATATGGGTGGTAAGTGGAACTATAATGGCAAAACTTATATAGCGCAACAATCTGCCTTCCCACAGAATAGTCATCCCGAATGACAGCGAGATCTTTGTGCATCTGATAAGGACCACATGTCCAAACCTTTGTGGGGGTTAGTCACTCCCCGATAGTACTATCCAAAAGATCCCTGCCTTGTTTATAGCCCAGTTTACACAGAAGGATTTTCATAATAGCCATATGTAATCATAAATGTGATCCAATTATTATTTAACATAATACACAAAATAATTTGTAATTTCAATTACAACATGTATTCCAGCCCCAAAATATTTAAATGATTAAAAAGGGGAATAGTTATGAACTCACCTCAGTTCGTGTGTGGTGTTGACAAGCTAGTAAATTCCTGCTAAGGAATTATATTTCACGTAAGCAAACAGATATAAATCCAAAACCTAAATAAGTTAGATCTTGAACCTGGCGTTCAATTGATCTAGGGTTTAGTTTTCTGGGATTTGTTATAAACATTAAATCATTTAATTATTTTTGTTAATAATTAATGATTTATATAAAATTTAATTAGTTTAATAATGATTTTGACATATCATTATATTCTAATTAAATTATTGACGTTATATAAACATATAAGTTTATATTTAATTTTTGTAATATTTTATAAATATTTAAATTTATAAAATATACTTTGTATTTATATTATCAAAATAAGTCCATAAAATATTATAACATCCATTAATAATTTGATGATCTAATTTATTATTTGGAAATCCATTTTTATATGGATAATAATTTATAACACATGTAATATTTATTTTCATAAATAATTTAGGCTTTTAAATAATTATTTTTCTATAATTATTATGATTTATCATTAATTAAAAATAATATGGTGTCCAATTAATGGATTAGTACTTTAAATCATCATTTAAAGCCTATTTTTATAAAAATAGTTATTTATAATATTTTTAAATAATATTTTATAAATTTTATTTAAAGTATTTTTAATTAAATAATTTACAGAAAAATATTTAATGGTGTTAAAAATAACAGAAGTTTTTAAAAATTATTTTTATAATTTTTAATAATTTTTATATATTTTTAAATAGCCTAAAAGGCTTAAAAAACATAATTAGGAGGGGGGCGGGTTCGAACCCACGACCTCCTCCCCATAACCCAACACCCGAACCAGTGAGCCAAAGGCTCCTAATCGTTTAGAACTCCGGCCCAATTACAGTTAAAGACAATCCCGAATGTTCATCCCCAAATCAAGAACCCTAGAACTGTAATCGATCAAATTGAAGCCTAAATTGATGTTGTAATCGCTTAAAAGGATAGGGCTTTTATTCCATATAAGAAATCGAGTATATAGGTAGTTTCAATTACCTGTTTCGATGCTCGATAGGTAATGTTCGGTTAACTGCAGGTCGCGGCCGAATGAGGAATTCAAACAACGATCAATCGTAGATGAAAATGAAATTAAATTCATAGGAGGTTTCCAGTAATCCCAATGATCAAAAGCCCTCTGGAAATTTAGAGGTTTGAAACTCGAATAGGGGTGTTCGTGTAGCTACAGGTCGCGGTAATGGTGATGATTCGAACTGCTTGTTTTCGAGTGTTTCAGTTGAGATTAGAATACCATTAGTTTAGGAATGATTATATAGTCGATATTGTTTGATTAATTTGAATAAAATAGTAGTAGTGCGATTTAGGAGTTGTTAAAGTGGCCGAAAGTTTCACGTGGTGTAGATCGATCGCACTCAGTTGGTTTTCGAATTATTGTGGGGCATTGTGTTCGATTTTTGTCTACGAATCATTTGGGACCGGTTTCATATTTTACAATCGAGTATTGAAGCCGTTTGGAGTTCGCCGGAATTGTCGCCGGTGGCCGGCCGGAGTAACAGGGTGTCGACGGGGGGGTTTGGGATTTAAATAAATTACAGAATGGTCCCTGGGGTTTGTAAACATTTTATTTCATGTTTTAAGTTTATAAAACATGTTTTAAAAATTACAAAACAACCCTTGGACTTATTAAATCAATTTAATAAATTTTGTAAATAATTATTAATAATATTTTCATTATTATCATTATTTTCATTATTAACATTATTATTTTTAATAATAACATCATTATTATTTTTATTATCATTTTTGATAATAATATCATTATTATTATAGTTATTATTATTATCATTGTTTGTAATAATAATATCATTATTATTATTATTATTATTATTATCATTATTTTTTATTATTATCAATATTGTTATTAAATAATAATAAAAACAAATTATAAATTCACTTAAATATTATATTAAATTATGAAAAAAAAATTTCGGGTTGTCACATAAGACGTGCTTTGTTCCGAACTATATCACCTTTTTCATCCGTTTTATTCTGAAATATCCACTTTGTTCCAATCGGAAGCTTATCCTTTGGAAGTTCTACAAGATGCCAAACATTCAGTTTCTTAAATTGCATCAACTCATCTTGCATTGCCTCTATCCAACTATTTTCCTTGAGTGTCATTTCAACATTCTTGGGCACTATCTGTAATAGAAAGCAAGCATACAAACATGTGTTGATTGCCCCTGAACGACTTCTGGTAATTACACCTTCGTGCAATGGACCAATGATTGCTTCAGTTGGATGAGTTTTATGGATTCTCAGTTGAGGAATATCATCTGCAACAATCTCATCATCCAAGTTAGTAATGTGTTCAACATTTTCATTCACTTCTTCAGAGTTTCTAGACTGATACACAATAGTTTCTTCAAACGTGTCATCTGAAGTGTGTTTTTCAGAAGCAGTAGACACATTTGAAGATTCTTCAAATGGAACTTGAATGACTTCTATAAGAGTATCAATAGTCTCTGAAGAAGATGAAGACAATGGTGAAGTCAGTGATTCTTCCGGTACCTGATTGGGGATTTGTTCGGAAAGATTGTCTGGTAAATCAGAACTTTCAGACATATGTACAGAAGCATTAGGAATACTCTTGGATGATGATGGAATTGCAGAATCATCAGATATAAGAGATGGAATTTCCTCAATGATTTTGTTCTCCAAAGATAATGCTTTAGAATTAGTATCTGCAGACAAAGGTTTAGAAATTTTAAAATTTATGAACAAGGATTCATAATCATAAACCCATGAAGGAGCTAAACCTGCATCAGTTATATTAAGCTCGTACCAATCAATATTAAATGACTCAATTATTTGTCTTGTTCTTTTATTATAAACCCGATATGCAACCTTATTAGCTGCATATCCCACAAAGTAACATTCATCAGCCTTTTCAGAAATTTTGAGGTTGATTCGGTTGTATGTAACAAAGTACAGCAACAACCAAAGGCTTTAAATATTTCACTTTGGGTTTGTGTTTATAAAATATTTCATAAGGAGTCATATTTAATCTTTTATTTATTAGAACACGATTCTGAACGTAACATGCAGTGTTTACTGCTTCAGCCCAAAAGAACAATGGTAATTTGGCAGCAGATATCATAGTTCTAGCAGCTTAATAAGTGTTCTATTCCTTCATTCTGCAACTCCATTTTGTTATGGAGTGCCTGCAGCACTGAATTGTCTAGCTATGCCCTTGGATTCACAAAACTCATTCAACGTCTGATTGCAAATTATGTTTCATTGTCACTTCGGATGCATTTAACCTTTTTATCTATCTGATTCTCCACCAAATTAATGAACTTGATCAAAAGATGTGGAGTCTCGTCCTTAGATGCTAAGAAAAACACCCAAGTAAATCTTGAAAAGTCATCAGTAACAACCAAACAATAAGATCTTCGACCCAAACTTAAAACACTCACTGGACCGAATAGATCCATGTGTAAGAGTTGTAAGATTGATTCGATTGAGTTATGTGCAATTATTTTGTGAGGAAGTTTATGTTGTTTACCCTTTGAACATGACAGACAATGTTCATTTAATTGAAATTCTTTTTCGGGTAAACCAACGACATGATTCCACGTACCAGTTTATTCATGTTTTTAAGATTTACATGTCCCAATCAACGATGCCATAACATGGAATCATTCTCCAAGGCTTTGGATAATAAGCAAGAAGCGGTTACCAAAGAATTAGAACAATGCATATCAAGAAGATATGTATCATTGTCTCTCGGAGTCCTCATCAAAACCCATACATCAGGAATTACAAAACCCGGTTTTATGGTTAAACATTATTTGTTAGTAAAGTGTGTAGAATATTGTTTATCACAAATTTGAGACACACTTAGCAGGTTATGTTTTAATTCCTCAAAAAAATTCATATTTTCAAAACTTAGGACACCATTTGTAACTGTACCACGTTTAGTAATACGTCCTCCTTTGTCACCTGCAAAATTACCCTTCCACCATTATATGACTGAACATCTTGAAGTAAAGATAAATTTCCAGTCATATGTCTTGAACAACCGCTGTCTACATGCCATAAGCTTTCAATATCTTTTTGCGATTGTCCCTGCATAAGTAAAAGAATTACTTAGTCTTTGGTACCCAAGTCAAACAAGACTTGAGCACATTCTGTGTTGCAGTTAGACAAAATGATTTGAGATTGTTATATTTGTTTTGCACATCAGTCTTTTCTTTAACACTTCTCAATTTGATGTTATCTTTTAAATCATTTTTCAAATTCTTGTTCTTTTCGACATCATTAGCATATTCAACCTTTGATTTCATAGGTTTTGAAAATTTTCCACGAGTGAAAAACAATTTTCTATTGTGAGCAATAGAATTATGAAATCGTTGTTTGCTTAGTGATTTTTGTCAAAAAGGGCTATTATTTGCAAGATGATTTATGTTTCCACACTGATAACATTTCCTTTGTTGTGTGTGGAAAACAAACTGTGGATGAAAATTATTAAAATTGTCATAAAAACCGAAGTCAGATTGACTGTTTGGTTTAACTTTCTGCACAGTCTCTCGAATCTTTGCTTCATTGGATAATTGCTTGTTCATCTTAGACAGATTCGAGGAAATGGATGATTTGTTAATCTTTGCTTGTTCATTTGGTTTAACTGCTGTGACTTTTGGAATGGATGATGCTGGAATTGGACCAGTCTTAGAATGTGCTGGAGAAGGACCAGGCTTTATTATTCGAATAGATGCTGGAGAAGGACCAGGCTTTTGAATATTCAGAATTGATGAGGAAGGAGCAGTCTTTTGCACATCTGGGCTACACATATCTTGTTTCACAGGGTTAGCATTCTGATGAAGTTTATTTTTAAAGAATCGAAAATTCGTTTCTTTAAAAATATAATCTTCATCTTCAATTAAACATTTAGAAACAAATCTATTTTTAAAATCTTTTTCAAGATTCACTTTATGATTTACCCTTTGACTTTCATTCAAATTACAGTTTATATTTGATTTTGTTTCATTTGAAGCAACATACTTTTCATTCCTCAATGAAGTTTGATTACAATCAGATTTGAAATTGTTTACATTCTTATTTTTCAAACTCTCTCTTTCATTCTCACTATCACAATCACTCTCCTACTCTTCAACCAAACCATCCACCTTCACATTATCTGCACAAAAATTTTCAGTTGATTGTTAGTTTTTGTTGTTATGATAGGATCAACAGTCAAATTTACTTTGACTGAAGGTTTTAAGTTTGAGGAAGGTGAAAAACCTATCCCATAACTCATATCACAATCAGAAATGACATCAGATGAAGGTAAACATGAATAATCATGATTAATTGGAGGAGCGATGTTTGAAAATCCAACACCACATTTTCCTCCTTTTATCTTCTGTGTCATTTGAGATTTGATAATTCCTTCAACCATGTTTGATGAAAGTTCAATCTTTTCAACAGTCAATTTTGCCAAGGCTAGTTCATTGTTGAGTCTATTGATTTCTAAGGCGAGTTCATTATTTCTGTGTGTCAAATCATTATTTGTACATTCTTTATCATGAAGATTTAATTGTAATTTGTACACCGTGTTATTTAGACCTTCAAGTTTTTCTTTAAAAATCTTTTCATTTGACTTATGTTTTCGAGCTTGATATTGAAGTTTTTCAACTTCCATTATCAAGTTTTCATTATGAACTCTGCACCTTTGAACTTTCTCAATACATATATTTGTGCATAAATCATCATATACCTTTGGTTCTGAGCTTCCTCCTTTAGATTCTTCAACCTTCTTCACCATGAATGCTTTAATTGCATCAACTTGTTCTTCCACTGGAGCAACATCAACAGTCTTTAAATCTTCAAACTGGCATTTGACTGGAGGCTCAACAGTATACTGTTCAACATCTATCCTTTTATCAACGACTTTCTCTTCTTTCTCAGCTTACTTCTCACCAAACATACCATCCAACAGATCATCAGATACAAACTCAGTAAACAAATTCTCCTCCTCTTCTGGTTCAGTAAAAATCTTAGCAATCAAAGCTGTAGACAACTTCAAATCAAGAGCTTCCATCTGGTCTGACCAATCATATTGAGCATTAGTTTGTGAAACCAATGCTTTGTTACCTCTAGAAGTACTTGCTTTATCTTTCTTCGTTTCAATCTCCACAGTGACCATTCTTTTGGGTCCTTCAGCTTGACCACCAGACTTGGGTTTAGTACATTCTCTAGCAAAATGACCTGGTTTATCACAATTGTAACATCTCAGGTTGGACTTGTCAAAACCAATTTTGCTAGAGTTGTTTACTCCAAACATCTTTCTTCCAGTTCGTCTAGCAAAATTTTTAGCCATGTACACCACCATTGCCATTTGATACTTGATGTCATTTTCTTCTACATCATCAGGATTTACTTGTTAAAGATCATCAATCAAGACATTTGGAGCAGTGAGTCTACCAGCCATGAAAGCTTCATAGCTTGACATGAAAGTGGTGAATAATGCAAGATGTTCCTCAGCAATCTGAACAGTCTGTTTTGAAGGATTTGTGGTAGCAACATAAGCATGTTGAACACTCTGTGGAACTGGAGTTTAAGGATTTATTGATGGATGATGGGGGAATAATGTTGAGCAGCTGGAATTTGAACTTGAGAGTTCATTACTGGCTGAATATCTGGAGATGCTAAACTTCCTGTTTGCTGTTGCTAACACATCTGAGTATAACTGACATAGTAATTAGGATTACTAGCCATTTTAGCATAAAGAGCAGTTGCTTCAGCACCCAAAGAACTTAAATGATTAGCAGCTCTCTGCTTATCATCCATTTCATAAGACTTGATAGTGGATATTAAATCAGTCAGAGGAAGAGTATACAAGTCTTTAGTTCTTTTGATCAGTGTACAGTTGTGATTCCAACTGTAAGGAAGTGAATTCAGCAGCTTCTTGTTAACCATGATTGGTTCCAGTGTTATTCCAGCACTCTTCATTTTTTAACCAGTTTCACAAACCTGGCTATCTGGACATCTAACAACTCACCCACAACATGATTAAACATGTTAAACTCTTGATTCAGCATATCCTTCTTGCTTTCCCTCATGTCTTTGTTACCCATGATCTGAGTTTCCAATGCATCCCATAACACCTTCGCTCCTCTGAACTCTTTAAACTTGTGAGAAATTTCAGTAGTCAAGGCCATAGTGATAGCAGCATATGCCTTGTCATCAAGCTCAAATCTCTTCATATCATCCTCATCCCACAAGTGTTCGGGTTTCTTGACCCTCTCCCCTTTATCATTCTTGTACAAGGGGATATAAGGACCATACTTGATTGACCTCCACATCTTAGGTTCAGTATAAATAACATGATTCTCGAACCTATAAGCCCAATCAGCATAATCATCTTCGCTGAGAAGTCTAGGTGGCTTATTCCCAGTGCCGATTTCAGTATCAAGATGAAGAGAAGCCGTAAGATGCTTCAATTAGGAGTTGATGAAGACATGTTGATCAGAAAATCAAAAATCAAACTTTTCATGTGAGAAGAAAGTTCGTGCAACAACTACTTTTGCGCGAGAGAAGATTTTGCGCGAGATTCAAAATCGTGCGAAATTCCCACTAGTCCACCAAGCGAATTCGCGTGACAAGCAGAATAACTGCCTGTGTGAAAATGCAGTTATTGTTTGCCATAGCTACTCATTATGATTATGAGATTTGGCAAATGGATGTCAAAACCGCTTTCCTAAATGGATATCTTGAGGAAGATGTCTATATGGTTCAGCCTGAAGGTTTTGTCGATCCAAAACATCCTAACAAAGTATGCAAGTTAAAGAATCAATCTATGGATTGAAACAAGCATCGAGAAGTTGGAATCACCGTTTTGATGAAGAAGTAAAGAAATTTGGCTTCGTCAAAAACGCTGATGAGGCTTGTGTGTATAAGAAGGCTAGTGGGAGCACAATAACTTTCCTAGTATTGTATGTTGATGACATACTACTATTTGGAAATGACATTCCAACCTTGGAAGGTGTAAAAACCTGGCTTGGAAGTTGTTTTTCCATCAAGGATCTTGGTGAAGCTACCTATATTCTGGGAATAAAGATATATAGGGATAGATCAAGGCGGTTGATTGGTTTAAATCAAAGTACATACATTGATAAATCTGAAAAGGTTCAAGATGGAGAACTCTAAGAAAGGTACGATACCTATTCAAAGAGTAATGATATTAAGTACGACTCAATGTCCAAGCTCAAAGGATGAGCAAGATAAAATGAAGGCAATCCCATACGCATCTGCTATTGGATCCATCATGTATGCAATGATATGCACTCGACCGGACGTTTCATGCGCATTAAGCATGACAAGACGATACCAGCAAAATCCTGGAAGCAGTCATTGGATGGCTGTTAAGAACATACTTAAGTACCGAAGGAGGACAAGAGATATGTTCCTAATCTATGGATCTGGTGATGAGGAACTCGTTATAAAGGTTACACGGATGTGAGTTTCCAAACCGATCGTGACGATTCACGGTCACAATCGGGATACATTTTCATTCTGAATGGAGAAGCGGTCTCTTGGAAGAGCTCCAAGCAGGATGTGGTGGCTCTATCAACTACAGAATCAGAATACGTCGCTGCCTCATTGGCAGCTCAAGAAGCTACATGGTTGAAGAAATTCATTGCCGATCTAGGGGTTGTCCCTTCCATTTAGGACCCCCTTGAGATCTTTTATGATACGAGGGTGCGATTGCTCAAATCAAGGAACCTCGTGCTCATCAAAACTAGGCACATTGAGCGGAGATTCAACTACATACGAGATGAAGTTGAAAAGGGAAAAATATGTATTCGCAAAGTTCACACGGATCAAAACATTACGGATCCTCTCATAAAGCTCCTTGAAAAGGCAAAACATGAAGGTCATACTTGTGCCATGGGACTTGGATATTCTAGTGATTGGATTTGATCTGTAAATTTTGAATTTGGATATTTGGTTATAATGTTTCAATTAATGTTCCAATTTAGCATGTTTAATCCATGAGTAAATTGTTTACTCTAAATGTCCGTAGTCGTTCATACTTGTGGGAACAAGTGTGAGGGTAGATTATTATGAACTTGGATTGGTTGATATTCATAAGGATGAATATAGAGCAATGGGTTGCTCCCAAGGTTCATAGATATTTGTGGGATACAAATATTAGACTAACCCGCATCTTAAATTTTACTACATGGAATCTTATTGATTGATCATAAGTAAATTTGAGTAAAGGCGAATATCATTTGGTATCCTCCAACCTGAGATACATATTGGGTTTTGATATTCACCAAGTATTATGCCTTGAGCTAATTCTTCGCTGTCCTGAATAATGGATAGTACATAAGGGTATGTTCAGGTATGACACGAGGTGTTTGTGAGAAACGTATGTAATCAAGATGGAATTTGTTCCTCTTATTCGTTGAGAGTTAGATGTCTAAGGCTTGATAAGTTAAATCAACAAGAAATGATCATTTTGTGTTCTTGGATTTAACATGACATCTGTAACAAAAGGATAGATGATTGATTCACCTAAATCATTTCAAATAGGATACTTGAATGGGATGATGTTATTGAATGGCCATAAGTCATGCGTTTTAAGGGTAGTAAACCGTTGTTAGGCGATATTTACTGCTTGCATCAATCGTCTATAAATCTTTGGCAAGTGGGAGATTGTAGAATTCTTTATGCCCAAGACACATAAAATATTGATGCGGTTAGTACGTTATGATCCAAGTCAGGTTATACCCAATAACAAGCTTAGCAAACACAAATTAATATTTAATTGATGATATGATCATGCAATTAAATATTTGCACCAATTTAGAAAATGGGTTTTCTAAATAAGTTGCATATGAGAGGGAACAAATTATTAATACATTTTTGTTCAATGATATTATTTGTAATGTTATTTAAGTGAGTTAAATAACATCACAAATTAATAATAAGAGTGTTAGGATTATACAATTAAAAGGTTACTTGTATATCCAAATAAAAGACTAGTTAAAATATTGTGTTCATTAGTTTAAAGGGGAAATTTTTTTAAAACCCACTTGGCCGCCCCCCCCCCCCCCCTTTAATTTTGGTTGGCTTTTTCATTAGTGGGGAACCCACACACATGAGTGCTTGTCTAGTGGACTACACTTTCTCTCATATCTCAATACATGAAAAAGAGAAAACTCTCTCCTTCTCTCATTGTTTACGAAAACAAGAAGCAAAGAAGAAAGGGTTTTTAAGAGCATTTTGTGTTGTATTTTGGTGTTGAATCTCCCTAATAAGAGATGTTTGCAAGGAGGCTTGGGGTATACAAGCTTGAGGGCTCCTCTTCTTGGAGTCTTGGCTGCATATTCAACATCATCATCATCTTCATCTCATTCCTTTTCATCCATGGTTTTTGAGCTGCAGTAAGGTAGATTATGGCAGCCCTTTGTGGCTGTCATATGATGTTGATTTATGCATACATAGCATGCTTATCATATAAAAATGATCCTTTGATATATGGGTTTGTGTCATACAAAAAATATGGTCACTTAAGAACATGTTTTTCAGCTTTATAATCAAGTTTATAAAGTAATTATTCTGTTGATTTTTTGAAAGTTAATGGGTTAAACTTGCATTTTGTGTTCTAACAAACCTTCACTTAAAACATGTAACTAGCATCCATTTTCAACCGTAATGTCTCCATAAACTGACGACCGGAGTAGCACCGGCCAACTCCAAAGACCTTACATATTTCTCTCAAATTCCAAGAACATTGAGATTTCCTCTATGTGGTATCATTTCATTTGAGGCATTGCTGCGTATAGATTCATTCTTTGAATACACATTTAGATAGGTTGGGGTAACTTACCCATTTTTTTACCTGTCATATTGATGCATTCATGTCTTGTATGCATTTTAAGTGTTTAAATGTATGCTTTTAACGTGATTTTTCTATCGAGCGTAATCACTTTGTAAGGGTTTGAATTGTAGGTGTGGGAAGCTTAAATGATGGATTCAAGGGTTGCACGAAGATTGGATGATATATGGAAGAAAAGAGATTAAGAAAATGAAGAAATTGATACAAAATGAGCATACGACGTAACTTACATCCTAAAGGAAGCAAGCTACGTCCTTTCTAAAAACGATAATTTTGGGACGTAAGACAGTGGCTAACCACGCATATCATGAGGGAGGACGTAATTTACGTCCTTAAGGATGTAACTTACGGTATGGCCGGGTTTGACCAAAATCTTCGGATTTTGACCATATTTAAAGAAGAGAATTAATTTTCAAAATCCTAATTCACATTGGAGGACAGAAAGGGACGAACTTTGGTGATTCTTAAGGTTTTCTCCACTTTTCTAACTCATTCCAATCTATCAAATCATGTTCCAATCCAATCTTGTTTGTGAATTCATGAAGATGCAAGGCTAAACTCTGCGTGATCTACCTCGGGTAATAGGTTTCGTGTCATTGGTTTTTGTTTGTGTTCAATTGGTGTTGGGATTAAATTAGAACCCGTAAGTTCTTTATTCAGTTTAACTTGTGTTTTGATTGTTTAAACAATTGTTTAGTGAATCTTGATTTGAATGTCATATAATTATGCGCAAATTGTGTGATTGCAAGTTTTGTTTGTTAATGCAATTGGTATTGTGTACTAAGACCCGTTAAGTCTGGTTATCTTATTACTTAATCATTACATATATAGAATCCTCATTAGGATTTTCACTCAATTGAGCTAAACACTGACCGAAAACCGAATCTAAATCCCGGGGTGGATTACCTCTTTCGTAATCGTTTTCTTAATCAAGTTTAATCATTTATAATTGTTTTCTTAGTATTTTTTTTCGGCATTTCAAAATCTAATTTTTGCAGCCAAGAGGCAATAGTTTAAGTAATTTGATAATTAGGTTAATCATTCTTAAAATCAATTTGCAACACACAGACCCACTAATTCTACGAGGTTCGACAACCCTACTTACCCTAACTAGTTAAGGTTAATAGGAACACACATTTTTCATCTTATTTGATTGTTACTTCGACAACGATCACATATCTCTTCCTAAAACAATAAAACCAATATTTCTTATATTTCCCTTCGAAAAATTATTTATAAGAATAATTTCTTAAAAAATTATGTTTTTTGTTCAATAATTTATAAACTTATTTTTTGATGTAAATAAGTTTTATTAAAAATTAATAAATAAGTATTTGAAAGATATAAAATGTATTAACAAAATTATATTTAATTTTAAAAGAATTAAAAAAAACTCTTTTCTCAAAAAATCTCCAAAATCATTTAAAATAATTGTCTAACTATAATTTTAACTTCTTTTTCTTGAATAAATAAAAATAAATAAACACTTACGTCACTAGTTTTTATAAATAACTTTTGTGTCTATAAGAATTTGAAAAAGAAAAACACTTTCTCTAACTAGCTCGTATAAACTTTAGAAATTTTTATGGACCAGTTAAAAACCTTACTATAAAAAGTTTGATAATTAAATATAATTTTTGTTGTCTAAAACTTAGTATTTATAGAATTTATCAAAATATGTATATAATGTGTATAAAATATTAAGAAAAAAAAACATTGATAGATAATGTTATAATATAAATTAACATAGTAATTAATATAATAATGTGATTAGTGTTATAGCTTAATTAAATTTAGAGAGTTGTAAGAGTAAAAAGAAAAAAAATATTTAACTTATGAAAGTGTATACACTAGGTGCATTTCTCATCTGCATTGTGGTGGTATTTATATTAAAATAATCAATCATTTTGGTAAACAAGTAAAATTATTTGTTGGATAATTAATATATAAACTAGGTGTAACCCACCCACGCTTCACGGCGGGTTTAAAATCCCAACATTACGCAACAATATTTTTCCGGCCTAGAAGGCTCAACATTGGTGGGTCTTTGTGATTTTAAACACTCGTCTACCGCCCCAAAAACCTATAGTTCTATCGTCATCGCCAAAATAATGAATTAGACCGAACCCACTTTTATTCCGAACACATTTAATGGCTTTTAATCATCTGTGTTGACCCGTCATAAAACCCGACTCCACCTGTAGTTTTGCAACCCATAACCACCAGTACTAGGAAAATATCATTAGCATAAGTAACTAACTCATTGCAACTCTTTCCCTAATAGTACCAGATTTGGAAAATTTATCCTTAGATCGAACAAATTTCCGTAATTTACAGTGAGAAACTAACATATGCATTCAGAATCGGAACAATCCAAACACCTATTTCATCATCTCAAAAGGAGTGATGTGTACATGAACAAGTGTGTATAATGGTGAACATTTAGCATAAAAAAGATATTTATGCCAAGTTTTTCTTGTTAACTTAATTACATCTAACCCACCAAAAAAACATACCTTCACACACAGAAAGATAAACCCAATTTATTGTTCTGAATCAAATCACATATTCCTAACTTAACTATGTATAATCCATCAAAAATAGACACATTTGCACAAATGCCACATTACTTCAAGTTACCACTTTCAATAATATCACATATTCCTCACATAAGCATGTTTGGTCCACCAAAAACACACACATTCACGCAAATACAAGGTTACCTTAGTTTTCTATGACAACATAGTCAAGTAAGTACTAAACTATCACTAATACAAACAAAAAAAAATTCAAAAGCATTTAGTTTCATAGGCCATATGCCCACAAATTGTTTATGGACTTTAGCTTCTTTATAGCCAGATGCAAATCAATCTAAACCCGAAAAGATTAGACCCCACATTAGTTGTGAGAATTCAATGCTCAATACTTGTAGACACAAACAAAAAGAAACAATATTAGGTTTCCAAACAACCAAACATTACTCAATTTCACTTCTCATGATCGAAAAGGTTTTGTTCAAATGTATCTAATTTCGGATCCCCCATATCAGATTCATCTCCAACATCATACCACATACACTTACAACCTGTTGAAACATGAGCAACCAAAGCAAATCTATAAAGAAATTATAATCCCAGGGCGATGCTAAAGAAAAAATAAGGTTTAAAGTTAAAACCACCGTGGTGAAGAGAAACATAAAGGCCAGGAGCCCTAAACCCTAAATCAGATATCAAAACTGAAACAAAGATTACAAGAAACAACAACCCTCATAAACCTGGACACCAACACCACCGAGAGCTTGGCCGGAAAGGGTAGCTGGATCTTTCATGATGATAACGGAGGAGGATACTACAAGAGTACAATAGTAGTTGTAAATTACTATTCCTTCAACCAACCAGTTGGAAACACAACCGAAACAAACCCGATTCACCTAATCTGTCATGAGTGGTGTGAATCACGGATCTACACATGTTTGAGACATGCAAGGCTTTATCAGTTCATCGAAGCTTCGCCAGAACCCTAGGTTCGATCGCCATTACCACCGTTGTCATCGAGTTAGGGTGGTCAGCCGGAGGTCATGGCCGGCACCACTCCAGTCATCACTTTCTCCTCTCTCTAGCGCTCGAATCTAAATTTCTCTCTCTTACTTTCCCTCTCTAAATTCCAAAAACTGAAAGCATGAATGTGTGTTTAGATTGAGAAAGAAGTGTAAAAGAAAGATGGGGTGTCAACAGTAAAAAGCCACGCGTGTCTAGCTATAAAGATGAGGACGCCACCGCACACAGCGACCAATCACAACCAACCACTTATCAAAAACACTGTTCATTTCACTTCGTTTTAAATATATAGGTAAATAAACTTATCTACAAGTTTAACAAAGACTTTATCCATTTCTTATGATAAAATTCATATAGATAAAGATTATTGACAGAATTGTTGGAGAATTGTAGAGACAAATAGTAATATTACTAAATATTTAAAATAAAGTTTTTCAATATTTTATTATTTTGATTTTTTTTTGTTTTTTTCTATTTTTGGAAATATGACTCTCGGGTTTTTATTTTTTTAATTCTGTTAAGATGTGTCCATTGGAACCTCTCTGTATCTAACCAAATATTCATACTAGGTTCACTTTGTTGCAATATTAATTTGAAACTCAACCAATGTATGGTTCTATACCTAACAAGAATCACTTTAAAGTTATTAAATAACAAGTCCTTTTCCGTTCAAAAATTATTGAACTTGCAATTTAATGGAAAGTATTTTCAGTCCCGCTAAAACCTGACTGATAACGAAGTGATATGTCTTTGTATGTTGATCTTTATCTTTATATCTTTATATATAATAAAAGAAACGGGTTTTGACACTTGTCATCATATTAAACACCCTTTGACACATGTCAAATTCTTAAACAAATATTGTCACTTGTCATCATAAAAACACTCATTTAAACTCCAAAAATTTCTCTTAATTTGTTTCCCTAAAATAAAAGTTTCTAAAGTTTGAATTAATATTATTTTTATTTTATATTCAAATAAATGTTAAAATGGAAATCATTATTTGTATTCCTCATAATTTATTTTGAGAAAATAAAATGTCATTTTGTAATATATGTACAATGATTTTAAACCAAAATTATGGTAAACAGAATCCAAATTTTCAAACATACTGTTAAGATATTAGTTTTTCATAATTAATTTTATATACAATCACAATACAACTTAAGTTGACATGTTTCTTCACATTTATAGCTAAGTTTGTTATAACATTTTATCAATTTTATGTTTTAATAAATTATTGGCTTTTAAGTTGTCATGTTGTCACAAAATTATGGCAGACTTCAATACAAGAATTGTTTATTGTGACATGTTCTTCATATAGCTAAGTATATATCATTTTATAATAATTATTGCTTTAAATATTCGCATACTTATTATTATCATTCATTAGTTCTTAATTTGCATATTATTATATTCTTAATATTATTCTTAATTTGTTATTTTAGTTTTAATTAAATCGTTATTTAGTTTTTTAAATCCGTGTAACACACGGGACGTTAGGCTAGTTGAATATATAGTGACAGGTAAACCAATAGATTTTGCTGGAGAGTTTAAGCAGATATATGCATTATAAAGTTGGTTCATGACCGATCAATTTTTATTTTTGATGTTATATAATATTTTATTGAGTTATTAATAAACATCTATCATATTGTTATTAATATTAAGTGGTGCATGATGTTATATGTCTTGGAGATATTTATAGTGTAAGTTATATATTTATACTACCATATAATAATACTAAAAGTTTAAGATGGTAATTTATTTAAAGTGTAAGACGCTTATATGATATTTTAAACATTAAATTACAAGTGCTTTATGCAATATTTTCACTTTTGCTCTTATTTAATTAACTTCTTCTAATTATTGTTTATTTAATACACATTATTAATACATTATTTAATAATGTGATATTATTTAATTCATTTCATTAATTTTTATTTTATTATAATATAAATTATATTTAAATTTATATTTACTAATTATATTTTTATAACTAAAGACTATTTAAATTAAGTATTATTATTCTTAAATATTACATTTAAGTATCTATATCTATACTACTATATAATACTTATTAGAAGGATAAGATGATAATTTTATTTAAATTATAAGATACCTCTATAACATTTTTAAGCATAGAGCACAAGTGATTTATACAATAGTTTCACTTTTGTATCAATTTAATTAACTTCTTGTAATTACTAGTAACTTTACCCGCGCATTGCAGCATTGTCTAAAAGTTTTTTTAATATCAATATAATTGTGTTAAAAGTGAAATTTAAAGGTACAAAATTGGAGGTGTAGAGCAAGCAGATATAGTAAAGCAAGCAAAATCCAGTGTGTTTCTTCTTAAAGTTCACTGTAATCACAATAACCTTTACTTCTATAAATTCACTGTAATCACAATGACCTTTAATAACTACAAGCAATATAAACATAACACCCATAAATATTTGCACTTGAGCACCAACATACAAAACTTTCCCGGCCAATTCTTAAAAGATAATAAAAGAATTGAATGGATATAATTAAACAATTTAAGGAAGTTGCTTCTGTAGTTGCAAAAGTGGACACCCATTTGCTAATCAATAGCATGCTCACAAATCATTCTCAATTTTTTAAATGAAGTCACCAGATTTCCGATGCAAAAAATATCATAATCTGCCAATAATAATTGTATTAAAAATACTTGGACATATGAATAGACGTAATTTGATTTGAGACTAACTAATAGAGGTAGATGTTCTAAATAATTTCATTTATGCAAATTATGACTAAAATTTATATATGTGGGAACATAACTCCTAGAAAATGTTTGCTATGACCAAATCAGCCCTTTGTAATACCCTGAAATTTTCAAAACAAACCATTTAATAATAATGGGTTTTGTATGGGTTAATTAATATAAATAAGCAAGAAATGTGGGTTATGGACTAAATTAACCCTAATGGGCTAGTTTGATGGGTTTAAGAGCCTTTAATCAGCCCTTAAATATGCATGGTCAGCCACCACCCTCCCCATTTATAATCCTAGCCTCCAAAGTTCTAGAGAGAGAATGTAGAGAAAGAAAGTGAAGAAAACACAAGGATTTATGTTCTTTTGTTAAAGGGATTGAAGATCTGCAAGTTGAAGCTTCAAACCACAAGAAAGGAGCAACAAATCAAGGTAAGAATCGTCCTCCAAACATTCCTTTAGAACATATCCGGATTTCTAGGGTTTTGGGTTCAAAAGTTTCAAAGAATCACATAAAGGTCATATTTTTACGTATGAAAACGTGTAAAAAGGTTAGATATAGTTTCATGGATGATAAACCAAGGATTTGGACGTAAAAAGTTAAGATTTCAGGTGAAAAAAGGGTTGGTTCGTCATTTTATGCGTCCAGCGAAACTGTGAGCCCGATCAGCGAAACTGTGGGCTCATTCAGCGAAACTAAGAAAGTTCCAGCGAAATTAAGAAAGTTTCAGCGAAACTATAGTTTCGCTGATAATTTTGCTAGTGCCCAGGTTGACCTATAGATATTGCGAAACTAGGAAATTCTAACAAAAGTTGGGCGCACCTGACAGCGAAACTGTCATGCGAAACTGTCATACGAAACTGCTGGGCGAAACTTGCAGCGAAACTGCAGCGAGCTTACCAGCAAAACTGCCAGCGAGACTGCCAGCGAAACTGTAGCGAAACTGCCAGCGAAACTGTAGCGAAACTGGCAGCGAAACTGCATAGAAATGACCTGTTTGAGTGTTAACTTATGTGAAGGTTGTGTAGTGCGTTTCTAGCCTAGAAAGCTTAGACAAGAAACTATTTACCTGGACCAGTGAATTTTAGATCCCCTTATTTACAAGCTTTTCCATATTGTTGGGGCTATTATGCACAGTAAACCTAAGGTTTTCAAGGCAAAGATTTGAAAAGGTTTTGTAAGGATCAAACCTGTGGATTACACTATAGTTTAGAGATGAACAACTTGGAGTACGTGTGTTTACATGCCTGCTGAAAAAGAAGTGTGCGAAGAAGACAACTGCATGCATTTTCGCATGCGAAAATGAGACAATTCGCATGCATGTGAAAATACATGCATGCGAAAGGCAGGCAGGCAGGCGAGTCGCATATGCACGCGAAAGGCATGCGAGTCGCACAACCAAGCGAAATGGTGATGCTAATCGCATGCGAATTCTCCATGCGAAAACTCGCAGACTTGTATATATTTGTACATATGATTTCAGTTTTAGGTGTGCTTCAATTTACCAAAAGTTAGTCTAGATAGCTTTGTGTTTTCTCTGTTTATTTCGCTCATTTGAGCAGATCACCGTTGTGTGATTTTCCACCCGAGGGTGAGATCGATCTTGTATCGATTATCATTGTAATCGTTCTACATTGAATAAACACTTCAATTACAATGATTTTGTTGTAAACACTGAAACACCTTGTTATCTAAATTGCTTTGAAGTTGATTGTTCACCCGTCCTCGCGAGATATCAAGTGCAACCATCAAACGAAGCGAGATCGATCGGATTTCAGGACTTTACATTTGGTATCAGAGCAAGGTGTTGCTCTTGATACAACGGATCATTATTCCGCGATCTTCCGTTCGAGGACGTTAAACAAGCTGCAAGTTATCCGGTTTCATCAAGGAATGCGAAACCGAGAACACACACAAAGCAGATTCAGATTGCAAGATCTTATGAAGTTTTGAAGCTCCACAGTTGTTTCAACGAGCCGCTGATGCGAGACCCTTCAATAGAAAGGTTTTGTTGAAGATTAAAGACCTCAAAACTATAGCATAATCCAAGGGGGAGATTGTAAGGATCAAACCTGTGGATTACACTATAGTTTAGAGATGAACAACTTGGAGTACGTGTGTTTACATGCCTGCTGAAAAAGAAGTGTGCGAAGAAGACAACTGCATGCATTTTCGCATGCGAAAATGAGACAATTCGCATGCATGTGAAAATACATGCATGCGAAAGGCAGGCAGGCAGGCGAGTCGCATATGCACGCGAAAGGCATGCGAGTCGCACAACCAAGCGAAATGGTGATGCGAATCGCATGCGAATTCTCCATGCGAAAACTCGCAGACTTGTATATATTTGTACATATGATTTCAGTTTTAGGTGTGCTTCAATTTACCAAAAGTTAGTCTAGATAGCTTTGTGTTTTCTCTGTTTATTTCGCTCATTTGAGCAGATCACCGTTGTGTGATTTTCCACCCGAGGGTGAGATCGATCTTGTATCGATTATCATTGTAATCGTTCTACATTGAATAAACACTTCAATTACAATGATTTTGTTGTAAACACTGAAAACACCTTGTTATCTAAATTGCTTTGAAGTTGATTGTTCACCCGTCCTCGCGAGATATCAAGTGCAACCATCAAACGAAGCGAGATCGATCGGATTTCAGGACTTTACAGGTTTTAACAAGAAAATCAATTTTCCTATAACAAAATATGTTATATAAAGTCCTTAAAGAAAATCAATTTTCAACGGAAAGATTTGACCAGGTGAGTTCTACATCCTCAGGTGTTGCCCCTTGACCCTTGGGCCGCCCCTAGAACCCTGCTATCAGGGGCTGTCGCCCCCGAACCCCCGTTGTCTCGCAGAGAGTCGGTTATATGGTTTATCTCTCATTTTTGAATAAATATGAATGCATAGACTAAAAGTTTATTTCTTATCATATGTAAAGTATATGTAAAACTAAAGATGTAAGTAAAACTTAAAGATATATTATTGGGCCCATAACGTGTACATTGATAAAGTAAAGCCTTGCAAGCAATTAATAAAGGAGGGTTGAATTTGTTGTGCACTCATGATAGTAAAGTAAAGGCTCAAACAGGCAAGTCAGTAAGGCCTGGATCGGCATGACAGTAATGGCCTGTTTGGGTACCACAGTAAGGCCTGAATTGGCATGTCGGTAAAGTCCTGTGTTTATCATAGGCACCGATAGTAACTGGGAATTGACGTGTAAAGAAGAGTAATAGTTAAAAATTAATCGAAAGTCTTAATGATAAAGTATTTAATAAAGCGACAATATGTGTATATCAATGTTTTGATAGGTGATGATTGTTTTTAAATGTTAAAGCTAATATATCTTACAAAGAGTTATTTAATGAAGTAAACCTAGAATTCACTTAGCGAAGCTGACTTTTTATGCATATTAGTTGACAGGTGAGCTTTAAGGCTTAAGGGATGAGAGCATGGATCTAAAGCTTCTTGGCATTTGAAGGCTAATATCCCTGACTAAGAAGATTGTTAAGAAGATCACTAAAGACTATTTAATGGTTTTAAAAACAATATTAAAGCTTTAATTTGATTATGTTGTAATGGATTGAAATTTACTATACTTTTCCACTGCAATATACATCTAAATGAATGTTTTAAATCTATGTTTTGCTGTGAATGACCAACTGTCAAGTTTTCTGAGATCAGGGTCTTACACCCTTCAATGTTCATAGTATGATGTAACCCATTAAAACATCATTTGTTTTTTTTATCCGTTACAATCAATTTTAAAACATGAAATGTAGGAAAAATTAACAAGGGATTGGTTCGGGCTTGGACACCTGATCCAAATGATGGATATAACATATCTAGGCACTACTTTGTCTAATGTTGTTGTTAGAAAGAAATCTAGAATTCATTAAGAAATCTAGAATTCATTAATGGTATGTTTAAATGATAATCTAAGCTTGTAATGATGACCAAATTAGGAGTAATTTCTTGTGGAAATATAATCCTCCGGTCTTTTGTATTAATTCTGAGAATAAATAAGATCTATATGCACATATTATTTACCAGGTGGTCCTAGTTTGTTGTCTATACCATATATATCATTGTAGTTGTTTGAGTCATAACTCCACCAATCGTTTTCATCCATATTCTTGTGAAAGAAAACAACAAAAAACAATCCACCAGTCATAACTAACAACACCATAGCCTGGCCTAACCCGACCCAAACATAAGCTAGCTAGTTTATTTTCAACCTACCTTTACTTGAAGGTTATTTAAGTAAACCATCAATGCTCCCAATGGAATGCCCATCATATAGTAACAGACGAGACTAACAATTGCTACATTGCCCTGTATTCTTGGTCCGACCATCACCCCTAAATCACCACAACACTTGTATGTTCATAAATCTTTATAAATGATGAGTTGGATAGGTTGGTAATAATTAACGTCTCAAAATGGCTTCATGTAGTAAAATTATCAAATGATTTTACCAAATTATGACATAAAAGAGCTAATGCTAGTATGCTACAAAGAAAAATATTTTAATGAGGTGTTTTTGTGTTAGATGGGATATACCTGAAGTAGTCATTTATTCAAATACGTTTTAATAAGGATACAACAAAGGAATCTTGTGAACTATCACTACGTGCGAAAATAAACAAGTGAACTATTAATACTTGATTAACAAAATTTGTTTATTTTTTCTTTAATATGAGAAATGGTTCAGGATCTCAAAAAAAGAATATACATTTGGCTATGTCAAGTGTGAGACGGTTAGACACAATGGCGAAGCTTTTAAAGGGCCGGGGGGGGCCGCCGCCCCCCCTATTTTTTCGTCCGTAGTGTTAAATTTTAGCCCGATAGTGTAAATTTTTGGCCCGGTAGTGTAAATTTTTATATAAATATCGAGTTCGCCCCCCCTGAAAAAAAATCATTTCGCCCCCGCCCCCCCTACGAAGTTGGTTAAGCTCCGCCACTGGTTAGACACATTCTTCTGAGACTCAAAGTTCATTCCAAGCCTTAGCCTCTAGAAGAAATATGTCTTCACACACACACACACACACACACACACACACACACACATATATATATAACAAAGATTCTCAGTCCAATTCCATCTCCATTTCCCTTAACCCTAAACCAACATTAATGTGTACTTTTACAAGACGTCTGTAGACGTAAAAGCAAGAAAATTCATCAACTATAACACGAAAGCTAAAAATCTAAAGTAAGGCTTGAAGGTTTTAGGTGAAAAAAAAGAATAAGGTACATCAATATATCAATATGACAAAACATTGCACTTTAATTAACTCGATTTATAAGCAAAAGCTAGCATGCTGTTCTTTCGGTATAAAATGTCCATAGCTTACATATTTAATATGCTAGTTTTAAGATACCAACTTTCTTTAATAGGTAATCTAATAAACAAAAGCATGACTATTTTTTAATCAGTAACAACCACATCCAACAACTGAGTTAATATTTAAATGGTCAAGACAAAATCCAAGCCTCAAAAATTCACTGCAACATACAAACTGCCCCAAACGCTAGTCCTAAAAAAGAATTTGTTAATTGTTAATTTTCAAACATATCCCGTGACTTTACAAATAACGCTTCAGACTTAATTCGATAAGAATTAAAATGTAATCTTAAAACATCAAATCTTAAAAATCGAAGGAAATAACTCAATCAAACAATTGAAAGATCGTATCTTTTATAATAAGAGTGAAAGGAGTATTGAATAATAATTTTACTTATGGATTAAGACACATATATGAAAAGTTATGCTTAAATTTCAAAAAATTAACCATTTTATTTTATTTATGCCCTTACAATAAAGTATAACATATGATGCTTATAATACAAATGCTAAAGCATATACACATGGCCAAACAAAACCACCATGTACCTTTAATGCCGTTCATTCATTGTGATTGAGCACTAATCTCTCTTCCATTTTCTCTTGTCGGTTGTTAACAGCTCAATAACAATCAAGATGGTAATTTCTGGTGACAATTTCTCCATTAACTTTCTCCGGTCTATGCAAATTACTGCCAAAAGATACCTACGTTGATAATAAAACTCTAACCTACATTCATAAAAAGAAACCTCCCCCCCTCCCAAAAAAAAAATCTAGGTAATAAGTGAGTTCCGACCACAAATAGCACCCATGCTTTCACTAATCTTGTAGGGATAATATAGTTGTCTTTTAGACTTTTGTAATATATGTATTGTTTTCTTTCATTTAATTTTTTTAATAATTATATTTTGATTTTTTAATTTACATAATAACGCACAGAGCCGATACTGACAAAATCGAATTCCTAAAAATCCGAACAACAGCCGTACCGCTGCAACACGTATCCATTTCCGCTAGTAAATCTATAAGAGTCAATTAATTTGTCATTTTGGTCCCTTGATTTTTGATGTGTTATGTCATTTTCATTCAACTAGGTGTGATGCCCGACGCACGTTGCGCGTCTTGAAAACGGAGAAAACCGAGGCTCAGACAATCTATCATCACAGCCATAAGTTAATAGCCTACTGATTAAACCGAGATTATCTTAGACCCTCCAGCACACATCATGTTAATAAAGCAAATTAAAAGGCAGAGCTAAGAATCTCAAAAATAAAGTTTTTTTTGCTCAGATCTGCGTTTTGGGTTACCATGGCTGCAACATAGGTTGCAAGTGCAGAACACCACACTTGCCGTCACCATGTATGCCACGCCAATCAACCACCTCAGCTACTATCATCATAGCATAGATAATCGACTCAGTAACTTTTAGAAGCAACGAATGGACACTGTCATCAAGGTACCATAGCCACCATCATCAACAAACCAGAAACACACCAGAGTAACACCCTAACAATTTCAGACAATCAACCAAAACAAACAGAGTTATACGGGTCTTAGATGGCGGGTCGTCATCATCAACCACTCATGAACACCAAAACATGGCGTATTATTGTTAAACGACATGGATGGAAGAAAGTCCAGCCATCTGCCCCCGTTTCTCCGTCACCTTAACAGCAGACAACCACCGCCATAACTGGGGTCACAGAAAGGGGAAGACCAATCGACAACCGTTCGCTTTGGGTAAACAAACCCCATCCACCACCACGCAGACACTGTGACGAAATGGCCGCCACCGGTACACCGTAGTTGCTTCCATGACGGCGGCTAGGGTTCACCCTCCTCAAACAAACCCTAACCGCCACCGGCCACACACCGCGGCGACGATACAACCGTCACCGACAGCAGGCAAACGGACGGAGGTTGGCACATCGGCAGTCTCTGCAACAGCCGACGGTGGTGGAGGCAGCAGCGGTTCCCCTCTCTTCACGACAGCCCAAAACCCCTCTCGCGTCAGTGATAGAAGGAGCGTCGGACACGGGCAGTTCCTGCCACCGCCGGCGGCGATGGAGATGGAGGCGGTTCCCTCTTTCCCTCTACGAATCAACCGGGGGTGTGAGCATAAAAAGCTTGCAGTATGCCTCTGTCTAAGATGAATATATGATGAATTTACGAAAAGAAGCACAGTCCCCAAGACAAATGGAAGGCCGTAGATGCGAACTGAACGGCCGAGATTTACCATTTCACTATTCATGACGCGCATTGCGCGTCTTGAAAACGTAGAAAACCGAGGCTCATTGTCACGGCCATAAGTTAATTGCCTCATCACATTACAAACCAAAAGCAAGTTAAAAGACGAAGATGAAAACCTAAAAAAATAAAGTATTTGGCTCAGATCAGGGTTTCGGTTACCATGGCTACAACATAGGTTGCAAGTGCAAAACAGCACACTTTCCATCACCATGTATGCCACGCCAATCAACTACCTTAGCCACTATCATCATAGCAATGGTTACAAAAAATGGATTTCGGAATCATAATCTAGTCAGTGAGTTTTAGAGACAACGAATGTACACTGTTATCAAGGTACCATACCCACATCATCAACAAAACAGAAACATACCAAAGTAAGACCCCAAAAATTTCAAATAATCAACCAAAACCAAACAAAAGCAAGTCTGTAACGCCCCGAAATTTCCCGAAACGAGCCATTTAATAATAATGGGCTTTTAAGGGTTAATTTAAGAAATAAAGGGGTAAATTAGTGGGCTATGGATAAAATTAGTCTTAATGGGCTAGGCTTAATGGGTTTAAGGGCCCTAATCAGCCCTTAAACATGCATGAACAGCTCCATCTTCACCATTTCAAACCCTAGCCACCAAATTCGTAGAGAGAGAAAGTAGAGAGATAAAGTGAAGAAATTCAAGATTTGGAGCTTGAAGGTTTGAAGGATTGAAGTTCTGGTGGATTGGAGCATCAAAACACAAGGAAAGAGCAACAAACAAGGTAAGAATCGACCTCTAAGGCCCTCTGTAGATCAAACCCGGATTCTAGGGTTTTGGGGTTTTGAAAAGTTTAAAGAAACACATAAAGGTCGAATTTTTACGTATGAAAACGTGTAAAAAGCTTAGAATTGAGTTCATGGAAGGTAAACTAAGGATTTGGACGTAAAAAGTTAAGATTTTGGGTTAAAAACGGGCTGGATCTGAGTTTTTGTTCATCCAGCGAAACTGGGCCCCGATCCAGCGAATTTAAGTATTCATCCAGCGAAACTGTGCATTTATCCAGCGAAACTAGGAGAATCTTAACGAAACTACAGTTTCGCTACAGCGAAACTACAGCTTCGCTACAGCGAAACTACAGCTTCGCTGATAGTTTCGCTAAGTACTTAGGCTGACCTTAGACATTGCGAAACTAGGAAATTCCAACGAAAGTTGGGCGCTCATGCCAGCGAATCTGTCCAGCGAAACTGACAGAAGTACTGCCCAGCGAAACTGGTAGCGAAACTGCCAGCGAAACTGTCAGCGAAACTACCAGCGAAACTGTGGGCGAAACTATGAAGAAAATGACGTTTTTGCATATTAACTTCCGTGCAGCTAGAGTATTCAGGCTATAGCTTAAGTGACTTAGAATCTAAGCCATTGGACAAGTTCAGGTGAGTTCTAGACCCCTCCTTTACCCGTTTTCAATGTTTTGGGGTGATATGCATACTAAAATACATACTTATATGAGAACGGTTTTTAAGACCTTTTATCAAGAAAAATAAAATTTCCTAAAGTAAAATATGCTATTTAAATAGTTCAAAATAATTTTCGGGCGCGCTGACCTGGCAGCCCGGCCCCAGCCAGGGGCGTTGCCCCTTGGACCCCACTAGGGGCTGCCGCCCCTAGAACCCTACTATCAGGGGCTGCCGCCCCCGAACCCCCGCTGTCCCTCGGAGGGCCAGTTATCTGGTTTATCTCTCATGATTGATGAAAAGTGAATGCTAAGATTAAGAGTTTACTTCTTATTATGTATTGTGTTGTGTTATATTATGTATAACTTAAACATGACAGTGAAACATAAAGAAAGGTTATGAGGCCCATAACATGTACCTTGATAAAGTGATAAAGCAAAGCCTTGCAAGCAATTGATAAAGGAGGGTTGCATTCGTTGTACCCTCACCAGTGATAAAGTGATAAAGTATGCTCGAACAGGCAGGTCAGTAAGTCCTAAATTGGCATGACAATAATGGCCTGATCGGGTACGGCAGTAAGTCCTTAATTGGCATGTCGGTAAAGTCCTAGGCGAGCCTAGGCACCGATAGTGACAGAGAATTGACGGATAAAGAAGAGTAATAAATAACAATAAATGATAAAGTAATGATAAAGTGATAGCTTATGTGTATTTATATTTTGATAGACAATGATTATTTTCAACTGATAAAGCTAATATCTCTTACGAAAATTATTTAGTAAGGTAAACCTAGAATTCACTCAGCGAAGCTGACTTTTGTATGCATATCAGTTGACAGGTAAGAGTTAGAGCTTATGGAATAGGGCATGGGACTGAAGCTTCTTGGCACTTAAGACTGGCATCCCCGATAAAGAAAAGCTTAAAAGGACATTTAAATAGTTTTGATGTTTAAAGACAATGTTTATAATTTAATTTAACTACGTTGTAATGGGTCGAATTACGGTATATTTTTCCGCTGCAATATATATATTTATACACATATGAGTAAATGATTGCTTTAAATCTATGTTTGCTGTGAATGGCCAACTGTGAGGCTTCCTGAGAAAGGTGGGCCTTACAAAGTCTCAGATGACCAGATCATCATCATCATCGACACCACGAGCCTTTGATTTTTTAATTTACATAATAACGCACAGAGCCGATAGTTACAAAAATCGAATTCCTAAAAATCCGAACAACAGCCGTACCGCTGCAACACGTATGCATTTCCGCTAGTAAATCTATAAGAGTCAATTAATTTGTCATTTTGGTCCCTTGAGTTTTGATGTGTTATGTCATTTTCATTCAATTTTTTTCTCTCTTTTGGGGACTTGTTGAAAAATTATCATTTTCATCAATGTTCGTTAACTTACCGAATCTTGTTTGAATAACCGTGTAATTCTTTTACTTTTTATTTTAAACCCAATAAGTTCACATTTCTTACAATTGTGTCCTTGCAATTTTTCACTTTCCACTTTGATCACGCTATATTTTTCATATTTTACAAATGTTAACATGCCGTAAGTTGCTAGTGTGTTTCAACGTTGTAACGCCTATTTTTTTCGCATTTAACTGTGTCGTTGCAACGTGCGAGTCTTAGATCCACTTATTTTTTCTTTTTCATGTTTTACCTTTCATGCCCATGGTTCAACGTTTTTACATTTATTTCTATTTGGTTTTCTTTTTTTAATTTCTTTTTAATATGAGATTTCCCGATATTGGTCGTCACTGATGGTGATGTAACATTGATACTAGTTAACATTGTTTTACGCTTCCGTCACAACACGAGTGCCTTAATACTAGTTAAATACTATGTATTAAACCAATTGCATAAATTATAGAGTTAATCTTTATCACACCCGGCCTCTCATACCACCAATATTGTCCGCTTTACCCACAAGGAGCTCACGGATTTGCTTTTGGTTGCCCGAGTGAAAACTTCCCAGGGAAGTCACCCATCCCTGAATTGCTCCCACCTGAGCACGCTTAACTGTGGAGTTCTCCTCTCATCCACAGCCAATACGCCCAAAACGCGTTGTTGATATTAGAGGCCAGACATTCCTTATGAACCAAGAATCTCTCCTGTTCACGGTCGATGTGGGATATATGTAGGGTGTCACAAGCACCCCCTGTTTGGACTCATCGTCCTCGATGAGCCTGAGAAGTCACCATCCTTGGTGAGGTATGTCCCACACCCCGAACGGCACAGGAGTGGCTCTGATACCATTCTGTCACACCCGGCCTCTCATACCACCAATATTGTCCGCTTTACCCACAAGGAGCTCACGGATTTGCTTTTGGTTGCCCGGGCGAAAACTTCCCAGGGAGGTCACCCATCCCTGGATTGCTCCCACCTGAGCACGCTTAACTGTGGAGTTCTCCTCTCATCCACAGCCAATACGCCCAAAACGCGTTGTTGATATTAGAGGCCAACCATTCCTTATGAACCAGGAATCTCTCCTGTCCACGGCCGATGTGGGATATGTGTAGGGTGTCACAATCTTTTTCGTTCATGTGGTTTAATTATTATTTGAATCCAAAGGTTTAAAATTTATCATTTGAATTCAAAGGATTCATTAAATTGTCACTTGAATCCATTTGACTACACATAATCAACACTTTAACATTTTCGGTTAACCTTTTCAATTGAGGGGTATGTTTTAGGGCTGGCAATTTTAGACACGAACACGAATACACGACACGAACCTACATGGTCTTAACAGGTATTGGGTATGCCCTTAACAGGTTTCGTGTGCGAAACAGGTAGACACGAATATACCTGTTAAATTTCGTGTCTAAACAGGTATTTTACCTGTTTACCTGTTAGTACCTGTTAGTACCTGATACATATTTTTTTAAAAAATATAATAATATAACATTAAAAACCCTAACCCTAAGTCCCTAACTTCACATCTTCATTCTTCACATTCATCAAACAGCGAACACCGGCTTTGGTGTGAGAGATTTGGTGTGAATTACTCTGCTCCCTTATCGTGTCTTATCGTGTCTTATCGTGTATTATCGTGTCTTATCATGTATTTATGTGTTATTAATGTTTCTTATCATGTTTTATCGTGTCTTATCGTGTATACCTAGTATTAACAGGTTCGTGTTCAGGTTTGGAAACAGGTACACGATAAGTTATCGTGTCGTGTACAGGTATATAGGTTTCGTGTTCGTGTCTTAACAGGTTCGTGTCTTAACAGGTACAGGTATACCTGTTATGCCAGCCCTAGTATGTTTGTCAAAACAATTACACATTAAACTTTATGTACTAGATCTCTTTTGATAATCACAATTATAATTTGCTCTCCACAATAGTCTTTTGTTTAGTATTATCAATGTCTTTTGATTTAGTAGTCATGTTATTTTTGTCTGCTTTGTTACTTCACTGGATTATTTTGTATATAATTTATGGTTATGATATATGATTAGTGTTTTATGGTTATTATTTATGAACATCTAATGTCATATTATTTATTTATTTTTACTTTTATAATGATTGGTGTTTCATAGTTCTTACTCATATTTAATTTCAGACATATCATATGATTTAAAAATTTTCACCTTTTTATAATTCTTTTTAAAAACAAAATGATTTTAATTATTTTATCTAAAAAAGGTTTAGTGTTTTAGAAAATTTTATATTATATATTTATTATTATTTCTATTTTAAATTAAAAGGTGTGACTTTTAATTTCCTTAATAAAATTTATTTTTATGAAAGAGCTTGATTTAAAAAATCTAGATAAAGAGTGAAATGTAACAATTAATAAAATTTATTTTTAGTTATAGAGAAAAAATTGTATGATTGTTTAAGGCCATTGATAATCAGACACTCTGTCAGGTGATAAATAAACGCCCTTTGACTTTCTTCACGGCCCGTGAAGGGCCTTACGGGCCGTGAGGGCTTCGAAATTTAATTCTCACAACTGCATTTAATCACGGCCCGTGAAGGAACAAACGGCCCGTAAACGTCCGCACACACGGCCCGTTAACTACCTCTATCACGGCCCGTGAGATCCTTCACGGGCCGTAGTTGTCCTTCTGAGAATTTACTTTCCTCGTTTTGCGTGCACTTTTAAATTTTATAATTATGTGACGCGACGTATTAGTCCTTGATTCGATTTAAGATTCTATATAAACCATTATATATATGACTTGTTATATGGTTAGTGAGAAACGAAACAGTAAAAATGTCTTCTCGTGGAGGTAGGAGAAGACGTCAAAATGAGTCATCTTCAAACTCACGAGATATTGTGGAAAGTATTCCCGATCCAATAGATAACCATAATTGGCAGAACGGGAGGAACTGGTCTCAGAATATTATTCACTTTATACGTAACGGTGACTCCCAAACATGTAGAGTGTATTACATGGGTCATTCCGATATTCCGTTACAATTTTGGCGTGAATTACACGGAAACGTGTCTTTAGGTACAGAGGTATGATTTAAAGTTTTTTTATATATTTTATTTTATTTTAAAATTCTAACAATTAAAAAGTTGTTGTTTTATAGCATGTTCGGGCGTGGACAAATAGACTCACAATATGGAGATACGAAGAAATACGTAGAACCGAAGAGTTGCCGGGTAGTGATCGTTGGACGATTCTCCCATTTGAGTGGTTTAACTTAATATACTCGGGGTCCGTTAATGGTAACGAATTTGGAGACGGGAGTGACTGTCTATATCCCGCGTTATGGGAAGTTGATACGGTAATACTGTTTTCATGTTTTACAATAAAAATCATAAATTTATAACCGTGAATTAAATTGTTTTGTAGGTTTACGTACCAATGACTGATGACGAAGAAAATTGGTATCTTTTTAAGATTTCTATGGACTCACTACAAGTTCGTATATATTCTCCATACGAATGCCGACCAAATACGTGTGATGATTCATGGTGCATTCATCGTAATGCGCGAACGATTTTCGTACAATTCGAATCGTACTTTTTACATTTTCTGTCACGTATACAATATTGGCAGCACTCCGGACAAGAAGAAATCGAAGAACTGGTGGTATCGGGTGAAACCGTTTGGCCCCCTAACGCCGGTCATATTGGTCGAGATTCGGGAGTTGTAATTTGTATGTTATTGCGTAGGTTGGTTCAAAATAGATCTTTAGAGTGGCAAGAGGTTAGCTTACAGGATGCTTGCTTTAGATTTCGAAGATTTATGGCAGACGAACTGTATTCTAGACGTGTAATGTAGAACAGTAATGAAATATTTTATTAAAACATAAACGTTTATTAGTACACTTTTTCAAAAACGATAAACCGTTATTATCACACAAAAATAAAACACATAATTTTTAATCTTCTTGATCTTTATAAAAGATCCAAGCCGCAAAATGGTTGAAGGAAATTCCAAATTTCTCCCGATATCTTTCTTGAGTTCTTGTCATAATATCCGTATCATTCCATAACATATTTCGATTGTTGTAAACGTCTTTGTAGAGCTGGTGAAATGTCGTGACCTTCCTTCTCAAGTCAGACCACTTGTTGCTAAGTTCACGAGTGGTGCGATATTCTTCACGTTCGAGAATTTGATGAAAACAAGTTGAAACCCGGTTCCAAAATATTGAATTTGGCGGGATAGTACCTGAATTTTCGATACAAGATCTTACTAAAGTCACCTCATCTTCATCCGTCCACGGATTTTGATCACTTGTAGCACTCATGTTTTGGGTATTGAGTAAATTTGTGTGAATTGTTTGTGTCAAGCGGCTGAATTTATAGACCCCGTGAGAGGCTTTACGGGCCGTGAGGGTGTCACCATACGGCCGTGTAGTGTCAACGGCCAGGTTTTAAAAGTACAAAGCATCACGGCCCGTGAAAGAGGTAACGGGCCGTGTGGAAAATATGTAACGGGCCGTGAGGTCCGTCACGACCGTGAGGCCCGATAACATATAGGACCTCACGGCCCATTTGTTCATTTACGCCCCCAAAACACACATACGATTTACTCCCGTCACGACCTCCGTATTTTCATCATTTTCATACCGCCGACTCCATACTACGGTACGTATTCAAATTCGTATTTTATTTTTGTATATTTTTCGTTTAAATATATTAAAATTGTATTTTAAAAAATATGAAAACTGAAATTTTTGGGGGTTACGGGCCGTGAAGGGCGTCACGGGCCGTAACCTTTTGAATTTTCAAAGGGTTACGGGCCGTGACCTTCCTTTACGGGCCGTAACCCTTTGAAACTTCAGTGGGTTACGGGCCGTGAGTGCGCTTCACGGGCCGTAACCCTTTTTTTTCTGGTGAATTTATTATTTTTTTTTTGCAGATTATGCCGCCCCGCAAACGTACACGTCCGGAGACTGAGCCCGAGGGTCAGGGTGACTTTCTGGACCCACACCCTGATCTTCGTTTTCCGAGGGAGACCCAGCCACGGCAAAAGCTGTGGAAGCTGATTGGACGTCCCCTGAAGGGGACACGCACCATCGACTGGGACGTGCTGGAGGAGGTCGGAGACATAGCACGTGCCCAGGATATCATCGGGCTGGACGGAGAGACGCCGTGGAGGCGGATGTTTGATTTGGGATCGAGGAGGGGCTACCGGGAGCTGACGTTGCAGTTTTTGTGTACGTTTCAGTTCACTCCCGCCTTTGAGGATCAGGACCCCCGCCAGCACATAGCGGTTCGATTTATGCTGGGGACCGCTAGGTACGAGTTCACCCTCGCCTAGTGGGCGGTGACTCTTGGGTTTTACACCCACGAGGAGACGGAGGATCCTCGTTTTTATTCTGACGAGGTCCAGTCGGAGCCGGCTCCTTTGGTAGGATGGTGGCCGACCATTTCCGACCAGCCGTGGGAGGGCGCCATTAGGGCGACCTCTATTAGGGATCCTTTGCACCGGTATCTACACCGGTGCATTGCCGGCACCATTGCCGGCAGAGACCAGAGCATGGAGCAGGTGTCGCTCCTTGACTTATTTTTTTGAGGGCCTTGCTTTCACCCAGACGGGTGAATCTAGCTCACTGCATGGCCGCCTATTTTTTGAGCGTCATTCAGGGCAAGGTAAAAAATATTTCTACTAATTGTTAACAAATAAGTATTATCTATTATGCGATTCATAATTATGCCTATTGTTTGATTGTTTTGCAGATGGATAGCCCGATTGTTTGCGGCTCGTACATCACCGTCATTGCCTCGCGCTTAGGGTTGTTTACGGACGCCCTAATTGCGAGGCAGACTACGGACACGCCGCCTCGGATTTTGGGTCGACAGACCGTCATGGCCATGGGGATTGCCGCCAAATTTGGCGACGACCTCCGATGGTCCACTGATGGTGGTCGGACCGTCTGGCAGCCGGTGCCGGACGTTGGTGAGGAGGAGGAGCAGCCGACGCCGCAGCAGCAGCCGCAGCCCCAGCCACACGCCGGACCACCCGTCCCACCGCCACCGCCTGTTCCCAGGACCATCATTCGGCAGATTCCGCCGACGGGGGAGTTTATGGCGGAGTCACTACATTTGCAGCGCCAGGCCCACGCCTTGCTAGTATGGATGGCGGATGCGTACGTCATTTTTGCTGCTAGCGCGGGTATCGACCTCCCCCCTCGGCCGGAGTTGCCTCCGTTTGTCAGACGACCTGCGGGTGATGACGAGGAGGCTGCTGGGGGTGGTGATGCGGAGGATGCTGGTGCTGGTGTTGGTGATGCTGGTGGTGGTCATGACGCATAGATAGTAGGATTTTATTATTTTATTTACCTTTCATGTAAAAAAATTGAAAAATTATGTTTATATATTATGAGTTATTTTGGATGACGTTTAAATGTTTAATTATATGTTTACAATTGGTTGTGCTTGTGAAGGAAGTGGTTTGTACGAATAATATTAAATCAACCTTTTGGATAATAAAATCAGTACTTGAACCTACTCGTCCCACAGAAAGAAATATATAATCCTTCAGAAAATCCGACGCCAGGCTCTGCAATTATATATATTATGAGTTATTTTGGATGACGTTTAAATGTTTAATTATATGTTTACAATTGGTTGTGCTTGTGGAGGAAGTGGTTTGTACGAATAATATTAAATCAACCTTTTGGATAATAAAATCAGTACTTGAACCTACTCGTCCCACAGAAAGAAATATATAATCCTTCAGAAAATCCGACGCCAGGCTCTGCAATTATATAAACATACTTGAATCTCAGTCGGAAAAGTTGCACTGAAAACATACTTGAATCTCAACAAATATTATGCATCTCATATCATTAACATCCTGCTAACCAAATGCGCAGGTCATATAAACAAAATTCAAAGGTTGAAGAAAAATTCGATAATCTTCTTATTGCATTTTTCTTTAGAAAACGAAAGAATTGATTACATGTTTACAATTCAACAACAATAAAGAATTGAATAAATAATAGATTACATGTTTACAATTCAACAACAATAAAGAATTGAATAAATAAAGAATTGAAAGAATTGATAAATGTGTAAACTATACTAAATCTACATGTTCAACCGGGTCTACGGGCCTTAGTTCAAGATATTTTTGAATTCGACTTCCGTATATAGCCTCCCAATCATTGGCGTTTTCTGTTTTGTACAAATGCCAATATTTGCTCGGAACAGGCATTGGATAGTCACCCACTAATCGAATTCTAATGAAATGGCAATCTTGAACATAAGCAATTGAAATTATATGATGTTCACTGATATCACGAGGAGATAACCAGAACGGGAAAAAAGTAGCGGAGTTGCCGATCGATATAAAAATTATAACCACTCGAACCTGTTAGCAATAAGGATTGTAGCAGGTGGCACTTTCATCCAATTTTTGTGTGGAGCCGCACCTAACCCGTTCCAGTTTAATGATTCCCTTATTTCGTTTATATCAGGAAACATCGCAGCGTACCTATGTCTGTTTTCATCCAACTCAAATATAAGTTCCGTACGTATAAAACGCTAGTGATTTTCACCATATCCCAGTGCGAGTGCTATAGCACGAAAACCACAATTGCCGTCCGCTAAAACATCATCCGCACCTGAAATATACGGGAAAAAGAATGATGGAATCCAACGGTTAAACCGGAAAAAATTGTTTTTATCTTCGTCGCCCGGGATATATGAAAACTTGGAACTCTGTTGAGATAATCCATCTTTGGCTCTTGATTTTGAAGACATGGATTGACTGCGCTGCAAAGGCCCTTGTTTTGACTTCACCACCGAACTTGAATATGTTGGCGGACCTTCAAAATTTTCTCTCGGTTGAACATATGAACTATGTCTGGGGGCGTCTAATATTGTTTCTTTTTGCTTATCTTTTTTTGGACGACCCCGTGTATTTGTTTGGACTTTAGGAGGTTTTTTATCCGTTTTTGAAGGAGTAACGAAAGATATGAAAATATTAATCAAAGATCTTTTCACATTTTCGGGTTGGACAAGTAAATGTTTTGTCACCATCTCCATCTCTTTATGTACATCTACTTGAACCTCCCGTACAATATACGCGGGTGAAAAATCTAGCTTCCTACAAAAAACATCAATGGCATCGAGCGGGATATATTGACCTATAAAATAATATATTAAATAAAATATAATAAAAGTTTTAATGAAAAAATAAAAAACGTAAAAGAACATTCACCTGTTTGAAAGTAATTGTTTAATTTACAAGCACACAGAAGACCAAAGCTGGTAAAAAGATGGCAGCCACATGATTCTTTGGATATAATTAGATGATGTATCCTGTTAATCTCACCGACTAACATATCCAAAGCCGCAATAGAAACGTTACCTCGCAGCAATTTAAGCACTTCATGATTATGCTGCACCATAAGCATGATTTTGCTTTTGGTAAAACTTTCTTTTATAGCAATTTCCTGGGTAGCTAAGATATTATTAATGAAAGGAATAAATCTATCCAGGGTGCTATTGGTTGCTTTCAGGTAACTTTTCAACAACGAATGTTAGCTCTCAACTCGGTTCGTTGTGTGCTGACCGAAGTTATAACTTCTATTTATCCACGCCGACACAAATCTCTCTTTGTAGGGGTCCAACCAGTTATTTTTTAGGTACATCAGCACTCCTATTAAAAAAATGCACTTATTTTTATATAAATATACATATATTTTAAGAATAACACTAGAAAACTTACTTGAATGGTTGGACACCAATCTGCGATAAAGCCGGTCGTAATTATAAGCGTATATGTCCTCCGTTTCAGAGTTAATAAGTACCGACCACACATGCTGAAAAGCACCCCACTCTTCATTTGAAAAACTCGCCTTACAATGTTTAGCAATATTTTTCGAAATATGCCATCTGCAAAGTAATCGAACAGCACTCGGAAAAACTTCTTCTGACGCATTCATCAGAGCGAGGTCTCGGTCGGTTAGTATAACACGGGGCTCCATACACTTATCTTCCAGCGTTGCTTTAGTTGCTCTAACACCCATCTGAAGTTGGCTTCACGCTCATAATCAATGAATGCGTGAGCAACAGAAAAAGATTTCAGGATGGATGTCACACTAACCATTTGAACAAAAGGCATTTTATACAAGTTAGTTTTGTATGTTGTGTCAATCATCAGCACGTGTGGGTAAGCACGCCATAATGTGTGAGATGTGGGATGTATAAAAAAACCCCGTCGACGGTATTTGTCGGTTCCTCAATGTGAGGGGTGTAAATATATTGATGTTGTTGTAGTATAGAAAAAAAACCTGCATTGGGGTTTCACCAATTCTGGTGGACTTTTTTATTTTTGCCCGAGCATTATATACGGTTCGTAACCCAGACATGTTATTGGGATTTTGTTCCCTCAACGTGCCTAGAATGTTTCGAGGGTCAATATTTTGCTCGGTCAGATTCTTTACAGTAGAAAGCTCATTTTCGGTGAGCCTCATTGCGTATGCATGTCCTTCCAGGTGTTCAGCAGGTTCATGGTTATGAGTATCATCCACAACAATTATAATCCACCCATCTCTCTGCATCTGGTACTTACCCTGCAATTCAAATTGACAGTTTGTTTTTTTCGTGCCACTTTTTCTTAGAGTGGATGCTCCCTTATATACACCACCCCGATCGCATTTCAACCAAATTTTAACCACCAAACCATTCGAATTTCTTTTTGAACGTTTGGTGACAATAACGAACCCATTATCTCGCCCCACGTTAGTTGCCCAATCAACTAATTCTTCACGAGATGAGAAAACCTAATCAATTTAATATTTTTAGTTAGTTATTACTAAATGATAGTAAAATGAAAGTAAAATTAAATATGATATATCTTATAACCTGATTCGTGTCGTATAAACCCTTTTTACCGGAACCAGAACTGTCATTATCCCCGCTGCTATCGCCACCGTTATCACCCCCGTCATCGCCGCCGTCATTCCCGCCGTAATTGGACGCGAACTGTCCTGGATAGTTTGAAGCAGCCTCATCGTAATAACCGTAACCCTCCTGAGGGTAATAGTTAGATTCCGAACCGAATAAATAGTTGCTATCCCAGAAAGACATCGTAACGTTAGATATTAACGTTTATATAGTACTTGAAATGGAATATTGCGTTTATGTAGTAGTTGAAATGAAATGAATTTATATCGTTGAATTATGAAATGAATTTATAAACTAACGTTTATATAGTAGTTGAAATGGAATATTGCATCTCGTCACATAATTAACACGAATATCGAGGAATATTACGTCATATCAAATAATGTAATAAATACAAATTTACACGACTATCGATGAATATTACGTCATATCAAATAACGTAATAAATACAAAATTACACGAAAAACGAGGAATAATATATCTCGTCAAATTATTAAAAGTGAAACTAGGACCCGTAAGTAAGTTCACGGCCCGTAAGACGAATTCCATACGGGCCGTGAAGAAATTCACGGGCCGTAAATAAACACGACCGTGATCATATTCACGGGCCGTTACGTTTTTGAATTACGTTTCTGAATGACCGATTTGACTTGCGACAGACCATACGGCCCGTGAAGGGCCTTACGGGCCGTAAGCAGGGCGTCCAGATATCCTGGAGGGCGTCTCTTTAGTAGGCCCCTTGTTTAAATTACTATAATAGACTTTTGGATAAAAATTGATGTGTTTATATCTAGAAGAATGACAAGTGATAAAAAATGGGTTAAAAGAAAGGCAAGTGGTAAAACAAAAGATTATTTTATTAGATACCATAGATATAGACAATAAAAAAAAAAGATACCATAGATATAGACATAGACTATAGATGCTGATTTATCATTCCCATTTTTAAGAAATCAAAAGCTAATTAGTTCTTATTATACTCATATAATCACATGATCGATTAGAGGATTAAAAAATATTATTTTTGTAGAAGTTGATGAATTACCTTTTTATAATTTTGCTTAGATAATAAGTTTTGAATTGGATTTCAGATTATTGATATTAACAAAAAACTCCAAAACTTGCACCTTAGCATCGGTAAATCGTAAACATAACATAAATTTTAAACTGGAAGTTTATAAACCTATGTAGCGGAAAAGTATTTCAAATCTTAAAACATAAAACTTCCAACATGAATAGTTTCAATAGAATATCATAAATGTGGAATGTTAGTCTTCTAGCAAAGCCGGCCCCCGCCCCGCCCTAAGGAGGGGCATGATGGACTCCGGTCCAGGGCCCATGCCCATTTGCTCAAGGGCATAAATTTTTATTTTTTTATATTATATCTATTTTTAAAAAAAATAGTTATCAATTATAACCCAATCAAATACATAACTTAATTATGTTTTAAATCAAATATAATTTTTTTGAGCCCAGTTTATTAACTCAATTACTTAATTAGAAGCAACTTTTCCAAAAACCAATTTGCTATCAAAAATGCTAAGAGAGCTTCATGAGTTACCCGTTAACTTTTACCATATGACATTGTAATACTATGATTTTACTATGTATATTGCTAAAACATTTTTCTTGTTTAAAAATTAATTTATATAATTTAATTCGTTAGGGCTCGTACAGGGTACTGAAATCTTTAGGACCAGCCCTAGTGATTGGATCCTACTACCAAGGAGGTCCTTATCTTATCTCATTATGTAAAAGTCATCGTTGTTAAAAGGGTTCTAATTTTCAAAAGAAAGATTTTTTAAAAATAGAGTTAAATTGTCATTTTTGTCCCTATGATTTGGTGAAAATTATCATTTTCATCCAATAGTTTGTTTTATCGCATCTTGGTCCCTGTCGTTTACAAATCTTGTCATATTCATCCAGTTCGTTAATTCTATCCAAAATTTTCATTAAATAAGGGATATATTGGTCATTTTACATATATGATTTTATTTTTCTTTTTTTAAACCTGATTTAATATATCCTCTTTAAATACATTGCTATTTTAGTCCCTATAGTTTGGGCATATTTACCAATTTAGTCCAAAAAGAACCACCACCCGTCACAAGAACCACCAAACCACCGCCACCATTCTATCACAAAGCCACCAACACCACATAAGAGCACCCACCACCACCGCGCACAGCAGATCGTCGCTATCATGTAAACCTTAGAAATCGATGGTCAAAATTGAACTTGTAGCATACCGCTTCGAAAATGCATACCAAACCTTACTAATACCTCTACAATACTCGTTTTCAAGGGTTCCATATGCATCTTCGAAAGTGATTTGTTACAAGTTCGAGATTAACGGTCAGTTTCTAGGGTCCAAATGGTGGTGGTGATATAATGTGTGTTGTGATGGCATAGATCTCGTGTGCGGTGGAAGCGACTGTCTTGTTTGGTGTTGGTGGTTTTATGATAGGGTGGTGGTGATGGTTTGGTGGTTCTTGTGATGGAGTGGTGGTATGGTGGTGGTTTTGTGACGTGGTGGTGGTTCCATCACAGGTGGTGGGGATGTGGTGTTGACAAGGTGGTGGGTTTTTTGGACTAAATTGACAAACATGCTCAAACCAGAGGGACTAAAATAGCAGTGTATTTAAAGGGGATATATTAAATCGGATTTTAAAAATATAAAAATAAAACATATATGTAAAATGACCAATATACCCCTCTTTAACGGAGAATGTTGGATGGAATTAACAGATTGGATGAATATGACAAGATTTGTAAATGAAAGGGACACAGATGCGAAAAAAAAACTATTGGATGAAAGTGGTAATTTTCACCAATCATAGGGACGAAAATATCAATTTACTCTTAAAATATTTAATCATCGCATTCCTATCATCACTATTGTAACATAGCATATACCAATGCAAAAGATTATAGTAGTCTATCACTGTCCAAGGATATACGTAACACAAAGTCAAGGTACTGTTATGGACTTCATTAACAATAAATGCCTACACTAGGATTACATATACCTAATGTAAGATTAAATATCCATATCCCTAATCTCATAAATTAGACACCAAATGAGTTCATCTAAGGCTAGGTGTCCATATCCCTAACCATAAATCCTTTTCAGGCCGACTCTAACCTTTTTGACATGATCATTAAAACATAACATATACCTCAAAAAGGTTTGTATGCATGTACACAAATATATTCATACGTAAAACCATCATTAAAATCATATGTTGTTTGCAAAACCCTTTTCGTATTGGTTTGGATCCAATAGGTCAAATTCATTAAGCATACATATTATCCCTAAAACTTTAAAATAATTAAAAGATGGCACGCAGAACTCACTTGGATTGCTAAAATGTTGATTATCTAACACGAGAAGATCCCAAGATCATGGTGAAACCTTCGGCTCCTACATCGCTCGTAATCCTAGTCCATATCAAATTCGTTAGAACCTCGCTTTATGATCGTTATGTATCATCATCGAACCTTAGCATAACGAGAATCGAATGGACACAAGTTTTACCTTGACACACAACTGGTCTAGGCGGTAGGCCACGACAAGAATAATGCCATTGGCTTCGATTTGTTCCTTTCTCGTAATTAAATTGGCAAAATAGCCGATACCTTTTTCTGTTTGTTTGTTTGATGGAAAGAAACAAAGGAAAAATATTCTTTTTCTCAAATAGAGAGAATAATGAGAGAGGGGGGGGGGGGGGGGGGGGTTTACGTACCCGTTAGTGTAATGCATTAGGTTTCGTCAGAATCGTTTATTGCCAATTTTAGGCTTCTAGCCTCTTTCTCTATCTTTTTTTTACTAATTTTAACTCCACACCTTCAAACTTAGTTGACTTTGTGAAGATAAGTGGCGCGTTACGCTTAAGAAACGTTTCAAATTAGTTTGGTATAAAATGACTAAATTACCATTACTAAATAAAATACAAAAATGTAATATTTGCACCCTCTTTGTCATTTTAGATTTTTTACGCAATTGTAATCAACGTTTTGTTGCGGGTAATAAAACATCAAATTAACTTTACAGAAATAAGTAAAAGATTAGTATATTAACCCGACTTAGTAAATAAATTTATATCAAAACGTATACAAAATAAAAACGTCACAATGATATATTAAAAGTGTATAACAACATTATATTTTAAAAGCCATACATTAGAAGGGAAAATATCACAGAATAGTAACCAAATTTTAAAAGTGTTCTAATTTAATCACTTATGCATATTTTTCTCAAATTGGACCATCAAATGATCAAATCAAGTCATCATTAAATTTTCTTATGTCAAGTAAGTAACGTTGGAGAAGACGTGGTGGTCAGAATTTGCAATACATAAAATTATATTAAAAAATAAAAAAACATGTTAATAATGAAAAAAATAAAAAAAAGTACCTAAAATTTACGTCAACGTTCCATATCAGCATCAGAAGATAGAAAAAATATTTTCTAATTGAAACCAAAAGTATAACATGCTAAAAGACATGTTAAGTCTTTTAATTTATATAAAATATAAAAACTGAGTGATCTAACAAGGAACACTTTTAAAACTTGAGTTATCTAATTGGAACACTTTTAAAAGTTGATTACTATTTTACAAAGTTACCCCTACATTACAAATACTAAAACTATAAGTAAGAAATAAAGACAAATGTTGAAACAAAGAGGTTAAATATTTAAAGCTTAAATAGCTAATAGCTTTTTCTCGAACGCGTGACTACGTCTAAAATTAGCCCCTTACCAGACTAAACTCGATGTTTTTTTTTATTTATTATATTTCTACTTAATCAAGAAAAATAATAAATAAAAAGTATTATAAGTGCCCACATGTTGTTTTAACTATATACATAGTATTATATATTGTTTAATGACGTATTAATGGTTAAAAGTTAATATAATAACACCAATTTAGTAATAATTTATCACGCCAATTACTAAAAATTTTAAAAATAAAAGTTTTCATATAATAGATTTTTATTTTTTTATTTTTATTCGCTTTGTTTATAAGTTATGATCCACGGGTTTTTATTTTTCTTTCAAGTCCATAGGAACCTATTCGTATCTAACCAAATATTCATACCAGGTTCATTCTCTTGCATGTACTAACTACAAGTTTGTAACTCAACCAATGTATTATTTGAAAAACTATTTTTTAGGAAATACTTACTTTATTAAAATTATACTGTTCGTTTTAAAATTTTATGTTTTATAATTAATTTTTTACTATTTGTTTTAACTTTTGTGTTGTCAAATTAAATTTAGCTATTTGATTGAACTTTATACTGTCTTTTTGAACTTGTATTGCAAGTGTTTTAAAATTTGTACAATTGAAATCCGGTTTTGTAGTTATTGTTACTGGTTTAGCGCTGATAATAGATAAAATATATTATAAGACTTGTTGATTCTAACGACATTGTAATGAGTTCAATCGAGGTTTGTTTATAAGGTGACTAAATTTTTTTCTTAGGCTAATTAGCCGAAATCAGTTTTTATTTGAATCTGTCTATACTATTATAATAATCATGAAAAGATGACAAGATGGTCAAATTATCTATAGACTTAACCATCACCACCGGCTAGGCATAACACCACCACCACATCACCGCCTAGCTCTACCATCACCAAATCGCGACCTAGCCCTGCTAGAAACCACACTATTTTTCCGGTCGACGCCTAGCTCGACAACTTCACCCACTCATTTTTCAGGCCATCTTCTCCGGCATAAGAAGATGAATCCGGCAGCACACCAGACAACCACCACCGAATACCATAGTACTCTGGTTTGCGATTCTTGGAGCGTGGTCGACGAGGGTGGATGGTTGCGGTGTGGTGTTCGCAGGTGATGGTGATGGCTGAAGGTGGTGGTGGGTGGGGTGGGGAAGCGATGGGGAGGGATTTTAATGTATTTGTTTTTTGTCTTTTAGTGGGCATTGTCTTTTAATGTATTTGTTTTTTTAATATAAGGGTATTTTAGGTATTTTATAAATATTAACAGTCAAAGTTAACGTCCATCCAACGCATGGACCAACCATGTTACGTTCGTGCAAAGTATTGGACTAAACTTCTAATTTCTAAGAGTTCACTACAAGAAATGTGACCAATAGGGGCGACCTTATTAGCGGCGACTAGGTTATTAGCGGCGACACTATTAGCGGCGACATTAATAGCGGCGACATGTCGCCGCTAATAGTCCGCGATTCGTGCCGGCCTCTGCCACTTAATTTTGGCCGTTGATTAATCCCTAGATCTAACGGCTGGGGTAATATCGTACAACATCAATAGCGGCGACACCAATAGCGGCGACTTGTCGCCGCTATTGATGTTATCTTTACCCGGGATCTTTTCCCTCAATCCGGCTCATTCGCGCGCCTCACCTGCAACCTCCCCAAAAATTTGCGACCGACACCGCCGCACCGGTCCTCCCTTGCCCTCCCCACCGCCACACCGGTCCTCCCTTGCCCTCCCCCGCCGCACCGGTCCTCCCTTGCCCTCCCCCCGCCGCACCTCCATCCAGCCTCCCCACAGTCGCACCTCCCCTCTTCACCTCCATCCCCTCTTCTCACTGCCGCTCCCCAGCCACCGTCTCCGCCACCTCTCCCCTCCATTTCATCGTCTCTGCTCTGTAAGTTCATCCAAATCCATTAGTTTCATGTGTTGGTTTGTTGTACATTATGCTATGTAGGTTGTACTTTTGGGCTTGGTTACTATGGTTCGTTTGTGTTTATGTGTTTCTTGGTTGGATCGAACGATCGAGACACGCTGTGTCCAACTTTTAAATTGTTTGCGTTTATGTGTTTCTTGGCTTGGTTACTATGGTTCGTTTGTGTTTATTGTCTCAAAGGAAATATGGTTTAGACTTACTATCCGGATTTGGCATGTTAGGGTCTAAACTTGGTTTCACACTTATTGAACAAAATGTTATTATCTACGATAAAGATTTTGCTTTACCTAGTGACAAGTTACTTGAAAATGTGACCGAGTATCAAAGAATAGTTGAGGTAAGTGCAAAGTAAATTCGTAAGTCTTAAATATGCGCAATAATTACATTTGTGTTTACTTTTGAAACTAAGATTTACATTTGTGTTTATTTGTGTTTAGTTTTGAAACAAATTTATACATTTGAGTTTAGGCTATCTCCACTAGCATATGTGAAAATATGTGAATAATATTTTGAAATTGGTGTTTGACATGAGACATTAAGAATTTTATTGTGGTTGGAATAATATTTTGAATTTGGTGTTGTTGTTTGTCGATGATGTTTTGTTCATTTTTGACTAATTTATGGAATTGTTTTTCAGTTTTTGGAGTACAAGTTGTTGTTTAATCACTACCTATCACCTTGAGGTAAGTTAACATCAATTTATGCTTGATAATGAATTGTGTATGTTTAGTTGTAAATGTATAAAATGTATGTTTAGTTGAAAATGATATTTTTTAGGTTTTAATTTACACTTACTAAAGATGGTGAGAGGTATGCCTAGTTGAAAATGTATGAAATAACGTATGCTTGAATATGCTTAGTCAAGAATGTATTTATGTATTTTGTAGATTTAAGTATAATGATTTGTGTATGCTTAGATGAAAAGGTATGCAATGCGTTCAAATAGTACCACGTTTAAGAATATTTTTGAATATTTTATCTCATTTAGGATGTGAATATGTATTACATGAATGTTTGTCTAAGAATATTTTATCTCATAGTTTCAACCTTTTTAATTCTCAATTAGTTATTCTCATTTTCGTAGATAGTTTTTCATCCACTTAAATCCAATATTATATTGCAGTTCCATAATCATGCCTATCGATAAAAGTTGGCTTCTTAATCCGAACCGTAGATCACCTGAGTATCAACAAGGACTTAGCTCTTTTATAGATATGTGCGAAAAACTTGTGGACAGTTATGGCCAGATTCGATGTCCATGTATGAAATGTCAGAATACGGTATTATTAGGATGGGTTAAAATGAAATATCATTTAGAAATATGGGGAATGTGCCGGTCGTATAAGGATTGGATCTATCACAGTGAAAGTTTAATTCCTGAAGTTGTAGTTGTGGAAAACGTTGCGCCAACAAACGAAATGGTGACGTTATCGAAGACGTTATGGAGGAGAGTAGCGGTCTCCATGAGCAGAGTAGTGGTGTCCATGATGATTTTGAGAACTTGTTAGAAGAAGTTCAATCAGGATTATATCCGGGTTGTGCTAAGTTTTCTTCACTTGATTTTTTAGCAAAGCTTATGCATATCAAGGTGAAGAATAAATGGACTAATAGCTCATTTGATTAGCTTCTTGAGTTGTTACAATCTTCACATCCTGAGGGTAATAAAATCCCATCTTCTCATTATGTAGCAAAAAGGACATTAAAAAAGATTGGTTTAGGATATGAGTCGATACATGTGTGCAAATATGATTATGCTCTTTTCTGGGGAGAAAACCTTTTGTTAGAAAAATGTCCCGTTTGTAATGAGAGTAGGTGGGTTGATACAAATACAAAGGACAAGAAGTTACCTCACAAGGTGTTACGATGGTTTCCTTTAACCCCGAGACTACGACGATTGTATTCTTCAAGGCACACGGCAAAAGATATGATTTGGCATAGTACCGGACGATCAGAAGAGGGTACGATGCGACATACTGTTGATGGTACCTCATGGAAAGATTTTGACATGAAGTACCCGACCTTCTCAAGGGAACCGCGAAACGTTCGCCTAGGGCTTGCAGCCGACGGTTTTAATCCATTTGGTAACATGAGTTCGGCTCATAGCACGTGTGTAAGGCCCCGATCCCGGGCACCTCACAGTTGGTCGTCGTCACCCATAAAACATACATTTAATATAACTTAATAAAAACTATGCAGCGGAAACTTTAAATTTTACTATAAATGCTTTTGTAAAGTAATACAACCCCTGTTACAAAATATCATTCGTTTGCATTACAATACAAAAACATTATCAAAAGAATGCCATCCCAAAAGAGCTGAGTAGCCGCCTCGTGTCATCCTCAGCAACACTACCTGCCAACTGGAAAATACATAAAAGTCAGCGTTGCTGAGTGAGTTCTAGTTTTGTAATAAAACATACTTTTACTTATTTAAAAATATCCTTTCGTTCATACGTTCATACATCATACGTACACATAGATAATATTCATTATTATCTTCATCATTCGTTATTCATCATTATCTTTAACTCCTCGTATGGATTCTGTCAGGCTTTACCCACTTCATAGCACTCGGCTATGATTACTGTGGTCGAATGACAAGAATCCCGTTCATACTTACTTGCACGCATTGAAAAGTTAATTGTACCAATACCGTATGCTACACCCCGAACGTTATTAGCTACCGGGCCGAAGTCAATCCATAGACAGCTAAACGTAGTGCCACAGTACGGGCCGAGGTCAACGAATGAACAACAAGCGTATGCCACGGTACTGGGCCGAAGTCTATAGAGGGACAGCTAAACATGGTGCCACGGTACTAGAGGTAAGCGGTAGAGATACCATGACCATGGTCAATCACATAGAAGGACCAATCGCGTTATTCAATGCTTGCAAGACATAATTCGTTCGTTCATTAATGCATGTATTCATCATCATTCTTCATTTCGTTCATTCGTTAATACATGCATTCGTCATCATGTTCCTCTTTCATTATCTTTCACTTTACGATACATAATACTTCATTAATTCATTCTCGTTATTCGTAAAGTTTCAGAAAGATAAGCATACACAATCACAAGGAACATACACACATCATACTTATTCATCATACATTCATCATCATACGTACATCATCATGCATAGCATCATACCTTACTTAACAATATTTTAATAATATTGTTAACAATAATATACTAATAATAATATTAGTAACAATTAGGGTTAATCATACTCATCATTATATGCGTGAGACATCATCGTTTATTAACCCTAGTCAACCCTGGTCAAACCTCGAACTTCGAACTTTACTGGAAATTCCTGAAAAATGCTAAGTGTTCTAGGCGTTTTAGCCCTGTTGGGCGTATAAGCCTCTGGGCGTATGAGCACTATTAGTCGTATGAGCACTGCTGGACTTTTCACTTAACACTTAGAATTATCAACTGGTCATACGACCACACTGTTGGTCGTATGACCACTGCTGGTCGTACCACCCCTGGACTTAGGAACATATTTGGATCATACGACCACTGTTGGTCGTATGAGTCCACACTTAGAACTTTTCATCATGATCATACGACCACTGTTGGTCGTATGAGTCCTGTGGGCCTCAGACTTAGAAAATTTCACATATTCATACGACCACTGTTGGTCGTGTGAGTCCTATTAGACTCATCAACACTTAGAAAAATCCTGATCATACGACCACTGTTGGTCGTATGAGCACTGGTGGACACATCAACTTTTCTTATTTATTCCAAGTCCCAATTTCAGACATATTAACAACATATTCATGTGTCTAATTTAATCCAAGTCCCAAACATCATAATGCCTATTTCTAACCATATGCACATAATTCTAAGCATAAATCTAACATAAACATAAACATACCTACAATTAATTCATACGGGTATCAACCCACAATTTTATAAAAACATATTTACATGCATTTCCAGCCCCAAAACATTTAAAAACAGTAAAACGGGGTCTAGAACTCACCTTAGTCGTCTTCTTTGAATTTACACTCTTCAACCCGAACCTTCTCAACTTGTTCTAACACCTAGAACACACACACCACACCACCCGAACACACAAGACACACTTATAAGCACACATACGGTTCTAGAATTATCTGAGACTTCAAAAACTAGAGAATTCTTACCAAAAGCTTCCAAGTTTACAGATTCTTCTTCAAAATCCGAGGGTTTTCTGCTTCTTCTACTTTCTCTCTCTAAAGATATCGAATGTAGTGAAAATGCAGACAACGTGGGTGACATACCACCTTTTGTACAAAGAATTAATAGAAAGTTGGTCAAATTGACACTTTTGGCCCTTAAACAAAAGTAACTTTTGTTTTTCTTTCCTTTCTCTTTCTATTTTATTCTTTTAGATTCTTTACTAAAAATTTACGGGTGTTACAAGTCCACCCCCCTTATATAGGTTTCGTCCCCGAAACCTGTTATTCCTCAAACAGATGTGGGTAGTGTTGTCTCATCTCTTCTTCAGTCTCCCACGTAGACTCGGATCCCTTCCTGTGCTTCCACTGTACACGCACAAGAGGAACCACTTTATTCCTTAATCTCTTTTCTTTACGATCAATGATTGCCACTGGTTGCTCCACGTAGTTGAGCCGTTCATCTACTTCAATATCCTCCAGTGGTACAACCATGTCTTCATCAGCTAAGCACTTCCTCAGATGAGATACATGGAATGTGGGATGAATTCCACTTAACTCATCTGGCAGTTCAAGTCGATAGGCCACCTCTCCTACTCGTGCGATAATTCGGAAAGGTCCTATGTACCTCGGGCTTAGCTTACCTCTTTTCCTGAATCTAATGATTCCTTTCCAAGGTGAGACCTTCAACATAACTCGGTCACCAACCTTGAACTCTATCGGCTTCCGCCTCTTGTCAGCATACGACTTTTGCCTATCTTTCGCCGCCTTCATGAAGGCTTTGATCTTTCTAATTTCTCAGTCGTAGCTTCGATCACCTCAACACCTCCTAACTCTTTCTGCCCAATGTCTCCCCAGCACACGGGCGTCCTACACCTCCTCCCGTATAGCATCTCGTAAGGTGGCATGCCAATACTGGCATGATAGCTATTGTTGTACGAGAATTCTGCTAATGGCAAGTGATCATCCCAACTTCCTCCAAAATCGATCACGCACGCCCGAAGCATGTCTTCGAGTGTTTGGATCGTCCTCTCAGACTGACCGTCCGTCTGAGGGTGATATGCTGTACTAATGTGTAGTCTCGTCCCCATCGCATCATGAAATCTCTTCCAAAACTTGGAGGTAAACCGGGTGTCACGATCAGACACAATAGACACCGGTACACCATGGCGAGCTACAATTTCCTTGATGAACAGATCCGCCAATCTTTCAGATGAGTACGTCTCGCGGATCGGTAGGAAGTGGGCACTCTTCGTCAATCGATCAACTATCACCCATATAGCATCATACCCTTTCGGGGTACGTGGTAGTTTCGTGATAAAGTCCATGGTGATGTGTTCCCACTTCCACTCGGGTATATCCAACGGTTGGATCTTCCCGTAGGGTTTCTGGTGTTCCGCCTTTACTTGTAAGCAAGTTAGGCACTTACTCACGTACTCCACTACGTCACGTTTCATACCTGGCCACCAATAGGCTTTCTTCATGTCTTGGTACATCTTGGTAGCACCGGGGTGAATGGAATATCGAGTCTTATGAGCCTCATCCATAATCTTTCCACGTAGATCCCCGTACCGAGGAATCCACACTCGCCCAAATCGGGTCTTAACACCTAGAGTGTTCTCACCCAGTTCTGTAACTAGACCTCTCATCCTTTCGGAGTTTAGACGATCTTCCTTCAAAGCCTCGTCTTGGAACTCCTTAACCTGCGTCATCACGTCTGAGGTCATAATCAGCTGGCAAGCCTTCACCCGAATCGGTTCGGGCCTTTCCTTCCGGCTAAGGGCATCAGCCACCACGTTGGCCTTGCCCGGGTGGTAATGGATTTCACAATCATAATCTTTTATCAGCTCCAACCACCGCCTCTGCCTCATGTTTTGATCTTTCTGCTCGAAGAAGTACTTCAAGCTCTTGTGGTCCATGAAGATGGTGCACTTTGTCCCGTATAGATAGTGTCGCCAAATCTTCAACGCGAAAACCACCGCAGCTAGTTCTAGATCGTGTGTGGGATAATTGACTTCGTGGGTCTTCAGTTGTCGAGACGCATAGGCTATGACCTTTCCGCGTTGCATCAATACGCAACCTAGCCCAGAATAGGATGCATCCGAATAGACCACTAAGTCTTCATTTCCTTCGGGCAATGTCAAGACAGGAGCTTGGGTCAGTCTCATCTTCAATTCCTCAAACGCATTCTCCTGTTCCCGGCCCCACACGAACTTTACGTCTTTGCGAGTCAATTTTGTCAAAGGTGAGGCTATCTTGGAGAAGTCCTGAATAAATCTCCTATAGTAGCCCGCCAGCCCCAAGAAGCTGCGAATCTCGGTTGGCGTCTTCGGTGACTTCCATTGCATCACGGCCTCAACCTTTGCTGGGTCCACCATCATTCCTTCTGCGTTCACTACGTGACCCAGAAATTGCACCTCGCGTAGCCAAAAGGCGCACTTGGAGAACTTGGCATACAATTTCTCCCTTCTTAATGTTTCCAATACTTCCCGAATGTGGTCGGCATGATCTGTCTCGCTTCTCGAATAAATCAGGATATCATCGATGAACACAATCACTGATTTATCTAACATTGGCCGGCACACTCGGTTCATCAAATCCATAAAAGCAGCCGGCGCATTGGTCAACCCAAAAGACATGACCAGAAACTCGTAGTGGCCATAGCGCGTACGAAAGGCTGTTTTAGGGATATCTTGTTCCTTCACCTTTAGTTGATGGTAACCCGATCGAAGATCTATCCTTGAAAACCAACTGGCACCTGAAGTTGATCAAACAAGTCATCGATCCTTGGTAAGGGGTATCTGTTCTTCACCGTCAGCTTATTCAGCTCGCGGCAGTCAATGCACATTCTCATACTACCATCCTTCTTTTTCACGAACAGTACCGGAGCACCCCAAGGCGAGATACTCGGTCGGATAAACCCCTTATTTAGCAGCTCCTGCAACTGCTCCATCAACTCTTTCATTTCCGTCGGAGCCAAGCGATACGGTGCTTTTGCGATAGGTTGGGCACCCGGTATCAGGTCGATCTGGAATTCGATCTCTCGGTCAGGTGGCAATCCCGATAAGTCTTCGGGAAACACGTCCGGAAAGTCACACACCACTGGCACATCGCATAACTGTGGTGTTGGCGTCTCTACATTCTTTACATAACATAAGTAGGCGCTACATCCGCGCCTCATACACTTTCCCGCCACCGCCATTGAGATCACCTTCGGAATTGTCGTAACTCGATCGCCATAAATCGTCACCGGACTTCCGTCGGTCGCCGTCAGTCTAATCATCTTCTTTCAGCACACGATATTCACTTCGTAGGTTGCTAACCAGTCCATTCCTAACACTACATCGAATCCTCCTAGAGGCATCACATGTAACATGGCTGCAAACCTATGACCCTCTAATTCTATGGTACAGTCCTCTATCACATCCGTAACCCTAGTGGATTTACCAATAGCGGTTTCTACGTCAAAGGACTTATCAAGGCATTTACTCCTAACAGGCAGTTTAGCACAGAAGGTAGTAGAAATAAAGCTCCTACTGGCACCCGAATCAAATAATACAGAGGCTAAAATTTGGTTTATTAGGAACGTACCGGACACCACGTCGGGGTCCGTTCTAGCCTCCTCCTGCGTCATCGTGAACGCCCTAGCCTTTGCCCTCGGGGCTTCTCCTCCCGTCTTCTTCTCTCCCGAGCCCTCAGCCTTCGGCTTCTTGCAGTCTCGGCTCATATGACCACTTTCCCCACAGTTAAAACACTTGCCCATCCGGCAATCCTTGGACATATGTCCAGTCCTCCCACACTTAAAGCAGATGTTGTATCCCCACTTGCACTCCCCTGAGTGCTCCTTTCCACACCTACCACACTTCCTCACCCCAGCTCCAGACACGACCACTCGGCGGTCATCTACCCTCGCCTTCTTATTACTTGTCGAGGTATCACCTCGGCCAAACCTCTTTCCCTGCCAGTTCTTCTCCCCACTTCCTTTCTTGCTTCCCTCAGCCTTTACCAAAGCAGCACGTTCATCGAATAATCTTCCCGCCAAATCCACTGCCGACCTGAAAGTGCTTGGTCGAGCAGAAATCAAGTGCCAACGAATTTCAGCCGGCAGTCCTTGAATATACCGGTTGATCTTTCGAGACACCGGCGTCACCTGCTCCGGCACCAACAGCGCCAACTCGTTAAACTTGGTGGTATATTGTTGGTGGGTCATCGTCCCCGCCTCCAGCTGCAGGAACTCCCTTTCTATCCTATCCATTTCCCGACGAGGACTGAATTCCTCGATCACCAGCCTTTTCAACTCAGCCCATTTCATCTTCCCTATAGCCCTGCTACCCTCGGCTTGGACTATATTCTTCCACCAGCATAAGGCCGACCCTGTGAAAGAGTGGGTAGCAAACTTCACCTTCTTGTCCTCCTGGCAATCACTAATATCAAGGACAGCTTCCATTTCCATCACCCATTGGTGAGCATCAGTAGCAGTACCAGACCCATCAAAAGTTGGGGGTTTGCACCTCATGAATGCCCCGTAGTTACAACCCCGGGCGGTCTCCCGTAACTGTTCTTCTTCCTCTTCCTCTTCATCATCAGATAGTACCGTCTCTGCTTCCGTCCGTTGTTGTCTACTTGAGGACCGATTCCTCCCTCGTCTATCGTCTTCACGTACTGCCTTTATCACTTCAGTTACTATAGATGGTAAGATCGTCTGCATGACTTGGTGCACCTCCTCGATCACCGTCTCTTTCACCGAGGCTCTCACATTATCGCTCTCATCCACTCCCCCCGAGGGAGTAGTATTAGGTCCTTCGGGAACCTTTTTCTCTTGTCTAGGCCTACCTCTTGTGGCTCGTGGTTCCACACCACTTCCGCCACTGCCTCCACCAATTGGGGCTTTAGATGATCTACCACCGACCATCTTCTATCACACTTAAAGATTTAAACACCAACACGGTCATTCAAGGAAATAGCTCAGTTTATGTTAAGTATAGTAAGTCCCTAATTACAGTGGCCAGTTGTGATTAGCCACTTACTCTACTCTTCACACCCCGAGCATTACCTGTCCTGACTACATTAGTATCTAAGTCTAACAGTACACATAAAACATAACATGCGCACGTAACACTGGTTAACTTTCAAGAAAATACCTGATGGCACGCAGCTACTCAGATGGCATTCCCATTTTCCCTGTCCCATTCTCAGTTTAAGTCTTAGGTTTATTCTAAAAATTTTTTCCCATTTCACTTAAACTTTGGCTCTGATACCAACTTGTAAGGCCCCGATCCCGGGCACCTCACAGTTGGTCGTCGTCACCCATAAAACATACATTTAATATAACTTAATAAAAACTATGCAGCGGAAACTTTAAATTTTACTATAAATGCTTTTGTAAAGTAATACAACCCCTGTTACAAAATATCATTCGTTTGCATTACAATACAAAAACATTATCAAAAGAATGCCATCCCAAAAGAGCTGAGTAGCCGCCTCGTGCCATCCTCAGCAACACTACCTGCCAACTGGAAATACATAAAAGTCAGCGTTGCTGAGTGAGTTCTAGTTTTGTAATAAAACATACTTTTACTTATTTAAAAATATCCTTTCGTTCATACGTTCATACATCATACGTACACATAGATAATATTCATTATTATCTTCATCATTCGTTATTCATCATTATCTTTAACTCCTCGTATGGATTCTGTCAGGCTTTACCCACTTCATAGCACTCGGCTATGATTACTGTGGTCGAATGACAAGAATCCCGTTCATACTTACTTGCACGCATTGAAAAGTTAATTGTACCAATACCGTATGCTACACCCCGAACGTTATTAGCTACCGGGCCGAAGTCAATCCATAGACAGCTAAACGTAGTGCCACAGTACGGGCCGAGGTCAACGAATGAACAACAAGCGTATGCCACGGTACTGGGCCGAAGTCTATGGAGGGACAGCTAAACATGGTGCCACGGTACTAGAGGTAAGCGGTAGAGATACCATGACCATGGTCAATCACATAGAAGGACCAATCGCGTTATTCAATGCTTGCAAGACATAATTCGTTCGTTCATTAATGCATGTATTCATCATCATTCTTCATTTCGTTCATTCGTTAATACATGCATTCGTCATCATGTTCCTCTTTCATTATCTTTCACTTTACGATACATAATACTTCATTAATTCATTTCTCGTTATTCGTAAAGTTTCAGAAAGATAAGCATACACAATCACAAGGAACATACACACATCATACTTATTCATCATACATTCATCATCATACGTACATCATCATGCATAGCATCATACCTTACTTAACAATATTTTAATAATATTGTTAACAATAATATACTAATAATAATATTAGTAACAATTAGGGTTAATCATACTCATCATTATATGCGTGAGACATCATCGTTTATTAACCCTAGTCAACCCTGGTCAAACCTCGAACTTCGAACTTTACTGGAAATTCCTGAAAAATGCTAAGTGTTCTAGGCGTTTTAGCCCTGTTGGCGTATAAGCCTCTGGGCGTATGAGCACTATTAGTCGTATGAGCACTGCTGGACTTTTCACTTAACACTTAGAATTATCAACTGGTCATACGACCACACTGTTGGTCGTATGACCACTGCTGGTCGTACCACCCCTGGACTTAGGAACATATTTGGATCATACGACCACTGTTGGTCGTATGAGTCCACACTTAGAACTTTTCATCATAATCATACGACCACTGTTGGTCGTATGAGTCCTGTGGGCCTCAGACTTAGAAAATTTCACATATTCATACGACCACTGTTGGTCGTGTGAGTCCTATTAGACTCATCAACACTTAGAAAAATCCTGATCATACGACCAACCACTGTTGGTCGTATGAGCACTGGTGGACACATCAACTTTTCTTATTTATTCCAAGTCCCAATTTCAGACATATTAACAACATATTCATGTGTCTAATTTATAATCCAAGTCCCAAACATCATAATGCCTATTTCTAACCATATGCACATAATTCTAAGCATAAATCTAACATAAACATAAACATACCTACAATTAATTCATACGGGTATCAACCCACAATTTTATAAAAACATATTTACATGCATTTCCAGCCCCAAAACATTTAAAAACAGTAAAACGGGGTCTAGAACTCACCTTAGTCGTCTTCTTCGAATTTACACTCTTCAACCCGAACCTTCTCAACTTGTTCTAACACCTAGAACACACACACCACACCACCCGAACACACAAGACACACTTATAAGCACACATACGGTTCTAGAATTATCTGAGACTTCAAAAACTAGAGAATTCTTACCAAAAGCTTCCAAGTTTACAGATTCTTCTTCAAAAATCCAAGGGTTTTCTGCTCCTTCTACTTTCTCTCTCTAAAGATATCGAATGTAGTGAAAATGCAGACAACGTGGGTGCCATACCACCTTTTGTACAAAGAATTAATAGAAAGTTTGTCAAATTAACACTTTTGGCCCTTAAACAAAAGTAACTTTTGTTTTTCTTTCCTTTCTCTTTCTATTTTATTCTTTTAGATTCTTTACTAAAAATTTACGGGTGTTACAACGTGGCCGGTTGTACTCACCACATACAATCTGCCTCCATGGTTATGCATGAAAGAGTCATCATTTATGTTGTCATTGTTGATTCCTGGTCCTAAATCACCGGGGAAAGACATGGATGTGTTTCTTAGGCCGTTGGTGGATGAGCTTAAGCAGTCGTGGGTGTCAGGCGTACGTACTAAAGACGCGGCGACAAACACGTTCTTTACAATGAAAGCGGCGTTGTTATGGACTATAAACGACTTTCCAGCTCGTAGTAGTTTATCTGGTTGGAGCGGGCAGGGTTACAAAGCATGCCCGACTTGTAACGAAGACACTCCTTCTATGCGTGTTACAAATAAAGTTGTATATGTTGGTCATCGGCGATTCTTAGATGCTAACCATGAGTGGAGAATAAGTTTAGAATTTAACGGAGAACCCGAGATCAGAGCCCCTCCGAAACAGTTTAATGATACAGACATAGAAGCTCAAATTAGTCGTCTACGCCATCGTTTGCCGGGTAAACATCCCGATTTTGGAGGTGTAAAATCAAAGCGGGAGGAGTTTGAGTTGAACTGGTCGAAACGAAGCATATTTTTTGAACTTGAGTATTGGTCTTCTCTGCAGCTAAACATAACCTAGATGTGATGCATATCGAAAAAAATGTGTGTGACAGTTTGTTGGGTACTCTTCTAATGAATGAAAAGAGCAAAGATACGCCAAATGCACGCGTTGACCTGAAAAATCTAAATATTCGAAGTAGGCAGTGGTTGGAGAAAAAGAATGGCAAGTGGTATAGTCCACACCCAAATACTCATTGAAGATCAGTGATCGAAAGTTATTTTGTGAGTTTATAAAGGATGTTAAATTGCCTGATGGGTTCGGATCTAATATCAGGAAGAGAGTGGTAGATAACAATACTAATATTACTGGGTTGAAATCTCATGACTGTCATATTCTCATGCAGCGTTTAATACCGATTGGGGTTAGATGCTTTTTGACCAAAGATACTTATACACCAATAGTTGATCTTTGTACGTTTTTTAAGCAACTCTGCTCAAGAACACTATTGGTCGAGGATATGAAGAAAGCTAAGGATGCCATTCTTATAATATTGTGCAAGTTAGAGTTGATCTATCCTCCGGCGTTTTTTGACATTATGGTTCATTTAGTTTTGCATTTACCTGATGAAGCGATTCGTGGTGGTCCTGTATGTATGAGATGGATGTATCCGTTTGAAAGATATATGAAAAAACTAAAAAATTATGTCAGAAACAAAGCAAGGCCGGAAGGTTGTATAGCTGAAGGTTATGTTGCTGAAGAAGCTCTATCATTTTGTTCGAGATACCTTCGAGATGTTGAGACTCAGTTTAATCGCCCTGACAGAAACGAGGATGTCATTATCCAAAAAAGAAACGTGTATGCATTTGAGTCTAAATGTCGTCCGGCTAGTGCAACAAAGATGAAATACCTTTCTCCAAGTGAAAAGCTTAAGTTAGAATGGTTTATGCTTGATAGATGTCAAGAAGTCAGAGATTATATGAAGTAAAGTTTCCTATCTTTAACTTTGCATCATTAATTAAATATATTTCATTGTCACTTATTGTATATTTTTATCAATATTGTAGTGAATTTAAATCTGTATGTCCACATGAGGATATTAAAATCAAATTTCCATCATGGTTCCTCGAGAAGGTAATCTATATCTAACACGTGTTACTATATATTTGTTAGGTATTCCATATATAACACGTGTTAGTCAATATTTTCTAGGTTTATTCGATGAAAATACAAATTCTCCAAAATTTCATTCAGAGTTGTATGCTCTTTCAATGGGTGCGGTGTAAATGCCTATACTTACACTGCTTGCATAGTCACGGTGTTAGGTTTATGGTAGTTGATCGTGACGCGCAACGCACAACGCAAAACTCCGGTGTTTTAGTGGAGGGAGAGAATGGTGAGAAATATTATGGGCAACTTGAGGAGATTATTGAATTACATTATGCAAATGGGTATTCAACTGTCCTATTTCGTTGCAAATGGTTTGATACTCGAAGGGGCGTTTCATACGACAATAATATCATTAGTATCAACACAGAACGTGAATGGGACAAAGACGATCAACTCATATTTGCCTCTCAAGCTAAACAAGTGTTCTACATCCGAGAACCTTCTCGAAGAAATCAAAACAATAATCACCGGTGGGTCGTCGAGAATGTTAATCATCGAAAAATTTGGGATCGCCCTACAATCAATGATGGTGTCATGGAGAACATTTAAAATGTTGACAATGACTTGACAGAATCTTGACGTTGTTCACAACCACTCTTCATCTAATAGCATACTTTCATTGACTTCACACAATACTTTCATAACATACCTACTCATGTCACCGAAGACGAGACTCCAAGTGAAGTTAATCCGCCAACTGTTACCGCTGAAGAGGTGTTTGAAGACGAGGATGATTATGATGAGGACGATTCTGATTATGACACCGAAGAGTCTGACGAAGATACTGAAGTATATGAGGGTGACTCTGATTGAAACATTTGTTAGGATTTGTATATGTATTTATTTATTTAAACCTTGTTTGTATTTCATGTTGTACTACAAACTTTCTTCTTATTTTAACATTATGTTCTAAATCTTATATTTCAAGACATGATTTCATTGTGGATTGTTTTCGCATACCTTATGGCTGATGTGATGAGTCACGGAGGTGATGGCGCGGGGGATCCACCACTTCCTCCATTTGACACTCATGGAAGTCACGCGTTAGACGGTAATGGTTATTATAATTAATTTATATACTATGTTTATTCAATTATTATTAATATATGATGCAATCAATGATTTTTTCAGGCACGCCTTCTCGTAAAACAGAGGCAAGGCGAAAAATAAGAAATTGCAGCAAGAGCTAGCTAAAAAGGGAGGACCTTTATCTCTACCCTTTGATAGAGCTGCCACGTATACCCCCGTTGGCGAACTTAATGATATGTTTGTTCGCGAGGTGGGGATATACATGGAAGCTAATTTACCTTTTAATGTTCGTTCGTATGAAAATCTTTCCGATGCTCAGAAGAATGCTTTGGAAGAGCATATGGCGGTAAAATTTTATAAGTTATATGTTTGTTTATTCATTTTTACATAAATAACTTTTATTTTGTTGAACTTAAATGTAGCGACACTTTGACTTTGATGATATATTGCGAGATCGTGAGCGCGCACAGATAGAGGGTGGAATCCGTGCGGTGTTTCTCAAACGATTTAGAGATCGAAAAAATATGGCAAAAAAACATTTTGATCGGGTTGGAGGCTACGATAATGTAGAACAAGCAAGGGTCAATCCTCCAACAGGAATGAATCATGATAATTGGAACAAAACCGTTGACTATTTTATGACTGACGCATATAGGAATGTGTCAAGTTCAAGCAAATCAAATCGTCAACAACAAATATACAAACCGTGGGGGGACTGCTTCATATAGTAGTTATTGTTATAAGCAGGTAATGATTTAAATTTTATATCTTGTGTATTATATATTAGTATTTTTTAATATATAATATACTTTTTAAAAGCAGACTTGAACGTTTCATGATGCTCTACTGGTAAAGATGAGACATTTGATAGCGAGGTAGCAGAGCAACAATATGTAGTATTTCTTAAAAGGTATGTAAAATATGTTGATATATTTTTGTTAATTAATACAGAACCAATTAAGGAAAGGTTTGATGAGCTAAGTCAAACCCAAAATCAAGAAAGTGGATCATCAACGCTGAATGAAGTCGATATCTTTGAGTCGGTGTTGGGACAACGGCGTGGACATATTCGGGGGATTGGGCGTAAACCATTATCATCTGCAGGGACGAGTTCTTTTGTTCATGATCATGAACAAACTCCTCAGTCGTTTACACAGGTAAGTGCATCATAGTTGGATGTGTTAAGTTCATCATAGTTCACTTAGGTTTATTATGACTTTTATCCCTAAAATAGACTTTAATTATCTAAGTTTAGCTTAAACGGGTCAAAATGGGTGAAAACAACATGATTTGAGTTAAAACGAGTCAAAATGAGTTAAACTTGGATGTGTTAAATTCATCATAGTTCACTTAGGTTTATTATCTTTTTATCGCTAAAATAGACTTTAATTATCTAAGTTTAGCTTAAACGGGATAAAATGGGTGAAAGCGACATGATTTTGTGTTTAAATGGGTGAAAATGACTTAAAGTTGGATGTGTTTAGTTAATCATAGTTCCCTTAGGTTTATTATGACTTTTTATCCCTAAATAAACTTTAATTATCTAAGTTTAGCTAAAACGGGTCAAAATGGGTGAAAACAACATGATTTGAGTTAAACGGGTCAAAATGAGTTAAACTTGGATGTGTTAAGTTCATCATAGTTCATTTTAGTTTTTTATAACTTTTTATTGCTAAAATGGACTTTAATTATCTAACTTTAGCTTAAACGGTCAAAATGAGTGAAAACAACATGATTTGAGTTAAACGGGTCAAAATGAGTTAAACTTGGATGTGTTAAGTTCATCATAGTTCATTTTGGTTTTTTATGACTTTTTATTGCTAAAATAGACTTTCATTATCTAAGTTTAGCTTAAACGGGTCAAAATGGATGAAAACAACATTATTTGAGTTAAAACGGATCAAAATGAGTTAAACTTGGATGTGTTAAGTTCATAATAGTTGTTTTAGGTTATTATGACTTGGATGTGTTAAGTTCATCATAAGTGTGTTTGTTTAACATGATTAATTGACACTTCATATACTTAGCCAAGATATAAATGTATATTTTGTTTTGTAGGAGCAATTTCAAGTCTATTTCAAAACGCGCAATTTATGTCACAAATGACGCAATTAATTGCTTCGCAAAAGGCTCCAAATCAAGTCGAAGAAGAGGATTCAGACGAGAGGGATGAATAGCATAGTTTATGATTGTATGACATTGCGTAATCAAGATTTTAAGCTTTTAAACATGACTTAATTATGTATATATGATTGGATGATATTTTATAATCTAGATTGTAGTTTATGTATGTAGTTTATGTATAATTTTATGATATTGTGTAGTGTAATCTAGATTTGATAAACCTAGGTTTATTTTGGCTGGAAAACAGGATTTCCAAAAAAAAAACAAAAAAAAATTAAAAAAAAGACCATTAGCGGCGACATATGTCGCCGCTAATAGTCACAAAATACCATTAACTGGCGACTATTATTAGCGGCGGTTTTGTGTTTTTAGCGGCGACACTTTTAGCGGCGATTTTTTGGTCAATAGCGACGAACTTTTAGTGGCGACTTATTAGCGGCGACTAGTCGCCGCTATTACTATTAGCGGCGACAACGGGGGGTATTAGCGGCGACATATGTCGCCGCTAATGGTCTTCTTCCTTGTAGTGGTTAGAGACCAAAAGTAAATCAGGTCCAACCACAAGGACCACCCGTATAATTAAGTCTTATCTATATTTTAAGACACAAAATTACAAACGAAATAGTAGTTGACGTCTACACGAAGAACGCCTGAATGAGCCAAACAACAACCGAAGCATAATTACAAAGTGCTTAAATAGTTTAACCTGATTTTAATTTTTGTTCTTATCTTTTTTCTATTTGTTTATTTATTTTGAGATATTCATGAATTTTAATTTTTTTTTCCTAATTTTTTTAATTATAATATCCATATGAACCCTTAGGCATCTAACCAAATATTCATACCAGATTCATTCTGCTACAGATAACAATCCATATCTCAACCAATATATATAGTTCTCCACCAATCTTTCTCCAACATTCACTCCAAATTAAGCTTCTTGTACAATGACCCCTTGGTCGGACCTTTTGCCGGAGATTCTCAAAACGATCGCCGGAAAATTAGAATTTTATGAAGATTACATCAACTTTCTTTGTGTTTGCACCTCATGGAAATCTTCTGCAACCACCACCAGACGCTTGATCCGCCATCTTCCTTCAAGATATCCCATGTTAATGCTTGCAGAATCCAACACAAATGAAGATCAAAACCACCATCATCGGAGGTTCTTTCTTCTTTCTTCTTCCAACGGTGGCATCATCCGTGAGCTGCCGCTGCCGGAGGCTCACCGGCAGCGGTGTGTATCGACTCACGGGTGGCTGTTGACCACCGGAGAAGAAGAGTTTTGTGCAAAGCTTGTTGACCCAATTTCACGTACTCAAATTGATCTCCCAGAGCTTTATATGTTTGAAGAATTGTGCTTTGAGCAAAACGAATGGATGTACTACGGTTTTTGCATGAGAAAAGCTGTTTTTACATCGTCAAACCCTTTATCACAAGACCCCTCGTTTCGTGTTATCATCATTTGGGGGAATACTATCGGGTTTTGTCGGCCCGGAGACGTGTCGTGGGGTCGAATCGACGGTTGGGAAGGTCGTCTTTTCGATATCGCGTATCATAGTATGCGAAAAACATTATACGTAGTGGCCACCATGGGAGCAATCTATGAGTGTGACATTGTTAAGGATGTTTTGTGTCCTTTAACTTTGTCTCGGGTGACGACGCTCCCGGTAGAAGAGTTCGGGCGTTTGTCGTTTCAGTGGGCGTATTTACTCGAGTGGGCGGATAATAGTTTGTTGATGATCACACGTGAGCGTGAGTATTTCAAGAAACATGACGATGGATATGGGCGTTATGGACCGTATAGGACTAGTAGGTTTCAATGTTTTGTGTACGCGTTAGATGATGGCCAGTGGTCGAAAATCACGAGTTTGGGGGACAAAGCGGTTTTTGTAGGGTTTAATTCGTCGTTTGTTATCACTGGTGGTGAATGTGTGAAGCCAAATTGTATTTACTTCACTGATGATCTTTATGAACCATACCGTGGTCTACCGGAGGATGGTGGAGGAGATGTTGGGGTTTATGATATGTTAAGTGGTAGAATTGAGACCATCTCCGAGTCGCAATCATCGGTTTTCCGTTGTAGTCCTCCTCTATGGCTTCAACCATGCATTTCAATGTATAAAGAACCGAATTGAACATTAAACCGGTCTCTTTACCAGTTTGGTTATGAGAACCCCGATGTATTCTTCTGGTAATTAATGGAATTTGATGTTACTTAATTGTGTAACTTAACTATGACTAAGCTTAGCTAATTAGGTTACTTAATTGTGTACTTAACTATGAGTCTATGACGTACCTGTGTATTCTAAAAAGCACTGTTTTCACGGCCGGATCGGACCGGTTTCGTAATTTTTTTTATTTTTTATTTACTTTTTTAAGTAAAAACGGGGTGTTGAACTATAAATTAGTGTGCTAGATCAAAAAGTAAAACCGAATTCAAAAAACGGGTTTTTGAAGCTGCATTCGTGTCCGCGACACGTGCGGGCACACACGAGTTCGCTGGAAATCCAACCTTTTTCTCCATTTTTGCAACCCCCCCCCCCCGCGCGCGGGTAGTACTTGTGGTAAAACATGTCATAAAGATACACTAGAGTAATAAAAAAATGACTTATAAACCAAACATCACTTTGTCCCGACACCAATGTGGGACAAAGTGTTCACCATAGTCTTAAACATACATTCACACACACCCAAATATACTTAAATTTTATATATAATTATAAAATACATATATAAATCATATATAAATTACTTATATTTAATTACATATATAAATAATTAAAATATAGTTAAATCCGGTCCAATCGGTGCGACCGGTCCGACTACCAAACCAGTAAGACGTACAGTTCGACGTCCAATCCGGTTCTGAAAACATTGCTAAAAAGATGTTTGTTTGATCAACAAATAACATACCAAATAGTGTGCTGTTATTAGTTGTTTCTGACACGTTTTGAATATATTATTAAAAATATTTTAGTCCTTTTACAATTTTAAAGTGTACATTTCTAGTCATATCTTTAGGGCCCAGCTAATCTAACGCCCTGTCAGGTGATATCTGGACGCCCTTTGACTTTTTAACGGCCCATGAAGGGCCTCACGGGCCGTGAGGTGTTCGAAATTTAATTTTCACAACTACATCTACTCACGGCCCGTGTAGGAATAAACGGCCCGTAAATGTCCACACCCACGGCCCGTTAACAATCTCCATAACGGCCCGTGAGGCCCGTCACGGGCCGTAGTTGTCCTTCTGAGAATTTACTTTCCTCGATTTGCGTGCACTTTTAAATTTTATAATTATGTGACGCGACGTATTATTCCTTGATTTGATTTAAGATTCTATATAAACCGTTATATATATTACTTGTTATATACGGTTAGTGAGAAACGAAACAGTTAAAATGTCTTCTCGTGGAGGTAATAGTAGACGTCAAAATGAGTCCTCTTCAAACTCACGAGATATTGTGGAAAGTATTCCTGATCCAATAGATAACCATAATTGGCAGAACGGGAAAAACTGGTCTCAGAATGTTATTCACTTTATACGTAACGGTGATTCCCAAACATGTAGAGTGTATTACATGGGTAATTCCGATATTCAGTTACAATTTTGGCGTGAATTACTCGGAAACGTGTCTTTAGGTACAGAGGTATGATTTAAAGTTTTTTTTGTATATTTTATTTTATTTTAAAATTCTAACAATTAAAAAAGTTGTTATTTTATAGCATGTTCGGGCGTGGACAAATAGACTCACAATATGGAGATACTAAGAAATACGTAGAACAGAAGAGTTACCGGGTAGTGATCATTGGACGATTCTCCCATTTGAGTAGTTTAACTTAATATACTCGGGGTCCGTTAATGGTAACGAATATGGCGACGGGAGTGACTGTCTATATCCCGCGTTATGGGAAGTTGATACGGTAATACTGTTTTCATGTTTTACAATAAAAATCATGAATTTATAACCGTGAATTAATTGTTTTGTAGGTTTACGTACCAATGACTGATGACGAAGAAAATTGGTATCTTTTTAAGATTTCTATGGACTCACTACAAGTTCGTATATATTCTCCAAACGAATACCGACCAAATACATGTGATGATTCATGGTGCATTCATCGTAATGCCCGAACGATTTTCGTACAATTCGAATCGTACTTTTTACATTTTCTGTCACGTATACAATATTGGCAGCACTCCGGACAAGAACAAATCGAAGAACTGGTCGTATCCGGTGAAACCGTTTGGCCTCCTAACGCCGGTCATATTGGTCGAGATTCGGGAGTTGTAATTTGTATGTTATTGCGTAGGTTGGTTCAAAATAGATCTTTAGAGTGGCAAGAGGTTAGCTTACAGGATGCTTGCTTTAGATTCCGAAGATTTATGGCAGACGAACTGTATTCTAGACGTATAATGTAGAACAGTAATGAAATATTTTATTAAAACATAAATGTTTATTACTACACTTTATTAAAAACGATAAACCGTTATTATCACACAATAATAAAACACATAATTTTTAATCTTCTTGATCTTTATAAAAGATCCAAGCTGCAAAATGGTTAAAAGAAATTCCAAAATGCTCCCGATATCTTTCTTGAGTTCTTGTCATAATATCCGTATCATTCCATAACGTATTTCGATTTTTGTAAACGTCTTTGTAGAGCTGGTGAAATGTCGTGATCTTCCTTCTCAAGTCAAACCACTTGTTGCTAAGTTCACGAGTGGTGTGATATTCTTCACGTTCGAGAATTTGATGAAAACGAGTTGAAACACGGTTCCAAAATATTGAATTTGGTGGGATAGTCCCTGAATTTTCGATACAAGATCATACTAAAGTGACCTCCTCTTCATCCGTCCACGGATTTTGATCACTTGTAGCACTCATCGTTTGGGTATTGAGTAAATTTGTGTGAATTGATTGTGTGAAGTGGTTGAATTTATAGACTTAAAAAATTGTTATACGGCCCGTGAGGGACTTTACGGGCCGTTTCATTGTCACCATACGGGCCGTGTAGTGTCAACGGTTGATTTTTAAAAATTACAAAGTCTCACGGGCCGTGAGAGTTGTCACGGGCAGTGTGGCAAATATGTAACGGGCCGTGAGGACCGTCACGACCGTGAGGCCGGATAATATATAGGACCTCACGGCCCATTTGTTGATTTACGCCCCCTAAACACACATACGATTTACTCTGTCACGACCTCCGTATTTTCATCATTTTCATACCGCCGACTCCTTACTACGGTACATATGCAAATTCGTATTTTATTTTTGTGTATTTACGTTTAAATATATTAAAATTTATTTCAAAAATCAGAAAAATCAGAAATATTGGGGGGTTACGGGCCGTGAACAGGTGTCACGGGCCGTAACCGTTTGAATTTTCAAATGGTTACGGGCCTGACTTCCTTTCACGGGCCGTAAACCCTTTGAAAATTCAGAGGGTTACGGGCCGTGAGTAAGCTTCACGGGCCGTAACCCTTTTTGTTGTTTTTGTGAATTTTTTTTTTTTTGCAGATTATGCCGCCCCGCAAACGTACACGTCCGGAGACTGAGCCCGAGGGTCAGGGTGACTTTCTGGACCCACACCCTGATCTTCGTTTTCTGAGGGAGACACAGCCACGGCTTAAGCTGTAGAAGCTGATTGGACGTCCCCTGAAGGGGACACGCACCATCGACTGGGACGTGCTAGAGGAGGTCGGACACATAGCACGTGCCCAGGATATCGTTGGGCTGGACGGAGAGACGCCGTGGAGGCGGATGTTTGATTTGGGATCGAGGAGGGGCTACCGGGAGCTGACGTTGCAGTTTTTGTCTACGTTTGTGTTCACTCCCGCCACTGAGGATGAGGAACCCCGCGAGCACATAGCGGTTCGATTTATGCTGGGGAGCGGTAGGTAGGAGTTCACCCTCGCTCAGTGGGCGGTGACTATGGGTTTTACACCCACGAGGAGACGCAGGATCCTCGTTTTTATTCTGACGAGGTCCAGTCGGAGGCGGCTCCTTTGGTCGGATGGTGGCCGACCATTTCCGACCAGCCGTGGGAGGGCGCCATTAGGGCGACCTCCATTAGGGATCCTTTGCACCGGTATCTACACCGGTGCATTGCCGGCACCATTGCCGGCAGAGACCAGAGCATGGAGCAGGTGTCGCTCCTTGACTTATTTTTTCTGAGGGCCTTGCTTTCACTTAGACGGGTGAATCTAGGTCACTGCATGGCCGCCTATTTTTCGAGCGTCATTCAGGGCAAGGTAAAAAAATATTTATATTAATTCTTAATAAATAAGTATTATCTATTATGCGATTCATAATTATGCCTATTATTTGATTGTTTTGCAGATGGATAGCCCGATTGTTTGCGGCTCGAACATCACCGTCATTGCCTCGCGCTTAGGGTTTTTTACGGACGCCCTAATTGCGAGGCAGACGACGGACACGCCGCCTCGGATTTTGGGTCGACAGACCGTCATGGTCATGGGGATTGCCGCCAAATTTGGCGACGACCTCCGATGGTCAACTGATGGTGGTCAGACCATCTAGCAGCCGGTGCCGGACGTTGGTGAGGAGGAGGAGCAGCCGGCGCCGCAGCAGCAGCCGCAGCCCCAGCCACACGCCAGAGCACCCGTCCCACCGCCTGTTCCCAGGACCATCATTCGGCAGATTCCGCCGACGGGGGAGTTTATGGCGGAGTCATTACATTTGGCGCGCCAGTCCCACGCCTTGCTAGTATGGACGGCGGATGCGTACAGCATTTTTGCTGCTAGCCAGGGTATCGACCTCCCCCCTCGGCCGAAGTTGCCTCCGTTTGTCAGACGACCTGCGGGTGATGACGAGGAGGCTGCTGGTGGTGGTGATGCGGAGGATGCTGGTGGTGGTGATGCTGGTGGTGGTCATGACGCATAGATAGTAGTATTTTATTGTTTTATTTACCTTTCATGTAAAAAAATTGAAAAATTATGTTTATATATTATGAGTTATTTTGGATGACGTTTAAATGTTTAATTATATGTTTACAATTGGTTGTGCTTCTGGAGGAAGTGGTTTGTACGAATAATATTAAATCAACCTTTTGGAGAATAAAATCAGTACTTGAACCTACTCGTCCCACAGAAAGAAATATATAATCCTTCAGAAAATCCGACGCCAGGCTCTGCAATTATATAAACATACTTGAATCTCAGTCGGAAAAGTTGCACTGAAAAACATACTTGAATCTCAACAAATATTATGCATCTCATATCATTAACATTCCTACACACCTTTTATGCTAACCAAATGCCCAGCTCATATAAACAAAATTCAAAGGTTGAAAAAAATTCGATAATCTTCATATTGCATTTTTCTTTGGAAAACGAATGAATTGATTACATGTTTACAATTCAACAACAATAAAGAATTGAATAAATAATAGATTACATGTTTACAATTCAACAACAATAAAGAATTGAATAAAGAATTGAATAAATAAAGAATTGATAAATGTGTAAACTATACTAAACCTATACGTTCAACCGGGTCTACGGGCCTTAGTTCAAGATATTTTTGAATTCGACTTCCGTATATAGCCTCCCAATCATTAACGTTTTCTGTTTTGTACAAATGCCAATATTTGCTCGGAACAGGCCTTGGATAGTCACCCACTAATCGAATTCTAATGAAATGGCAATCTTGAACATAAGCAATTGAAATTATATGATGTTCACTGATATCACGAGGAGATAACCAGAATGGGAAAAAAGTAGCGGAGTTGCCGATAGATATAAAAATTATAACCACTCGAAATCTGTTAGCAATAAGGATTATAGCAGGTGGCACTGTCATCCAATTTTTGTATGGAGCCGCACCTAAGCCGCTCCAGTTTAATGATTCCCTTATTTCGTTTATATCAGGAAACATCGCAGCGTACCTATGTCTGTTTTCATCCAACTCAGATATAAGTTCCGTACGTATAAAACGCCAGTGATTTTCACCATATCCCAGTGCGAGTGCTATAGCACGAAAACCACAATTGCCGTCCGCTAAAACATCATCCGCACCTGAAATATACGGGAAAAAGAATGATTGAATCCAGCGGTTAAACCGGAAAAAATTGTTTTTATCTTCGTCGCCCAGGATATATGAAACTTGGAACTCTGTTGAGATAATCCATCTTTGGCTCTTGATTTCGAAGACATGGATTGACTGCGCTGCAAAGGCCCTTGTTTTGACTTTACCACCGAACTTGAATATGTTGGCGGACCTTCAAAATTTTCTCTCGGTTGAACATATGAACTATGTCTGGGGGGTCTAATATTGTTTCTTTTTGCTTATCTTTTTTTGGACGACCCCGTGTATGTGTTTGGACTTTAGGAGGTTTTTTATCAGTTTTTGAAGGATTAATGAAAGATTTGAAAATATTAATCAAAGATCTTTTCATATTTTCGGGTTGGACAAGTAAATGTTTTGTCACCATCTCCATCTCTTTATGTACATCTACTTGAACCTCCCGTACAATATACGCGGGTGAAAAATCTAGCTTCCTCCAAAAACATCAATGGCATCGAGCGGGATACATTGACCTATAAAATAATATATTAAATTAAATATAATAAAAGTTTTCATGAAAAAATAAAAAACGTAAAAGAACATTCACCTGTTTGAAAGTAATTGTTTAATTTACAAGCACACGGAAGACCACAGCTGGTAAAAAGATGGCAGCCACATGATTCTTTGAATATAATTAGATGATTTATCCTGTTAATCTCACCGACTAACATATCCAAAGCCGCAATAGAAACGTTACTTCGCAGCAATTTAATCACTTCATGATTATGCTGCACCATAAGCATGATTTTGCTTTTGGTAAAACTTTCTTTTATAGCAATTTCCTGGGTAGCTAAGATATTATTAATAAAAGGAATAAATCTATCCAGGGTGCTATTGGTTGCTTTCAGGTAACTTTTCAACAACGAATGTTGGCTCTCAACTCGGTTCGTTGTGTGCTGACCGAAGTTATAACTTCTATTTATCCACGCCGACACAAATCTCTCTTTGTAGGGGTCCAACCAGTTATTTTTGAGGTACATCAGCACTCCTATTTAAAAAAAATATACTTATTTTTATGTAGATATACATATATTTTTAAAAATAACACTAGAAAACTTACTTGAATGGTTGGACACTAATCTGCGATAAAGCCGGTCGTAATTATAAGCGTATATGTCTTCCGTTTTAGAGTTAATAAGTACCGACCACACATGCTGAAAAGCACCCCACTCTTCATTTGAAAAACTCGCCTTACAATGTTTAGCAATATTTTCCGAAATATGTCATCTGCAAAGTAATCGAACAGCACTAGGAAAACTTCTTCTGACGCATTCATCAGAGCGAGGCCTCGGTCGATTAGTATAACACGGGGCTCTATACACTTATCTTCCAGCGTTGCTTTTAGTTGCTCTAACACCTATCTGAAGTTGGCTTCACGCTCATAATCAATGAATGCGTGAGCAACAGAAAAAGATTTCAGGGTGGATGTCAACCAACCATTTGAACAAATGACATTTTATACAAGTTAGTTTTGTATGTTGTGTCAATCATCAGCACGTGTGGGTACGCACACCATAATGTGTGAGATGTGGGATGTATAAAAAAAACCCCGTCGACGGTATTTGTCGGTTCATCTATGTGAGGGGTGTAAATATATTGATATTGTTGTAGTATAGAAAAAAAACATGCATTGGGGTTTCACCAATTCTGGTGGACTTTTTTATTTTGCCCGAGCGTTATATATGGTTCGTAACACAGACACGTTATTGGGATTTTGTTCCATTAACGTGCCTAGAATGTTTCAAGGGTCAATATTTTGCTCGGTCAGATTCTTTACAGTAGAAAGCTCATTTTCGGTGAGCCTCATTGCGTATGCATGTCCTTCCAGGTGTTCAGCAGGTTCATGGTTATGAGTATCATCCACAACAACTATAATCCACCCATCTCTCTGCATCTGGTACTTACCCTGCAATTTAAATTAACAGTTTGTTTTTTTCGTGCCACTTTTTCTTAGAGTGGATGCTCCCTTATATACACCACCCCGATCACATTTCAACCAAATTTTAACCACCAAACCATTCGAATTTCTTTTTGAACGTTTGGTGACAATAACGAACCCATTTTCTCGCCCCACGTTAGTTGCCCAATCAACTAATTCTTCACGAGATGAGAAAACCTAATCAATTTAATATTTTTAGTTAGTTATTACTAAATGAAAGTAAAATGAAAGTAAAATTAAATATGATATATCTTATAACCTGATTCGTGTCGTATAAACCTCTTTTACCGGAACCAGAACCGTCATTATCCCCGCTGCTATCGCCACCGTTATCACCCCCGTCATCGCCGCCGTCATTCCCGCCGTAATTGGACGCGAACTGTCCTAAATAGTTTGAAGCAGCCTCATCGTAATAACCGTAACCCTCCTGAGGGTAATAGTTAGATTCCGAACCGAATAAATAGTTGCTATCCCAGAAAGACATCGTAACGTTAAATATTAACGTTAATACAGTACTTGAAATGGAATATTACGTTTATGTAGTAGTTGAAATAAAATGAATTTATATCGTAGAAATTTAAATTATGAAATGAATTTATAAACTAACGTTTATATAGTAGTTGAAATGGAATATTGCATCTCGTCACATAATTAGCACGAATATTGAGGAATATTACGTCATATCAAATAATGTAATAAATACAAATTTACACGACTATCGAGGAATATTACCTCATATCAAATAACGTAATAAATACAAAATTACACGAAAAACGAGGAATAATATATCTCGTCAAATTATTAAAGGTGAAACTAGGACCCGTAAAGAAGTTCACGGCTCGTAAGATGAATGCCAAACGGGCCGTGAAGAGGTTCACGGGCGGTGAATAAATACGACCGTGATCATATTCACGGGCCGTTACGTTTATGAATTACGTTTTTGAATGACTGATTTGACTACCGACAAACCATACGGCCCGTGAAGAGCCTTACAGCCCGTAAGAAGGGCGTCTGAATATCCTAAAGGGCGTCTCTTGTCTTTATGCAGCAAATTTTTTTAAAACATGTCGATCACAAATTTATTCAAAATCAATCGCTACGTAAAACATATTTACTTTTATTAATTTACGTTTAAAAAATCGTGTTATAATAAAAAAAATGTGAATGCTCGTAAAACGTTTTAGTGATCAATTATTCCTTTTTTAATAAAACTGTAACTAAGGGGCACATGGGAGAATCACATGTCTTCTTATTTAAATTTTTCTGTTTCTCTATTTTATTAAATAATTATATTAATTACTAATAATATTGTTTAGTTATCTTGTAGATTAAAATAGCTTTTAATCAATTAAGAAAGAGATCTTTTTATTAATTTATTTTTAAATAAATAATTTTTTATAAAAGAAATATTTTTTTAAAAACATCAAAAAATTTTAAAAATACAAACTTTTTAAAATTTGTTGTATTTAAAAGTAATTTTTTATAAATCAAAATAATTAAAATTAAAAGTTATAATAAGAAAGTTTTCATAAATGATATTTCTTTAAAACAGTTTGCTTTGAAACATATTAGAAAAACCAAAAAAAGGATAAAAATAAAAGTTTAGAAAGTTGACATAATTATTTTATTAATTATAATTATTACTCATATGTAATTTCAATCATATTCGTAGCTAGGAATATCGTTTTATAATTAAGTAATTTTATTCTATTTAATATTTGATTTATTAATATTTTATGTAGTAAATTGTGTAATACACCAGTTCTTAAAGCTAGTGAATATATAAAACTAGAAATCTAATTAGCGTCATGCGACGCATTTGTGTAGTTTGTTACGTGTAAAGGTGCAAACGAGCTGAGCTACTCGAGATTACACCGATGAGAAGCTTGAAACCAGTCGAGCTTTATTGAGCTCTAGCCAAGCCCAAGCTTCACATGTTGAGCTCGACCAGCTCACGTGCCTAAACGAGATTTTTACCTATATATTTTGTTATTTGATTTATTAAATATACTTATATAACTAATTTTAATTATATAACATTATGATAAAACAATTATATAAATATGTACTATGTTATATCTAATATATATATATATATAAAATTACAAATAAAAATGTTTAAAGATAATAACTAAATACCAAATGAACCGAGCTCAAGCTTGAAAAGTACCTGGCGAGCCAAGCTTGAGCTTTAAAATTAAAGCTCGAAACAAACTGAGCACAAGCTTGAGCCCTCTTAAGGCAAAACATACAGAGCTCAAGCCTCTACGAGCTTGGGCTTGACTTGACTCATTTACAACCCTAGTTACGCGTGTTACGACGTTAATACTAATGCGGTTAAATACATTAAAAATTATAAGAAGTTACAACCCATCACCACATCACCACAACCACAAAATCATTGGCTGCCAACATCGCCAGTGCTAACCACCATCACCAGCCACCATCACTAACTCCATATTTGTATTCTATTCCTTCATTTTTTCCTACTAAACAAACAAAATAAATAATAATTAATTTTATTTTTACAGTGTAACTAAACATGATAATCAAATATATATTTAATTCTTTGTTCATTTCATTATCCCCATATCATATTAAAAGTTTTTTTTCTTCAAAAGAGTGTAGGTGTAACATTTATTTACCAAACCGGTGTACTTGCAAAAATATTTACAAATATAGTGGTTTTTTAAGCTTTCTTGTTTTTTACTCCTATTTTTGTTGAATACTTTACAAAAAATAATTTTAAAATGTTATTTTAAATCTTTCAAAGATTATTTCTTTAATTTTAAAAAGGTGTTTTAAACTAAAGCTTTTTTAGTTTTCCACGAATATTTTCAATTTCTTTGAATACGTTTTCATAACGAGTGACCCAATTTTTTAATATATTTTAGTATTAAAACTTCTATAAAAAATGGGTTTTTACTTCAAAGATTTACCAATGTGACGAAAAAATTCATGTTTTCTGTAAATTAAATTTTGATTACCTTAAGCTAGAAAATAGTCTTTTGTTAAAATGAACTTACAATCATCGTATTATTAAAAAAAATGTCTTTTATACACATGGCCTATCCATATATCTACAACCGACCGAGTCAATTTATACGTTTTAGTCTAAAAGCAAGCCTTAAACTGAAACAAACCAGCCGATATCTCAAAACGCGCAAATCATAAGCCAAGTTTTAGACGGGGAAGACAAACCAAATAATGTTGTCGTGATACTTTGTGAAATATACCTATGTTTTGTAAGTTATTTAAAAATGTTGTTACAAATAATGTTATAGGATCTATCAATTAAGTTAATACATTTAGAAAAAACGTTCTGTAAAAATTCATGATCCAATAATATAGAGTAAAATGTTATTTTCGTTCCTGACGTTTTGTTGAATTTGCCGTTTCAATCTAAAAACTTTTTTTTGCCATTTCAGTCACTGTAGTTTATCAAATATTGTCATTTTCACCCACTCCACTAACTCCGTTAAGATTTCCGTTAAATATGAGGGTATTTTAGTATTTTTAAAACTTTAGTTATCTAACTAAAATAAATTAATCAATTAATATTTAATTAAAATAAAAAAAAAACATATGAAACTAGTGAGACCGGGCGATTCGATTTAAAATATTCGATTAACTCTAACTCATTTTGTTCGATTGAGGTATATTTTGAAATTCAGTTAATCTTCATATTTTGTTCTAATATGTACATTTATGCGATTGAGATCTATTGCAGGATTGAGGTCTGCTGTTCTCACGCTTTGTTTGATTGAGATATGATATTGTCATGTTACGTGACAACAATAGGTCTCAATCAAACAAAATGTGACAACAATAGATATCAATCAAATAACGGTGCACTTTTGAACAAAACATTAAATATCAATTGAAATGTCACAACAGACCTAAATTGAACAACATAATTTAGAGTTAATCGAAACTTTTAAATCGATACGTCTGGTCTCACTAGTCGCTTCATATGTTTTTCTATTTTAATTAAATATTAGTTTATTATTTTATTAAAATTGGATAATTACAACGTTGAAAAAGAGTAAATAACCATCATATTTAACTGAGAACTTCACGATGTTAGTTGAGTGGATGCAAATGACAACATTTGGCAAACTATAGTGACTAAAATGGTAAAAAAAAGTTTTTGGATTGAAATGACAAATTCAACAAAACATCAGGGACGAAAATGACATTTTACTCAACAATATATTTTTTGAAACACTTTCTATAAAAAAAATGAATTCTTTTCTTACTTACATGTAAGGTCAACACCAATAACAAAATCGATTTCATGAGAAAAACGCGGAATATAATCGCTCACGGTAAGAATAGAATAATAATAATAATAACAAACACATGAACATGAATAAGAATGTAAATAACTTCAAAGTATATTGCTCTCTGATTTTAAATGATTACATTACGTCTGAAAATCAAGAAATTACAAAAGCTCTAACACTCTACATTACATAACAAAAACTTCTATTTATAGTAAAACTGAAGTTTTAGCGCGAATCAACTAGTTCTTGCGCGACTAGAAGTTGTCGCGCGAGAAGCAAGTTTTCACGCGGTAACTTTAGGTTCTCGCGTGACTTTGATCTTGATCTTGATTTGATTTCCTGAGCCTCTGGGTTCAACCCCTACATTACAAAAACATGCATTCAAATTATTTAGGATGCTTTTTAATAAATATAACATGCATTTGAATTATATACAAAAAAAATAATTTTCTTAGTTTCAAAAACTTGTTTTCAAATTAACTACAAAAATATAATTTTTTCTTCGTTACTGTAACATGTATTATATATCACTTTTTAACAAATATCACGATGAAACATTTTAAAATACATTTTTAAAACAAGTCAAAGAAATAAAAAATAGTTTTTATTTAATTAGTTTAGAGAAATTGAAAAATATTTTGATATAAATTAAAAAAATATTTCTCGAAAACAAAAAAGAAATTCCTATTCAAAAAAAGCTTTCTAGTTTAAAAAAAAATCATGTTTAAAAGATTTAAAACCCATTAATTTTTTTTTGTAAAGTATACATCCAATAAGAAATAGAAGTGAGAAAAAAAAAGTTTAAAAATAAACCATATTAATAAATATTTTTTCAACAACAATACCATTTTGGTAAATAAGTTTTCTAAAATAAGTTTTTCATTTATACATTTTGGTTAAAAACTCACCAAATAGACATAGTGTGATTTGTAATTTTAGATTTTTTAATTTTTTATTAATGGACATTATATTTATGTATTTTAAGTATCACTACAAGAAATGCCAGCAATAGCGGTGACACCTTTAGCGGCAACAATGTACATTAGCAGTCACATATTTAGCGGCGACATGTTGCCGCTATTAATCAACGATCCATTTGCTCCCACCAGCAACAAATCTGGCTGTTGAACCGCGTCCGAATCTAATGGCTGTGGTTATATCGTACCTCGGGTAGTAGCGGCGACAAGTCGCTGCTAATAGGTCTGAAAAAATCACGCTTCTATTTCCCTCCAGGCTATCCACCCACCCACTACCACCCACTCACACATCTCGGCCACTCCACAGCACTGTCGAGCCAACCAATAACCGTTGCCCAGGACCAACGAATCCATCCCCTTCGACACTTACAACTGTCACCCTTGCCACCAACAAAACTATCACATCCACCTTACAACATATGCTAGAAGCTAGAACAGTCATCGTCACCGGAAGCTACCACCACCTCCAAGGCGCCTCCATAACTACATTTGAGGTATTTTATCAATTTCCTTTCATTTTCCCCAATTTTAAGATTTATATTATAATGTTTTGCCCTAATTTTAAGATCTAGCTTATTATGTTTGGTATGGTTGAAATGATGCTTGAAGTTATTCTTGGTTAAGAAATAGATTTATGCAGTTTGTAGGTTTAAGTAAAAGTAGTTATAAATGGTGAATATATGAGATAACCTACATTTTATGCTTGAATTTATGCTTGTTAAGAATGGATTTGTGTAGTTTGTAGGTTTTAAGTAAAATTAGTTAAAGATGGTGAATTTTATATATACCTACAATTTATGCTTGAATTAATGCTTACCTGAGAAATGGATTTGTTTAATCTGCAGGTCTTAAGTAAAAGTCGATAAAGATTGTGAATTTATGAGATAATCTACAATTTATGCTTAAACTTATGCCTAGTTAAAGATATGGGTAATTTGGTTATATGTATATCATAACTAGTAAGAACATCTGTGCATTGCAACGGGCTATTGTGGTTTATGCAAATTAAACTCATCTACTTGTAATGACTTGCCTTTACCAGTGTAGAATTTTTAAACGATTAGAAATTATTATACTCCATAAATTCAAACTAACTTGTCACAATTGAAGTTAAAGTTACACTACATTTCTACCATCTATAGCCCATGCCCCCCCCCCCCCCAAAAAAAGTTTTTTAGAAAAAAAACAAAGCAAACAATCCTCTACCTTCATACGCTAAACTTTTTAACATTTTGATCAATAATTAAGCAAATTATTTGCTACCCTTGTAGATTCAACTACTTCATTGTTCACCTTTATCTTTTTTATATTTAATTTATCATCTTCCTCCGTAATGTTTTGTAATGTGGTTTCTTTTCCGAACATGAACTATTTCAAATGAAAATAAATATCAAACCTCTTGACTCTAGCTTTAACCTCAACTCTTAAAGGTGCAAAAATAACTTCTATTGGAAGCATGTCATCATCTTTCTGACATGCATGAACCCTTCTTAGAGTAGAGCTTCTGCTACAAAGTGAGTTGTCATTGATATTATCTTCTCATCGTTGATTTTCTTGATGTTATGAACTTTTCTTTAAGTTTGCCACATCTAAGGAGAATAGGCGTGATTCTATGAATACCTTGCTTTCAAGAAGATATTCGGTCAACTTTAACTTTGCATCCACTTTTGACAATTCTTTGGTTAGCTAAGATGCACGATTTAAAACACATATTATTGTCCGTACTAATACAAGATACAAACTCAAATATCTACAAAATAGATACAAAAGTACAGTGGAAAGGCACCAATTACATGCTTCAACCTCCAACACACATTGACGACATCATCATATATATTCTCATTCTAAAATCTTGATTGTAAACCTTATAAGGCTGAAACAATATAATTAGTCAATTTCAAATTTAATTACCTTACCCGATACAAAAGTTTAGGCTTTCAATTATTATGATTCAAAAACCAAAATCCTAGAATGTAAATACATTGACTAATGATGTAGACATAGACTAATGTTAAGTTAAAATAAATACTACTTTTTCATTTTAATCAAGAAAGAATATTAGGAAAAAAAGAATAGCTTGATATTAGTATTTGTTCCATGCAAGTTAGTCACAAGGTTCAACTAATTCACATTCATTCATTATGCTAAATATATCACTAATCAACTTTTTACATAAAGGGCGTACCTGTTGCTGCAAAGAGCTCCCGCGTTTTCGCAGGGTCCAGGGAGGGTCCGTCCCATTTAAGGGAAGATGTACGCGGTCTTTCCCCACATTTTGTGGGGAGGCCGTTTCCACGGATCGAACCTGAGACCTTCGGTCCCTTAGGAACAGCTTTTACCGCTGCGCCAAGGCCCGCCCTCAATCAACTTTTTACATAAAGTAAGAAAAAAGTGATGGTAGTAATGGAAGCATTATTAACATATGGCGGTTTGCCCAGAACACGATCACATGCTTACTGCTATTAGTATGCACTCCTAATAAATTAAATGAAGCAAGGAGGTAAAAAAATGAAGAAAGAACTTATAAAACCACTAAAAAGCATAAATAATCATTACCCCAAAGAAACATGCAAGATTGGTTAGTATATGAAATTAGCCCTTGCCTTCTTATATCATAATGTAATATCTACCATCATAAGATAATCTAATGGGCAATGAAATTAGTAAATACATTATGCCTATGAAAAATAAACATTAATGTAAATAGGAAAACATGCAAATTAAAATATATTCAGATAGGAGGATATTGAAGTCATGCACAAAAGTGAACAAGACTACAATAAAAGTTTTAACCCATTGAAAACATACCTTGTAATGAAAAAAATATCAAAACAAAGGAAAAGATAAGGAAGATAAGAAATGGTATTTTGTATATAATATGGACGTTATCAGTTACATCTCTTGTTCATCTCTCCTTAAAATATATACTTAATAAGTTATATTTGAAAACCACCAAATTAAAACGTGAAAATAGCAAAACCATTTTTCATTCTAACTTATGAATAGAGTAAAGTCTAAATACCAAAATCTGAGCAGTTCAAGAGAGTAACATTGCAAACTTTTTTTTGTCAATAGACAATATGAACATAAAAAAAAACCATATCATCACATAATCATGAGTTGTATTCTTCAGATAGATTTAATAACTACCAATCATAACAAAAGAACATGTTCTGAAATAAGAAGATCAAAGAACACACATCTTTCGCAAGAACAAAGAAACAAAACACTGATTAACACAATTCTATCAAATAAAATAGCAGATTGAATGAGCAAAAGATTAAAGCAATTAATCATATAAGATATATTTAGAATATAAATTGAAATGCCTGGTTAATTATTCTTAAGAAGCACAAATTCATTAGTGAACATATTTAAGAAAGTAATCCCTTCTCAACACCTTTTTCTCTCAGTCGTTTAGAGAGGCGTAGCGCATAATCTGAGTCAGATTCAAAATTAGAAACTACAACCTGATTTTGCGGGCATGAAAATCAGCGATTACAACCGATCTTTTGTGTAACGAGATTGAGATGGAGATGGAGGTGTAGACCTACCAACCTGTAAACATATACATTTAAAAAAACAACACCATTAAACATCAAATTTTAACAACCATTTGGCTAGCAAATGATCAATCATCGTTCCAGTTCAAAAACCAAGATAAGAATTTGATAAGTTAACTTAATCTCGGGAATTCTATTCACTTGAAGTTCCTTTTTATTTATGCAGTAATATAGCACATCTACTACCATTAATTAAAGCACATCCGGAAGTCTCGAATGGAACCATAGGACGACGATCTTCACCCTTTCTTCAATCTAACCCAAACCGAGTGTAGTACAGGTAGCATTTGATCGATTTCTACTCTCATTCAACGATTTCAAGTGTATCTCGGATGTGCATAATTGATTAAATACCTTCAATTACATAAAGCAAGTAAAAAAGTTGTTAAGCCGTAAAAATCAAGAACAATCCCATGGCTAAAGATGTAGAGATTATGAAACAATCCTTAATTTCTTTGATTCCCTTCTTCTGCCATTTATACCGAGTGCAGTACAACTACCGTTTGATCAATTTCTACTCCCACTCATGGAATTTAAGTGTATCTATCAGGGTTTGAGGCTTGGATACAAAATGATTCAAGTGCCCAACATTCAATTTTTAGGGTGAGAGGAAGTGGAACAGACGAGGGTAATAATGGAATTAAATTTCAGCCTGCAACTATTGGAGGTTAGATAAATTTATTATTCTACTCCTAAAACGTCTTATACTTTTTATCAAATTACTATTCTACCCCTCTCAGATTCTTTGAACTATTTTGTACATTTTGTTTCAAAACTTGTACCCATGATAAAATTACATATCTGTCAAAATAGATGCTTTATATAGTAGTAAAGATAAAGATAAAGATGACTAGTTTATGTTGTCACATGACTTAAATATGTTAGTATGTGACATTGTTAATAGTCTTGATTAACATAGATATGTTTTAAGTTTGGTAACTTTGAATAACTTTAATATGCTTGATATGTGTAACACTCGGATATTTTAAAAAGATGTGAAAGAAGAATAAAAGAAGGAAATGCAAATTTACCCAAGTGGAGGGTTAAAGGTGTCAAAGTACAAAGTAACATATTATATTTTTGTACAAAAGAGCATAGCCGCCCATACACAACTTAACATCACCTTTTTCTTTCGGATTTTTAGAGAGAGAAAGAGCAGAAGCTCTCAGATATTTGAAGAACGAGAAGAAGAAGTTGAAGTTAAGGTAAGAATTCGTATAATTTAGTTGTTCTTGGCTAGACTTAGCCTTGATTGTATGCTTACATGTGTTTGTGTGCTCGGTGTGTGTGTTTTTAGTGAGTTTTTGGTGCTAGAAACGTCTGAAAAGCTCAAGAGAAGGGTTTAAGCCCAAAAGCAGCAAAGGTGAGTTTCTAGACCCTGTATTTTTACTTGTTTTAACTCTTTGGGGCTGAAAATGTATACAAAATGATTTTTATAGTTTCTATATGTTACCGTATGTATATATGCGTGTATAGTGATGATTTGTGGTTGTTTAAGTGATAAGCATGTAGAACAAGTGTTAATAAACTATATTAGGATGTTATGATATTTGGGATTGGAAATAATATAGAAATATGCTAAACAGGTTGCCCAACCGCCTAAACAGTACCCCCAACCGCCTAAAGTTTCCTTAGAAAGTTCCAAGTTAGCCCATACGCCTAAACAGGGCCCAACCACCCAAACAGTGCCCCAACCGTCTAGAAAGCCTTAGAAAATTTCAAGTGTAAGCCCAACCGCCAGAACAGTAGCCCATGCGTCTAAGGTTTTTGACTCAGACGCCTGTGTGGACCAAACGTTCAAATAGTGCCCATGCGGCTGGGATTCCCAAAATGTCTAAGTGTTAAACCGTCCAATAGTTCCCATGCGTCTGGGATTCCCCAAATGCCTAAGTATTAAACTGCCCAAATAGTGCCCATGCGCCTAAACATGCCTCATGCGCCTGCATAGTGCTCATACGTCTAGAACACTTGGATTATTTTCTGAAATCCTGAGTGAAACAAAATCATTAGAGTTTGACCCAAGTTTGACTTAGCGTTTTTAATTGCTATTATATTTGCATTATTATAAGCTGTGTCTATGGTCATAGTAATTGTTATTGTGTTACTTATGTGGTGTGCCTATGATTATAAATGCAAGTATTATTCTTAATATAGTGAAAGAGAAATAATAAAGAGAAGTGGAACTTAATTAAAAGTTAACAAGTCTTGCAAGCATATAGGAGGTGCACGACCATGTTGTCGTTAGCTCAACTATGATACGAGTTAGCTACCCTGATAGTGCTCATGGGGCCAATCAATTGAGATTGGCGGACCTTTGTAACATGCCCTAGGTGACTGGGCCAGCCTTGTGTACAGTAATCAGAGTATAGACCAGAGAGGCCCAACACCAGTTTTCCCACGCACATAGTCTATGGTATTGCTCATTGGTCCACATAGACAGTGAATATAAAGTTAAAAGAGTATAAAATGAACAAGACATACAGTAAAGAAAGAAAGCATTACCTTTTGTTAATGTGTGCTCACGTACAAGAGTAAGAGAAGTATCTTTATAAAACGAGTATTTATATATATACACACTACATAAGGTATTTTAATACTTTTAAATCTAGAACTCACTCAGCAACGTTGACTTTTATACATTTTCAGTTGGCAGGTAATTATTGCTGAGAATGGCACGAGGGTGAGGCTACTCGGCAGGGAAAGACTGACTTTCATTCGTATGTCATGATGTTGTTTTGTAATGCAATTAAACAATATTTTGTAACTCGAATATTATTGTTTTGCTTAACAATATTATCTTTTAATAATAGAGAATGGTTTTTTTGCTAAAGTAATTCCGATGTTTATTTAATGAAATGTGTATTAACATGTTTTATGTGCAATGAATGACCAACTTTTGAGGTGCCCGGGAATGGGGCCTTACAAGTTGGTATCAGAGCTATAGTTTAAGTGAATTGGGTAAAACAATTTCAAAACCTAAACCTAAACTGAAAATGGGATAGATAGAGGGATGTCAGCCCGAGTAGCTACGTGCCATCAGTATGTTTTTTTATAAATGTTACCGGTATTATGTGCGTGTGCTATTTGACTTATGTGTTCTTAGTAGATTTAGACGCTGATGTAGTTACGATAGGAAATGCTTGGGGTGTGAAGAGTAAAGTAAGTGGATAATCATAACTGACCACTGTAATTAGGGACTTACTATACTTGACATAAACTGAGCTGTTCCCTTGAATGTCTGTGTTAGTGTTTGAATCTTATAGCGTTTATGAAATGGCTGGACAAAAATATTCCAAGGCTTCTAGAGGCAGAGCTCGACCATGTGTGACTAGCAGTAGTGCTAAGGCTCCTGAGACGACTCATGAGAACCCTGAGGTTCATGGCCGAAGCGAGGAGAATGAGAATGCTAGCCTGAACGCCTTAGCTAGGGAAGCGATTGCTGATGAAGTGCACCAGTTCATGCAGACAGTTTTACCATCAGTGGTGACTGAAGTCATCAGGGCTGTGAGAAGCGAGGAGAGAAAGGAGAAGGAGAATAGGAAGGGATCAACGGGCAAGGGGAGTAGAGGGGAGGAGGAACCACCAGAGCCTAAGACTGTATTGTCTGATGAAGAAGAGGATGATGTAGTGGGGGTGACTACCAAGGGGTGCAATTATAGGGCATTCCAAAGGTGCAAGCCCCCGACCTTCGATGGCAATGGCAATGCTGCTGCCGCTCACTGCTGGGTAATGGAGATGGAGGCGGTGTTGGAAATCAGTGAGTGTCGTGAAGACCAGAAGGTGAAGTTCGCGACTCACTCCTTTATTGACTCAGCTTTGTGTTGGTGGGACAACATTATCCAAGCTGAGGGTGCTAGAGCCATCGGGAAGATGCGATGGAAGGAGCTGAAGCAGCTAGTGATCAAGGAATTCTGTCCTCACAGGGAGCTAGACAGGATCGAGAGGGAGTTCCTGCAACTTGAGGCAGGAACCATGACCCACCAGCAGTACACCACTAAATTTAACGAAATGGCAAGGCTGGTACCAGATCAGGTGACGCCGGTGACAAGGAAGATCAAGAGGTACATCCAGGGACTGCCGGCTGATATTCGCAGGCATCTGATTGCTACTCAGCCAGGTACCTTTCGATCGGTGGTGGACTTGGCGGGCAGGTTGTACAATGAGCGAGAGGAGACTGTGGTGGAGGTGAAGAAGACGGGTGGTGGTGATAAAAGCTGGAGTGGGAAGAGGTTTGGGTGTGGTGGTTTCACCCCAAACAACAAGAGGATGAAGGTGGACGACCGTAGGGTGTCGTAAGTTCGGGGTTGAAGAAGTGAGGCAAATGTGGAAGGGAGCATATCGGTGAGTGTAGGTTGGGATTGAATGTATGCTTCAGGTGTGGCAAGCCTGGCCACATCGCTAGAGACAGTAGGGTGCTGAAGTGCTATAACTGTGGCGAGGATGGCCACGCAACCCGAGACTGCAAGAAGCCGAGGGCAGAGAGCTCCGGGGTGAAGAAGAAGCCGGAGGAAGGAGGACAAAGGGCAAGTGCTAGAGCTTACACCATGACCTGGGAGGAAGCCAGAGTGGATCTCGATGTCGTGTCAGGTATGTTTCTAGTAAATCAAACTTGTGCCTCTTTATTATTTAATTCTGGTGCTAGTAGGAGTTTTATTTCTATTACCTTCTGTGTTAAGTTGTCTGCTAGCAGTAAGAGTATTAGGGGGTGTTTGATATGGGCTAACTAGGCTAATTGGGCTGACTGGCTGACTCGGTCAACGGGTCAGCCCGTTTGATTTCTATTCTCCTTCAGCTGACCGAGTCTCTTCTGGCTGACCCGGACTTGAAAATGAAATAAGCTAACCCAATCCACAACCCCATACCCTCTCTTCTTGAAGAAATAACACCAGCCACCATCCGACAGCCGACCCTCGGCCATCCTCGGCAACCCTCGGCGACCAAGCGACCAGGCGACCGACGACCCTCTGCCGACCCTCGGCGACCCTCGGCGACCCTCGGCCGACCCTCGGCGACCCTCGGCCGACCCTCGGCGACCCTCGGCAACCCTCTGTTCTTGAAGAAACAACACCCGTAACCATCCGACCGGCAACCCTCGGCCACCCTCGGCGACCCTCAGCGACCAGGCGACCGACGACCCTCGGCCGACCTTGAAGGAGTTTTGGGTTATGGGTGGGTACGGTGAATCAAGAACTTTTATGGGTGTTTTCCCGATCGATGAGTATTATAGTGATGCTGTTGTTATGGAGTTGAAGAATGGTGTGATGGGGAAGTGGAGAGAGCTTGATGATATGTGGGAAAAAGGGGAGAGAAGGAAGCTAGGGAGAATCGTGGTAATTGAAAAAATAATGGTGGTTTCCCAGTAATAATCTTCTCTGTATTACATTTTGCTTAACCACATAGTTACATATTCATATTCATGTTATTGCATTTGAATTTTATGGTATTATGTTATTTTTATTAATTTGACTATTTTTATTGATTACACAACAGAAGTTAAATTCAAACTCATCAGAACAACGGGCAATATGGCTATTTTTCATTCAGTAGAGTCAGTCAGATAGTAAATCAAACAGCCAAGTTTTGGTCAGATTGAGACTCAGTCAGATCTTCTGACTGGGTCAGCTTCTGACTCAGTCAGATCTTACTCAGTCAGCAGAATCAAACAGCCCCTTAGTGAGCCTTTCAATGTAGAAACTGCTATTGGTAAGCCCACTAGAATTACCGACATGATAGAGGACTATGCCATAGAACTAGAAGGTCATAGGTTTGCTGCTAAGTTACATGTGATGCCCCTAGGTGGATTTGACGTAGTACTAGGGATGGATTGGTTAGCAACCTATGAAGCAAACACTGTATGTCGTAAGAAGATGATTCGACTAATTGCACTCGATGGAAGTTTGGTGATGGTTTATAGAGACCGCGTTACTACGATCCCAAAGGTGATTTCGATGGAAGTGGCGGGAAAATGCATGAGACGTGGATGTAGTGCCTATCTGGCCTACGTGAATGATGTAGACACGTCAACACCATAACTATCTGATGTACCAGTGGTGTGTGACTTTCCGGATGTATTCCCGGAAGATTTACCCGGCGTGCCACCAGATCGCGAAATTGAGTTCTAAATCGATTTGATACCCGGTGCTCAACCCGTTGCCAAAGCACCGTATCGATTAGCTCCAACTGAGATGAAGGAACTCATGGAACAATTGCAGGAGTTAATGGATAAGGGATTCATTCGACCGAGTATCTCTCCTTGGGGTGCTTCGGTCTTATTCGTGAAGAAAAAGGATGGTAGTATGCGGATGTGCATCGACTACCGAGAGCTGAACAAGTTGACGGTGAAGAATCGGTATCCGTTACCAAGGATTGATGACTTGTCTGATCAGCTCCAGGGTGCCAGTTGGTTCTTGAGAATAGATATTTGATCTGGCTACCATCAATTGAAGGTGAAGGAGTAGGACATTCCTAAGACAACTTTCGTATGCATTATGGACACTACAAGTTTCTTGTTTTGTCTTTTGGACTAACTAACGCGCCAGCTGCCTTTATGGACTTGATGAATCGAGTACGTCGTCCATTGCTAGATAAATCAGTGATAGTGTTTATTGATGATATCCTGATTTATTCTAATAGCAAGGAAGAACATGCCGGCCACATACGCGAGGTATCGGAGACACTTAGGAGAGAGAAGTTGTACGCTAAATTCTCTAAGTGTGCTTTCTGGTTGCGCGAGGTTCAATTTTTGGGTCATGTTGTTAATGCTGGATGAATTATGGTGGACCCGACAATGGTTGAGACGGTGATGCAATGGAAGTCTCCTAAGACACCATCCGAGTTCTGTAGTTTCTTGGGTTTGGCGGGCTACTATAGGAGGTTCATCCAAGACTTCTCCAAGATAGTCTCACCTTTGACCAAATTGACTCGCAAGGATGTGAAGTTCGTGTGGGGTCGAGAACATGAGTGTGCTTTGAGGAGTTAAAGACGAGAATAACACAAGCTCCTGTCTTGACATTGCCCGAGGGAAGTGAAGACTTATTGGTGTATTCGGATGCCTCTTATTTTGGGCTAGGTTACGTGCTAATGCAACGTGGAAGGGTGATAGCCTACGCATCCTGACAGTTGAAGACCCACGAAGTCAACTACCCTACACATGATTTGGAGTTAGCGGCTGTGGTTTTCGTGCTGAAGATTTGGAGGCACTACTTATACGGTAAGAAGTGCACCATCTTCACTGACCACAAGAGCTTGAAGTATTTCTTTGAGCAAAAGGATCTCAACATAAGACAGAGAAGGTGGTTAGAGCTCATCAAAGATTATGACTGTGAGATCCACTACCATCCGGGTAAGGCCATCGTGGTGTCCGATACCCTGAGCCAAAAGAGAGACCCAAGCTGATTCGGGTGAAGGCGTATCAGTTAGTGATGACCTCGGACGTGATGATGCAAGTGAAAGAATTTCAGGATGAGGCGTTGAAAGAAGATCGCCTCAACTCTGAAAGAATGAGAGGTTTAGTCGCAGAACTGGGAGAAAACACTCATGGGGTTAGAACCCACTTTAGGCGAATGTGGATCCCTCGTGGAGATCTACGAGGGTGAATCATGGATGAAACTCACAAAACTCGATACTCCATTCATCCTGGTGCCACTAAGATGTATCAAGACATGAAGAAGACTACTGGTGGCCGGGTATGAAACGTGACATGGTGGAGTATGGGAATAAGTGCCTTACTTGGTTGCAAGTGAAGGCAGAGCATCAGAAGCCTTACAGGAAAATCCAACCATTGGATATACCCGAGTGGAAGTGGGAGCACATCACCATGGACTTCATTACGAAGTTACCCCGCACGACGAGGGTGTACGATGCCATCTGGGTGATTGTTGATCGTCTAACCAAGAGTGCTCACTTCCTACCGATCCACGAAACGTATTCATCCAAAAGACTGGCGGATCTGTTCATCAAGGAAGTTATAGCTCGTCACGGTGTGCCGGTGTCTATCATGTCGGATCGTGACACACGATTCACATCGAAGTTTTAGAAGAGATTCCATGATGCGATGGGAACAAGGCTACACATTAGCATGGCTTATCATCCTCAGACAGATGGTCAGTCTGAGAGGACGATTCAGACGATCGAGGACATGCTTCGAGCATGTGTAATCGAGAACATGCTTCGAGCATGTGTAATCGATTTTGGTGGAACTTGGGACGATCACTTACCGTTAGCAGAATTCTCGTACAACAATAGTTATCATGCTAGTATTGGCATGCCACCATACGAGATGCTATACGGAAGAAGGTGTAGGACGCCCGTATGTTGGGGAGACATTGGCCAGAAAGAATTAGGAGGTGTCGAGGTGGTCGAGACTACGACTGAGAAGTTGGAAAAGATCAAAGCCTTTATGAAGGCGGAAAAAGATAGACAAAAGTCGTATGCTAAAAAGAGGCGAAGACCGATAGAATTCGAGGTTGGCGACCGAGTGATGTTGAAGGTCTTACTTTGGAAGGGGATCATCCGATTCCGGAAATGAGGTAAGCTAAGCCCAAGATACATAGGGCCTTTCCGAATCATCGCACGAGTAGGAGAGGTGTCCTATCGACTTGAATTGCCAGATGAGTTAAGTAGAATACATCCCACATTCCATGTATCCCATCTGAGAAAGTGCTTAGCTGATGAAGACATGGTTGTACCACTGGAGGATATCGAGGTGGATGAACGGTTCAATTATGTAGAGCAACCAGTGGCGATCATCGATTGAAAGGAGAAGTAAACTCTAAACCCTAAACCCTAAACCCTAAGTGGTTCTTCTTGTGCGTGTACAGTGGAAGCACAGGAAAGGATCCGAATCTACGTGGGAGGCCGAAGAGGAGATGAGGCAAAATTACCCTCATCTGTTTGAGGAATAACAAGTTTTGAGGACGAAACCTATATAAGGGGGTGGACTTGTAACACCCGGATATTTTAAAAAGATGTGAAGGAAGAATAAAAGAAGGAAATGTAAATTTATCCAAGTGGAGGGGTTAAAGGTGTCAATGTACAAAGTAACATATATATTTTGGTACAAAAGAGCATGGCCGCCTATACACAACTTCACATCACCTTTTTCTTTCGGATTTTTAGAGAGAGAAAGAGCAGAAGCTCTCGGATATTTGAAAAACGAGAAGAAGAAGTCGAAGTTAAGGTAAGAATTCGTGTAATTTAGTTGTTCTTGGCTAGACTTAGCCTTGATTGTATGCTTACATGTGTTTGTGTGCTCGGTGTGTGTGTTTTTAGTGAGTTTTTGGTGCTCGAAACGTCTGAAAAGCTCAAGAGAAGGGTTTAAGCCCAAAAGCAGTAAAGGTGAGTTTCTGGACCTCGTATTTTTACTTGTTTTAACTCTTTAGGGCTGAAAATGTATAAAAAACGATTTTTATAGTTTCTTTATGTGTAACTGTATGAATATATGCATGTATAGTGATGATTTGTGGTTGTTTAAGTGATAAGCATGTAGAACAAGTGTTAATAAACTTAGATTAGGATGTTATGATGTTTGGGACTGGAGATAATATAGAAATATGCTAAACAGGTTGCCCAACCGCCTAAACAGTGCCCCCAACCGCCTAAAGTTGCCTTAGAAAGTTCCAAGTTATCCCATACGCCTAAACAGGCCCAACCACCCAAACAGTGCCCCAACCGTCTAGAAAAGCCTTAGAAAATTTCAAGTGTAAGCCCAACCGCCTGAACAGTAGCCCATGCGTCTAAGGTTTTTGACTCAGACGCCTGTGTGGACCAAACGTCCAAATAGTGCCCATGTGTCTGGGATTCCCCAAACGTCTAAGTGTTATACCATCCAAATAGTGCCCATGCGTCTAGGATTCCCCAAAAGCCTAAGTATTAAACCGCCCAAATAGTGCCCATGCACCTAAACAGGCCTCAAGCGCCTGCATAGTGCTCATGCGTCTAGAACACTTAGATTATTTTCTGAAATTCTGAGTGAAACAAAATCATTAGAGTTTGACCCAAGTTTGACTTAGGGTTTTTAATTGATATATATTTGCATTATTATAAGTTGTGTCTATGGTCATAGTAATTATTATTGTGTGACTTATGTGGTGTGCCTATGATCATAAATGCAAGTATTATTCTTAACATAGTGAAAGAGAAATTATAAAGAGCAGTGGAACTTGATTAAAAAGTTAACAAGTCTTGCAAACATATAGGAGGTGCACGACCATGTTGTCGTTAGCTCAACTGTGACGTGGGTTAGCTACCCTGATAGTGCTCACGGGGCCAATCAATTGAGATTGGCGGACCTTTGTAGCATTCCCTAGGTGACTGGGCCAGCCTTGTGTATAGTAATCAGAGTATAGACCAGAGAGGCCCAGCACCAGTTTCCCCGTGCACATAGTTTAGGGTATTGCTCATTGGTCCACATAGACAGTGAAAGATAAAATTAAAAGAGTACAAAATGAACAACACATACAGTAAAGAAAGAAAGCATTACTTTCTTGTTAATGTGTGCTCACGTACAAGAGTAAGAGAAGTATCTTTATAAAAGGTATTTTTATATATATACACTACACAAGGTATTTTAATACTTTTAAAACTAGAACTCGCGAAATACATCAACCCATTGGGTTTCGTCTCCAATTGAGTTAGAAGGTTATGCTCGAGTTCATCCTTCATTCTTCCTTCTTGCTGAACCGCTTGTTGAGCCTATAGGATACTAGACTCGATGTCACTATCTATTCTCAAGTTTTGTAGCAGTACGGTAGTCTCGTTGACATCTAGTCGAATCTTTGTATCAAATTCTCTCAAAGTATCAAACCATTGTCGTCGATCACGAATTTCTTGAAACGAGATCATCTTGTTATGGACTTTACGACTTAGTGCATCGGCTACGACATTTGCCTTCACAGGGTGGTAACGAAGGTCACAATCATAATCACTAATCAACTCAACCTAACGACATTGTCTCATATTGAGATCTTTTTGATTAAAAACGTGTTGAAAGCTTTTGTGATCGGTGTAGACTATACACTGCGTACCATAAAGGTAATGCCTCCAAATCTTTAAGGTAAAAACCACAGCACCAAGTTCAAGATCGTGTGTCGTGTAATTCACCTCATGGACCTTCAATTGTCTTGATGCATATGCTATGACCTTTCCTCGTTGCATAAGAACATAACCAAGGCCTTTTTTGGATGCATCACAATACACAGTGAAATCGTCGTTTCCATCGGGTAGGGTCAAGATAGTAGCATTCCACAACTTGTGCTTTAACGCTTCAAAAGCTTTTTCTTGCTCGGACCCCCACTAGAATGGTTTATTCTTTTGTGTCAAAGAAGTGAGCGGCTTCACGATCCTTGAAAAGTTGGCAATGAATCATTGGTAATAACCAGCAAGACCAAGGAAAGAACGAATTTTGGTTGGAGTTATGGGAACACACCAATTCTTCACAGCTTCCACCTTTGCAGGGTCAACGTGAATTCCTTCGCTATTCACCACGTGTTCTAGAAATTGAACTTCCACGAGCCAAAATTCACATTTTGAGAACTTCGCGTACAGTTGTTCTTTCTTCAAAAGTTCAAGAACCTTGTCGCAAGTGAAGTTCATGATCAGTATTGGACTTGGAATATGTAACACCCGGATGTTTTCCATGTAGCCGATGAAAGAAGAAAAAGAAATAAAGTCCAAAGTCGGGGGACCAACTTGCCAAAACATGATAAAGTTCGGAAGAGAAGGAGAATAAGAGGGGAGGGCAGCCCACACCCTCCCCACATCTCCAAAAGTCAGCCAAAAGAAAGAAAGAAGAGAGAAAAGGGAGAAGAGAAGAAGAAAGCTTGGTTCGAGTGTGAAAAATCGTCGTGTAGCGAGTCTAGATGAAGCCCTTATTCTTCTTGTAGTTTGTGTGAGTTCTAAGACCCCTATTTTACTCGTTTTCAACTAATTTGGGGCTAGAACACAAAGTAAACATGTTTTTGTATGTGTGTGTGTTTGACCCATTGGGTGTGATTGTGTATGATGCGTTTGGAGTATGTTTTGGACTTATGTGTGCTTGAATGGTGTTATAGTATGCATTCCTAAGGTTTAGGAGGGTTGATTTGGGCTTAGAATGGTTTTGGATGAGCTTGGAGGTCGAAAATGGCAGATTGTGTTTGGGATGAACTGCATTCTGCATCAGCTAGGGCTAGGCAACCGACTGGAGGCCATTCGGCCGATTGAGGTGCGATTGGAGTTCATTCGCACGACTGAGGTTTAGTCGTACGATTGGGGGTCCAGTCGCATGGGAAGTCATACGACTGAGAGCCTAGTCGCATGGGAAGTCATACGACTGAGAGCCTAGTCGCATAGGTACCCATTCGCATAGTGTTCATCCGCATGAGGTCCATTCGCATAAGGTCCATTCGCATAGTGTTCAACCGCATGAGCTCCATTTGCACGACTGGGTGTTCATCAGCATTGGTGTTCATCCGTATAGGTTCAGTCGCATGATGTTCAGTCGCATGAAGGCCATGCGAATGAAGGGTGTCCATACGCCTAAATAGGGTTGTTGTACCTGATGAGGAACATAGTTAAAGCACTGACTTTTGGGAGAAAGTATAGATGTAAGTTTTGACGCGGTAGTTCCCGTAAATACATGTAAGATGACCGTTGGGATCTTAGAGGGTATGTTGGGCATGATGATGTTTCATGTTTTTTCACGATGTATGTTATATATATGTATGATGATGCCCTGTATAGTGATGCTATAGTGTATGTTGATGTTCCTTATTATAGTGTATATTTATCTTTCTCGTGACTTTACGTGTTGTGTTAAAGAATGAAACTAAAGTAATATGTAACGTAAAGTGAAATATAATAAAAGAGGAACATGATGAATGAATGCATGCATTAATAAAGAATGAGAGTAAGAAAGGCTTGAAAGCAAATATAGGAGGTGAACGACCTTGTTGTTGCAACAGACTCGAAATGGAATCCTTGTCTTGCGACCTCAGTAATCGCGGCCGTGTGCCACGAAGAGGGTAAAGCTTGACACTGGGATTGACCATTTGTATGGAACCATTGCTACATATCCTAGGTATTGTGGCCATGAGGCGTGGCGTACCGTTATAGAAGGTCTATGATAGACCTAGGTCCAGTACCACGATACAGAAGGGTATTCGTTACCTTAGGTATTGTGGCCAGGAGGTGCGGCGTACCGTTATAGAAGGTCTATGATAGGCCTAGGTCCAGTACCACGATACAGAAGGATATTGCATGTGGCAATGATACACCTAAACTTTACCTTAGGTGCTGTGGCCAAGAGGTGTGATGCACCGTTATAGAAGGTCTATGATAGGCCTAGGTCCAGCACCACGAAACAGAAAGGTATGGTATATAGTAATGGTACCCCTAAACTTTACCTTAGGTACTGTGGCCAGGAGGTGCGATGCGCCGTTATAGAAGGTCTATGATTGGCCTAGGTCCAGTACCACGAAACAGAAAGGTAAGGTTTATGGGTGATGGAAAGAAAAGAGGTAAAGATAAAAAAGTAAGAAAGTTAAAGACGTACGATGAATGAATGAAAGTTAAAGAATGAACGAATGAAAGTAATGAACAGAAGAAACATAATGATAATGCATGAAACGGGATCCTTGTCAGTCGACCCCGAAATCATGGCTGCGTGCCATGAAGAGTGTAAAGTTTGACAGGATCTATATAGAAGCAAAAGATAACGAATAATGAAGATAATAATGATATTATCTATGTGTACGTATGATGTGTGATAGCATAAAAGTAAAGAAACGGTTTTAATGAAAGCAAAGTATGTTTTATTATAAAACTAGAACTCACTCAGCAACGCTGACTTTTTATGTGTTTCCAGTTGGCAGGTAAGGTTGCTGAGGATGGCACGGGGCTGCTACTCAGCTCTTTTGGATGACATTCTTTTGTATAATGTTTTGCCGGTAATACGAACAAACGATGTTTTGTAATGAATGATGTATTAACTTGCAAAAGCATTTATAGAAAAATGAAAAGTTATTTCACAGTTTCCGCTGCATGATTTTAGTAAAGATTATATAATGATGTGTTTTAAGTGTGATGATGACTAGCTGTGAGGTGCCCGGGAACAGGGCCTTACAAGTTGGTATCAGAGCCAAAGTTTAAATGAAATGGGTAAATTTTCAAAATAAACCTTAACTTAAACTGAGAATGGGACGGAAAGGGAAGGGATGCCAATCTGAGTAGCTGCGTGCCATCAGGTATTTTCCTAATGTTAACCGGAATTATGTGCACATGTTATGTGGTTTATGTGTTGCTGGTAGATTTAGAAAGTGATGTAGTTAGGACAGGTAATGCTCGGGGTACGAAGAGTAAAGTAAGTGGCTAATCACAACTGGCCACTGTAATTAGGGACTTACTATACTTGACATAAACTGAACTATTCCCTTGAATGACCGTGTTGGTATTTGAATCTTTCAGTGTGTGATAGAGGATGGCCGGTGGTAGATCATCCAAAGCCTCACATGGAGGACTTGGTGCTGCGTCGCGGCCCAAAAAAGGCAGACCTAGGGTTGAGAAAGCGGTTCCTGAAGGACCCGAGACCCTTCATCCGAAGGGTGGTGATAAGAGTGCAAATTTGAGGGCCTCAGTGAAAGAGGCGGTGGTTGTAGAAGTGCATCAGGTCATGCAGACAATCTTACCGTCTGTGGTGACCGAAGTGATTAAGGATGTGAGAGATGGAGAAAGGAAAGAGAGGAATAGGTCCTTGGGAAGACAGAAGCAACCGGAGCCTGAAATGGTTATTTCTGATGATGAAGAAGAGGAAGAAGAGGAGCTTGCGCTGGAGGCGGCACGAGGCTGTAACTACGGGGCATTTCAAAGGTGCAAGCCCTCTACTTTTGATGGTAACGGCACTGCTGCTGCTGCTCGCCGGTGGGTGAGAGAAATGGAAGCTGTTTTGAACATCGGCGAGTGCCGGGAGGATCAGAAAGTGAAGTTTGCTACCCACTCTTTTGTGGAATCGGCTATGTGCTGGTGGGACAATATAGTCCAAGCCGAGGGTAGCATGGCAATCGGAGGATGAGATAGTGATGTGCTTCAAATTATACATATAAAATATATCAATTGCACATCATTATTCTATAAACTCTTACTGAAAATGATGATTTGATACCTAAATCGTTCATATTGTGTTTTCAGGCTTGGAAAAGACCAAGATGAACAAAAGGAGCATAAATAAGAAGAAAATGAAGAAAACCAAGTTTTGAAATTCAAGCATGGGTCGTGCTTTGTGACAACCCGAATTTTTTTTTTCGGTTAATACTATCGCGAATTAATCCGTTTAGTAAGATTAATAATAATAATAATAATAATAATAACAATAATAATAATAATAATAATAATAATAATAATAATAATAATAATAAAGTCCAGGGGCTAATTTTGACCATTTTAAAACTTAATTTAGAAGTTCTAGCATAAAATGATAACCTTATAAACCGCAGGGACTAAAGTTGTAATTTTTTAAAAAACCCCCCCTTTCCCCCGTCGACCCACTGTTCCTCCGGCCACCTATCCGGCCAAGTCCGGCGACCCCCCAAACACCCCATAAACGCAGCTTTCAATCCAATTAAACATTACCAACACCTTCGTGGACATGAATCGAACCTGTCCCCCTCTTAATTTGGATAATGGAGTTACCTAACCCACTAAACCCACTCGACCAAACTTTCGGCCGACCGTCCACCAAAATCAAGCACTATGCTATAAACTAATCGAATTAATCGTGTATATAAGACCATATATCAGTTCCTAATCGAATGAACCATTCTAAACCATCTGAAACACAACTAAACCTCTCGAATTAAACACTACTTCACCGCGAACCTGCAAGTGGGTCGAACACCACCCTCTGACCTCTCTAACTCGAATTAAACAGAGGGCTATTCATCTTGGAGTTCATTCGAAGCTAACTGCAAAGTTGATTTGATTAACAACACCAATTAGGCATCGAACCGATCTCGTGACAGTCGCGACTTGTTCTTCGACTATTCATCACCTATACATCTTCTAATCGGGTAATTGAATATATTAACACGTACGAAATTACATGGGGAATCAAAGCCCCATGTTAATTTCAGTAATAATTGTTGATTCGATGTTCAATTTGAACAGAATCGAATTAGGGTTCTTGGTGGATTTGGGAAAGGTTTGGGTTGTGTTTAAAAGAAAAGGAAACCGAGAACTCATGCGGCTTAGGCCTTTGGTTCACTGGTTCGGTGTGTGTGTATGCATGGAGAGGACCCGGGTTCGACCCCGGGCAGCCTCTTTTATTTGTTTTATTTTTTTAAGCCTTTTAAAATACTCTAAAAATATGGAAAAATTCCTAAAAATTATAAAAATAAATTTTATAAGTTCCCCTTATTTTAAATCTTACAAAACAGTTTCTTGTAAATTTATTTTATTTAAAAACTTTAATAAAATTTTATAAAATATTATTTAAAAGTATTACAAATACTTATTTTTTTGTAAAATAAATTGTAAATCGTGTATAACTATGCAATAATCATAAAAATCATAGAAATTGTACATAAATTATTTATAAATATTATAAATAGTTATTTCTATAAAATAAACATTATATTTAAATATAGATTAATATATTTTATAAATTCACAAATTATTTATAAATGAAATTGTGGGTTATTTCTTGTAAAATATATTAATACCTTATTATTAATCAAAATACTATAAATGTGATTATCCTTATTTGTAAATATTCTTGGATAATTATAAATTATATAATTAAACTATATCATTTTTATATTTAATTCTAAAAATATTTAAATACATATATGAAACCCTTTTAGTGAAATCAAAATGTAAATAATTATTTGGTAAAACTTAATGCTTATTGATAATTATTTATTAATACAAATCTATAAAAATATTGTAACATATATATACATCTAATTGTGTGTGTGCCACGTGTTAAACAAATCGACCTAAACCTTACCAAATGTATTCGTATTATATTAAAGACTCCATTACAAACAATAATAGGTATTGAACGTGTTTGATCGTGCATTGCCCAATTCTTTGAAGTTCTTGTTCGTATACATTACATCGATCCAAGGTGAGTTTACAGCCCCACTTTTACTTTATACTATTTTTGGGGGAGAGAAACATGCTGTTTTCATAAACGTTACATTATATTGAATTGTTGTGATACTGTATATACATGATACTATGTTCGTATACTTTTCATTCGGTCCGTTACTACGCAAGTAGAAACGTGGAAACAATTTCATTCGGTCCGTTACTACGCAAGTAGAAACGTGGAAACAATTTCATTCGGTCCGTTCCTACGCAAGTAGAAACGTGGAAACAAATTCATTTTCGTTGATCAGTATTATTGTAATATCACCGGTTTACTAGTGTGATACCACTAAAGTCCTCACTCTCGAACCGTTAATGTATGTAGTATAGCGAGGCAATTCTGAGTAGATCTACTGGGTTTGACAAACCCCACCCGGGCTAGTCGCGCTAGCACAACGTTCGTCAAACGGGTGTTTAATTGACCTAAGTTCTGTTGCTGTGACCTGGTATTCACAGCCGAGGCGTTCAGTTTCGATTGTCAGCTTCGGTTCGAACTTCATACACTGAGTAACTGGTTTAGTAGATTAGCTACCTACTGATATTACTTTGTTTACTGTATCGGTTTACTTTATGTTCTGTTTATCAAAATACATACTTGACGGATTACATAATCCGGGGATTTCATTACTGATACATACTGTTTTCTGAAAAACCTGTGAACTCACCAACCTTGTGTTGACACTTTAGCATGTTTCTTTCAGGTTCACAAGACGCGCACGATTAGGAGCATTCACTCATGCATATCTCACGTGGCTTATTTAATATTTTTCAAAAACTTCCATCTATTCGGTTTGCGCGTGTTGCGCCATTTAAACAATTAAGATTTACTATGCTTCCGCAACTTCTGTTATGTTTACTTTAAAAACTTGGTCTTTGGAATATTAAACTTCAAAAATGAATTATGTTTTATAATTAACGTGTCGTTTGGTGTAACTAATGGCTGAGATCCTGGAAGTCACACGCCTAACGGTAATACCCCGTACGTGGAAAATGAGGGTGTGACAGATTGGTATCAGAGCCATTGGTTATAGCGAACTAAATTGACATTGCATCTCATTTGCATTGCATTTAGACTATAGCCGTTGCCTTAGTTACACGCATATAGACACGTTTAGTTTTGTTAGTTGGTTTTGTTTGCATGCCTTACTAGTTTTTTTTACCTGCTCAAGAACTGTTTGCTTTGGCGTCTTCCTGTAAGTGTTCGTCTACAGGGAGGGTGACTCACGGGAGGGTTTGAGTGCCTAATTCAAGTGATTTCAAACTCCAAAACCTCGATTGTTATTAATGGTTTCAAAGTCTCGTCAAAGTCTGTGTCTTACAACTTGAACACATGCAATGCTGGAAGAGTAAGATGCCTGTATCTCGGGGTGTTCTGTCTAGGCAAGGTATTCGCATATATCCAAATCAACCGATGGACCTGTTTACCTTACCTGGGAACCCTTGGGATGAGTATCTGCTTATAGGTACGCGTGTCTTCAACAAAGTTGTGATTGACCTAATACTTTGATTAGTCAACGTACTCGTTTTGATTCTCGAATCAAACGAATACACTCGGAACTTCTATCATTGATGACCACTGTACTTGACAAGATATGTTAACCTGATAGGAGGAACCGGGGTGATCATGCAAAGCAAATTACCATTACGGGTGCACACGTAATTGTAATTTGTCGTGCATGCTAAGTCCGGAGAATTTGGTCGGGTGGTAACATTGTAGTCAGTATAAGTCATCATTCCTACACGTTGAGCAAGAAAGCCTCGGTTCTCATAGAACATAACCAATGATGTGGAAACTATTTATCAGTTCTACTTGTAGGAATGCTCACACTTACCTTGAATTTGGACGAAATTCAAACCATGAAATTTGTGTTAATCCCTCAGATTCAGACTGATTCTCTACCTTGACTATTTCTTTAAAACTTTGAATTCCCTTTCCTTTTCATTCCAAGACAAAAGGTCTATTTTCATATGACTGATAGCTTTTGATATTTGGTAATGTAAAGAATGTCTGGAAGAGGACGTGGACGTGGAAGAGGTAACATCTCACTGACGCCTGCAGAATTGGCAGCAATAATCAATCATAGTATTACCGCAGCGTTGGCAAACCAACCCCCTCCACAGCAGAATCCTATTGGACAACCGACTTGCACCTACAAGTCCTTTATGGACTGTAAACCTAACCCGTTCAATGGAACTGAGGGAGCGGTAGGACTGCTCCGTTGGTTCGAAAAGCTAGAATCGGTGTTCGAAATCTGCAACTGCCTTGCTGGGAATAGAGTAAAATATGCTGCTGGCACACTGGATGGTGCTGCTCTGAGCTGGTGGAACACACAAGTTCAGATGCTGGGCGTTGAAGCTGCAAACGCCACAACATGGGTAGAATTCAAGAATCTGCTGAAAGAGGAGTACTGTTCACGGGATGAAATACAAAAACTGGAAACCGAATTTTGGAACCTGAAGATGGTAGGTTCTGAAATTGAAGCTTACACAACTCGTTCTCACGAGTTGGCTACTCTGTGCCCTACTATGATTAACCCGGCTTACAAACGGGTTGAAAGATACATCGACGGACTGGTACCTGAAATCCAGAGCATGGTCACCACTGCTAGACCAGCTACCATTCAGGAAGCTGTTCAACTGGCCCATAAGTTGACTGATCAGGCTGTCGCACAAGGTAAACTACCTCCACGTGGTTTTACCTCTACCACTACTGACGGCCATAACAAAAGAAAGTGGGAGTCAGGCTCACATAACAAGCAGAACACCTCCCACCAGCATCGGAAGTTCGACAACCAAATTTCTACATCTTCACAGCATGGTAGTGGCTACAATGGAACATTACCTAAGTGGGAAGAATGCAACTACCACCATATTGGGTCGTGTAACAAGAACAACTGTGAGAGATGTGGCAAGTTTGGTCATTCTGCTAAGAATTGTCGTGTGAATTTATCAGACAAGCAACCAGCTCAACGGGGGGAACAAAGAGGCTGCTATGAGTGTGGTCAGACTGGGCACATCAAAAGGTATTGCCCAAAACTACAGAAGAACAATGGAAATGGCAACAGGAACGGAAATGGGAATGACAACGGTGGTGCCAAAGGCAGAGTGTTTATCATAGGCTCAGGTAAACCCTTAATGACCCTACTACAGTATCCGGTAGACTCCTTGTAGATAGTCACTATGTCTTCTCTTTTGATTTTGATGCCAATTAGAAGTAGGTATCCAACAGGTTAGGAATAGTACCTACTGACTTGAACCCCGAACATGCCATAGAAATAGCTCTCACGAAACCTTACGGTTTGTTCAGAAACTCCCGAAGACCCTATCTTGCCTATGTCCTAGATAACTAATCAACTTACTCACTGACCAGCTTGCTTGCTAGTAGTTCGTTAACGCGTGTGTTCTAATTTTCGGGACGAAAATTTCTTCAACAAGGGGATAATGTGACAACCCGAATTTTTTTTTTCGGTTAATACTATCGCGAATTAATCCGTTTAGTAAGATTAATAATAATAATAATAATAATAACAATAATAATAATAATAATAATAATATAATAATAATAATAATAATAATAATAATAATAATAATAAAGTCCAGGGGCTAATTTTGACCATTTTAAAACTTAATTTAGAAGTTCTAGCATAAAATGATAACCTTATAAACCGCAGGGACTAAAGTTGTAATTTTTTTAAAAAAACCCCCCCTTTCCCCCGTCGACCCACTGTTCCTCCGGCCACCTATCCGGCCAAGTCCGGCGACCCCCCAAACACCCCATAAACGCAGCTTTCAATCCAATTAAACATTACCAACACCTTCGTGGACATGAATCGAACCTGTCCCCCTCTTAATTTGGATAATGGAGTTACCTAACCCACTAAACCCACTCGACCAAACTTTCGGCCGACCGTCCACCAAAATCAAGCATTATGCTATAAACTAATCGAATTAATCGTGTATATAAGACCATATATCAGTTCCTAATCGAATGAACCATTCTAAACCATCTGAAACACAACTAAACCTCTCGAATTAAACACTACTTCACCGCGAACCTGCAAGTGGGTCGAACACCACCCTCTGACCTCTCTAACTCGAATTAAACAGAGGGCTATTCATCTTGGAGTTCATTCGAAGCTAACTGCAAAGTTGATTTGATTAACAACACCAATTAGGCATCGAACCGATCTCGTGACAGTCGCGACTTGTTCTTCGACTATTCATCACCTATACATCTTCTAATCGGGTAATTGAATATATTAACACGTACGAAATTACATGGGGAATCAAAGCCCCATGTTAATTTCAGTAATAATTGTTGATTCGATGTTCAATTTGAACAGAATCGAATTAGGGTTCTTGGTGGATTTGGGAAAGGTTTGGGTTGTGTTTAAAAGAAAAGGAAACCGAGAACTCATGCGGCTTAGGCCTTTGGTTCACTGGTTCGGTGTGTGTGTATGCATGGAGAGGACCCGGGTTCGACCCCGGGCAGCCTCTTTTATTTGTTTTATTTTTTTTAAGCCTTTTAAAATACTCTAAAAATATGGAAAAATTCCTAAAAATTATAAAAATAAATTTTATAAGTTCCCCTTATTTTAAATCTTACAAAACAGTTTCTTGTAAATTTATTTTATTTAAAAACTTAATAAAATTTTATAAAATATTATTTAAAAGTATTACAAATACTTACTTTTTTGTAAAATAAATTGTAAATCGTGTATAACTATGCAATAATCATAAAAATCATAGAAATTGTACATAAATTATTTATAAATATTATAAATAGTTATTTCTATAAAATAAACATTATATTTAAATATAGATTAATATATTTTATAAATTCACAAATTATTTATAAATGAAATTGTGGGTTATTTCTTGTAAAATATATTAATACCTTATTATTAATCAAAATACTATAAATGTGATTATCCTTATTTGTAAATATTCTTGGATAATTATAAATTATATAATTAAACTATATCATTTTTATATTTAATTCTAAAAATATTTAAATACATATATGAAACCCTTTTAGTGAAATCAAAATGTAAATAATTATTTGGTAAAACTTAATGCTTATTGATAATTATTTATTAATACAAATCTATAAAAATATTGTAACATATATATACATCTAATTGTGTGTGTGCCACGTGTTAAACAAATCGACCTAAACCTTACCAAATGTATTCGTATTATATTAAAGACTCCATTACAAACAATAATAGGTATTGAACGTGTTTGATCGTGCATTGCCCAATTCTTTGAAGTTCTTGTTCGTATACATTACATCGATCCAAGGTGAGTTTACAGCCCCACTTTTACTTTATACTATTTTTGGGGGAGAGAAACATGCTGTTTTCATAAACGTTACATTATATTGAATTGTTGTGATACTGTATATACATGATACTATGTTCGTATACTTTTCATTCGGTCCGTTACTACGCAAGTAGAAACGTGGAAACAATTTCATTCGGTCCGTTACTACGCAAGTAGAAACGTGGAAACAATTTCATTCGGTCCGTTCCTACGCAAGTAGAAACGTGGAAACAAATTCATTTTCGTTGATCAGTATTATTGTAATATCACCGGTTTACTAGTGTGATACCACTAAAGTCCTCACTCTCGAACCGTTAATGTATGTAGTATAGCGAGGCAATTCTGAGTAGATCTACTGGGTTTGACAAACCCCACCCGGGCTAGTCGCGCTAGCACAACGTTCGTCAAACGGGTGTTTAATTGACCTAAGTTCTGTTGCTGTGACCTGGTATTCACAGCCGAGGCGTTCAGTTTCGATTGTCAGCTTCGGTTCGAACTTCATACACTGAGTAACTGGTTTAGTAGATTAGCTACCTACTGATATTACTTTGTTTACTGTATCGGTTTACTTTATGTTCTGTTTATCAAAATACATACTTGACGGATTACATAATCCGGGGATTTCATTACTGATACATACTGTTTTCTGAAAAACCTGTGAACTCACCAACCTTGTGTTGACACTTTAGCATGTTTCTTTCAGGTTCACAAGACGCGCACGATTAGGAGCATTCACTCATGCATATCTCACGTGGCTTATTTAATATTTTTCAAAAACTTCCATCTATTCGGTTTGCGCGTGTTGCGCCATTTAAACAATTAAGATTTACTATGCTTCCGCAACTTCTGTTATGTTTACTTTAAAAACTTGGTCTTTGGAATATTAAACTTCAAAATGAATTATGTTTATAATTAACGTGTCGTTTGGTGTAACTAATGGCTGAGATCCTGGAAGTCACACGCCTAACGGTAATACCCCGTACGTGGAAAATGAGGGTGTGACATGCTTCATGAGGCACGCCCCCATGCCCAGCCTGAAACACACCCCCGTGCTTAAATCAACACACCCCCGTGTTTGTTGGTCCGATAGGACAAAAAGTACGGTTCCCCGACCCAAGGCACGTGGCCGTGTTTGCCCCTTTCACGGGGCCGTGCCCCATTTGTCACGGGGCCATGCCCGACAAGATCTGAGCGTAAGAGCCAACCAACTTTTACGTACATTGTACTATCACAGGGCCGTGCCTTTTAGGCACGGGGCCGTGCTTAAACACTCCAGAAAGCCTATAAATAGGACTTCATTTGCAACTTTGAAAGAAGCTTTTGGGAGGTGAAGTTGTTGGTACACATGTCCCCAGTTCTAGTCTAGTGAGCTTAAATGTAATAGAACTTCTTCTTGTAACACATATGTAATGTTTAATCAATCTAATGAGAATCTCTTCTATATATGGTTGTTGATTATTTAATGTTATATCTACTTACATTATTAGTTGTTGCACGCTTAATATGACCATGTTATATAGGTTTACAGTTGTGAGACATAGTTCTGAATCATTAAAGGTTCAAGAATGTGCTTGAATAAGAGTCTTATTCAGTCGCATGACTGGACCATGCGAATGGTCCAATCGCACGGTTGAACTAGGAGATTGAGTCAATCGCACGGTTGAGTCATCAGACTGACTCAAGCGTACGAATGAATCAATCGTATTACTCAGTCGCACGACTCAGTCGCACGAATGAGATCTGTAACCTATAAATACCACTTAATTCGTGGAAAAACAAAACACTTCAAATACTTGAAACCCTAGTCGACCCAGAACGTCCAGTTCGTCCCTTCCAACTTCATAGAACGTCTGAGATCATTCCTAGTCCATTCTTAACGTTTTCTAATCGTTAGGATTGATCTTGATTTCGTTCTCCCTGATTGGATCGCCAATCAAATAGGATTCCGCACTATTTGATCTGGTACAACGAAGAATCAGTTAGTACTCCGTACGTACACGGTCCTAACAAGTGGTATCAGAGCATAGGCTCTTGATTCTTTGTTGATTCAATCGTTTTTTGTGAAAAAGTCTACGTTTTTACCCGAAAAGATCCAATCTTTCTGCTAAAAATCGAGTCTTTACGTGTGCATGTTCTGGAAAATTAATATTTTTTGAGTTTCAGCCGTCTAGGATGCAAATACTTGCGTTCTAGGTCAAAGTGTTCAAAAATCCCGTTTTCAGCCGACCCAGTCGCACGATTATCTCAATCGTACGACTGAACCCAATCGCCCAGGTCATTCGCCCGTTTGAGTCTGTCGCCAGTCCATTCGCCCGATTGAGTCAGTCGCTGTGTCAAATGGCCCGATTGAGTCAGTCGCTCGTTTCAGTCGCCAATTTGGATCAGTCGCCCTGTCCTGTCGTCCGTTTGAGTTCAATCGCACGGTTGAATTCAATCGCATCTCAATCGTACTCCCAATCGCATAACAATCTGTTTTCTCAAGTTTAAGTCAACTTTCATCATGGACTCGGAAAACTTCGCATTCTCAGCAGGAAAAGACTCAAGGATCCAGAACCTACTGCTTCTGGAGAATGAGATTGGTAACCACAATAAGCCGCCTAAGCTCTATCCATTGATGAGTTCCCGCAGTGGAAGCAAAGGTTTGAGATTCACCTCAACGGCGTGGATACTAATCTATGGAATTCTATTGAGACTGGTTACACCATGCCGGTTGGTGCTGATGGTTTGCCATTAACTTTGAGTGGAATGACTGATGCTCAAAAAACTGCCTACAATGCTGAAAAGAAGGCTTATGCTATGCTCACTCAGTCGATTCCGAAAGAGATCTTCCATCAGTATTCGGATCAGAAACAGAGTAAAAAGTTCTGGAAAGCTCTCGAGAAAAGGTATGAAGGGAGCTCAACTCTGAAATCTTTGAAGGCAAAAGCTCTCAAAAAGGAGTTTGACAATTTCTCTGCTATTGGTAACGAGAGCTTGGATGACATCATAGACCGCTTCTATCATCTAATGAGTGAACTTCACACTCATGGGGTTACAACGTCTAAAGAAGAAAAGGTCGCTAGTTTGGCTGAAGGTCTTCTAGAGAAATGGGATTCATTTATTTCCTCCTTGAGACACAATTCAGTTCTCGAGACTTTGGACATAAATGACTTTATTATGAAACTGCGAGAGGAAGAGGTCAGACATAAGTATAAAGCGAAGAAGGGTGCATATGCTCAGGATCCTACTATTTACAATGTGACTCCAACTCCAATTGCAAAGTCTTCCAATGCTCCTCTGCAGACTGCATTTGTTTCCAATACATCTGGTCAAAGCTCATCGTCTGGGGGTGAGTCATCTGTTTCATCAGGGGTTCAACACAGTATTACTAAAGCTCACTTGACGAAGTTGATAACTGAGAACCTGGGAAAAGTCACTGTGGAAGTAGCCAAGGAACACATGGACCTACTTGCTGCAGTGGTTCATTCCTATGATGGTTTGGTTGCAGGGAAGATAGGAAACTACCACTTGGCTGATGAAGACTATGAGCAGGTGGATGAAAATGAGTTGGAGAGAATGGATATTATGTGGGCTCTCGCTAGTGCTGTGCGACGAGCCAAGAAGTTTGTAAGAAGACAGGGCAGAACCTCGTGGCTACAAAAGATACTACATTTGGTTTTGACAAGTCAAAAGTCACGTGTTTCAACTGCGGGGAGAAAGGACACTTCAAGAGAGAGTGTGTCAAGCCTAAAAAGACTGGGAACGGAAATCCATTCTCCTCTTTCAACAGGCAAGATAAATACAAGAAGCCAGTTCCAGCAGGAAGTGATTCCAAGGCTTTGGTGGCACAAGGTGATGAAGGACAGGACTGGTCCTTCCGGTTCTTATCTGATGGTGAAGCCAACATAGCTTCTGTCGAGGATTTGAATGAAGACTCAGCAAGTGAGGGAGAGAACTCAGCTGAGCCTGACACTGCTGAACTGGATGATGACATAGCTGATGTTGATCAGCTTGTGGAGAATGAACTGAATGCTGCGTCTGAAGCACAATCTGAACCCCAGAATGCTTTCATGGCTGGAACATCTACATCGGCACAGGTAGAATCAAAGGATGTATTATTTTCTAAGCATGCTTGTGTTGATTGTGAAAATTTAGGGAAAGCATTGACCTGAAATTTGCTAGGTTATTAGAGCATAATGATAACTTAGTAAATGATTTAAAACTGTGTACTGAAGCAAATAGAATCTTAAAACAAAATGAAAACAGTTATAAAGAAAAGATTGATGCTTTAAAGAAACAGTTAAAAGAAACTGAAGTTGTTGCTTTTAATCAAGAAAATGATATCAAGTTTTATCTAAAGACAATAGAAGAAACTAAGAAGGAACGAGCGGTTTTACAAGTTGAAAACGAGTCTTTGAAACAAAACTCCACAGTCTAGCTAGTTCCTCACATATTTTGAAAAACTTGGTTAAAGAACGCAACAACGGGAGGGGTTGGGTTATAAAGTTATGCCACCACCACATGAGTCCTTTTTGAACATCAAAGAACGTCCAATTAATGATAACCCCATCAAGGATCATGTGGTGACAACTCCTCTAGTCAGTGATCCGGATACAGCAGTTAACACTGCCTCTTCGGTTCCTGACCAGACAGATTCTGCATCAAGCACAACCAGCACACGAATCACTGGCAAGGGAGTGGAAAAGAATGTTCAAACATCTCTTGGGTTGGGTAAAAAGTCAACTTCCAAACAACCTAAGATTTCCAAAGACACTCAAGCAAAACCAGTGAAACAAGATAATCACCAATTTCCAAGACAAAACACAAATCATGTTAAACAAGTTAAATTGTCAAAGGAGGTGAAAATCTTAAAAGTGATAATAAAAGGAAAGAATCTGAGGTTTATTCACCGCCCCACAAGAGATCTCCTAGCCCTGATGAATGGAGATCCTGCTATACATGTGGTCAGCTCGGTCATATTTCAACTAACTGTCCTCGCTATCAGACTCCAAGAATTAAGGTTGAGCTAAATGACAAAGTCAAAGTATATTCAAAACAGCGTTCTAAGACCTCAGTTAGATCGAAAACACCTATTAGGTCTAAAACACCTTCTAGGTCGTTTCCATCTCCACCACGCCAAAGGCAAAACAGACAAGTTTCTGACAAGTCCGTGATGCCAGAGGTAAAACCTGTTTCTGAATCTAAACCACATGCTCAAACCATTAATCAGTCTAAGGTTTACCATAACAATCCTTTCACAGGGATGGTTTATGGAAAGCCAAGACAACTGGTGTGTCTGAAAGCCAGGAAAATCTGAAAGTTGAGATTCCACCTACTGATAAAGGACAGTGGGTCGAATTCATGATAGTTGATTCCTCTGGGAAACCCAAGCCAGTCAAGGCTTGGGTCCCCCTCCTTAACTGATGATTTTCTCATATGTGCAGGTTGTCCGCTATAGTGCGTCTACAAATACATGGATAGTAGATAGCGGAGCTTCCAGGCACATGACGGGAAACAAGTCTCTTCTTTTCAATGTCAAACAAATTAAAGGGGGACACGTTTCATTTGCTGGTAACAAAGGAGGATACATTACCGCTCAGGGCGAAGTAGGTAATGACAAGGTAAGGTTCGACAAAGTGAATTTGTTCAGTAGTTAGAAGACAATTTGCTTTCTGTGTCTCAGATTTGCGACAAGGGATTCAAAGTCATGTTCGATAATCGCAAATGCTACATTCTGAAGAAAGAAATGGATATTCCAGAGGAGCAGGTATTAATGTCAGCATCTAGATATAATGACTTATATGTTCTAGATATGTCTAATGCTTCTACTAGTTCTTTTACTGTTCAATGTTTCTTATCTAAAGCAACAGAGAAGGATTCATTTCGTGGCACAGAAGAATGGGACACATAAATCATCGGAAGATGAATCACCTGATTCATAACAACCTAGTTGATGGAGTTCCTGTCAAGAACTTCAAGCTTCCCGATTTCTGTGTCTTATGCAAGAAAGGAAAGCAAACCAGGAAGTCTCACAAGACCAAGAATGTCCATTCTATTGAGATGCCCCTGGAGCTACTGCACATGGATCTTTTCAGTCCAGTTAGCACGAAGAGTATCGCTGGAGACTGGTACTGCTTCGTGGTCACCGATGACTACTCACGATTCTCGTGGGTGATGTTTCTGAAAGCTAAGTCAGAAACATTTGAGTCATTCAAAGTGCTGGTCACCACTTTGGAGTCACTTTACAAGCTTAAAGTGAGAAAGATTCGCTCAGATAATGGAACCGAGTTCAAGAATCAGTGGATGGATGCGTTCTGCAAAGAAAGGGGGATTGTTCATCAATTCACATCAGCATACACACCGCAGATGAATGGAGTTGCTGAGCGAAAGAACAGGAGTCTGATCGAGACAGCCAGGACTATGTTGGCAGACTCAAACTGCCAGTACAGTTCTGGAACGAAGCTGTAGCCAACGCCTGCTACACACTTAATCGTGTGTCAGTAGTGAAGAGGCACGGGAAGACTTGCTATGAGTTGCTACAGAAGCGTAAGCCAAACCTGGAGTATCTGGAACCTTTTGGTGCTCCTTGTACTCTTCTGAAGAAAACTCAAGAAGGAAAGTTCAATGAAAAGGCAGATCAGGGGATCTTTCTAGGATACAGTATACCCGACAAACGAGTTTACAACAACTCCACTGGTCAAGTAGAAGTATGGTGCAACGTTGACGTTCAACGTTTCACTATTCCCCCTGCTGGAAAAGGTCCATCGTCATTCTTTGACTACGATGGCTTCTTCAAATCATTCAATCTTCCTCAGCTAGATTCAGATGATGATATTGCTACTCAGATGATGCACGATGTTCTCAACTCACCGAATCTGGATATTAGCAATACCACTCCTGCAAGTGGGTCATCAGGATCTGCCTCAGCCGATCAGACCGATAGTGAAGACTCCTTAGAGGATGAAGAAGCAACAGAACCAGCACCGTCACCTAATGTTGATCAAGAAGGGAGCTCTTCAGCTGCTTCACCTGCATCTGGAAACACAGACACTGAACCTCCAGTCATAAATATGGAATCTGAAGTTGTTGTTCCCACAACTCTTTTGACTAGGATCAGTACAAGTCATCCGCCAGATGCTATCATTGGTGATCTCCACTCTGGCGTGCAGACTAGAAGTCGATTGTACACTGCTGACTACGCTGAAGTAATGGAAAAGGGCTACGTGAATGATGGAGCTTACAGATGTTTTGTCTCTCAAATTGAACCCAAACATGTAAGTGATGCCCTTAAGGATGAAGCATGGGTCAATGCTATGCAAGAGGAGTTGTTACAGTTCAAGAAACTTGGAGTGTGGACTCTAGTTGACCGACCCAAAGGAGTCAAGGTAATTGGTACCAAATGGGTACTAAAGTGCAAGAAGGATGACCAAGGTGTCGTTATTAGAAACAAGGCACGGTTGGTTGTTCAAGGCTTCAGACAAGTCGAAGGAATCGACTACAATGAAGTTTTTGCTCCCGTAGCTAGAATGGAAGCATTCGTATCTTTCTAGCCTACGCCTCTTACATGAAGATCAAAGTTTATCAACTAGATGTTAAGAGTGCATTCTTGCATGGGGAAATCCGTGAAGAAGTATATGTAAGTCAACCCGAAGGATTCGAAGATCCTTATCATCGGGACAGAGTCTACAAGTTAGATAAGGCTCTGTATGGGCTACATCAGGCTCCTCGAGCTTAGTATGAAAAGCTCTCCACCCATCTGCTGAAACATGGCTTTCGCAGGGGTGTAATTGACTGTACATTGTTCATCAAAGAGAAGGATGGTGACTTGCTTTTGGTACAGATTTATATGGATGACATAATCTTCGGCTCACAAAACGAAGGTTATGTAAAGAGTTTGAATCTGTGATGAAGGCTGAGTTTGAGATGAGTGCCATGGGAGAAATGAAGTTCTTCCTAGGATTACAGGTGGACCAAACACCTACCGGCATCTTTCTGCATCAAACTAAGTATGTCGGTGACATTCTTAGTCGATTTGATATGGAAAATGTCACTACAGCCGGTACCCCTCTCGCCACAAATCACGATGTGGCTCCTGATGAGAATGGGGATTTGGTGGATGCCACCATGTATCGTGGGATGATCGGATCTCTCATGTACCTCACTGCCTCTCGTCCAGATATCATGTACGCCACATGTTTATGTTCCCGATATCAGGCAAAACCAAAAGTCAATCATCTGATCGGAGTCAAAAGGATTTTTTGTTATCTGAAGGGTACTCCAACCCTGGGGTTGTGGTATCCTCATGATGATGACTTTGAGCTAACAGCGTATAGCGACTCTGATTATGGAGGCTGCAAAATGAATTACAAGTCTACGTCAGCAGGATGTCATTTTTTGGGAGAAGATTGGTGACTTGGCAGTGCAAGAAGCAGACATCCGTTGCTCTGTATACCTGTGAAGCTGAATACGTTGCCGCCGCCAGCTGGATTCAACAGCAAATACGGGATTACGGTTTGCATTTCACTTCTACTCCTATTTATGTTGATAATTCTGCTGCAATTGCAGTAACTAAAAATCCGGTTCAACATCCTAAGACCAAACACATAGGCATAAAGTATCATTTCATACGCGATTGCTATGAAAAACACTTAATTGATGTGGTCAAAATTAATACGGATTTTCAACGCGCTGACCTCTACACTAAACCATTTGATAAACCAAGATTTTTCTATCTGCTAGAGGTCAACGGGGTTAAAAGAAAAGTGACGTTATTTTAGAAGAAACAGACACATAATCCGACACAGTTTTTCTTTATTTAGTCTTTAATTTATTTTTTAATTTCCTTGTTCTTATAAAAATCCAAAAACACAAAAAGATTTTCTATTTTAGAATTTTAGGGGGAGATTATGTTTAATTCAGTATTTATTTACTTAAAAAAAAAGGGGGGGAAGGTGAGTAAAGCTGAAAAGGAAAAGACAACAAAACAGGAAATGTGACTTGAAATATTGGAAGATGATAGTACACAGGCATCGAGTTATTTGGAACAATAAAATGAGTTTGAGATCAAAAATCTTAATTAATTAACTGAAAATGTAAAAATCAGAGAAGTCTTAGTCTAACAAAAGGGGAAAATGATAGTACGTTTGATTGTTATTGTAATTACACGGAGAAAGTTGATCTAGAGAGGTGCTAGTTCATTATATGATGTGTCAGTAGATTCAACACATAGACAAGTAGACTTCATTGGTAAACATAATCTAAACTGAAAGAGGTTCAATCAACTGTGGGTTCCCATCTTATCACTGGTTAACACAATTAGTTCTTCCGATAAGGGATAACGAGCAAATAAATGCCACCAAAGGTGTGCAAATGATCACAAAAAGAGCAAAGCACGAAAACAAATGAATACTAGCGTAATCAAGCTGATAACTTATGTTGTTGGTGCGCTATGTGCAAAAGAAAATAAGAAATGCTCTAACAAGGAGATAGGTTGTGTGCCTCTCTGCTGTGCGATGGCACTGACCTGAGGATAAGCATAACCTATATATTCTAGACTTCATTGTTGTTTGCCGCCTCTCTGCTGTGCGATGGCACTGACCTGAGGATTGGCTTCTCTTTGTAAGATCTAAGGATAGTCTCTTCTTGCAAAAATACCTAAAGACCGCTCGAAAGTCCTTTAAGGAATGCTGATTACCATATAGTGTGGGATACGCAAATTTTGTTTGAAATAATATAACATAATTCATTACCAATGTATGTCAAAAGTCCGTGTATGAATTTAAGTGGACAAGTATACTGACAATCGTCTTGACTGCACCGACTGAAGTTGACAATCAAGTGTGTTACGTATCATATCAAACATGATTCCTAGTTAGTACTTAGAAGTCTTAGATCAGAACAAACTGTAATATGTCATCATGAAAGGTGAAATCAGCTCAAAATGTTCCAAGTAATGGTGTATATGCCTGTCTGATTCCAAATGAGTCTGTTCCTAATATAATGTCAATGCTAATAGGCTACACAAACCTGCCCTAACAAAAATCACAAAAAATGTTCATTCTTTTCTTAGTTTAATATTTTTGAGTTTGTTAGTATTAGTGTGTCAATGTCGGACTGTGTGTATGGTTATCTGTTCATGTCACAAAATGAGCTTAATGTTTATTTAAAATTGTTTCTGAAAGGATAAAAATATCACGTCTGAGGTGATAAGTTGGTTAAAAGGATCACGTCTGAGGTGATCAGGTGGTTAAATGGATCACATCTGAGGTGATCGGGTGGTTAAATGGATCATGTCTGAGATGATCAATTGCACTTAATGTTTATCAATTGTTTAAGGAAAACTATGTGTCAGCAACCGAAATGACTAAGATGGCACAAGTATAGCCCAATCGCACAACTTCATCATGAGTATGCTCAGTCATACGAATGGGCTATACGATTGAACTCAATCATAAGATTGGACCATGCGAATGAGCCCAATTGGCCGATTGAAAGTGGCCGACTAGGCCAAACGTGCGAATGGAGGTCAGTTGATCGAATGAAACTGGTCGATTGAGTGAATCGTACGACCCAGTTTCAATCGCACGGATGAATCATGCGATTAGACTCGGTCGTATGTCTTGATTTTGATTCGGCCGAATGAAAAGAGCGAACGAGTCCAGTCGGCCGACTGAACTGAGTCTGTCTATAAATAGACTCCTCAGTCGATCGCAGACATCATTCGCCCTAATATCCCCGATTCGCACCGATACTCTACCGATTTTTCATTTGATCTTTAATCCTTGCGATATCTGATTTCCGACCATTCGTATTTGTTACACAGGTAATATGCGACACAAAGATGAATCAAAATGTCAAAAAATGATACAAAATCAGTCCGCATTTGCCCTAAAAGTTGCACCGTAACAATCTTGATAATAGACTGCCTTAATCACATACAATGTTAAAATCAATGGATTAGGTGGCTTAGTTACATGATTGCGAGTCTAATGAACATGAACTTAACGTTTAATTCAGCCATTTGATAAATCTGAGTTTGAAATGGAACAGTTTTCTACGATGCGACTGGTCTCCCTGTATGAACTTCAATCGACCGATTGAGAGAGGCGACTCATTCAATCGGCCGAATGGATAATACGAATGGGTTGAGTTTGTCATACGACTGGTTTCACAGAATGAACTTCAATCGCCCGATTGAAAGAGGTGATTCATTCAATCGGCCGAATGAGTCATACGAATAATTTCATTCGGTCGGATAACTCAATCGCAGGACACATCATCCGACTGACATTAAATCGCATAACAGTTCAACAGATTGAAGTCCAGTCGCACATATGACCATCCGACTAAACCCAGTCGCATAGTTCAATCGCACGATTGAACTACACTGGTTTCTGATTTAGTCAAACTCTGTTTTACATGTTTCTAACGTGTGTTTGCTATGTGTTACAGGAATATGGCTAACCGTTGGCTAATTAATCCAAAGCACAACATCTGTGCTCACTTGGATTCCACCTCAAGGAATGGTGGTGAGTTTGTGGGCATTATTGGCTTCTTGAGAAGATCTCGGATCTTCAAAGCCATATCTACTCCGTGTACTCCCTATCAGTCACTACATCAGTCGTTTTGGGAGGGAGCTTCAGTTGACAGATCAGTGGAGCCCTACTGCATTAGAAGTTCTATCTTCGGTAGGGAGATTGTGATAACAGCCGCTGATATAAGGAGAGTATTAGACTTTGGAGATGATGATTCTCACCCACTCAAGATCCACCCTCTTACAGTTCGTGGATGCTTTCTGAGGATTGGGTACTGTGGGGACATTAGCTCAGGTGTACTGAATAAGAGCAACCTGAGCCCACAGTACAAGTACTTAGCACATGTCATTCTAAAGTGCATCGCGTCGAGGAGGGGTGGTTTCGATGACTTATCGGACCAAATTCAGAATGCCTATGTTGCATTGGTCCTCAATCACCCATTCAGCTTCTCCAACATGATATTCATGTATCTGATAGAGAACCTTGAAGCCAAGGGGAAGAAGGGATTCTGCATGTACCCCAGATTCTTACAGCTCATATTTGATGAGAAGCTGCCCGACCTTCCCAAAGAAAAGAGTGATGCTGTGCCTCTAGAGATTATGGATGACACCACCTTGGGTCGTATGAGGGTGTACAGAGGCAAGCAAGTCAAGCCAGTGTTGAAGAGGTTGATTGGGCATTTGGCCCGGGCTGATTATGTTGCCCCAGGGAGACGCAAGTGGCGTCATGATGATAGTGGGTCAGATACTGAGGTGATTGCTATTCCATCAGATGATTCTGATGATGATGACAGTCATGATGGCAATGATAGGCTGGTTTCATCTGAGGGCCCATCTACACGTACAACCCAGCCATTCCCGGATACTGTCACTACAGCTACTGGGTTTGTACCTCACTTCAGTCCACCTGATGATGATGAGGAAGAGAGTGAGGAAGAGGGTTTGACCCGAAGGCAAGGCAGTAAGGTGGTTGCCACTGAAAAGGGGATGAGGGCTGTTGGAGGGCAAACAGGCACATCAGGGGCAAACAGGCACATCAGGGGCAACACAAAAAGAGTCAGATCCAGCATACTCCCTGATGAGCCCAGTTCACGAGTTGGAGCCCCGATATCTACGGGGAAGAGGAAGAAAACCATGGCCAGACCGCATGGTAAGAAGGGAAAGAGGCTTAGATTCACCACCTCCGTCTCTACACCAGTCACCACATCCACCACATCCACCACATCCACCACATCCACCACAACCCAAACCACCACCACCACTATACCTCCACTTCATACTCCCATATCTTCCACCACCACCACTGTACCTCCCACTACAGCCATTCCATCTCCTCCCATCTACACTATAGCCACACTACAACCACCACTCACCAAACCCAACCCTCATTTGCTCCCTCGAGCTCAGTTCTACCACCGGTCTCTGTGGTAGAGCAACTTGCTGCGCTGAACAGCATGGTGCTCCAGCCGCTAGCCTCTAATAAGGCTAAGACAGCTCAGATTCTACAGCTGCAAGAGCAAAGTTCATCACAAGCAGCTGAGATTGAGAGACTAAGGGAGTTGACAGCTTCGCAAGCCCAGTTGATCACTTCACAGACCGATCAGATCATTGGCTTGCTTCAACACGAGGCTGAGTCGGATGCAAAGATTGAGAAGCTGGAGGCGGCTCACAAGACTCTAGTGCTAAAACTGAAAGGCACTCGCCCCTCAAGATCGGGGAAGGTGATGGTGATGATGATGATGAGAGGACGATGATGATGAGGATGATGATGATGATGATGATGGTAGTGATGAAGGTGATGAAGGTGATGAGAAGAAGGATGATGATGGAGGTGAAGGAGGAGAGACTGCCGGAGATCAAAGCGATGATGTAGCAGGCAAAAGGCGTTCTAAACACCGACAAGATCAAGGACCTTCTTCGTCTGCTCCAACTGAAGAAACTCCGGAAATTCAGGACAAAAGTACTGATTAGTTATTCATGTTTATGTATTTAACAGACTTTTGCATTTGAAATTATGTTACATTTATGTAATGAATGTTTATATCCTATGTTGATGATTGTGTTTGATTATTTACTAACAAGTATTGTGTTGCATGTTTAAATCAAATAGATCCTAACTTTCAAAGAGATGAACATGATGTTGCTCCCCTCCAACAGGTCAAGTCTCAACTAACAATGATTCTTGATCTGCAGGGGATCGTCAGAAGGTCAGTGAGTTACACTCCTGAAGAAGGAGAAATTATTCACGACCTTACTGATGAGCAACTGGCTGACATATTTCGTCTGAATCCAGACGAAATTGTTAAAGATGCTCTAGCTTTTGATGATGCTGATGATGACGAACTCAAAGATGTTGAAAAAATTGAAATTGAAGACATCACAGATCAGCATTATCCAGAATACACTGATCAAGAGGAAACGTGTTTCCTGATCTGGTAAATAACCTTGACAGTGGTATTCTGGATAAACTCAATGATAAGGAGAAAGGAGCAGAAGCCTCAACAAGCCAAGCTCAAGCCACGGACGCCGAAGTTGACATTCGAAAGGCTGAATGGGCTGCTTGCTTCGCCGAGGTCCGAGCCCAACGTACTACAGCAACTCAGAGTACCCACACCAAGCTATACAAAGTAAAGAAGAATATGAAGGTGTCAGGGAAGATCATTGCTTGGGCTTATTTTGATGATCTTGGTGTATATGCAGTAAAGAGGGAGAGGAGAATCGAGTACTTCCGATTCCCTCATGATCTGAAGACTCTCCCAGGTTTTGAACTCAACCAGTTGGCATGACTAAAGCTTCTTTATGCTGATCCGAAAAGATGTCTGGCTGGTTTGAGGCTGCATTGAAGAAATAATATAGGACCAGATGGGTAAACTTCAAACCTCAGCAGGCTACGAGGTACCTCAGAAGGTCTGAGGTAAGTCCCATCACTGGTCAGCCAAAGATAGTCCTGAAGTGGCGACCTCCGCGCACAATGTCCCGAATTCCACTGAGGGAGATGCACAGGACTTTACCCCACACTTTAAGTGGGTGGTACTATGACTGGCGCTCAGGAGAGGCAGTCATTGTTTTGGAAAAGGACGGATCAATGGAAGCTATAAGGGTGTTCGACCCCATGTGGCTTATAAACTTGTCAGCGTCTGATGTGTATACGCTGTACAAGTGGCCACTGTTTTTCGATACGCAGGATATTGTGCAAGCACTACAGTTTCAGCACATAATACGTCTATGCTTTGCACTGAATATCCATGCGGGGGTTTCCAAAGAAGAGAGATTAAAGAGATTTGAAGAGTTCAAGAAAGAAGTCAAAGTCTAGATAAAACAAGGTCCAAGGGGGAGTTTGTTGGTACACATGTCCCCAGTCTAGTCTAGTGAGCATAATGTAATAGAACTTCTTCTTGTAACACATATGTAATGTTTAATCAATCTAATGAGAATCTCTTCTATATATGGTTGTTGATTATTTAATGTTATATCTACTTACATTATGTTGTTGCACGCTTAATATGACCATGTTATATAGGTTTACAGTTGTGAGACATAGTTCTGAATCATTAAAGGTTCAAGAATGTGTTTGACTAAGAGTCTTATTCAGTCGCACGACTGGACATGCGAATGGTCCAATCGCACGGTTGAACTAGGAGATTGAGTCAATCGCACGGTTGAGTCATCAGACTGACTCAAGCGTACGAATGAATCAATCGTATTACTCAGTCGTAGGACTGAGCCAATCGCAAGGCTCAGTCGCACGAATGAGATCTGTAACCTATAAATACCACTTAATTAGTGGAAAAACAAACACTTCGAATACTTGAAACCCTAGTCGACCCAGAACGTCCAGTTCGTCCCTTCCAACTTCATAGAACGTCTGAGATCATTCCTAGTCCATTCTTAATGTTTCTAATCGTTAGGATTGATCTTGATTTCGTTCTCCCTGATTGGATCGCCAATCAAATAGTATTCTGCACTATTTGATCTGGTACAACGAAGAATCAGTTAGTACTCCGTACGTACACGGTCCTAAAGAAGTGCTGGTGTTCCCTCTCGGGAACCCAGCCTTTGGAGGTCCTTAGAAGGTTTTGGAGGTCCATTCAACACTTAGAAGAAGCTCGGGATCGTTTAACATCATCCATAGTGAATCATCGGTTTGATTGTTCTAATTTATCAATGATTTCATTAATATCTCTATCTTTGTTGTTAGGTTTAGAGATCATTATGAGCTAAACTTCATTTGTTATCCTATTTAGTAAACCTTATGTAATTTGTGATGAACTAATGGTGTGATAAATATTGTGTTAATGTTATGGTGGTTTTGGGAAAACTTTCGATGGTAGCACCTACATTTGAACGGGGGGTTATAAGTTTATGGTTTGTAATTGTGATTGTCATACACGGTTGAAAAACGTATGATCAAGTTTTATTCATAACAAACTATGGCTAATTAACTAGAGATGGTTATTAGAAATCATAAGACCTTAACGTTCTGATCATTTACGGGTTCCCTTTTATTAGTCTGAGAAATCTACAGTAATTGTTATGGTTTTCTAAAATTAATGGTATATTGGAAAGGAACTTGATCAATTCTCTTCTAACATTAAGTTATGTTTTCAGAAATCGTATGTCGAAAAGGACACAAAAGATTACCTACATTACTGGGGCGTTGACCTAAGCAGTAAATCTCAACCTGACGTGGTCCTGGTCACTACGGAGCGGATAGACGAGAAATCACGCTAGCTCATCTTTATAAACGTTAACACAATTACTTTATTCAAATCTTTAATCACACCACCAATCATCATAGTTGCATAAGTGTAATCTAAGTTAGGATAACAGCCTCACTTCACTGAAAGAATCACCAAAAGTCTCAATCTATCTTTATCTATCTTTATTTATTGTTATTTTATTTAACTTATCATTTTCTAAATCAAAACTGATAATCAATTATGAGGGGTTGAGAGTAGACTTAGTGTGTCCACGGATTGATACCCGGTTCTTACCAACACTTATTACCTCACGATAGGTACACTTGCCTTTTCTGTGTGTAGTTAGTATTAGTAAAAACCATTTAAAACTGAATCTGTGCGAAAACCTTTATCAAATATATATACTATCCGCCCGCATCAAGTTTTTGGCGCCGTTGTCGGGGACACATGATAGTTTGAAAGACAATCCCAATTTTGGACTTTTGTTTTATTTCAAAAAAAATTCAAAAAAAATTATTTCAAAAAAAATTCGAAAATATATAAAAATAATAAGAAAAAGTCTACCCATATAAAGCTATCAAAGTGGAAAATAATGAGGGATGAAGCTTCAAAGTCAATGGTAATCGGTTATTGGCCAAATTGATATACCAACTAATATTTTCTGGAGGTGATAAACCTCCACCTCATTAAAAACTAACCACCTCATTAAAAACTAAGTGTGGGGAAGGGTCTAGCCAAGGACCCATAACCAAAACATTGCTCTATTTTACTTTTAGTCTGTTTATTTTTATGTGCTTAGGACTTTAACTTTCTACTTAAATAAATTGGTGATGTTCTAGATTAATCCCATGTATTCTTTTGAGCTCATTCAAGGCGGGTGTGGAAAAACGATCGCACGCATTTGACTCATCATTTTAGGAGAGTTTTCGTTTGCCTTTCTCTACTTAATATTATTGTTAATCACATTGAGGACAATGTGAAGTTTAAGTGTGGGGAAGGGTATCTATGCTTGATACTTTGCTTATAAATAGGTCCAAGTTATAATTAAATCTTTTGCAAAAAGTCACTCTAGTTTTAATGTTTGTCTGAAACAATTTTTGATAAAACAAAATATAAATATACGTTTTCGAAAAATAAATAAGCAAATAAAGCAAACCCAAATAACCTTAAAATGTTTTTTATGATATCCTGAAAAGCAAAATGAGTTGGTAAAAATATTCAAACATGTAAAATGAAACACTTATACTCAATTCCATCTTATGTGTGAGATTATTTTAAGCCTTATACAAGCTTTTGCATTTATGCAATTTGCTTTCATTATGGATATATTGAGGGTGTCTTATGTTGCATGTGAATTAGAACTTGTTTGGGTATACATTCAAAACCTTATAATTATTTCTTGCATAAAAAGGATTTAGGCAATTAGGAAACCCAAGATTCGAGCCTCTAACATTTTCAAATATCCTTACCCAAACATTATCCCTAGTTAGCCCCGTTGAGCTTAAACGTTTTCATTTTAATCACCCGAATCATGAAGTCACTAAACCGAAAAGCCTTGAACAAAACCCTTTTTCGATAAAGACATGTTTTGGCTTATTTCAAAAGAAAAGAAAAAAAAAAGAAGAAAAGAGAGAGAGAGAGAGAGAGAAAAAAGAAGGAAGATGAAAACTAGTTCCGACATTTTGTGTTATTTCAATATATGTGATCAAGAAAGGGAAAAAAAATGATATGAAAGATGCCCAACTTGTGGAGAACTGTTTTCACGAAGGAAAATGCAGCAAAAGCCAAACCGAATCCAAAAATTCGACATCCGAATCCGTTGGGTGCTTTTAGGCTCTGAGCCGAACGACCCTTAAAAAGGATAGCTACGTATATCTTCGGGTTAAGGAGGAGGTCCAGTTTTTGAAAGTGCAATACGGTCTTGACGATCTGACCATAAACGAGTCCTCGAGTTTGTATATCCCTTGCAGCTTGAGTATTGTATGGGGAAACCTTTTATTACTTTCCTGTTAGTTTATATCAATCAAATAAGCCAAGTTCATCATCTTTAGCGTTTAGCCACTTTTTACCCAAATAATCCATACCCTAAACCTAAGCCAAGTTACAACCTATCAAAGACCTAATGATTATGCAAGTAAATACATAACATAGGTGGAGATTTGATCCCTTACCAAGCATATGATTTCACACGTATTCATAATAGGCAATTGAGCGTATTAGTCATACTTCATCTTATGTATGATTCCATATATATAGCCGAGTGTGAGTGCACCTTGTGAGAAGTGTGAAGTTTTACATGTTAAAAATATTTACAAACATTCTATTGCTTGAAAGGATATCATCCACATGTGCTTAACTGTGTATATTTGGGTAAACCAAGTTTGCTTGTATAGTTCTCGAAAAACATATTTATATCTTGATTTATTTGGTTTTTGGTGTGTGTTGCTATTTGAGTGATTTTGCTTGAGGACAAGCAAAGTTTAAGTGGGGGATATTTGATGTGCTTCAAATTATACATATAAAACATATCAATTGCACATCAATTATTCTATAAACTCTTACTGAAATGATGATTTGATTACCTAAATCGTTTATATTGTGTTTTTCAGGCTTGGAAAAGACCAAGATGAACAAAAGAAGCATAAATAAGAAGAAAATGAAGAAAACCAAGTTTTGGAATTCAAGCATGGGGCCGTGCTTCATGAGGCACGCCCCCATGCCCATCCTGAAACACACCCCGTGCTTAAATCAAACACACCCCGTGTTTGTTGGTCCGACAGGACAAAAAGTACGGTTCCCCGACCTGAGGCACGGGGGCGTGCCCCAGGAGGCACGGGGCCGGTTTGCCCTTTTCACGGGGCCATGCCCCATTTGTCACGGGGCGTGCCTGACAAGATCTGAGCGTACGAGCCGACCAACTTTTACGTACGTTGTACTATTACGGGGCCTTGCTTAAACACTCCAGAAAGCCTATAAATAGGACTTCATTTGCAACTTTGAAAGAAGCTTTTGGGAGGTGAAGTGCTGGTGTTCCTCTCGGGAACCCAGCCTTGGAGGTCCTTAGAAGGTTTTGGAGGTCCATTCAACACTTAGAAGAATCTTGGGATCGTTTAACATCATCCATAGTGAATCACGGGTTTGATTGTTCTAATTTATCAATGATTTCATTACTATCTTCTATCTTTGTTGTTAGGTTCAAGCTCATTATGAGCTAAACTTCATTTGTTATCCTATTTAGTAAACACTTATGTAATTTGTGATGAACTAATGGTGTGATAAATAATATGTTAATGTTATGGTGGTCTTGGGAAAACTCTCGACAGGTAGCACCTACATTTGAACGGGAGGTTATAAGTTTATGGTTTGTAATTGTGATTGTTATACACGGTTGAAAAGCGTATGATCAAGTTTTATTCATAACAAACTATGGCTAATTAACTAGAGATGGTTATTAGAAATCATAAGACCTTAACGTTCTGATCATTTACGGGTTCCCTTTTATTAGTCTGAGAAATCTACAGTAATTGTTATGGTTTTCTAAAATTAATGGTATGTTGGAAAGGAACTTGATCAATTCTCTTCTAACATTAAGTTATATTTTCAGAAATCGTATGTCGAAAAGGACACAAAAGATTTACCTACATTACTGGGGCGTTGACCTAAGCAGTAAATCTCAACCTGACGTGGTCCTGGTCACTACGGAGCGGATAGACGAGAAATCGCGCCAGCTCATCTTTATAAACGTTAACACAATTACTTTATTCAATATCTTTAATCACACCACCAATTCATCATAGTTGCATAACTGTAATCTAAATTAGGATAACAGCCTCACTTCACTGAAAGAATCACCAAAAGTCTCAATCTATCTTTATCTATCTTTATTTATTGTTATTTATTTAACTTATCATTTTCTAAATCAAAACTGATAGTCAATTATGAGGGTTGTTGAGTAGACTTAGTGTGTCCACGGATTGATACCCGGTTCTTACCAACACTATATTACCTCACGATAGGTACACTTGCCTTTTGTGTGTGTAGTTCGTATTAGTAAAAACCATTTAAAACTGAATCTGTGCGAAAACCTTTATCAAAATATATATACTATCCGCCCGCATCAGATGGCTTGAGCTAAAGAAGTTGGTGATTGAGGAGTTTTATCCTTACCGGGAAATGGATAAGGTTGAGAGGGACTTCCTGCAGCTGGAGGAGGGAACCATGACACATCAGCAGTACACCACAAAGTTCAACGAGATGACACGTCTGGTGCCGGATCAGGTGACGCCTCTATCATGGAAGATTAAGAGGTACATTCAGGGTTTGCCAGCGGATATTCGCAGGCATATGATCGCTGCCTGACCGAGCATGTTTAGGTCGGCGGTGGACTTGGCGGGGAGACTGTATGATGAAAGGGCTGTAGTGGTGGTGGCTGAAGGTAGTAGGAAGGGTGGTGGTGATCGAAACTGGAATGGGAAGAGGTTTGGTCGGGGTATTGCCTTGACGAGTAATAAGAAGGCACGGGTGGATGACCGCTGTGTGGTCACATCGGGTGCGGGTATGAAGAAGTGCGGTAAGTGTGGGAGAGAACATAGTGGGGAATATAGACTGGGTTGAACGTGTGCTTCAGATGTGGGAAGCCGGGGCATATAGCCGGGGACTGTCGTGCGGTCCGATGCTTTAACTGTGGCATAGAGGGCCATGTAACTAAGGATTGTAGGAAGCCTAGGGCTGAGGGTTCTGGAGTGAAGAAGACGGGAGGTGAAGGACCGAGGGCGAGCGCCAGGGCCTTCACTATGACACAAGAGGAGGCTAGGATGGATCCTGATGTCGTGTCCGGTACGTTTCTGGTGAACCAAACTTTAGCTTCTGTGTTATTTGATTCGGTGCTAGTAGAAGTTTTATTTCTGCTGCTTTCTGTGCTAAACTGCCTGTTAGTAGTAGACGGGTGAACGCGCCCTTTGATATAGAAACTGCTATAGGTAAGTCTACCAGGATTTCTAAGATGATAGAGAACTGTGATGTGGAATTAGAAGGTCATAGGTTTCCTGTTCGACCGTTCGTGATGACCTTAGGTGGTTTTGATTTGGTTCTTGGGATGGATTGGTTGGCGGACTTCGAGGCGAATATAATGTGTCGAAAGAAGATGATTCGTTTGATAGCGCCTGACGGGAGTTCGGTAACTGTTTATGGGGACCGGTTCACGATGATCCGAAAGTAATCTCAATGGCGGTGGCGGGAAAGTGTATGAGGCGTGGATGTAGCGCCTACTTGTGTTATGTAAAGGATGTGGAAACGCCAACACCACAACTATCCGATGTTCCGGTTGTGTGTGACTTTCCAGATGTGTTCCCAGAAGACTTATCAGGAGTGCCACTTGACCGGGAGACTGAGTTTTAGATTGATCTGATACCGGTTGCCCAACCTGTTGCCAAGGCACCGTATCGGTTGGCTCCGATAGAGATGAAAGAGTTGATGGAGCAGTTGCAAGAGCTGCTCGATAAGGGGTTCATTAGACCGAGTATCTCTCCTTGGGGTGCTCTGTTCTTATTTGTAAAGAAGAAAGATGGTAGTATGAGGATGTGTATAGACTACCGTGAGCTTAACAAGCTAACAGTGAAAAATCGGTATCCGTTACTGAGGATTGATGATTTATTCGATCTGCTTCAAGGTGCCAGTTGGTTTTCAAGGATCGACCTTCGATCTGGCTACCATCAACTAAAGGTGAAAGAGCAGGATATTCCTAAAACAGCTTTTCGCACGCGCTATGGTCACTACGAGTTTCTTGTCATGTCTTTTGGTTTGACCAATGCGCCAGCTGCTTTTATGGACTTGATGAATCGAGTGTGTCGGCCGATGTTGGATAAATCTGTGATTGTGTTTATTGATGATATCCTAATTTATTCGAAGAGCTAGATAGAGCATGCCGGTCATATTCGAGAGGTGTTGGAGACGTTGAGAAGGGAGAAGTTGTATGCCAAGTTCTCCAAATGCGCGTTTTGGTTGCGCGAGTTTCAATTTTTGGTTCACGTGGTGAATCTGGAGGGGATCATGGTGGATCCGGCAAAGGTGGAGGCGGTGATGCAATGGAAGTCTCCAAAGACGCCATCCTAGATTCGCAGTTTCTTGGGTTTGGCGAGCTATTACAGAAGATTCATTCAAGACTTCTCTAAGATCGCTTCTCCACTAACCAAGTTGACCGGAAGGATGTGAAATTTGTATGGGGTCAAGCTCAAGAGAAGGCGTTCGAAGAATTGAAGACGAGATTGACTCAAGCCCCTGTTCTGTCATTACCCGATGGAAGTGAAGATCTGGTGGTTTATTCTGATGCTTCCTACTCGGGGTTGGGATGTGTGTTAATGCAGAGAGAAAAAGTTATAGCTTATGCATCTCGACAGTTGAAGGTTCATGAGGTTAACTATCCTACTCATGACTTGGAGCTAGCAGTTGTGATCTTTGCACTAAAGATTTGGAGGCACTAAAGATTTTCACTGACCACAAGAGCTTGAAGTACTTCTTCGAGCAGAAGGACTTGAACATGAGTCAGAGAATATGGTTAGAGCTCATAAAGAATTATGATTGTGAGATCCATTACCATCCGGGCAAGGCCAACATGGTGGCGGATGCCCTTAGCCGAAAGGAAAGACCCGAGCCGATTCGGGTGAAGGCGTACCAGCTGATTATGACCTCTGATGTGATGAAGCAAGTCAAAGAGTTTTAAGATGAGGCATTAAAAGAATATTATCTTAACTTCGAAAGAATGAGAGGCCTGGTTACGGAATTGGGTGAAAACATACTTGGTGTTAAAACCCGATTCGGGCGGATGTGGATCCCTCGTTTTGGGGATCTATGGGTGAAGATTAAGGATGAAGCTCATAAGACTCGATACTCTATTCATCTCGGTGCTACAAAGATGTATCAAGACATAAGAAAGACTATTGGTGGCTAGGTATGAAGCGTGACATGGTGGAGTTTGTGAGTAAGTGCCTTACTTGCTTACAATTGAAGGCCGAGCATCAAAAGCCATATGGAAAGATTCAACCTTTGGATATACCGGAATGGAAGTGGGAGCATATCACCATGGATTTATTACGAAACTTCCACGTACTCCGAAAGGGTATAATGCTATATGGGTGATTGTTGACGGCTTGACGAAGAGTGCACACTTCCTACTGATTCGCGAGACATATTCATCCGAGAGGTTGGCTGATCTGTTCATCAAGGAAATTGTAACTCGTCATGGTGTGTCGGTGTCTATTGTGTCTGATCGTGACACCCAGTTTACATCTAAATTTTGGAAGAAATTCCACGATGCCATGGGGACGAGGTTACATATTAGCACGACTTATCATCCCCAGACTGATGGTCAGTCAGAAAGGACTATTCAGACATTGGAGGACATGCTTCGGGCATGTGTGATTGATTTTGGGGGAAGTTGGGATGACCACTTACCGTTAGCTGAATTCTCATATAACAATAGCTATCATGCCAGCATTGGTATGCCACCTTATGAGATGCTATACGGTAGGAGATGCAGAACACCCGTTTGTTGGGGTGATATTGGTTATAAAGAGTTAGAGAGCGTCGAAGTGATCGAGGCTATGACTGAGAAGTTTGAAAGGATCAAGGTCTTCATGAAGGCAGCCAAAGATAGACAGAAGTCGTATGCTGATAAACGACGCAGGCTGATGGAGTTCCAGGTGGGTGACCGGGTTATGTTGAAGGTCTCACCTTGGAAGGGTATCATTCGGTTCAGAAAACGGGGCAAGTTGAGCCCGAGGTACATAGGCCCTTTCCGAATCCTTGCTCGAGTAGGAGAGGTGGCCAATAGATTGGAGTTACGAGTTGAGTTGAGTGGAATTCACCCGACATTCCACGTATCATATCTAAGGAAGTGTACAGCAGATGAAGATATGATTGTTCCACTGGATGATATCGAGGTAGACGAACGGCTCAATTATATGGAGCAACCAGTGGCAATCATCGATCGTAAAGAGAAGAGGCTGATAAATAAAGTGGTTCCTCTTGTGCGTGTACAGTGGAACACCGGAAGGGATCCGAGTCAACGTGGGAGAGCGAAGAGGAAATGAGACAGCATTACCCACGTTTGTTCGAGGAATGACAGGTTTTGGGGACGAAACCTATATAAGGGGGGTGGACTTGTAACACCCGGATGTTTTCCTTGTAGCCGACGAAAGAAGAAAAAGAAATAAAGTCCAAAGTCGGGGGACCAAACTTGTCAAAACGCGAGAAAGTTCGGAAGAGAAGGAGAATAAGAGGGGAGGGCAGCACACACCCCCCCCACATCTCCAAAAGTCAGCCAAAAGAAAGAAAGAAGAGAGAAAAGTGAGAAGAGAAGAAGAAAGCTTGGTTCGAGTGTGCAAAATCGTCATGTAGCGAGTCTAGACGAAGCACTTCTTCTTCTTGTAGTTTGTGTGAGTTCTAGGACCTCTATTTTACTCGTTTTCAACTGATTTGGGGCTAGAACACATAGTAAAACCGTTTTTGTATGTGTGTGTCTTTGACCCATTTGGGTGTGATTGTGTATGATGCGTTTGGAGTATGTTTTGAACTTATGTGTGCTTGACTGGTGTTATAGTATGCATTCCTAAGGTTTAGGGGGGTTTATTTGGGCTTAGAATGGGTTTGGATGAGCTTGGAGGTCGAAAATGACAGATTGGGTTTGGGATGAACTGCATTCTACATCACCTAGGGCTAGGCGACCGACTCGAGGCCATTCGGTCGATTGAGGTGCGATTGGAGTTCGTTCGCACGACTGATGTTCAGTCGCACGATTGGGGGTCCAGTCGCATGGGGAGTCATGAGACTGAGAGCCCAGTCGCATAGGTACCCATTTGCATAGTGTTCATCCGTATGAGGTCCATTCGCATAAGGTCCATTCGCATAGTGTTCAACCGCATGAGCTCCATTCGCACGACTGGGTGTTAATCCGCATTAGTGCTCATCCACATAGGTTCAATCGCATGATGTCCAGTCGCATGAAGTCCATGCGACTGAAGGGTGTCCATACGCCTAAATAGGGTTGTTGTACCCGAGGAGGAACATAGTTAAGCACTGACTTTCGGGAGAAAGTACAGATGTAAGTTTTGACGTGGTAGTTCCCGTAAATACATGTAAGATGACCGTTGGGATCTTGGAGGGTATGTTGGGCATGATGATGTTGCATGTTTTGCACGATGTATGTTATATATATGTATGATGATGCCCTGTATAGTGATGCTATAGTATATGTTGATGTTCCTTATTATAGTGTATGTTTATCTTTCTCGTGACTTTACGTGTTGTGTTAAAGAATGAAACGAAAGTAATATGTAACGTAAAGTGAAAGACAATGAAAGAGGAACATGATGAATGAATGCATGCATTAATAAAGATAAGAGTAAGAAAGGCTTGCAAGCAAATATAGGAGGCGAGCGACCTTGTTGTTGTAACAGACTCGAAATGGAATCCTTGTCTTGCGACCTCAGTAATCTCGGCTGTGTGCCACGAATAGGGTAAAGCTTGACACTGGGATTGACCATTTGTATGGAACCATTGATGCATATCCTAGGTACTGTGGCAAGGAGGCGTGGCGTATCGTTATAGAAGGTCTATGATAAACCTAGGTCCAGTACCACGAAACAGAAGGGTATTCGTTACCTTAGGTACTGTGGCCAGGAGGTGCGGCGTACCGTTATAGAAGGTCTATGATAGGCCTAGGTCCAGTATCACGATACAGAAGGATATTGCATGTGGCAATGGTACACCTAAACTTTACCTTAGGTGCTGTGGCCAAGAGGTATGATGCACCGTTATAGAAGGTCTATGATAGGCCTAGGTCCAGCACCACAAAACAGAAAGGTATGGTATATAGTAATGGTACCCCTAAACTTTACCTTAGGTACTGTGGCCAGAAGGTGTGATGCACCGTTATAGAATGTCTATGATAGGCCTAGGTCCAGTACCATGAAACTGAAAGGTAAGGTTTATGGGTAATGGAAAGAAAAGAGGTAAAGATGAAAGAGTAAGAAAGTTAAAGACGTACGATGAATGAATGAAAGTTAAAGAATGAACGAATGAAAGTAAGGAACGGAAGAAACATAATGATAAAGTATAAAACGGGATCCTTGTCACTCGACCCCGAAATCATGGCTGCGTGCCATGAAGAGGGTAAAGTTTGACAGGATCTATATAGAAGCAAAAGATAACGAATAATGAAGATAATAATGATATTATCTATGTGTACGTATGATGTGTGATATCATGAAAGTAAAGAAACGGTTTTAATGAAAGCAAAGTATGTTTTATTATAAAACTAGAAGTCACTCAGTAACGCTAACTTTTTATATGTTTCCAGTTGGCAGGTAAGGTTGCTGAAGATGGCACGGGGCGGCTACTCAGCTCTTTTGGATGACATTCTTTTGTATAATGTTTTGCACTGTATACGAACAAACGATGTTTTGTAATGAGTGATGTATTAACTTGCAAAAGCATTTATAAAAAAATGAAAAGTTATTTCACAGTTTCTGCTGCATGATTTTAGTAAAGATTATATAATGATGTGTTTAAGTGCAATGATGACCAACTGTGAGGTGCCCGGGAACGGGGCCTTACAGAATAGATGAGTATGTCGTCAATGGAGACGATCACGAACTTGTCCAGATAAGGCTTGCATACTCGATTCATGAGATCCATGAAAACAGCAGGAGCATTTGTTAAACCAAAATGCGTAACCATGAACTCATAATGCCCATATCGAGTACGGAATGCAGTCTTTGGGATATCATCGTCATGGACTCGCAATTGATGATAACCAGAACGTAAATCGATCTTCGAGAATATAGCAGCTCCTTGAAGTTGATCAAACAGGTCATCAATACAAGGAAGAGGATAACGGTTCTTGATGGTAAGCTTGTTAAGCTCACGATAGTCAATGCTCATATGAAACGACCCATCTTTCTTCTTTACGAACAGCACAGGTGCACCCCAAGGCAAAAACTAGGATGAATGAATCCCTTCTCGGATAGTTCTTGAAGTTGGCTAGATAGCTCTTGTATTTCTGATGGTGCAAGTCGATATGGTGACTTGGCCATGGGGTTTGCTCCTGGAATCAAATCGATTTTAAATTCGACTTCACGCACGGGAGGTAAACCACTAAGGTTATCGGGAAATACGTCAGGAAAGTCTCGTACAATCGGGACATCCTTAAGATCTTTCCCTTTGACTTTTGTGTTGACCACGTAAGCCAAGACAGCCATATAGTTCTTACTTAGGCACTTTCGGGCTTGGGTGCACGACATGAGCTTGAGCCCTTTGGAGGATTTTTCACCGAACACCTTCAATGTATCCCCAGAAGGTAACGGTATACGAATGCACTTCTCAAAACAAATTATCTCGGCATGGTGTTTGGCTAACCAATCCATACCAATGATGACGTCAAAGCTTCCAAGTTCATATGGATGAGGTCGATAAAGAATTCATGTGCGTCGAGACTCAAGACACAATTGCGGATAACGATATCAACGGTGATCGGTTCTCCATCGGGCTTGTGGAACATTACCCACAAGACAAGGGCATTATAGGCGAAATTGACTGGGTTCCCCATAGTTGTAGCAAACACGGTTCGTGACCATCGCGGCGTTATTAGGTGCACGGTGACAAGTCGCCACCAAGTGACCATATTTACCGCATAAGTTACAGATGCGGCACGGGGCGTTCCCCGGATGATGATACCTACAGATGTTACACATAGGTTGAGGACCAGCATAGGCCCTTACCAAAGGCACTTAAGCCACAGGTGCAGCCATAGGTAGAAGTTGTCTTTGAGGTGGTTTGGGTGCAGCCACAGCATAGCTGCGTGCCGGTGTGAACTTGCGCTTTTTGTTGTTGTTGTTGTAATAAGGTTCAACTTTGGTCTCTTTAACAGTTTCTGTAGCTGTCTTTTCCACCTTCTTTGCACCCTTCACACAGATGGTGCCCGCTCGTATATGATTCTCGGTGAGTTGAGCGGTGATAGTGATGGCTTCTTCCAAGGTTGTGGGTCGGCTACCCACCACAACATCATGAATTTAGGGTGGTACACCCTTGATGAACTTCTTGATGTTGCGAGGAACAGTGTCGACCATATGGGGAAACAATATACTCAACTCATGATGCCTAGTTGAGTAGGCCAAATGGTCACCACCATCTTGCTTCAAGTTCCAGAATTCCTTCTCCAGTTTTTATACCTCATTCCTCGGGCAGAACTTTGCGATGGCAATGTTCTTGAACTCATCCTAAGTGAGTGCCAACATAGCTTCCGCTCCTCGATTCTCTTCTTACTATTCCACTAGGTAAGTGCCCTTTGTTGGAACATACTAGTGGTATAACGAATTTTAAGTGCCTCGGGACACTCACAATTGAAGAAGGTGTTCTCCATGCTCTCGAACCACTCAAGAAGACCAGTGGCTCCTTCCTTGCCACTATAACTAGTGGGCTTGCAAGAACTAAAGTGCTTGAAGGTATAGGTTTGGTTACTACGCCCTTGGTTCGCGCTGTTTTCCCCTTGACCATTTCCATTGTTGCTTGAATTGATCATCAAGGTGCTATTAAGTTCAGCAACCATGGTCGGGATAACAGCAGCCATTTGTCAAGCAATCATGGCGGCTAGCTTACGGTCGGAACTTCCACACTTTCCATGGTGACGAGACATGCTGGATATACAAAATGAGTTAGACACGGGAATGAGAACAACAAATGATAGTAATTTAAACAAGAGTAAGTCAAGAGCTGTAAGACAGATGGAATGGTTCCATTTAGTAATGAATTACCATTTGGAAACGTTGACACGTCAAGGTAAATTGACACATTTGCCTTAGAAATTTGTGTATGTTGACCATAGTTTATCACTCATCCCAGAAATCCCCAGGTAAGCATAACTAGTCCCGTAGGATTTATGTAAAATGCTTGCCTTAACAAGAAGGCTTTTTGCCTTAGCTCGAAGGCTTTTTGCCAGGAAAACCAGAATACAGGTGTCTATGTGTCACACAAATTTCTTAGGTTCATGAAATCAAAACCTTGATGAGATTTTCATAGATTAGACATAGAGTCTAAGGAATTAAACCCACGATAATAAATGTAGATTCCACATGTCACCAAGAATGAGTTTAGAAAAGTTTCATATGTCGCGGAGAATCCAAGAGTCAAGGATAAGTCTAGGGAAGACAAGTAACAAAATTTAAGCATTTACAAGGCAATCCTATGCTAAGTCATCAAGTTGCACATAAGAAGACAGCATTATGTAGCATGCAAATAATATACTTTTACAAGAATATAAATATTATTCTATAAGGTTCATGCATAAACTATAGTCTAGATCACCATTTCTAATAGCCAAAATCCCTGTAGTTATGGGCTCTGATACCAGTCTGTCACACCCCAACCTTGACGGCGGAATCATCGAGATGTGAGGGTTAATATTGTTCACAACCACATAACGCTATCTTTAAATAAAAATAATATTATTACATGTTTCAAATAAAGATACAATCATAAGTCTAAATCATGAAATAGTTTCAAACAAAACAAAACATAACATAAGAACTTTATTCTTTTAACTAGGTTCAAATCCTAGTTTATTGCAAGCTTCAAAAGTTGACTTCAAACATGTGTATTTCCTGAAACATGTTAAAAAGAAAAGGGTCAACTATAAAGTTGGTGAGTTTCCAAGGGTTTTATATACATAATATATCAAGGTTACAAGTAGCAATTCATGTCATAGGTTATGAGTTAGCAAGTTATAGAACACATATAGCTACAATCAAACCTCGACTTAATTACAAGTTTATATGATTAGCTAAATGTATTTGGTTCCCATGATGAACAAGTCATACGTCATCAGGAGCCAGCAATACATCGGCTTTAGCACCAAATAGGCTTGTCAAGCCCAAAAATCTTAGACGTCGCCAAGCTAGCAATAGTTAATGATTGTAAACAAAGTATGTATCTCATATAAGACTTACAATAACACAAATAACCATGACAAATAAAAATATGAATTGCAAGTGCTTTACAAGATTTAAACGTTTACAAGTGTATGTTGAATAATGTAACATGTTTCATCCTGAAACGGTATAAAATAATATAAAATGGGGCAAGGAACTCACTTGACGTATATGTGTGTAAGATGATAATAAGAATTAAACAATATCCCAACGAATTCTTACAAGGTACCTAAACATATATATATTACAAGATTTAAGGTTAATAATAAGATTAACGATTAAACGCGAACCAGGGTTTCAATAAGTATTTGGGTTTTTTATAAATAAGATTAGTTATCGAAATCATAAATATATAATTTAATACAATGAAGGAAACTTAATTAATCCTTTTATAATGATTTATGAAATTAAAAGAAATTAAATCCTCATAATGATTTAATTATAAAATGTAAATAAAATTTTATAATTAACATAATTAATCTATAATTAAAGATAATGAAATGACCAATAATAATTTAGTGATTTCAACTATTTAAAGTTTATTTTTACAAAAATAAACTAATTATAACATTTGTTAATAATATTTTATATAAAAATTGTTAAGTTGTTTAAAAAAATATATTTATAGAAAATAATTAGATAACTTTTAAAATTAACAAAGTTTATAAAACTGATTTTATAATTTTTAGAAGTTTTATATAATTTTTTGAAGGCTAGAAAGCCCTAAAAAAAGTGAGGTTGCCCGGGTTCGAACCCTGGACCTTCGGATGGGCATGTGCGTGATTTACCAGTGAACCAAGGCCTTAGCCGCGTTATGAAATAGTTTTTAAATTATAAAAACATGGTTTCAAGGAAATCCCTAAAACATAAGAACCCTAGATTCGACTTGAGCCAAATTGAACCCCAATTTGATTACGTTAATGAAATTAACCTTGGGGCTTTTAATCCCCAAGTAAAATGGAGCAGATAAATGTATTTATTTACCCGATTTGAAATCGAATTGATAGCGAGCAAGATGAAGAGCAGTCGCGAACTCGTAGAGCTTGATTGATGTTCAAACGATGATGTTAATCCAATTCGTTGCACAGGGAGCTTCTAATGGTGTACAAGATCAAAATCCCTCTGTCAATTTCTGCTTATGTTGCTCGGAAGGTGGTTTTCAATTAGCTTACAGGTTCGCGGCGAAAGGGGGAATCGTATGAGAGTTTCAAGTGCTTTCCAGATGAGATTATGTTGCTTAACAGTTTAAGAATCGTTAGATGATCGATTAGTTTCAGTTAATTACATTTTTATTAACTTTTAATGACCCAACGGCTCTATGATTAAAGAGCTTCGGTTATTCACTCGAATGGGTGGTAACCGACACTTTAACTTTGATTAAATGATGTAATTATGCTCTAATCGTGTCCTAGAACGGTTTGTAGACGGTTTTAGATCGTGAATCTACAAGGTTTGTGGGTTTTGGAGTGGCCGGAGTTTGACCGGGTTTAGTCGCCGAATTTGCGCGCGGTACGGGGGTGGGGGGGAAGATGGGTTTGATTTTTAAAGGTTTACACAATCGGTCCCTGTAGATTCCATTCTCTATTATTTTATGCCTAAAACTTCCCTTGTAAGTTTCTAAAATGACAAACTAACCCCCTAACTTAATTATTTTAAGTTTTAACATTTTTAAGTTCAAGTAATGTTATAAATTATTATTATTATTATTGTTGTTGTTGTTGTTGTTATTATTAGTAGTGTTATTATTATTATAATTTTTAGTTTGATTATTACTTTTGTATAATAATAAAAAAAAATTAAAGACAATAAAGAAATAAGTATGAATAATCCATAAGTTTCATAAATGACAACAATGACCCTTATAAATATAAACGAAGTTAACTTTTAGTTAACAAAAATACGAGATGTTACAATAATGGGTCAAATAGTTAACACAATCAATAAACCTATATTACAAGAGTAACTCTTATAATTAAAGCATACTAAATTACGACGACAAAAGTTCAAGGAGACGATTGAGTACCACGAAGGTCATCTAAGACACATCGTAACAATTGAGATAATACAAACCACATGCAAAACTATCACGTTCAACGTTCTAAAACTAAATGAATAGAGCAATAATCATGAATACAAATGCTAGTGGTTATAATGTAACACATATAATATGTAAGCAACTTGGTTGACGCCGAAATCTTAAATTCATAAAACAAATTATGAAACATTGACTTAACAAGTCGACAGAGACTATGGTTAAAACTATAAAACAAATACAAAGAAAATATCATTAACTAAAAATTTTTATAATCAATGCAAAACCAAACATGGAAAGCATGATTTAAAACACGGACAAATCTAAACTATTTTGTTGGACCAAAAGAACCAATGAGCCAAGATCAGGAAAACCTCTAAGTCCCACATGACATCACAAAAATTGTTGAAGGCTTCATCAGCAGTTTGAAAAAGACTGAAGACTCAACAGCTGAAGATCAAAGATCTGAAAAACAACAGCTGAAGATCCCAAGTACTGAAGATAAGTACTGAAGTCTGAAGTACTGATGAATACAAGTACTGAAGACTTCAAGTACTGAAGACAAGTGCTGAAGATCAACAACTGAAGAACTGAAGAGCTGATGATCAACAACTGATGCACAAAGTCTGAAGACAAAGATTGAAGACATCAGCTGATGACAACTACTGAAGTCATCAGCTGATGAAACATCTGAAGACCAAAGTGCTGAAGCTTCAGAGTTTGTCACAACAGCTGAAGAAGTCTTCTTCAGTTGTTGTGATGGTTTTACTTTTTAGTTGTTTTGTATTTTTCCTTTTCAGTAGTTTGTATAACAGCTGAAGAGCTTGTTCTTCAGCTGTTATAGTTCAGTAGTTGTAAACGACTGAAGAGTTTGTTCTTCAGTCGTTGTATCTTTCAGTAGTTTCTTTTCCTTTCAGTAGTTTGTAATAAGTTAGAATACTTAGCATTTTGTAAGAAGATGTCAGCTGTTTTACATCTTCAGTAGTTTAGTATTCTATCAGTAGTTTGCTAATAACCGTTTGATGTCACTATCAAGTGACATCAGCATTCGTCATTTTCCTATAAAAGGAAGATGACCTAATTGTAATCCTTGCCAAAACGTGTGAGCAATAGAAAATACCTTTTTGGCAGAATTGTTCTCTCTCTATATATTTGTACTGTTACATGCAAAATGCTTTGTGTTCTTGCTTGTAATTGCTAATTCTCGTGCTAAATCCGCTACGAATACAACCTAATTGATCAAACTAGAGGCTGAGATCCTGTCAAATGGTATCAGAGCAGGTTAATCATTGATCGATTTCATCATTGATCATTGAACTACTCTTTTGATCTCTACGTTTGATCGAATTAGCAATTTGCAAGAATTAGCTATAGAGAGTGAGATTCTGCTGTTTCTGGCCGTAAACTTGAGGTTCTCTCGTGGTTTTGAGCTACATTTGTTTTGCTTAAACTTGTTTTTGACTGAAATCTGAGATGGCGACACCAACGAACGATCCTCACAATACTGGTTCCTCAACCAGGCCTCCGATGCTTGTGAGGAATGAGTATAACATATGGCAACGTCGTATGCTTCACCACTTGTCTGTCAACAGTGCTGGTTGTTGGAAGTCAGTGGTGCATGGACCATACAAGCCTATGGTGAGCGTCCCTGAATCAAATGAACAGGTTTCGAAGAAACCTGATCAATATTCGGACGAAGATCTTAAGCTGTTCGAGATTGATGCTAAAGCCCATGGAATTTTGGCTATGGCAATTCCAAATGAGATCTATTCAGGGCTTTTGCATCATGAAACTGCTCTTGATCTCTTGTTGCTCTGAAGGAACAATTCGGAGGAACCGATGAGGTCTTAGCAAATACAAGGGAAGTCCTCGCCCAACAATATGAGACATTCTCTCATAGGAAGGGTGAGACTCTGACTCAGCAGTTTGAGCGGTTCTCATGTTTGATCTCTGAGTTGAAGATGGTCAAACAAGAGTACTCTAATAGCTAGATGAACAACAGATTTCTCAGATCACTGCCTGAGAGATGTGACACTTACACCATTGTCCTACGCTCCAGTGCAAATCTGGATACTCTATCTCTCACCCAACTTCATGGGAAACTGCTCAAATTTGAGAGAGAGAGATAGAGCAAAGAGGAAGTTGTCCACCTCTGGCAAGCTAACAAATGACTTTGTCACTAGCAATACTGCCTTGATAGGTCAGGAGTCGGAATATGCTGCATCTGAGAGTTCTTATGATGAGCATATTGATTTCTCTACCAACTCTGAACATGCTTTTGTTGGTGTATATAGTGGTACAGGGGGTAGCAGTGATAACCTGTGCTTCCTGATGGAGGACTTGAAGGGCATTCCAGATGATGATCTGGAAGAGATGGATATTTGAGTCAGATGGCCATGATAAATATTCGATCTCAAAAGTTCTACAAGAGAACTGGCAGGAAATTTCCTGGTCTCTCAGGCAAAACCAAGGTTGGTTTTGACAAGAGCAAGCTGAGGTGTCACAAGTGCCAAAGGCTTGGACACTTTGCTAGAGAGTGTAGATCATCTGGATCTAACACCTCTGCACCCTTTGTGACTTTTCCTAGCAATAGCTCACAGCATAAAGGGCCGCATTCCAGTTCTCAGGGTCATCCATCATCAGCACAGCCATTACCTGCTTACTTTATGCCTCAGGGTCATATGCCATACCCATACCCCTGCTACTATGTGCCTCAGCCAAGTCAAGCTCAAGCACCTTCTGCTCAGCCACCACATGCTCTCCCTGAGCCTCAATCTTCCCAATCTCATCACCAAACCCAACCTCAACAACACAGCTTCTTCACCCCAGGAGTTGTTGACTGGAGTAGTCTACCAGATGATCTATCTGGTCAGGAACAACTATTCCAAGGTGCTGGTCAACATGGTGGTGATCATCCATTTGGGAATCTTGCTCTAATGGCCTTTGAGTCTGCTGATGGGTCATCATCAAATGCTTCATCACAGGTATCCTCTGAGGCTAAAGCCAAGCTTTGTTCTGATTCATGCATAGCAGCATTTGCTTCTATTAGAGAAGCAAATGTAGCTTTAATTGATAAAAACCTTGAGCTAGAGCAAACAATTTCCAAAAAGAAAGCTGAATTTGAGGCTGCACTTAATGAGAAAAATGATGAGATATATAAGCTTAAATGTCAAATAAAAGATGACAAAGCTAGAGAAGATGTACTTCTAGAGAAGTACAGAGACCTCAAGGAAACTCTTACAACCATCCAGGTAGACTGTGATCGATGGGTGCAATCCTGCAAGGGTTTTGAAATGCTTTTAGTAAGCAATCAGCTTCCAATGTGAAGTTTGGCATTGGTTATAATCACACAGCTCCTCCTACAGATTTTGCTTCAAGAGCAGAAGTTGAATCTGATGGAGAGAGCAATAACCAATCCTTCTCATCATGTGACCTACTATCTTCTGATACAACATCATCAGAGGTAGAAGTCAGCATTAATTCCACTCAAAACCAATCAGCTGATGCTACAACAGCTGATGGTTAAAATGCTGACCGTCACGTGATCAAAAAGTTGATCAACTCAGGTGTTGTCTCTAGAAGTACTGAAAGTACTGGAGAGCAAGTGATAACACCTGAAGTTCAAACCTCAACTACTGTCAGCACTGAAGAGAAGAAAACTGACAGTAGAAAACGTTTGAAGACAGCTAAAGAGGATGTCAGGAAAGCAGGTACTACAAGGAAGAAAACTGCTAGTACTGATAGCAAACAGCTGAAGAACAATTCTTCAGAAGTTTCATCCTCTTCAGTTGATGATCAACATATGATGAAGAAGAAGTCATGTGAGATATGTGGCTTGTTCAATCATCTTACTGATGATTGCTGGTATAAAAGAGGTTCCAAACTCAAACAAAAGGAGAAAATTAAAGAGGACATAAATAAAATGAAGAATGAGTTTGAGACCAAGTTTGTACTAGCAACATTAAAGCCTGAAATCCCTAAGCCCAAAGCTAAATCTAAAAAGAAGGTAGGGGTGACTCAGGCAACAGCTGAGGTTGCTCAAAAGAAGATGGTGCAACATGGGAATCCATCATCTGCAAGCCCCAATATGTCTGAAAAGCTGAAAGCTTTATCACGAAGTCAGACACAACTTGTAATGATGGTTCAGCATCTAATGGGAAGAGTCAACCAAATAGATGCTCCTGTGTTAAAACCACAGAAGAGGAAATCCAAGCCAAAGGATTCCTCCTCTGCACCATCTCCTTCACCTCAGGCTGTCACACATAACACACATGTTAGTGTTGCACCTGTTGTTGAGAACAGACCCAAAACCAAAAGGGTTGGGTCTCTAAAACTAACTAACTTGTGGTTATGATTGCAGGGTTCTTCAACATGCCAAAGAAGCATCTGGTATGTAGACAGTGGAGGATCAATGCGCATGACAGGAAGCAGCTCCCTTCTTAATGACTACTCTCAAGGAAAGAAGGGATTTGTCTCCTTTGGCAATGATGCAAAGGGTTACATCATCAGAAAAGGCTTTGTTTCCAATTGGGAAATAAGGTTTGATGATGTTAACCATGTGGAGAATCTCAAGTACAACCTCTTGAGTGTCAGTCAACTGTGTGATAAAGGCCATGTTACCCTTTTCACAAGCCAAAACTGTCGGATTCTGTTATCCAAAGTTCTAAATTTGATTGATAAGGTGTTGGATGAATACACTCTCCTAAAGGCCAACAGGACAGGAAGAGTGTATGCCTTAGATCTTTCCAAAAAGATAGATCTAAAAGGCCATCCTTGCCTATTCTCCAAGGCTTCTCCTCAAGAGTCTACTCTATGGCATAGAAGGCTGGGGCATGTTAATTTCAAGAACATGAATCAGCTGATAAGCCATGGTTTAGTAAGAGGATTGCCTTTAAAAGAGTTCAAGTGTGAAGACAACTGCACTGCTTGCTTAAAGGGAAAACAACACAAAGTTTCATTCCCTTCAATAGAAGAACCAAAGTCCACTGCTTGCTTGCAGCTCCTGCACATGGATCTCTTTTGTCCTGACAGAGTGATGAGCATGACAAAGAAGAAATACTGCCTGGTAATTGTGGATGATTACTCCAGGTTTGTATGGACTTTCTTCTTGCACTCCAAGGATGAAGCTGCCAAGGCTATTATGAACTTTGTGTTATTTGTAGAGAAGCAGTATTCCCTGCAGGTCAAGTGTGTGAGGAGTGACAATGGAACAGAGTTTAGAAACCACACACTTGATGACTTCTACCTGTCCAAGGGAATTAAAAGGCAGTTTAGTATTCCCAGAACTCCTGAACAGAATGGAGTGGTTGAGAGAAAGAACAGGACTCTCATTGAATCTGCAAGGTCAATGCTGGCTGACTCAGGTTTGCCACTGACCTTTTGGGCTGAAGCTGTAAACACAGCTTGGTATGTGCAAAGGTTGATGAAGACTCCCTATGAAGTACTTCATCATTTGGCCCCTTTGATTTCCTTCTTTAGAGCCTTTGGGTGTCCTTGTTTCATTCTCAACACTAGCAATCCACTCCAGAAGTTTGCTAGTAAGGTGGATGCAGGGTATTTTGTTGGTTATTCATCAACTTGCAAGGCATACAGAGTTTTCAACTGTAGGACAAAGATGGTTGAAGAAACTCTGCATGTCAAGTTTAATTAATCTCCAAAGGACAAGATTCCACAAAACCCTGTGGAGTTGTTTGATCTGGACATACTGCAATATGTTCCTTATCAACCTCCAGCTGTTGTGCCTGTCAACAGTTCTCCACCTGGTGGTACTGATGATGATGTAGTCAGTACTCACCTTTTCAGGTTTAGTGACAACCTGCCTGAGTCCACTAAACCTGATGCTCCTGTAGCTTCAGCAGCCCCATCCACAACAAATGCTGATGAGATTTCTGCATGCTCCACTTCATTTGAGCTGCCATCTCCTACATGGTTTCAAGACTCCTCATCACCATCTGTTGCTGCTAAAAGTCCTACAAACACTTGCACTGATATTATAGTCTATCAAGAGCTGAAGAATCACCCCACATCTCAAATCATTGGTGATATCAATGCTGGAGTTTTAACCATGAATCAATTGTCCAACTTCTGCTTCTATGCTCTCTTCATCAGTCAGCAAGAGCCAAAGAACTATCATGTTGCCTTAAGAGACAATGGATGGGTGGAAGCAATGCAGCTTGAGCTACTTCAGTTCAGAAAACAAGTGTGGGAGCTTGTTCCTTTACCCCAAGGCAAGTGTGCAATAGGCAGCAAATGGGTATTTAGGAACAAAACAGATGAAAAAGGCCAAATAGTTAAGAACAAGGCCAGACTGGTTGTCCAGGGGTTTGCACAAGAGGAAGGCATCGATTATGATGAGACCTTTGCCCCTGTAGCCAGACTGGAGGCAATTAGATTGTTCTTAGCTTATGCTGCCTTTCACAGTCTTAAGGTTTATCAAATGGATGTCAAAAGTGCCTTCTTATATGGTAAAATAAAAGAGGAAGTTTATGTGTGTCAACCACCAGGCTTTGAGGACAATAAACATCCTGATTAGGTGTATAAGCTTGATAAGGTTCTTTATGGGCTGAAACAAGCTCCTAGAGCCTGGTATGAGACACTATCAAATTTTCTTCTCCAAAATAAGTTCACTAGAGGCACCATTGATAAAACCTTGTTCATAAAGACTGTGGGACAGCATAAGCTCCTTGTTCAAATTTATGTAGATGACATCATTTTTGCATCCTCTGATCCATAGTTGTGTGATGAATTCACAAAGCTTATGAAGCACAAGTTTGAAATGATTGCTATGGGGGAATTACAGTTCTTTCTAGGTTTGCAAATCAAACAAAGGGCTGATGGAATCTTTATTCATCAGTCCAAATACACAAAAGAGTTGTTTAATAAGTTTGATTTACAAACCTGTAAGCCCTGTTCTACTTCCATGAGCAGCATCACACAACTGGATGAAGATCAGAAAGGTAAAGCGGTTGATGAAACCCTTTACAGATGTATGATTGGGTCCTTGATGTGCCTTACAGCTTCTAGACCAGACATCATGTTTGCAACATGTGCTTGTGCTAGATTTCAGGCTGCACCTAAAGAATCCCATTTGATTACAGTCAAAAGGATCTTTAGATATCTTCAAGGTAACCAATCACTAGGTCTTTGGTATTCAACTGGGCATTCTTGTAAATTAGTTGCTTTCTCTGATAGTGACTATGCAGGATGCAAAGTCACCAGAAAATCTACTTCTGGTGGTTGCCAATTCCTAGGCAATTGTTTAGTTTCTTGGCAGAGTAAGAAACAAGCATCAATTGCTACATCCACTGCTGAAGCTGAGTACATTGCTGCTGCAAGTTATACTTCTCAGGTACTCTGGCTTCAGAACCAACTCTTGGATTATGGCATTACAGAGACTAAGACTCCATTATTAATGGAAAGTGCTTCAGCTCTTTGTATTATTAAAAATCCAGTCCAGCATTCTAGGACCAAACATATAGAGATCAGACATCATTTTATTAGAGATTGCTATGAAAAAGGTCTGATTGATCCAAAGTTTGTGCCTAGTGCTGATGAGCTTGCAGACATATTTACTAAGCCTTTAGATAGTGCCACATTTCAAAATTTGGTACTAAGGCTTGGTATGCTGTAGCTAGAATAATTTGACTAATACTGATGCTCTCTGTTCACAAGTACTGATGAGCATTGGTATGCAAAGGTCAAATATAAGTACTGATGAGTAATTTAGTCTTCAGCATTTTCACAACTACTGAAGACTAAAATGCTTCAAAGTACTGAGGTACATTATTTGTTGAAAACAGCTGATGTAGTTACAACTACTGATGTGGTTATAACTACTGATGTATAATTTCCAAACAAATAAGTACTGAAGAACAAATTTTGTTCACAAGTACTGATGTGTAATCTTACACAAAAGTACTGAAGACAATTTGTTCACCAGCTCTTAAGAATATTTCATCAGCACTTATGAACATCTGATCACAAGAGCTGAGGAATAAATATTAACAAGAGCTGAAGGGCCAATGAAACATCTGAAAGTCAGCCAAAGAGCTGATAAGTAAATGTGGAGGTTAGCATGAAACAACTGAATTGACGGAAACAGCTGATGAATAACTTTACTCTTCAGCTGGTACCAACATCTGATGTTTCATACCCAAACAACTTAAGGACAAAACCATATCTTCAGTAGTTTCACAACTACTGATGATTAACACCAAGTCCTCAGTTGTTTACAACAACTGAAGCAAAACCACATCTTCAGTAGTTTACAACTACTGATGTCAGTAGTTTACAACTACTGAAGGCTAACACCAAGTCTTCAGTTGTTACAACGTCTAAAGATGAATACCATGTCTTCAGTAGTTTATAACAACTGATGACTAACAACAAGTTTTCAGCCGTTTACAACATCTGAAGGACAAAACCAAGGTCTCAGTAGTTTCAACTACTGACGACTAACACTAAGTTCTCAGATGTTACAACCCCTGAAGGTTAAAACCACATCATCAGTCGTTTCAACAACTGATGACTAACACCAAAACCTTCAGTAGTTTTCTTTCAGCCTTTGCCATACCCTATAAATACCCAACCTTCAGAGCTTTCATTCTCACTTGACCTAACTTTCAAAAACCTCTGAAACTTCCCATACACCATTAATGACGGCCATGCAACTCAAACCTCGACACAACTGTGTCGCATACCTTACGAAATCGCCATTCTGGTCAAAATTCCACAATGCCATCGATCTGATGACCGATTCACCATACCAAACGGCCTTCCTTCTCAACCCCACCATATACACCGATTCCCTATCTGAGTTCTGGACGAACATAACCGTTCAAACCGAAAAGAACGATGGCGAGGTCTCTCTCCGGTCGTCCGTTAACAACAACCCATTGGTCATTACTCCAGCTACAATCCAACAAACCCTAAAGCTGGAGGATGCCACCTTCCCAACCTCTTACCCCAAAGGTACCTTTGATCTCTCTTTCACTGCTAACGACTATCAGGGTGAGCTCGCTGCTTCCACCTTGCTGAAGAAACATTTCCCAGATCCACAACGACTGATATTCCATATGGTGAATGTCTGTCTGGCCCCAAAAACATATTCATGGGACTAGATGTCGACAAGGTGGTAACAGGTATTGTATTCCATCCTTGAAAAACAACCTTTGAACTTTACTGAAATAATATTTTTGGAAATCAAGGATATGGCCACGAAACCTATTTCTAACCATTGGATCTTGTATCCTCGGTTCATTATGGCCATAATAGAGAACCAGCTTAGTGCTGAGAGACTTGTTGGCACTCGGGTCCCTGCCATGGCTGTTTTAGCTGAGGTATACTCCAGGCACAACACTGACCAGACACTCAAACAGGCTGCCAAGCTGCGAAAACCCACGCGGCTAGAACCCACAGCCTCCACCTCTAAGTCTAAAGTCCCCACCAAGCCCAAACCTAAAAAGAAACCCCCAAAGGCTACTCAGGGAAATGAGTCCCCTGAGGATGCCCCTGCAACACAAACGCAGGAAGTGACTGCTGGTCAGATTCTCCTAGCAGTCACCACGACTCCACCTACCACAACCACACAGGTTTCCTCTCAACAGGAGCCTGATGCAACCATTTCAGGGGCTGCCACAAATCTAGGATCTTTCTCAATTGAGAAGATTGCCATTGAAGAGCACATTCCTCCCCATGTGCAATCTGCTTCTAGCCCATCACCCACTGAAACCGCCCCACAAAGCCCTACCCTAATAATCGCCAAAGTGTTGACCCATCTAAACACTCCACCCTCTCCCCAGAAACCAATTACCACTGGGGTATCTCCAATCGAAGAGAGGGTGGAAACAAGTGTTAGTGGGAGCCCACAACACCGAGAATCACATATCTCATCTCCCAGTGTGGCTAGGGAGATAGGATATTCTGGTGAGGCTGCCACTTCCCCTGCATCAACATCTAAGCAGGGAGAAGCTGGTGCCATAAATAAGACCTCACCAGAGGCAACTGCCGATGATGGATCCAATCCGGAGGCTGGAAGTCCCCAGTACCAAGACAAAGGGGCACATGCAACTACAGAGCCACACTCAGTGCATGTACATCCTGACATTGTCAGGAGGTCAGGTAATTCAGTGCAAACTGCTGATTACCTGAGCTTCTTCTTCGATGTGATCGCTCAAAACACCATCCTAGAGGATGAGGTTAGCAGACTCAAAGAGCTGCTAGCCAAAATGTCTCAGGATGCAAGTCCATCTGCCACCATAAACCCACAGATGGCACCTTCACCTGAAGGTCTCACAAATACTCAACCACTCCCACAAACTCAGCCACCTGCCTCTGCTTCTGGCACTAATTCTCAGGAACAGAACCCTCCTGAGCAACTAGTTGCTATCTTCCAAAAATCCCTGCCTCTCATCATACCAATAATCACAGACATTGTGATGAAAACCATTGATGAGAGGCTTCCCTAAAAAATACAACCCATGGTGGAGGTTGCTGTGGCTAAAACGCTTGCTGATAGTCAAACCCCAACCAATGCACCCAAAAAGGGAGAGACATCAGTGCAAGCCAAGAGGAAGAGGGTAGAGGAGGAGAAAGAAGTAGGGAGAGAGGAGGAAAACGAGAGGGAGAGGTCTGAGGAGACTGTGAAGGTGAAGGGGAAGGAGAAGGTGAGGGAGGAGAGAGCTGAAAAGATAGAAGTGGCTGAAATCCAAAAAGATTTCAGTGTCACTTATAAAAAGAAGAGAGGAGAGAAGGAGGGAGAGAAGGTAGAGAAGGGTGATACTGATCTAGCAGTCCTAGTCAAGGAGGCTGATGCTGAGCATAGCCGATCAATGGACTCTGTCATTGATCAGCTGTTCAGGCAAGGCTTTGACTTGGACACTGCCTTGCTAGATCAAGAGATTAGGAAGATGGAGACAAAGGAGATAGAATACCGATGGACCACTTATAGCCAAGAGGAAAGAAAGAGACTCGAGGCTATGAGTCTGTTTATTTCGAAGTATCTGGGGAGACCAGTCCTAGATGTGAAGGCTTGGACCAGGGACAGAATCTTGGCTATAGCCACCAAGATCTGTTCGGCTGATGATTTTACCAATGGACTGGTCGCAGAAGCCCTATCTGAAGCCGGTGCTGGGAACAGGACCTTGCTAGTCAAACAGACTAAGCCTGCACTTATCTCTAGGTTGCTAGCAAGGCCTGCCCAAATTCCCACACCAACAACCCAAACATAACCCACAAAACCAACCCCTTCACCATCAAAACCTATTGCCGATGATCCACCCTTGCAGAAGAAGAGAAGGGTGTTGAGGCTGCAAGAGGAAGAAGAAGAGGAGGATGAGGAGGATAGACTGCCTCTTTCTGCAGTCATACCTCTACCTAAAGCCAAACCTAAAACCATCACTCCCACCTCACAAATAGATACTGTGAGGGTTAAGATAGAAGAAGAAGAGCAGTAGAAACGACATGATGAGGAGATGCTGAAAAGCATAGACAAAGCTTATGCTACTACTTCTTCTATGCTTAATATGAAGAAGGAAGCTCTGAGACTCTTCACTCTCAAATAAACCTTCCAATATGATAAAGAGAGAGTGAGGACTTGGCCTGATCCTAGGGTGGCTCACAGGATTATTAAGAAAGACATTCCTGTGAGATACAAGAGCCAAGTTAAGAAGATTATAGATGAAGTGATCTCAGTGGCTCTTGTAATAACACCCTGGGAGATTGTGGAGGAGTTCGAGAAAGCCTATAGAGCTAAGCAACCACCCTAAACGATGTTGGAAAATAGGGTGGTTAGGAAAGACTTAGTCTATAAGAGGCTTGAGAACTTCCACAAGGATGAGCTCAACCTACTACTAGAAGGCAAACATCCTGATGAATTCGCCTATAGGCAGATCACAACTGTTGAGCTCAAGAATGGCAAACAGGCCAAGTTTGTCTCAGAGCTGTACGACCGTCAAGGATTATTAAAAGGTGTGGCTGAATACCTATCCAAAGAAGAACAAATGACATTTCTTCAAGCCTACACCAGAGAATCCTACAGGCTCGTACGTGGGAAGTAGGTCTCATGGATGGGACCACAGCTATGTGTCCAGTTCCCCAAAACAGAGCTCACGTCCATACTTAGCCAATCAAATCTTAGAGACCTTTTCCCAGGCCAGTGCTTATCAGGGTCAACTTCTGATCTGATCCAGAAGAAAATAGACCAACATTTCTGCCAACAATAAGTGGGACAATAAATTACTTAGAGGTTTTGGCTGCATTGGTTCAGGGGGAGTTTGTTGGACCAAAAGAACCAATGAGCCAAGATCAGGAAAACCTCTAAGTCCCACATGACATCACAACAACTGCTGAAGGCTTCATCAGTAGTTTGACAAAGACTGAAGACTCAACAGCTGAAGATCAAAGATCTGAAGAACAACAGCTGAAGATCCCAAGTACTGAAGATAACTACTGAAGTCTGAAGTACTGATGAATACAAGTACTAAAGACTTCAAGTACTGAAGACAAGTGCTGAAGATCAACAACTGAAGAACTGAAGAGCTGATGATCAACAACTGATGCACAAAGTCTGAAGACAAAGACTGAATATATCAGCTGATGACAAGTACTGAAGTCATCAGCTGATGAAACATCTAAGGACCAAAGTGCTGAAGCTTCAGAGTTTGTCACAACATCTGAAGAAGTCTTCTTCAGTTGTTGTGATGGTTTTACTTTTCAGTTGTTTTGTATTTTTCCTTTTTAGTAGTTTGTACAACAGCTAAAGAGCTTGTTCTTCAGCTGTTATAGTTCAGTAGTTGTAAATGACTGAAGAGTTTGTTCTTCAGTCGTTGTATCTTTCAGTAGTTTTTTTTTCCTTTCAGTAGTTTATAATAAGTTAGAACACTTAGTATTTTGTAAGAAGATGTTAACTGTTTGACATCTTCAGTAGTTTAGTGTTCTATCAGTAGTTTGTTAATAACCGTTTGATTTCACTATCAAGTGACATCAGCATTCATCATTTTTCCTATAAAAGGAAGATGACCTAATTGTAATCCTTGCTGAAACGTGTGAGCAATAGAAAATACCTTTTTGGCAAAATTGTTCTCTCTCTCTATATTTGTACTGTTACATGCAAAATGCTTTGTGTTCTTGCTTGTAATTGCTAATTCTCGTGCTAAATCCGCTGCGAATACAACCTAATTGATCAAACTAGAGGCTGAGATCCTGTCATATTTCAAATTAGACCTTTAGTCTAAAGTATTCCAAATCAAGCCCTAAAGTTACTAAGAGGGAAACACCGAAAAAAGAATACAATCAGTAAACCTATATTAAGTAACTCTTCAAACTAAAACTTACCAAATTTCCTAAATATTGGTTGAAGGCGACATTGATTATTCAATAGAACAATACACTTGAAGTCAAATGCTAGTGGTTACAATACAACACACAAGCAACTTTGTTGATGTATGACCCTTAACATTACAATGGCAAGCTTATAAAGACTATGATTAAAACTATAAAACAAATACAAAGACAACACTGGAAACTAAAATTCACAACAACTGCAAGACCAAACATTTAAAACATAAATTAAAACACAATTATCATGGGTCACTATCCCTATTTTGTAGTAGAAGTATGTTTGCAAGTTTTTGTCCTTTTACCTATATATGTAAGTTTGAGTGTCTTTTTAGGGCCTATACCAACATTATTTACTACTATCTATTTATTAATCGGATGAACTTTTCATTCAAGATAATCTCTTGATCTCATTGTTTATATCGCCTATCACCTCTTAAAAGAATGCATTTTTATCACTTAAAGTAAGGTACTAAATCTACATGGTAGAGGTGGCAAGATGGGTTGGTAGACGGGTCGGGTAGTGGGTCATACATGTCAGCAGGTCAAATGGGTTCTTGCTAAAATATGTCACTTCTGAGTACGAGTCAAAAGAGAGGCAACGTCAGGCCAACACTTCTCTGTCCATTTTTAGTGGAAAAAGTCTGTGAATGTGTTAATTAAAACGATATCGTTATAATAAAATAATCTGAATCATTGCACAAATAATGTGGGCTGTGATTAAATATAACATGTGGACAACTTTCAGTTTAACCCATTTGACCCGTTTGAAATTACACATAACCAAACCAACCCAAACATACATAATAATGCTGAAATAGCCACTCTTCTATTTGTAATATTATTGTGTTCTGATTCATGGAAGTTGTGAGAAGTCTGCTTTAGTTTCAATGATAAATATGCTTGTAAAAGCTTTACCTACTTATAATTTTCTAAACTCTTGAACCCTGGATCAATGTTTGCAAGTAGTAAGATTTATTGTTCTTGTTGATTTGCAGCATTTCCTTTTTTTATTAGTAAAGACTACCAGTCAACTAAAAGTACCAAAAACCTATCATTAATATATAACATCATTTGCCTTATCACCAATTGCTAAAGTTGTCTTTTACTTTTCTTCTTTTTTCCATCTTACTAACCTGCACGGGTATCACTAATTGCTAAAGTTATCTTTTTTGACTTTCCTTCTGTTTTCATCTTAATAACTTGTACATGTTTAATAATTAGATAAGTTTTTATGAACATGATGAATATTTAAGAAAATACCTACAAGAGTAAGCTTTCATTATCCTTTTGAATGAAAAAAATTAACAATCAGAAACAAATACGCAACAGTAGCAAACAAATTGGCTAAAATCATTAAGCATAACAATAGTAAGTTATAAGTACTTAAAATGAAATGATTTACCAAAATTCTATGAGTCATGTGCGTGTTGCGTAAGGAAAAAGAGTATAGTTAGTGAATTGTGTGTGGGTTGCAAAGGAAAAAAAAAGAAAAGAACAGTGAGTGTTGCATGTGTTACGATGGAAACAAACCCATAAATTAAGGTAATGTGCTTGCATGATTGTGGTTTTAAACATGGGTTTAGGTGCACATGTCCTTACGATAGGGTTGTTAGAGTCCTAGTAACGTATATACATGTATGAACAGTTGTTAATTATGTTAGAGTTCTGTCTTTCCTAAGATCCTGGAGCTTTTGAAACACTCAAGCATTTCAAGAGGATATAAAAATAGATAGTTTTCAAGTGTTAGTAATCTCTCATAAAGATACTTATTTAAACTTATAACATACCATCTAGGTTCTAGTTTTCGAATGAATTCTAGCAGTACTGTAGTTCCACTTTCCTTAGTATAGTTACAATATAAATTTTATAATAATAACATTAACACACACATTAGTAATTATGGCGACGCTTTACTTACTAACAAGCATGGCAATTAAAGTTATATGTCAACTAATAACCTTAAATTGTGATTTAACACTACCATCGCTATGTTATTCTTAAGGTGTTACAGTTCTAGTTTCTATAGTTTTATGCAAATGAATGAATAAAGATGGTGTGAATGTAAGTTTATAAAATGAGTATAGTTAATTAAATAGTTAGGCTCATCATCAGATATGATGGACCACATAAAGGTAGTATAGTTAGGTAATTTTATGTTTATCTTCAGTTGCTAAAAAACTTCCATCCAAATCCACATATTGTCACCTTAAGTAGCATAAGAATCTCTGATCCAAATTTAACATGTATAAATGACTAAATCACCTTTCCCCCTCAGTTGTTGATTTTTCTTGTAATGAGTCAAAATGGGTAAATTTTCAGGGGGGTAAAATGTGTTGAGTTGGTTAACTATTGCACTCCATTCATATAGTTGATTTAAAGGGTCAAATATGCTTTTAATTTCACTTGAAAATTATGAAAGATTTTAGATTTATGTATAAACTAATGTATGCTTTTGTGAATCCCCTTTTTTGATGTTAAGCTTTATAACTAAAAATATACTCTATTCTGATATCTACTCTAGGCATGCCAATCATTTCTTGTATTACTATAATCCACATAAAACTGGAAGGCACATGAACGTGGACGGCAAAGGTGGTGAGTTCATATAGAGACTTGAGGTGAAAGGAAACTGATCGAAAATCTGAAAGAATACAAAATTCTACTAAAAATTAGTAACAAACCTTAATAGATATCTTGCATAGCTGTTTTAAGTCAACGACCATCACAACTTAGCAGCCCAGAGCGCAAAAGAGGTTTTTCAAGTAACCGAAAGTTCACAACCTGCATCATATGAACAAAAAACTTACCACCAAACATTTAAATCAAAATACAATCAAACATTTAAACAACATTTCAGAAAATCTATCATTCTCTTGTAAAAAAGAAATAACATACAAAGTTATGCTACTAATTTTGTGTTACAATAAAATCACAATGACTAAAACAATATAAGAAAAGAAAGTAACACTATTTCCAATCCTGAATAACTTACAAACACTCAAAATAATCAAATGGATTAGAAATCTAAAAGCATACAAAATTCTACTAAAATTTGTAATAACAAACCTTAATACATGTCTTGCATAGCTGTTTTGTCAAAATATCTAAAGTAGCCTAGGTTCAACGACCACCACAACTTAGCAGTCTTGAGCGCAAAAGAGGTTTTTTAAATGATCGAAAGTTCACACCTGGATTATATAAAACAGAAACTTTCCATCATACATTAAAACCAAAATTAATATCAAACATTTAAACAACATTTCAGAGAAATCTATCATTCTCTTGTAAAAAAGAATAACATAAAAATTTAGTCGGTAATTTTATGTTACAATAAAATCACAATGTCTAAGAGATAGATGTTATATCACCTAAAAATAAAACTGTATTTGTAATAGACCGTACTATAATCTACTAATGTCCTCGTAACCAAATACTATAAGCCTCTATTTACAAAACCCTTAAACACGTATGACTTGCAAACCATCCAAACTTAATGAAAACAACTCATAACACATAACAATTCAATATTATAATCACACAAAGAAGCATTTTAGGCAAATCTTCATGCTTCAAACTACCATCTAGTAACATCTCCCAACACTAAAACTAACCATAACTATACTTAGTTTACCCCTAATGCAATCATTTTTTATGGTATACTGAGAAGTTTTAAATAATTAGAAAATTCATTAATATGAAATAAGAAGTTTCAAATATAAGAACAATAATCTGAAGCATCAAAGGAGAACATGTACTCATAATTCGTCAGTATAAATATAGACACTACTTTTGTGTGTGTGTGGTATGGGGCTAAAAGCGTGGGAGGCAATTTTCTTTAAAAACTTGGTTCTATATACAAAAATATATAACTTCAACTAACTAAGGTCTTGGAACCCTTTTAGTATTTCCCTTGTTTCACCACTGGTTCGCATATAAACTAAACTTACAGCAAGAAAGCAAGAAACAAACTGTAGATGTTTCTGGTGGATTTGATAGTATACAAACAAATAAATTTGCCAATAGAAAAAATTGGAATAAAGATTAAGATGATTACTATTTAGATTAAACCAAAGCAATACTTTATCTTTAGATTAACAAAATAAATTCATTTTATTTTGATCCAACTTTCACCGTAAATATCATAAGAGGTTCTTTAGATGACACTAAAAAATCTAACACAGGGAGCATAATAAATTTAAAGAGCAAATCTACATGTAAAGTGGGATCATTAAATTTTACAAATACCACCACACTTAACCATGCTATTGCCATTTCTCTACCTGCTACAATATGATCGTTCAGACCCTCAAATTGCCCAACAATCTGAATTGCAAGCTCCCTTTAAAGAACTCAAGACTATTAAACAATGATTAAACCAATTAATGAAACAAGCATAAGTACTTGAAAATACCAGACCAACTCGAATTTGGGTCATAATATTGCAACCTATTAAAAAAGTTTGATCTTTCAATCTAATACGTAAATCTCCATGGAGTAGCAACTAAAAAGTCCTCACTCTTTAACTGCATCATCGTAATCCGATTAAAATATTCATAATCATGATATCCAAATCAAGAACAGAGTTTGTTAATGGAACAATATATAAGCTGAGGATGATTGGTGTATCTCCGTAGCAACAACTTTGACATCAGTCGAAAGCAAAATTGCTTAGCTTCAAAAAACAAATGAAAGAATGCTCAAATTTGCAATCATGGATAATACTATATTAATCATGAATAAGAACCAAATATAATGGTACAAATTAACAACATCAAAAGCAAACCGACCAAAAATGAACCCAAACACTACAAAAAGGAAGCAACTGCACCTACTTGATGAAACCTTGGCAACAGCATTTGAAAGAGTGTAGTTCAAGCTTCGGTGAAGCCTCATCGTCTCTGCCAGAGACAAAGTCAAACCTTAGTAAAGATCACCGATCGAATTGCTCATACATATAAAAACATAAACAAAAAGAAGAAGAAAATAATTATTATTTCGGGAAAAAGTTAATCATACACACATACCAAACCAGGATTTGAGGAAGTAAAGACCCTTTATAACAAGAGTGGATTTGAGCGAGATTGAATGATGGCAGTTGAGATGGAGGTGAAATCGTCGCATATTATTTAATGAAAGGCGATTAGGGTTATTAAGACCGTCCTTGTCAACGCAAAGGCCATCCCGATTGTACCTGTATTTTTTATCTCATGAAATCCCATCACTAATTAGGTTATAAAAACCAAACAAGAAACAAAAGAAACCCTAAAACCCAACTCAATTCTAATCCAAATCATTAAAAACTTATAGACCCATAATGAAAAATGGTTTCCAAATAGGCAATAAAGCTAAACCCTTCGAATGAATCAAAACCCTAGAGGGAAAGCTTTTTTCAATCAAACTTAAACCATATAAAACAAACACCCCCACCATCATCAATACCCTTTTTTTTTTCAAAATCTCCACATCAGATTAATGAATCAAAACCCTATGAGGGAAAGCTTCACTTTTGATTTCAACACCAAAAACCCACTTGAAATTTAACATCTTGGGACTTGAAAATAGAGAGAGTAGGCAAATTCAATACCAATTCTCAATGTTAACTTCCTACAACAATCACCAAATAAACTAATGGAACAACATCCAACACGCCTACACATTGTATCAACATCATGAAACCCCAAAGTAATTTCAATTCCATTATCAATCAACTGAAATCAAAATAATGAATAAACTTCGTTTGATCATGATGTGATCAACACAATTACAAACCTACGAAGGAAGGGGAAAAGAATTGAAGGAAACCTGGTAGCGTTAGCAGCAGCACCTCGACAAGCAGGGTACAATGATCCAAAACACCTACCACCAAAGCAGGACGAATTGAAGGTGCTTCACCTTCAATTTGATTACAACTTATAGCGAAATAGGAGCAAACCGATTGCGATTATTGATTGAAACCCTGGAAGGGAAGGAGAAGAGTTGAAGCTAATATATGAGGGAGATGAATGTGGGATTTAATGTGATATAGGCAATTGAATTCCGGATCAAAGATGATGATTTATGTAAAGAAGGGGCATACATGGAAGAAATTTGAAGGGGAATAGATGAATACACAAATGCCTTTCATCTGCCGTCTAAAACATGGAGCAAATTACCATATTAATCATGTTTTTGTATTATATTAGTAATAAGATATGTGTTTTGATCATCATGAAATTAATAAAATATAAACAAAGAACCATCAAAACCGTAAACAAGAGCATCAAAAAAATATCGATTATCTGAATCCCTCCTTGAGTTTGGTTTGCAGACCTACAACACATTCTTTCCTTAAATCTCACTTTGCACAAACACATGAACGTATATGTAAATACAAATAGCGGTTATGTAGAACCAAATCAAAACCATAAAAAAGAACTGAACAAACCTGCTCCTAAAAAATAGTTACACCATGGAGACATACAAGCAAAAAAATCAGATTAAAAATTGATTCTTTAAACTTCTAATATAATCATAGTTTGCTAGACAATGTTGTGATTCAATGCTACCCATAATAGAAGAAAAAGTAAACAAATAAATAAGGATGTTGTCATTAAGATTCCCATGTATTGCTTTTGAGATAAGCATACAACATGATACAACAAATCAACCATACTCTTCACAAATGTATGATGATAAATAAAGATACCCATATTTTCATTGGCCACTTCCAGGGGTCAAAACACTAATTTAATTATTTAAATTAATTTCAAAAGTTTGTAAATCTTTTAGGCTACTTTTGTTTGAAGTTGAGCTATAATAGGTAGTCCAAAGAGAAACATGTTACTTGATATTTTATTACATATTATCCATGCCGATTTGGACATAAGAAATTGTATGTTTGACCTCAAAAGTCAAATTATTATGGATTTTATGCTCTTTTATCATAGAACCTGCATATTGCATCTTGAATCTCTCATTCCGGTGTATGGGTAATGCATATGTTATAATTGAATTACCAAATGGGATCTCTCACTCTATATCGAGAATCCTAAGAACAACTATTAATATTGGTAAACTATTGAAGCATATGATGTACGTATGTGATTATTATCTCATTAAATTTTTAGGATTGTCAGTTTTTAGGGTGAGGCTTTTGTAACTGAGAATATGTTGCTATGATCTGCGAATTGGAGGAAAAGTGTAAAGTCCATAAAAGCGATCGATCTCACTTCGTTTGAATTGTTGCACTTGATAATACACGAAGACGGGTGCGCGAATGAATGAATCAACCGAGAGAACAAAAACATTCAGCACAAATCATTGTAAATCAAACGTATATTGTCGAATGATTACAATGAAAATCGATACTAGATCGATCTCACCCGAAGGTGGAAATCACAACTGTGATCTGCTCGAAATTGAGCGAAAATACAAACTAATTATTGTAACTCTCGGTGGAATTGATAATAATGAAGCACACACACTTCCACCAACTATAAACAAACATATATATCATGATTTTCAACTGTCGCATGCATGCATATTTGAAGTTTTCGCATTGCATGTCTAAGCATGCGACAACATGCTTCCATATTGATTCCACTTTCCAAGCTTTATTTTCAAATTTGCAACTTGCATGTGGTCCCCATTCCAACTTTGCAATTTGTATATTTTGTCGCATGCTATCTTTATTCCACTATTGAATTGTCAGATCCTGCATCTTTAATTAATTCATTGTCCATGCTGCGATTCGCTTTGCATCATGATTTCGCATGCTTTATTCCACTTTCGCATTTCTCCTTTTTTTTTTATTCAACATTTCGCATGGAGATTTCGCTCCACTTTCGCAGCAGTTGTCGCGTATAGATCTCAGACGAACAGATTTCTCGCGACTTTGTTGCACGAGATCAACAACGATATTATAATCCAATATTTTGTCCCTTACAAAAAGATAGTGTACGAACCATGAGAGCTGAAGATCATCGAGTTAATTATGTTTACCTATCATTTCTGTCGGTTTGAGGTGGCAAATGGGGGGGCTGCAACTTCATACCAATAAAGTGAGTAATATTTGGTACATTCCAAAATCGGTTATGTTAGCTTGGGGTAAAATTTTGCGCAAAATTTCAATTTTTAAGTAATACTTAGCGTGTCAAATATGATTACAAAACTTAAACTATTTCAATTGAAATCTAATATTTAGATCTAATTTTATGAGGTTTTATGCATTTAAAATACATTTTATGTTTGGCTTGCAAGAGAGAAGGAAAAGACAGACGACATAAAGCAATCCTTCCAACCGCGGAGTTGAACACAAACACTACCTTCGGCCAGGTTCTTTCATCAATCTCCTGGCCCTTGCTTAACTCCAGTCATTTGTGTAAGTCTACTAATGACCATTTTGATATGTTAGATTGATTGGCTGCATCATAGTTCAAGCTACTTGAAAACATCTGACCTATTTAAATGCAGTCAAGGGTGTAGTGAACAAAATAAAAGTGACGGTGGATCTGCATAATGGCTATTGGTGTTGTGGCTTAGCTTTAATAGAGATGAAAAGATTTGTTAATATTAATGAAGTCATTTCATATAATCTATTCTTATTTACTATAACTCATCTCTGTTAAACACAACATAAGGACTTTTGTATCTCACATGCCTTCTATAATGAAAGGTAACATAGGTAATAGAGAAAATTTACGTTATGTGTGTCTCTAATTATGTCGAAACATTGCAAGTGGTTTCTTATATATTAGTCTATGAAAATTACAAATGTAGCCATCTTTTGGTTGGTGGTTATTATCTTTTTGTTGTAATATAGCAGATATTGTGTAGTAACTAGATAGGGGGATATTAGTAGCCATTACGACTTGAAGAAAGCTTTTTACATATGTTGCTAATGTAATTCCATTGATTGCGTCTATTATCTCCTCCCTATAAAAAGGTTCTTAATTTATTAATTTTATTAGGTTGTATAGATCACACCGAGGTTGTGAAAAAAAACTAAAAAGTACTATATAACATATTTCAAAATGATTGATAAACTAATAGAAAACGAGTATCGCGCTATAAATTGTTGCCGTCACATCGCGCGGGTATTCTACTAGTATATACAAATAAGAAATAGTTGAATTCTCTAATATGTTAGTTATAAACGAGGTCTGTAGTGCGAATGAATTGGGTGAAATAATAAAGAAAGATGCAAAGAAAGATGCATAGAAAATTGATGGTACAAGGAGTTTCGTAAAGACCTATAATTTATTATGAGGAACACATTCTCTTGTGGATGTAATAATGTACCGACACTCCATTAGTCTGGTAGTACAAAGAGAGAATTGATATGCTTAGTATGAATGACGTGACTCACTCAACACTGAAACTTACATGAAACTCATATAATATGTAAAGTGGGTTCTTGAGAACATTATTATTATACATATTCGGATCCAAATGCACTATGATTATTATATACGTTATCACATTAAATATAACTTGAACTCCACATGAGTCTTCAAAAACTGTTGAGTCTTTAAAAGGTAACTGAAAACATCTTAAAGATGTAAATCTTGTGCACCAATAACCACATACGGATGAAATTATACATGTTGATTATGATATCTCAATGAATCTATATACAAGATGCTATGATATTTATTTTGGAAATTTATCTAATTATACCTTTATGTGCCAAATTCTTTATGATTGTATGCACATAAGTAATAAGTCAATACCAAATAAAGTTTGTGAATGATCGTAAATACCGAAGGCATTGACATTAAATCTTCAAGAAATTTGTTATGTAAGTGAATATAGATTTATAGTAGTCGAGATAAGTGTGGTATAATCGACTCGACTATTACCTCGAAAAGATATAATAATTGATGTAGTTTATCCATGTGCTTTTATGAACAGAACAAGATGCATAAGTATCATATTATATGTTGATGATATGATTGTATCTTTGTAATGGATTAAAAGAGTTAAATTATTGAAAGAATAATTTGAAATGAATGATGAAGTTACAAATTTATGATTTGATATGTGAAATAACATTTGTGTTTTGTAAATCAATCAAACTACACCAAGAGGTGTTGAAACATTTAATATGAATTAAACTTGCCATTTTAAATATGTTAAAATGTTTCCACTCATCAGCTTTTATCAAATAAATAAAAATTATATTAATTTCATCACATTGATATATAATTGTTACTTTCTTGTTATACACGATTAGATATGTTATTTATATCGTCTCTAATGAAAAGACAATGAAACATGATAATTCAAGTATATTGATATCTCCAAGGTAAGGAAATATATGAGTTTATACTTACTAACACAACAAAACAAGTTTAGTTAGTATTGCAGATGCAGGTAAGGTAACACAACATAATTATGGATTTTGTTGTATTTGTTTATAAAGAAATGCGACATCGGTTTCAATAAAGATCATATGTTATCAACTCCAGCAGTTGCACATTAAAGGATCAACTAGCGAATCATCGAGTTCATAGAATATTGGTACTCATCACTTAAATGATGCATAGACAAATGAGGGGGGTATCATTCACGTTGCACTTTTTTTTTTCCTTCACTAAGTTTTGTGACTTTCGGTTTTTTAGTAAGGTTTTAATAGGGCAACATAGTTTATGCAAACAGAGAGAGTTAATACGTGCCCGCTCTTCTTTTTCTCATTTATGGTTTTGTCCCATTGAGTTTTCCTTTAAAGATTTTTAACGAGTCAACATCTTCAAGCGTATTAAGTTGATAACCAAGGGAGAGTGTTATAAATATTATTTATTGTGGTTATCAACAATTATATAGACAGACTTTATTAGAGATATGCTTATAGTTATTGGAGTTATAGAATAGTTAACTTTCCTACTTCAATAAAACCCCCCCCCCCCGTTGTATCTTATTTGAAAATACATCAATTTAATAATATAAACATCTCTTCCTATATGTCTTTCTCGTATCGTTATGCTATTATACTAGTTTTACAACAAAGTTCTAATTAATAGTTTTGAACTGGTTTCATTTTTTGCTTTTATCTATTTGTTTGGTTTTTCTTTTTTTTTTTTTTTTTTGTTTTTTTTTGTATTTTTGTATTTTTTTCTTTGAAATATGACACGTGTTTAAATTTTTAACTCTTTTCAATTATATCTATATGAACCGTTCACTCTTTCGGTGCCAAACCATATCTCAACCAATATATGCATGGTTGGTTCTGCACTTATCTTTCTCCGACGTTCACTCCAAATTAAGGCTCTTGTACAGTACAATGACCACTTGGTCGGAACTTTTGCCGGAGATCCTCCAAACGATCGCCGGAAAGTTAGAGTTGTATGAAGATTACATCAGCTTTCTTTGTGTTTGCACCTCATGGAGATCTTCTGCAACACCACCAAGCACTTGATCCACCATCTTCCTTCAAGATATCCCATGTTAATGCTTGCAGAATCCACCACAAACGAAGATCACAACCACCACCGGAGTTTCTTTCTTCTTTCCAACGGTGGCACCACCCGTACGCTGCCGCTGCCGGAGGCTCACCGCCAGTGGTGTGTCTCGACGGAGAAGAAGAGATTTGTGCAAAGCTTGTGCACCCACTTTCTCGTACTCAAATCGATCTCCCTCGGCTTTATATGTTTGAAGATTTATGCTACGAACAAGATGAATGGATACACTACGCTTTTTGCATGAAAAAACTACTTTTACTTCATCAACCCTTTATCACAAGACCCCTCATTTCGTGTTATAATCACTTGGGGGAAACTATCGGGTTTTGCCGGCCCGGATACGATTCGTGGACCCGAGTCGACAGTTGGGAAGGTCAAAAGTTTAATTAGTTGAACGTTTTAAAAAGATATTCAAGTAAAACATCTGAAAAAAAATATTTGAAAGACATTTAAGTAAGATGAACGATTAGTCAAACGTTTTTTAGTAATTAAATTATAGGTTTAAAATCAAAATGGTTCAAAAAAATATATTTTGAAAACTTCTAAAAATAAAAATCTTTTATACATATACACACATATTAGTCAAATAGTTAAATAATTTTAAATGTTGGTTTAAAAAAGGAAGCTTTTTAATAAACGAATAGTAAAATACGTTCAAATAAAAGAAATGGATAAAATTACGTTTAAACGAGCCGAATAATTAAAAATATGCATAAATACAAAATTTTTAAAAAAGATGCTTAATAGAATTGAACGATTAAAAAACATCAAATAAAATAACCGTTAAAAAGACTTTGCGGTTTAAATAAATCAAATAGATTAAAAGGATGTTTAAGTAAATTTAACAGGTTAAATAAAAAGTATAATAAGCCAAACGTTTTTAAATTTTTCGTTAAATAAGATGAATGTTTACATACGACTTTAAAACCGAGCGATTTAAAATTAAAATTTAAAAAAATTTAAAAAATAAAATAAAAACATTTCGTGTATATATATAATATATATGATATAATAAATATAATATATAATATAAAATATAATATAATCTATATATATATATATATTTAATATGTTTTTGTGAGAAAGTAAATTACGTTTTTGGTCCCTGAGGTATTAAAAATAACCATTTCAGTCCAAAGGTATTTTCATCATTTTATTATAAACTAACTGAAAAATCTAACTCTATTAGTGTATTTACAAACTATAGGTTTGATTTGTTTGAAATGTGAACCTTTTACTGCTTTTTTTCTTTGAAAAAGAAAAAATTTCATTTTTGAAGTCGAATGCTTAAAACATGTCTGTATACATATGAACCTTTCACTCTTTCGGTACCTAACCATATCTTAACCAATATATGGTTCACTTTTCTCCAAATTAAAGCTCTTGTACGTACAAAAAATGACCACTTGGTCGGAACTTCTTCCCGAGATCCTCAAAACGATCGCCGGAAAGTTAGAGATGTATGAAGATTACATCAGCTTTCTTTGTGTTTGCACCTCATGGAGATCTTCTGCAACAACCACCAAACACTTGATCCACCATCTTCCTTCAAGATATCCCATGTTAATGCTTGCAGAATCCACCACAAACGAAGATCACAACCACCACCGGAGTTTCTTTCTTCTTTCCAACGGTGGCACCACCCGTACGCTGCCGCTGCCGGAGGCTCACCGCCAGCGGTGTGTCTCGACTCACGGGTGGCTGTTGACCACCGGAGAAGAAGAGTTTTGTGCAAAGCTTGTTCACCACTTTCTCGTACTCAAATCGATCTCCCTCGGCTTTATATGTGTTGAAGATTTATTCTACGAACAAGATGAATGGATACACTACGCTCTTTGCATGAGAAAAACTACTTTTACTTCATCAAACCCTTTATCACAAGACCCCTCATTTCGTGTTATCATCATTTGGGGGGAAACTATCGGGTTTTGCCGGCCCGGAGACGATTCGTGGACCCAAATCGACAGTTGGGAAGGTCGTCGTCTTTTAGATATCGCATATCATCGTACGAGAAAACGACTATATGTAGTGGCCACCATGGGAACTATCTATGAGTGTGACATTGTTAAGGATATTTTATGTCCTTTAACTTTGTCTCTGGTGACGACTTTCCCAGGAGAAGAGTTCGGGTGTTTGTCGCTTCGGTGGGCGTATTTACTCGAGTGGGCAGATAGCAGTTTGCTGATGATCACACCAGTGCGTGAGTGTTTCAAGAAACATGATCAAGAATATGAGCGCTATGGACCGTATAGGACTAGAAGGTTTGAATGTTTTCGGTACGCGTTAGATGATGGAAAGTGGTCAAAAATCACGAGTTTGGGGAACAGAGCGGTTTTTGTAGGGTTTAATTCGTCGGCGTTTGCTATCACTGGTGGTGAATGTGTGAAGCCGAATTGTATTTACTTCACTGATGATCTTTATGAACCATACCGCGGTCTCCCGGAGGATGGTGGAGGAGACGTTGGGGTTTATGATATGTTAAATGATAGAATTGAGACCATCTTCGAGTCGCAATCATCGGTTTCCGTTGTAGTCCTCCTCTATGGCTTCAACAAGCATTTAAATGTATTGAGAACCGAATTGGACAGTGAACCGGTCTCTTTATTAGTTTGGTTACGAGAACACTGATGAATTCTTCTGGTAATTAATGGAATTTGATAGTTGTTTAAGGGTGATAACATGTCTAAGTTTCACTAATTAATTAGGCTACTTGTGTACTTAATTATGATGTACCTGCGTATCGTAATTAGAAGTTTGTTTGATCAAGAAATAGCATGCCAATATTGTGTGCGTATGATGTATTTGATGAATCATGGGATCAGAAATTTCGACACCAACATTTATATGTGGTTTATTCCATCATTGTGCACTCTCCACTAAGTTTGAATATATTATTAATAATATATATTATTTCGTTGAATCGAAATTTCTCTTACTCGACTTACAACTAAAGACGTTTCTTCATAAGACGCTAGACCGTGACATGACTTAATATAATTAGTGGGTATGTGAATGTGGTGTGGGCACGTACCCCTCACCCTAAATCTTATTGAACTATTTCAGATTTAACTTACTTTTTGTGAGAAAGTATTTGGTGGTGAGCATATTGTTTTGAAGGACTTGAAGAGTGCATCAGTTGATTGCAATTTTCAAATTCTCATAGTAATAAATTAGATTTCTTCAGGGTACTTTACTTCCTAAATGTGAGGCAATCATCAAATCAAATGAACTACAAGTGCTTAAACAGTCGGTGACGAACTCAAGAATTTTTTCCTTGAGGATTGAAAATTTTGAACATTTAATTGTGTATCACCAGACATCATAAATTTGCTGGTTTGATTTAGGGCGGGTAACGTTATATAAGGATAAATTTTCAATGACAGATTTGAAATAAATACAAAAATGTTTCCATTAAATAAAAAAGACTAAAAAACCATTATAATATATATTAATCACATTAGTCGGTGGCTACAGTGTTTGTATTTTTTATTTTTTTTTTGCATTTTATGTTTTAAGTAAAGTTTATTATTTTGTCATTAAATAACCATTGTAAATTTGGTCTGGTGGTGAAATCCTTAAATTTTGTTTCTGCTTGTTTGGATTCGAGTCCTCAATTGAGTTAGTTATGTTTGCATTTTATATATTTAAATTTTGATTCTAAGACTTTATGCTTTTAGTTTAAAATAAAAAAACAATTTGTATATCGTAACATATAGACTTAACTATATATATATTGTACACATATACATGTTTATTATGGATCTAGCAATTGTAGTGTTTATTATAGACTTAACTATATATTGTACACATATACCACAATGTTACGATATACAAATTGTTTTTTTTTATTTTAAACTAAAAGCATAAAGTCTTAGAATCAAATCAAATAATTATGTGTACAATAGGAGTTGTATTAATCACTACGTATAATTTTTTTTAATAGGAGTTGTATTCAAAATCAAATAATTTTTTCGGAAGCATAGGATATAGTGAGTGGCGGTTACGTTGTGGTATCGTGACAAACTTAACTGTTTATGAGTGAGCAATATTATTTCTGATGTGTTGGTATTATCCGAACAAGTATTGTTGTTTGCTTTTATGGTTTTAACGAGCTTAACCGATAACAACCAAATTTTGTTGCGTTATGCGGGGAAAAAAAAACGACCACTGCACACTCCCGCCGCGAAACACGGGAATAAAACTAGTTAATCTTATTTAAGTGTTCTTTGCCAAACACTATGATGAAATTAGGATAACTTCTTGAAACTTCTCAACTGTCTTCTTTTCATTTTTACCCTTACTAAAGTTGTTGATTCAAAACTAAACATATTGTCATATAAGAAAACAAATATGCGAGGCATGGTAGAAAAAGGGTGTACTGGCTTTTGGTTTTCTTTTTGTTGGGGTCTGTCCTCTTAGCTAAAAGAAACATAATATACGGTTCGTATATTTAAATATACAAATTATACTAAATTTCTTTTCTTTTCTTTTTTTTAACAGAAAGTTATCGGTAGCCCAAAACTTAAACTGCAAACTTCCTATTCATGTTTTTGAACATAACTTTCTATTTATGTATGGGTTTTTATAGTTTTTAAGAGCATTCATGGAAGGTTTCTTATTATTATGTGATTTTGTACTCTATATTACAGGGGATAGTTGTAAATAAAGAATAGAGAATATGTTACTGATCATCTCCAGATTTACAGAAACACCGTTCAACCCCATAGTTTTTAATATTTTAAAAGGTGATTATGTGTAGAGAAGAAAGAATAAGTAATGATAGAGATATAAAAAAGTTATATTTAATTGAAAATTAGAAAAAAAAATTAGTGTTTTGAGTGTAATTTTAAGAATGAAAATGGAAAGCTAGTATAAATACTCTATTAAACATGTTATATCTTATTATCAAGAAACCGAAAGAAGCATTCAGCTAGGTATTTCCATAGAAAAAATGTCTTCCAAACTCTCACTTTAGGCATCCGTCTTACATCAGTTTTTATCATCTTTCATTATAGATGAATGTTTGTCATATTTATGCTCATGACTTAAATCACTTAATCTTAGAGGTGACAATTCCATCTTATTTATTGGTACAGATTGATCTGGTTGATGTTTATATTCAACTTAAAAGAGAGAGCTAGAAAGGAAACAAATCAAATGACCCATAATCCAACCAGAGTGCATTTTTAATTCATACCTTCTAATGTTTTAAATAAAGAATTACTAGGTTTATAAAGAAGCTTATATAATCCGCCTTTACACTAAGGTTTTATAAGTGAAAAAAAAGAAAAGAAAAGAAGTGAAAATAAATTAACGAGAGAAAATAAATAAAAAGAAATAGAATTAAGGAGAGAAATGAAAAGAAATATTATAATTCCCTAGTTCAGTGTTCAAAGAAAATTAACGATAGCAAGGACTTTTGTGTTTCTCTTTTTCTTTTCTATTTTCTTTAACTTAGGAAGGAAAGTTAAGAGGAAAAATTTATTAAAAAATATCCTTTGTTTTCTTTTTATTTTCATCCTTACAAAGCCCAGTAAAAAGATATTTAACAAAATATATATAAGCATAGTTTAAATAAGAACGTGTACACATGTGTAAAGTGAGTTTACACATGTGTAAAATTCATTTTACACATATGTAATAATATAAATATACACTTTAAAATCATATTTATATAAGAATGTTTGAGTATTTTCTTATAAAATATCACCTACTACACACATATAAAACTCACTTTACACTTATATATATTTAAAAATTCAATAAAAATAGATTTAAGGAACATAAAAATAGATGAAATCAACCTATATTGGGAAAAAAAAATGTTTGAGTAGTTTTTAAAAAAAAACAACAACAAAAAAAAACTCAAATCTAACCTTAAAAACCAACAAAGAGTCGGACCTCTTTCGCCACCGTCGCATCATATATGGTGCATGTATTGTCTTTAGAGAAAGAGAAATGTGAGCTCTAGTATTTGAGAGAGAGAGAGATACCGGTAAAATGGAGTGATGTTGACTTAAAAGATTAACATGACAAAACAAAGCTTGGGGAGTTGGGGGGGGGGGGGGGGGGGGGGGGGATATTTCATAAAAGCTTATGTGTCACTAATGTGTCACCTAATAAAGAGCGAAAAAAATAGAACGATTGCAAGTAATACTCAACCAATGGGTTGGGACTATTCTTTTAAAATGGATCGAAAAAACTTTATATCACCACTAAAAGTTTTGAGATGTTTTTAACTTCACTATTCAACTACCACATCCTACTTGTCACACCCCAACAATGGCGGAATCATCAGGGCGATCGAATGTGAAATTGATTATTCATAGCTCATGTAATTAAATAAGTTGAAATAGTATTAAATACCATTTTCATTGAATATACTAATCAAATAATTCATTACGATCAAATAAACTTAAATAAACATACAACAGTCTTTTATTAATCTAGCACTACAAAAAACTGTCATAAAGTGACACACAAAAAGTGTCACAGAATACCCAAAAAGTACTACTAATGCCCCTATATTTTTGTGTGCACACAAAAAAAGTGTCACTAGAAGCAATGCCACTAAAGCCATTTAGTGACACTTTTTTTATGTGCCACCCAATCTTGGGAAGTTTAGTGGCACTTTTATTTTTGTCATAATATTAATTACAAAATATCTATACCAATTTAGTGGCACAATTGTTTTTGCCATAAATTTAAAAAAAGACTTTTTTGGGCACGAATATTGTGACAATAAATGTATTTTAGTTAGAGATAAATGATGGTTTTGAATCATTTCTAAATTACAATTTAAATAAAATGGAAATGAAAAACACTTAAAATTACATGATCATAACATAGATTGGGTTTCAATCCAAAACATGTTCCAATATTAGCGAACAAATACATAATAAGTTCCAAACGTATTTCAAGTGTTTACAAACAAAAATAAATATGATTTTTTCTGTTCGTCAACTCTATTCCAAATAATCCATGAATGTTGTTATCTCTACTGCACCAACACTTCACATTTTGTCAACTCTTCATTCATCATCATGATTCTTGAAGATTTTCATTACTACACGAAGAGCCAACACGAGGGACCTAAAAAATATAAAGTAATGATATTAGATTTATATAAAGTAGTAGGAACGAGCAAATATAAGATATAAGGACCCAATATTATGTGTACATAAAGTAATAAATGAGTCAAACAAGTTAAGTTGTACATGTAGTAATAAACGGGTCAAACAAGTAAAGCTATGCATATAGTAATAAACGGGTCAAACAAGTAAAGCTATGCATATAGTAATAAACGGTTCAAACAAGTAAAGCTATGCATATAGTAATAAACGGGTCAAATAAGTAAAGCTATATATATATAATAATAAACGGGTCAAACATCATAATTTGGACTTGGGATAGCAACAAGGTGAAATGCCTGAATATACTCTAGATCTAGTAGCGTCAATAGCAACAAAAGCAACCCATTAATGCAGCTACATTGCAGTGTAAATTGTACTTGGGATGCAGTTAAACTTGCGACATAATTTGGACTTGAATGGGCTAGTTTACCAGCCTTTATCAAGTTCAAACAACAGCCAAAACAACACAAAAAAGCAATTAAACATGTACAAAGTGGTCCTTAGTTTACACTAAATTTTAGCCTCTTTTTAAGCTAAAATGAAAGTAAAACCAACAAATTTATTGACATTTCGCTGCAATGTTTGAACCAATCTATAAACAAAACTATATCAGTTAGACATATAATCTCTAGTACCAAACGATAAGTGGTAGTTGATGTACCTACAAATAAAACAACTTGGCTTCAGATACATATAAAAAAGCAGGGTAAAGGATCAGTTATATCAATGGTGGCTCAATTGAGTATCTTTTCTCCATTTAACTTATATCAATTTCACTTTTTCCTGCCAAGCAAATAGGGGATGGATAATGATAAAACTAAAAAGAAGCAGAGGCAGAAATTAATGAAAATAAATTATACCACTAAATTCAAAAACCCTATATCTAAAGGGATGAAGAATCACGTCAAAAATTGCTAGAGATTAACAATACCTGATGAAGAAATCATGAAAAGAACCATAGAACTAGTAGGAACAGATGTTGCAGAAGGTGGAGGGTTCGATTATCGCTGCAACATAGAGAATACGTCGCCACAAATACACAATAACTCGATGGAGCATCAAAATATGGAGGGATGTCATCGTAGCACATCATCAAACATTACTTTATCTGCGTTTAATATCCAAAAGCCCTAGTTACTAATGTATCAAGACTGGATGACAGTAACTATAGCAAGAAATAACTTCAGTTTCTCTAGATTCCTAATGCGCAAACCTCAAAACACAATAGCCCTAAATAGTTACACCATTCAGTAACACAAACAAAGCTCAATCCACAACAGGTTATCCAATAGACAAATAACAAGTTACGACCGAGGACTTCTTCAGCGCGATACCCAGTTATGATCTCGAAAACCGAATTAACGTAAATAATGGGATGGTCAGGCTCCAAAGCATCCGACACAACAAACCCACAAGGCGCTGGTTGAAGTAGACTATCAACGGGGAACGGCAGCGGACCTCCATCATTCAACAAGACCTTCTTCGTCTCCTCAGATCAGAATTGCTACTATCCCACACCATAACAGCGAAGCAATTACGACGCAACAATCGCTTCACCCCATCAGAAACGCCTCAAATTGGATGAAGAAGAGCACCAGAAACCAAAGGATGGATGAATAAGTCGATTTGTAGAGGAAAATCACAGAATTGCGATGAAATCGAGATCAAGGTCCGGCGAATTAGGGTTTTGAGTATGAATTTAGGGATTGTAAATTTGAGTGGTGTGGACGGAATTTGGGAATACCGACCTACCTATCAACCCGCAAGGGAGTTAGCTTGCACCACCGTCACACGTTTCTCTGTTGCCCTAATTAAGATTTGTTTTTGTGTTTTGAAATTTCAATTTTCACACAAACAACTTGTAAATATGTTAGGAGAGGGGGATTGAAAATTTTAAGCGGATTGAAAATTTAAGCGGACGTCTACTTTAGATGTAGGAGGAATATGATACGCAAAAATATGTGTCATTTTTTTATAAATTTATAAAACATGACATAATTTTTATGACACGCAAAAATGTGCGTCATATTTCTTCGCGTGTCATCTTCTGCACGTCATCTATTAATAGTTTTGTAGTAGTGAATGCCACTAATTTGGTATAGACTACTATGGCATACACAAATATGTATAGACTACTATGATATTTCTACAAATTAATAATATGTGTGTTTTTTATTTGATAGGTTTACAAGTATTAGTGGTATAAAGTTAATGCCACTATTTGTGTATAGACTACTATGGCATATACAAATGCCATTAAAAATCTAAATTTATGACACAAAACTATGTGCTACTAAAAGTTCATGTCAAAAAATATGCATATGAAAAGTGTCACTAAAACAAAAATTTAGTGGCATAAAAACTAAATGCCACTAAGCATTTATGCCAGTATATGTCATTTTATTTGTAGTGTAGGTACAAGTACTAAATGAGCATGAAGAAATTCTTTAAACTGTGTTTTCTAAATCATGTGAAAAAGTAACGAGTCAGGTAACTAATTAGCTGATGAGTAAACATAAATTTGTGTACATATATAGCATGATTAAATTGATTGAAAATAATTCAATTGACATGGCAATATCAAGACTTATAAATATAGTAGTGTAACATAAAATACAAACCAAACATAATCAAACCAAATGATTGAATTGACTCGATCCGTATACGAAATCTTATGATTGATTGATTGACTCTGGTTCCAATCACCACTCGAATATTCATATGGGGTGGGTTTTGTTAAACCAGTAGATCTATCGTCACTACTTGAATAACCATATGGGGTGGGTTTATCAGACCTATCATTGTTAACGTGATTGTATGAATAAATGATTATCTTATCATTTAGTTTATCTAACTATGTACACATAATTACAAGTAATAACATAGCATGTATTGTATTGAATTTTGAAATTGAATAATAATGACTGAATATAAATCAAATGACTTACCTAAAGTATAAAATATGAAAATGAGCTACAAATACTCACTTTGATACAAAGTTATAATTTAAAAAATAATATGATAGATTAGACATCAACAGTTTACTCATTATCTTAACCTATGAAATGGTGTCTTGGATTAGAATAATAGATATTGACTAGGGTTCTAATTTGGACTTAGTGTTAAACAAATGATAAAAAATGATGGCCTTGTTTTATCATGTAATAATTAACTAAGAAATTAGATTTAAAAATATAAATTAATAATAAGAGGAATGGAATAATTAAATATTGTCTAGATATTATAATATATATTAAAAGGTTTGGTCGGTGGGTGCAGTCAAGTTTTTACTCTTTCTAATTTTGCCACAGAAGTTTTATGGATTTCAAAGTTTTGAAGTTGTATCCTTTTCTACCCTATTTAGTGGGGTTTTGTATCACTTTTGTTCAGACAATGCAATTTGGAGAGAGAAAGTAGAGAGAGAGGCGGTGGCGTCAAGTGGGTGGTCGTTTCCGGCCGCCTTTGTCGCCGACGGATCAACGTCGGCCCTTAGATCGACACACTGGTGCTCCTCGTTTCCATTTCTACGAGAGAAAGTAGAGAGAGAGGCGGTGGGGGGCAGATAAGCGGTCGTTTCCGGCCGCCTTTGTCGCCGGTAGATCAACGTTGAACGGTCGTCCGACCTTGCGCTCGTGACATCTGGTGCCTCCCTGCCTCTGTCTCTTCGATTATCTCCAATCGTTTCTTTATTAGGGTGTTCTTTGCCATACGTCGATGATGGCTAGCCTGAGACTGTCTGGTGGCCTATCGTTGCCGGCCGCCACTATCCTTGTCGGCGGTCGCCTATTGTGCCAGCGGCCGCCTATTGTTGCCGGCCACCGCGTATCGTTGCCGGCCGCCGCGTATCGTTGTCGGTGGTCGCCTTCTGAGCCTTTTTTTAGCAACGACCGTAAAGGCTGTGCCTTGGTAGCATAGGCTCTACGGCCATTCGATTTGGAGGTCGATGTACTTTGGGTCTTAATATCTTCAGTCGATGATGACTAGGCCAGCATGGTCTGAGACTGGATCATGTTATCGACATCGATTTAGTTGTCTTTTTAACTAGCCATTGTTTTTTCTGTCAAAACCCTAGATCGGGTTATTGTCTCTGCTTAGTTTGCTTAGTAATGTAAGGCTGTTAAAACCTTTTGTTTTTGGTTGTGTTTTTGGCTCGATGATGATGAGGTCTGACTCATCTGAGAGAATTTGGCTCGGTGATGATGAAACTTACCTCATCCGAGAGATGTTTGGCTTGATGATGATGATGGTTTTTTAACACATTTGACAGATTTGAAATGCAGTTTGAATAAAGTGGCTGTAGCGTTCTTTTTGTTTGGGTTTCATTCTTTGAGAAGATTATAGGCTATGATGACTCAAAAATATTGCATGTTCGTTGTTTGACGTGACAGTTATGATTTGCAGCCACAGCGACTAGCAATTCTGAGCCTACGTTAACATATAAGCGTAGATTGTTGTTTTTGGTTGCACGTGTTGTGTTAATGCATTTGTTATAATAAGTAAGTACACAAAAATATATCAACGCACAGTCTCTTTGATCTTCTTTATTTATCGTATAACGAGACTTTTGTCAAATAACACAACGAACACAAATAAAGGTAGGCCTCCGCAACGCGCGGCGTCAATTTCTAGTTTAAATTATAATGATTGAATAAATTAAAGTTAGAATATTAAAGTGTGAAAATAATTATTTTTAATTATTTGGTCAAAATTGATATAAAAATGATTTAGGGGTGTCCGGGTTCGAACCTAGGTCCCCTGAATTATTGTGTGCTAGTTAATCAGTTAGGCTAGAGCCAACTCTAGTTTAACTTTAGTTAGAATTACTTAAATATTTATTGGAAGAAATTCCTAGTGTTTAAAGGAACCCTAGATTTAGATCAATCAAATTGAACAAAATTTCATTTATGTTAATCGAAATAGACTTAAGGCTTTTAATCCCCGAGTGAAATTGAGTGTATGTTTGGGTTTAACTTACTTGGTTAAGATCAATTAATGTAAATAGAAGATGAGCAGGTCGTGACTGAATATGAGATTAGTCAAGATGATTAACCCTAAACCAATTTTGGTTTAGGATTATCAGAAGATGACATTCAACTATGTTGTAGGGGCAAGATGATGGTGATGAGCAGAAATTGAATGATTGAGTGTTTTTAGAGAAATTAAGAGTTCAGATAGATTAATATTCAAATTACGTATGTGATAACCCTAAAATCCAAGGTTAGGTAACCCTAAAATATTAAGAATTACTTTATATATTTATTAGAAATTGTTAAGTTTATCTTATATAATATGCTATATATGAATTTCTCATGTTTTTGCATGATAATATATGAACATGCATGCATGCATGAAAGTTTACGTGTGTGTCTTTTTCATATGAATTTTGTAATTATGATATCTTACGTGTCTAGTTATCAAATTATGAGATTACATGATTAAGTCACTTGATTGATAAATATCTTTCATTTACATGAAATGAATTAGAATCAAGACTTAATCAAATGTTACCAAACAACGTTACACCTAGAAACTTGATATCAAAACTAACCAATCCTAAACACTTAAACACCAACACATCACATCTAATATTGGTATTCCTTCCATTCATACCTCTCGGACGAAAACTCTGTAACATTTGACCCATTTTCAATTGTAACCCAAACTATTTTGTTCAGAGTATTTATTTCAATGAATTAAATGTAACATGGTGTAGTTTAACCAATATTATAAATTATCTTTCATCTATTTAAACAATGAACAATTTATAATAATGTTATGGTCGTAAATATTTATTATTAAGTTGAAAGTCTATATCATTTTATATTAAAAAACTAAATCTAAAAGATTCATTAAAAATTTATAAACATTATAATATTTTGTAAAATAAATAGATTTATTATATAAATTAAGTCTAGGGTGAAAAGTGTTACTTATAAAATTTGAATTACAAGTTTTTCACATAAATAAAACAAGTATTCAAACTACAGGGACCAATTGTAAATTATTTAAAACACAACCCAACCCCCCTGTTTCCCCTCGTCGGCCGACCGCCGCGACCAAACCTCCGCGACACCAAAAACTCGATTTCTCTTCAAAATAACCCAATTAAACCGTTCCTTCTTCTTCGCGGCAAAGATTCAAACCTTAAATGGTTCTAAAACCGAGTCAATAAGCTGTGGCGAGGTGTTCAAATCAAACCGATTCTTCCTCCTAAATTCAAACTGTTACACTTCGATTAGTAACCGAATTCATCAATATCATTGACTCGTAATAATCCTGTAACCAATTCTAACATAATTGACACATCAAATTGATCCTACAACGCGCAATCATTTAAAATCCACTCGAAACCCCCAATTCAAATCCTTACTTGTTCAAAATGAAACAGACAAAATTGGTGCTATATACAGAAGATTAAAGGTTCTAAACGACCTTTTCAAAGTTTGTACATCCAATTTCAATTATACATCACATCTTCATCGACTTCGACCTCCATCACCACTCGCGACCTGCAACCGGTCGAACTCCGCATTAGAGGCAACCCCAACAGAAATTGTTTGAGGGCTTTGGATCATCTCGACCGATTGAAGCTTCCTAAACAAGCAATTCGATTTCCATCAACAAAATCAACTCGAATTGATTTCTCACCTGTCGCGACCTGTTCTCATCCTTCCCCATCGATTCCATCACCATTCAGTAATTAGTTACACACACACACTCGTTTTTGGATGTTAATCAAAAGCCCTATTTTTAATTCGGCTATTGATCAAGATTTCAAGTTCAATTTGAAACAAATTTGATTTAGGGTTCTATGGAATTGGGTGATTGTTAAAGTAATGTTTTTGTTAATTAAAAACCAAACTAAAACAGGTTTGGGCTTTGGCCCATTGGTAAAATGCATAACATACATACGGGGAGACCAGGGTTCGACCCTTGGCACCCGCATGTATTTTTAAAATAGTTTTTTTTTCATTTTCTTTTTAAATTAATTTCAGAAATCATAATAATATTTGTTTTGCTAATTATATTATTTTAGAAATTATCTATTAATTTCTAAAAATTCTAAATTTATAATCTCATTTGATTAAAGGTTTAAATGTTATAAAAAATTATTTATTAGTTTTAATTTTATATAAAGAAAATCACGTTTAAACAAATTTAAACTATTTCAAATCATTTTAATTAATATCTTATAAACTAAATAATTAACTATTCACTTACTATTTTGACCAAGAGTTCAAGTAATTAATTTAAAATTTATTATTTAACTTCTACACTTTAAAATTCATTCAAACGGTTTTATTAAATGTTTTAAACATATTATTCACTTTATTCCATTATTATCAATCAATATTTTCCTTATTTAAATTTATTTTCTCTATTTTATTAAATCATATTAAATCAAATACATTAGTTTAAATCATTTGTAACCCCTAAATCCCAAACTAGAACCCTAGTTTTTCAAATCAATCTAGCCTTCAATCATTACGCTATTTTAAAATTAAGGCACTATTCTTAGGTTAAACCGTGAAGAAATCGTTGGTGTCTACCTCTCATAATACTCAAACTAACTTATTACCAAGTGAGTATTCATTGCCCATTTTTTCATGTTTTATTATTGGGAAATCATGTGATCCATACGCACCCATGCTTATTCATTTTTATTCTATTTCATACTAAATTCAATTCAAAACATGTTATGTTATTTACTTGCAATTATGTATTCGTAATTGGATAAACTTGATAACATGATCATTAATTCACACAACCACGGTAACAATGATAGATCTATTGGTTTGACAACCCACCCCATTTGTTTAGTCGCGTGGTGATTGAAACCGGAATCATTCATTCTATAAGGCTTCGTCTGTGGACCGAGTCAATTCAGTCAATAGGTTTGATCGTGTTGTTTGTCATTTATGATACATTGTTCCATTATTAGTTATAACATTACCATTGAATTGAATTGTTTTCAAGTTATTAATCAAATTTTGTGTGTGTATTTAAACCTGTGACTCACCCGGCTAATTCTTTAGCTGACCCGTTATTTCATATGATTTCAGGAAATGCTATTTAGTGGAATTTCTCTGCTCATGTAGGATTGGACCTAGTCAATAATAAAGAAGACAATATTATATTTCATGGTTTTATGTTAATTGCGTTGTAATGTGTGACTTGAATGGCATTATTCAATAAATAATGGTTATTAAATGTTATTTCAACGTATTTATTACCTTGTGCTATGAACAATCGATTCACATTCGTCCGCCTCGATGATTCCGCCATCGATCGGGGTGTGACAGATTGGTATCAGAGCCAAGGTTATAGGGAATTAGGTTATTAGAAATGAAATGACCTAGACTATAACTAAGTACCTTTACACATGAGTCCTCTCATGTATTCTATATGTTTAGATAGGGCTTATATGTGTCACTTATGCCTATTATGTTTATGTGATTATGAGATTTCCTTATATCTTGATTCTTACCTTTCACATACAATTCTCAATCATATTATATGTGTCACACCCTCAATTCCGGGTCCGGAATCTATCACGGGGGGTGAACAAACAGGATCGAACACAGTAGTTACACATGAGATGCAATATCTATGATGATTTTTTAAATAATCATTACAATAATGTTCAGAGTAATATTAGGCGTAGCGGAAGTAAATATAGATTGTTTTATGACAACATGTTTTAATCATATTTCAGATAATAATCAATAGGTATCTTGAGCTCTTATATGATCCTACGTGCATGTCCATAAGCTCCTAGTAGATACCTGAGAATACATGTAAATCAAGTGTCAACACAGGGTTGGTGAGTTCATAGGTAAGTAAAACATACTGATAAATCATCAATTATCATCAATTAGGATTTACTGTAAAAGTGTGAGTTTAATTTACTCACCGTATATGAAGCCTGTCGGAACCCTTTTTATTAAGGTGAACCCGCTATCCCACATACCCACTATGTACAAGCCCAACAAGTCCTTCACATAGGATTTGTCCATGTACCATAGTTTAATATTCTTTCATGTGTATATTATATTATCATAATAATTTCAAATCAGAGGGAGCAAATCCTCCTTTACATTTATCCTCATATGGGTTGTAAGTGGAACTATAATGGCAAACTTAATATAGTGCACATCTGCCTTCTCACACCAGAACAGTCATCCTGAATGACAATAAGATCTTTGTGCATCTTGGTAAGGACCACATGTCCAAACCTTTGTGGTAAGTCACTCCCCGATAGTACTCCAAAAGATCCCTGCTAGTTTATAGTCCAGTTTACAGAGAAGGATTTTCATAATAACCATATGTAATCATAAATATGATCAAACTATTATTTAACATAATACACAAAAATAATTTGTAATTTCAATTACAACATGTATTCCAGCCCCAAATATTTAATGATTAAAAAGGGGAATAGTTATGAACTCACCTCAGTTCTTGTGTGGTGTTGATAAGCTAGTAAATTCCTGCTAAGGAATTTATAATTCACATAAGCAAATAGATACAAATCTATAACCTAAATAAGTTAGATCTTGAACCTGGCATTCAGTTGATCTAAGGTTTGATTCTCGGGGATTTGTTATAAACATATAACTAATCATTTAATTATCTTTGTAAATTCTTTAATAATTAAAGATTTATATTTCATAAAATTTGATTACTTTAATAATGATTTTAACATATCATTATATTCTAAATAAATTGTAGACATTATTTAAACATGAAAGTTTATATTTAATTTTGTAAGATTTTATAAATATTTAAATTTATAAGATCTAGTTTGTATTTATTTTATCATAATTAATCCATAATTAATAATATAATGTCTACTAATAATTTGATGATTTAAATTATCATTTAAAATCCATTTTTATAAAAATAACAATTTATAACATTTGTAATAATTTTTATAAATAAATGAATAAATAAATAAACAAGATTTTTTAAAGAAATAAATTTCCAGAAAATAATTAATAACCTGTAGAAATACAGAGTTTATAAAATTTTTTTATAATTTTTAGGAAATTTTTGTATTTTTAGAAGGCTGAAATAGGCTTTAAAAAAATAAATGTTGGTGGCCGGGTTCGAACTCACGACCACAAACACACACCCCACACCTTAACCAGTGAACCAAACGCATACAGCCGCAATGGTTATTGGTCCAAATTTCTTTTAAACAGCTTCAATCCCACTCCCCCAATCGATGAACCCTAGAATCGAATCGATCCAATTGAACCCAAATTCGAAACTATTATTAATCATATCATGGGGCCTTTGATCCCCAGTAATAACGAGTTGTTGGGTATGTTCAATTACCTGAATTGATTCGAGATGGGGCTCAGATTACACGAAGAACAGGCCGTGACAGAGAGAACTGGTTCGAGGTGTTAGAGATGATAATGACCTAATTAAACTCGTTTGAAGCTCCGAAAATGATCAGGACCAGGAACCTCTTATCAATTTCAACTTATCTGGATTGGAAATTGGATTCAACAAGGTTGCAGGTCCGAACTAGAGGGGAATCGAATTGGGTTATTTGTGAGTTTTCTGGTGCAATTGAAAGTGTAGCCCGATTAGGAACATTTATAGGATTGTTGTGGATCATTTAATTGCATTGTTTTAAGTTTTTTTAGTGCGATTCATCGACTGTAATGCAGCCGAAAGTTTTCACGTGGTTGGATCAGATCGATCGCACTATCATTTTTAAATTGAAGTGTGGTATTGTGTTCGATTTTTGTCTGCGAATCTTTTGGGACCGTGTTCATATTTTATAATCGAGTTTTGAGACTGTTTTAGGGTCGCCGGAGTTTCGGCCGGGTCGCCGGAGATGGCGCCGGAAAACGAGGGGGTCGGGGGTTTGGTTTCAGAAATTACAGAAATGGTCCCTGCGGTTTAGTTGTTATCATTTATGTTTAAAGTTTTAAATTTCAAGTTTCACAAATTAACACATTCACCCCTCGAACTTTATTATTCTTATTATTATTTCAAAGTTAAATAACTTTTATAAATTATTTTTATTTATAACAACACAATTATTATTATTATTATTATTATTATTTATTTTTAACAATATTATTATTGTTATTGTTATTATTATTATTATTGTTGTTATTTATATTTTTATTATTAATAATATTATTATTAAAAATAAAAATATAAAAACAAATTTGTATTATCACATAAATACTATATAAATTGAATCATAAATTTTTCGGGTTGTCACATCATCCCCCTGTTACAGGAATTTTCGTCCCGAAAATTAAGAAGTACTGGCAACATTCTTGAACAGGTTAGGATACTTGCGCATCATTTCGTCCTCTCGTTCCCAAGTGAACTCAGGACCACGCCGGGAGTTCCACCGAACTCTGACAATCGAAATCTTGCTATGCTTAAGTGTTTAACTTCTTTATCCATGATTTCAACTGGTTCCTCGATAAACCTGAGTTTCTCATCTACTTGCAGTTCCTCTAAAGGCACAACAAGTGATTCATCGGATAAACACTTCCTTAGATTGGATACGTGAAAAACATTATGCACACCACCAAGTTCAGCAGGTAGATTTAATTCATAGGCTACTGGGCCGATCCTTCTGACAATTTCAAAAGGTCCCACGTAGCGAGGATTCAATTTTCCCCGTTTCCCAAAGCGTATAACTCCCTTCCAGGGAGATACCTTTAGCAAAACTTTATCTCCTTCCTGAAATTCAAGTGGCTTGCGACGTTTATCAGCATAGCTTTTCTGGCGATCCCTGGCAGCAGCCATACGTTCTCTTATCTGGACATTTTCTCATGAGTTTCAAAGATCAATTCTGGACAAGTAATTGACTATCTCCAACTTCTGCCCAGCAAAGCGGTGATCTACATTTACGTCCATATAAGGCCTCGAATGGTGCCGCCTTGATGCTCGAATGATAGCTATTGCTATATGAGAACTCTACCAAAGGTAAATGACCTTCCCAGTTCTTTCCAAAGTCAATAACACAAGCCCTGAGCATATCCTCAAGAGTCTGTATGGTTCTTTCACTTTGACCATCAGTCTGAGGGTGATAGGCTGTGCTCATATCTAGGCGAGTGCCTAGAGCTTTCTGAAGTTTACCCCAGAAGATTGATGTAAACCGTGCGTCACGATCAGAGATAATAGACATGGCACTCCGTGTCTAGAGATATTTCTTCGATGTACACCCTTGCAAGCTTCTCCATCTTGTCTTTCTCACGGATGGGTATGAAATGAGCGGATTTGGTGAGACGGTCAACGATAACCCAAATAGTGTCATTTCCCGTTTGAGATTTGGGTAAACCAGTGACAAAATCCATGGTTATCATTTCCCACTCCACACGGGAATTTCTGGTTGGGTCAACATTCTTGAAGGCTTTTGTATTCGACCTTAACTTTAGAACAAGTCAAACACTTTGAGACATAGGTTGCAATATCCGCCTTCATTCTTGGCCACCAGTAAACAAGCTTCAAGTCGTAATACATCTTATCTGCACCTGGGTGGATAGAGTATCTAGACTTGTGGGCTTCATCCATGATCAAGCTTCTCAGATTCCCGTATAGAGGTACCCAAATCCTTCTGCTATAACGCGTATTCCATCCGAATGAACTTCAAACTATTGGTCTAGCCCTGAAGGTTTTCATCTTTAATGTTCTCTTCTTTCAGGGCTTCAGTCTGAGCATTCAGAATTTGTGCTGGTAGGTTGCTTTGAATGGTAAGTTGTAGAGCTCGCACTCTACGAGGTTTCACATGTTCTTTCCTACTCAAAGCATCCGCCACAAATTTGCTTTACCAGGATGGTACTTGATGGCACAATCATAATCGTTTAGTAGTTCAAGCCATCTCCTCTGCCTCATGTTCAGCTCCTTTTGATTATACAGGTGTTGAAGACTCTTGTGGTCGGTATAATAGTGCACTTAGTACCGTACAAGTAATGTCTCTATAATTTAAGAGCAAACACAACAGCTCCCAGTTCTAGGTCATGAGTTGCATAGTTCTTCTCATGAGCCTTTAACTGTCTTGAGGCATAGGCTATGACTTTGTCACGTTGCATCAAAACACATCCCAGTCCCTGAATAGAAGCATCACAGTAGACTACAAAGTCTTCTATGCCATCAGGTAGGGATAGTATAGGTGCACTGCATAACTTCTGTTTCATGTGCGCGAAAAGCAGCCTCTTGCTTGAATCCCCAATGATATGCTACTCCTTTTGGGTGAGCATGGTCAATGGTTGAGCTATCTTGGAGAATCCTTCGATAAATCTCCTATAATAGCCGGCTAGGCCAAGAAATTGCCTAATTTCTGTTGGATTAGAAGGTGTAGGCCACTTTGATGGATTCAATTTTAGCTGGGTCTACATGAATTCCATTAGCATCAATCACATGACCGAGAAATTGAACTTCTTTGATCCAAAAATTACATTTTGAGAACTTAGCATAGAGCTCCTCTCTTTTAAGTAATTCAAGGACCAATCTTAGATGTTCTTCATGCTCATGCTCATTTTTAGAATAGATCAAGATGTCATCAATGAAGACAATGACAAACTTGTCTAGGTAAGGCTTGCATACACGATTCATGAGATCCATGAATACGGCAGGTGCATTTGTTAGCCCAAACGGCATGACTGTGACTTAAAGTGACCGTATCGCGTTCTAAAAGCCGTCTTCATAGTATCTTCATCCCTGACTCTCAGCTGATGATAGCCGCTTCTAAGATCTATCTTTGAGTAAATGCTTGAACCTTGAAGTTGGTCGAATAAGTCGTCAATACGTGGCAGAGGATAACGGTTCTTGATTGTCACCTTGTTCAGTTCTCGATAGTCAATGCACATCCGGAAGGTTCCGTCTTTCTTCTTCACAAATAACACTGGTGCTCCCCATGGTGACGAGCTAGGTTGGATGAATCCTTTATCAAGGAGTTCCCTAAGCTGGTCAGATAGTTCTTTTAGTTCAGAAGGTGCGAGACGGTATGGTGCCCGAGCTATAGGCATAGCTCCAGGTACTAACTCAATTAAGAACTCGACCTCTCTTCCAGGGGGCAACCCAGGCAGTTCATCAGGAAACACTTCGGGAAATTCTCTGACGACTGGTACGTCTTCAATCTTCCTCTCCTTCTTATCTTTATCAGTGACTAAAGCTAGGACAGCAGTATGTCCTTTTCGAAGACACTTTTGAGCCTTCAAGTAGGAAATAACTCCCATCACAACACCAGTCTTATCTCCTCAACACACAGGACTTCGCCATTGGTAGGGGTATGCGAATCATTTTGTCTTTACAGATAATTTCTGCAGAGTTTTTGGGCAGCCAATCCATACCAACTACCACATCAAAGCTTCCCAAAGTAATGGGCATGAGGTCTATTGGTAGGATATGACCTGATAAATCTAATGTACAATTTTTCAGGATTTGTGATGCGGTCAAGGATTTACCATTTGCTACTTCTACAATATATGGCTCATCTAGGGGTACAGGTTTTACATTCAAGTGCTTATAGAAAGTATTGGATACGAAGCTTCTATCAGCTCCCGTGTCAAATAATACTATAGCATAAACATTATTCACCAAAAATTTTCCCATAATAACGTTAGGGTCTTTTAGAGCCTCACCTTTGCCAATAAAGAAAGCTCTGCCCTTGGCTGTATCTTTCTTTTCCCCAGTGCAGTCTTTAGCAATATGGCCCTTTTCTCCACATCTGAAATAAATAACTTCCTTCTTTCCACCATTCTGCTGATTACCATCCCTTTTTCCTTGATCTTGCGTCTTGATTCTACATTCAGGAGCAGTGTGCCCCTTCCTGTTGCATTTGTAGCAAATAATTACAGTACACTTGCCATGGTGACGCTTGCCACACCTCTGACATCTAGGCAGAATGCCCTGATTGTCATGGTGCTTTTTCTGATCTTGCTTCTTGCTTGTACCTTGACTCTCACTGTCTTTAGCATCTTCAAACTTTCTCTTTCCCGAGCTTTCAGCAGCAACACCCTTACCCTTGTTTCTTGGTGGTAACTTCCCTTGAGCCACAGCCTCATTAGTCAGCTTGTGAGCTATCCTAATGGCCTGTTGGATTGAAGTTGGATTGGAGGAAGTGACCATAGATTGAATGACTGGCGACAGTCCACGGATATAGCCTTCAATTCTTCTGTGAGCAGGCTCCATCATATGAGGACACAAGGTTGCGTACTCATGATTTTCGGTGGTATACTTTTCAATTTCAGATCCCACCATTTTGTGGTTCCAGCACTCGGTTTCAAACCTTTGTACTTCTTCTCTCGGACAGAATTCTTCCATCATCAGTTTTTGAATTCATCCCAAGCCATAGCATTGGCTAAGGAGAGAGTAAGTCTTGAAACTTCAGTTTTCCAGAATGAGAGTGCAGCTCCACTCAAGGCTCCGGAGGCATACTTGGTCCTACTCTCATCGGGACATTCAGATATAGCGAAGATGGATTCACATTTCTCAAACACCTTATGAGCCCAATGGCCCCTTCTGCCCCAGTGAAGATATCAGGTTTGCAGTCTAGGAACTTTTTTATATGAATAGTGATGACCATTTTGAGCAGCCTGAGTGGCTAGGGCTGCAGCAACACCTTGATTGACCAAGGCTTGTATTTCTTCAGGAGTCATCCCTGTTAGGACAGTTCTTCTAGCGTCCTCTACCTCTGCCTCTACCCGCTGGTGCGTCCATCTATCATGGAATTGTTTGGTGAGAATTCATACTTTGACATATTCAATAGATGCATTTTATATCAAATATTCAAAGTATGGACAATTACTGTAGGACAGATGGGAATTTAAGAAAACTGGGTTTTTCGATTAAATTCGGCAAGGCACGAGTACTAAGGAAACAAGTCTCGCTTGTAGGTTAGGACAAGCGTAGCTTAGATTACCAAATGGAACATATCAAGGTAATTTGGCCTTTGCCTTAAGGACTTGTATATGACTGCAGTAACTTCACGTGTTACAATAGCAGAAATCTTACGGGCAGAGTTTCTAGACCGTGAACGTGAAAGTTTCTGAGATTTGAACAAGAAGCCATTTGAAAGAATCATTAAGAATTTTCATGGAAATTGGGTAATATGAGCTATTCAACACGAAAACGACAATCGAGAATTTGGCATAATAGCAATGAGATGTTCCAGGTGTAATCGTTTGATTCGTAAATCAAAGCGAGTACGTTGACTAATCAAAGTATTGAGTCAATCACAACTTTGTTGAAGACATGCGTACCTATAAGCAGATACTCATCCCAAGGGTTCCCAGGTAAGGTAAACAGGTCCATCGGTTGATTTGGATATATGCGAATACCTTGCCTAGACAGAACACCTCGGATACAAGCATCACGCTCTTCCAGCATTACATGTTTCAAGTGTAAGACACAGACTTTGACGAATTTGAAGACCACGAATACGATTCAAAGTTCATTTTGGAAACCATTAGGCACGATGATAAGTGTAGATCCACATGTCGTTGAGAATAAGTTTAAGAATTATCGGAAAGAGTCAAAGAGTCAAAGTTAAGTTTAGGAAACAATTATCTAAGTTTAAGCATATAACTTCTTAATCCTATTCGATCTCTAACTAAGGCAATTTACTTTGTGCAACTATTGTGCGTGGCTATAGGCTAGATGCAGTTCCTAACTCACTATAACCAATGGCTCTGATACCAATCTGCCACACCCTCAAATTCCGGGTCTGGAATCTATCACGGAGGGGTGAACAAACAGGATCTAACACAGTAGTTACACATGAGATGCAAATATCTATATGATAGTTTTTAAATAATCATTACAATAATGTTCAGAGTAATATTAGGCGTAGCGGAAGTAAATATAGATTGTTTATGACAACATGTTTTAATCATATTTCAGATAATAATCAATAGGTATCTTGAGCTCTTATATGATCCTACGTGCATGTCCATAAGCTCCTAGTAGATACCTGAGAATACATGTAAATCAAGTGTCAACACAGGGTTGGTGAGTTCATAGGTAAGTAAAACATACTGATAAATCATCAATTATCATCAATTAGGATTTACTGTAAAAGTGTGAGTTAATTTACTCACCGGTATATGAATAGCCTGTCGGAACCTTTTTATTAAGGTGAACCCGCTATCCCACATACCCACTATGTACAAGCCCAACAAGTCCTTCACATAGGATTTGTCCATGTACCATAGTTTAATATCCTTTTCATGTGTATATTATTTATCATAATAATTTCAAATCAGAGGGAGCAAATCCTCCTTTACATTTATCCTCATATGGGTTGTAAGTGGAACTATAATGGCAAACTTAATATAGTGCACATCTGCCTTCTCACACCAGAACAAGTCATCCCGAATGACAATAAGATCTTTGTGCATCTTGGTAAGGACCACATGTCCAAACCTTTGTGGGGGTAAGTCACTCCCCGATAGTACTATCCAAAAGATCCCTGCTAGTTATAGTCCAGTTTACAGAGAAGGATTTTATAATAACCATATGTAATCATAAATATGATCAAACTATTATTTAACATAATACACAAAAATAATTTGTAATTTCAATTACAACATGTATTCCAGCCCAAAATATTTAAATGATTAAAAAGGGGAATAGTTATGAACTCACCTCAGTTCTTGTGTGGTGTTTGATAAGCTAGTAAATTCCTGCTAAGGAATTTATAATTCACATAAGCAAATAGATACAAATCTATACCCTAATAAGTTATCTTGAACCTGGCATTCAATTGATCTAAGGTTTGATTCTCGGGGATTTGTTATAAACTATAACTAATCATTTAATTATCTTTGTAAATTCTTTAATAATTAAAGATTTATATTTCCTAAAATTGATTCTTAATAATGATTTAAACATATCATTATATTCTAAATAAATGTAGACATTATTTAAACATGAAAGTTTATATTTAATTTTGTAAGATTTTATAAATATTTAAATTTATAAGATCTAGTTTGTATTTATTTTATCATAAATTAATCCATAATTAATAATATAAGTCTACTAATAATTTGATGATTTAAATTATCATTTAAAATCCATTTTTTTATAAAAATAACAATTATAACATTTGTAATAATTTTTATAAATAAATAATAAATAAATAACAAGATTTTTAAAGAAATAAATTTCCAGAAAATAATTAATAACCTGTAGAATATACAGAGTTTATAAAAATTTTTTTATAATTTTTAGGAAATTTTCTGTATTTTAAAAGGCTGAAATAGGCTTTAAAAAAATAAATGTTGGTGGCCGGGTTCGAACTCACGACCACAAACACACACTCCCACACCTTAACCAGTGAACCAAACGCATACAGCCGCAATGGTTATGGTCCAAATTCTTTTAAACAGCTTCAATCCCACTCCCCCAAATCGATGAACCCTAGAATCGAATTCGCACAATTGAACCCAAATTCGAAACGATATTATTAATCATATTCATGGGCCTTTGATCCCCAGTAATAACGAGTTGTTGGTATGTTCAATTACCTGAATTGATTCGAGATGGGGCTCAGATTACACGAAGACAGGCCGTGAGAGAGAAACGGTTCGAGGTGTTAGAGATGATAATGACCTAATTAAACTCGTTTGAAGCTTCCGAAAATGATCAGGACCAGGACCTCTTATCAATTTCACTTATCGGATTGGAAATTGGATTTCAACAAGGTTGCAGGTCCGAACTAGAGAGGGAATCGAATTGGGTTATTGTGAGTTTTCTGGTGCAATTGAAAGTGGTAGCCCGATTAGGAACATTTATAGGAGGTTGTGGATCATTTAATTGCATTGTTTTTAAGTTTTTTTAGTGCGATTCATCGACTGTAAAGCAGCCGAAAGTTTCACGTGGTTGGATCAGATCGATCGCACTATCATTTTAAATTGAAGTGTGGTATTGTGTTCGATTTTTGTCTGCGAATCTTTTGGGACCGGTTTCATATTTTATAATCGAGTTTTGAGATTGTTTCAGGGTCGCCGGAGTTTCGGCCGGAGGCGCCGGAGATGGCCCGGAAAAATCGAGGGGGTCGGGGGTTGGGTTTCAGAAATTACAGAAATGGTCCCTGCGGTTTAGTTGTTATCATTTTATGTTTAAAGTTTTAAATTTCAAGTTTCACAAATTACACATTAACCCCCCGAACTTTATTATTCTTATTAGTATTTCAAAGTTAAATAAACTTTATAATTATTTTTATTTTAACAACACATATTATTATATTATATATTATTATTATTATTTTAACAATATTATTGTTTATTGTTATTATTATTATTATTGTTGTTATTATATTTTTATTATTAATAATATTTATTAAAATAAAAATATAAAAACAAATTGATTATCACATAAATACTATATAAATTGAATCATAAATTTTTCGGGTTGTCACATCATCCCCCTGTTACAGGAATTTCGTCCCGAAAATTAAGAAGTACTGGCAACATTCTTGAACAGGTTAGGATACTTGCGCATCATTTCGTCCTCGTTCCCAAGTGAACTCAGGACCACGCCGAGGTTCCACCGAACTCTGACAATCGGAATCTTGCTATGCTTAAGTTGTTTAACTTCTTATCCATGATTTCAACTGGTTCCTCGATAAACCTGAGTTTCTCATCTACTTGCAGTTCCTCTAAAGGCACAACAAGTGATTCATCGGATAAACACTTCCTTAGATTGGATACGTGAAAACATTATCACACCACCAAGTTCAGCAGGTAGATTTAATTCATAGGCTACTGGTTACCCCTACTGTTCTAGTAATCAAGTCGCACCAAGCTACCAACCAATCTCTAACAATCAAGTCCCGGCCAAGAACCTTACACTGTAACTTTCCCACAGTGCAATATTTGCAAGTACCACCACCCTGCTAATGCACAATGTCGTCGCTGCAAACCACTGTGTTCGTTTCGGTCATACCTTTCAACGGTGTAAAGCGCAGCTAAGACCCGGCTACCGCACCTGTTCTCAACATCCTCCTGCAATTACTCAGGGTCGTGCATGCTATCAATGTGGTGATCCGAACCATTTTCGCAATCGTGCCTCACTTGTCAGCACGGTGCCTATGGCTCAAGGACGTGCTTTTACATCAATGCTCATCAAGCTCAAACCAATAGCGATGTGGTGAACGGTAGGTTTTAATCAATAATCATTATGCATCAGTCTTTTGATACCGGCGCCGACAAAAGTTTTGTGTCTTTTAGAATTTGAGCCTTTACTTGCTATTGCACGGACTTAGTTGAGGAAAACCATTTACGGTAGAAATAGCCGACGGGAAACCTATCACAATCGATTCAATTATTCCAACTGTATCCTTAGTCTTAGCGAGCATGATTTTCCTATCGATCTCACCCCGATGCAACTTGAAATTTCGATGTCATTATAGGCATGGATTTGTTATCTAAGAACCATGCTGAAGTGTCTGTTTCGAGAAAATCATCCGAATCCCTCTTGCGCCCGAAAAGGTGTTAAATATCTATGGAGAAAAACCTTCCAAAGGCCTTCGAATCATGTCATGTACCAAGCTCAAAGTACCTTTGCAAGCACTATGTGGCTTTCTTAGCGCATGTCGTGAAAACGAATGAGAAGTCAAATAAAATCGAGGAGATCCCATCATTCGTGATTTTCCGGAAGGGTTTCCCGATGACTTAAATGGTCTCTCCTCCTGTTCGTCAAGTCGAGTTTCGTATCGATCTTGTGCCTGGTGCAACACCTGTAGCCTGCTATAACGCGTATTCCATCCGAATGAACTTCAAACTGTTGGTCTAGCCCTGAAGGTTTTCATCTTTAATGTTCTCTTCTTTCAGGGCTTCAGTCTGAGCATTCAGAATTTGTGCTGGTAGGTTGCTTTGAATGGTAAGTTGTAGAGCTCGCACTCTACGAGGTTTCACATGTTCTTTCCTACTCAAGCATCCGCCACAATATTTGCTTTACCAGGATGGTACTTGATGGCACAATCATAATCGTTTAGTAGTTCAAGCCATCTCCTCTGCCTCATGTTCAGCTCCTTTTGATTATACAGGTGTTGAGACTCTTGTGGTCGGTATAAATAGTGCACTTAGTACCGTACAAGTAATGTCTCTATAATTTAAGAGCAAACACAACAGCTCCCAGTTCTAGGTCATGAGTTGCATAGTTCTTCTCATGAGCCTTTAACTGTCTTGAGACATAGGCTATGACTTTGTCACGTTGCATCAAACACATCCCGTCCCTGAATAGAAGCATCACAATAGACTACAAAGTCTTCTATGCCATCAGGTAGGGATAGTATAGGTGCACTGCATAACTTCTGTTTCAGTGCGCGAAAAGCAGCCTCTTGCTTGAATCCCCAATGATATGCTACTCCCTTTTGGGTAGCATGGTCAATGGTTGAGCTATCTTGGAGAATCCTTCGATAAATCTTCTATAATAGCCGGCTAGGCCAAGAAATTGCCTAATTTCTGTTGGATTAGAAGGTGTAGGCCAACTTTTGATGGATTCAATTTTAGCTGGGTCTACATGAATTCCATTAGCATCAATCACATGACCGAGAAATTGAACTTCTTTGATCCAAAAATTACATTTTGAGAACTTAGCATAGAGCTCCTCTCTTTTAAGTAATTCAAGGACCAATCTTAGATGTTCTTCATGCTCATGCTCATTTTAGAATAGATCAAGATGTCATCAATAAAGACAATGACAAACTTGTCTAGGTAAGGCTTGCATACACGATTCATGAGATCCATGAATACGGCAGGTGCATTTGTTAGCCAAACGGCATGACTGTGAACTTAAAGTGATCGTATCGCGTTCTAAAAGCCGTCTTCATAGTATCTTCATCCCTGACTCTCAGCTGATGATAGCCGCTTCTAAGATCTATCTTTGAGTAAATGCTTGAACCTTGAAGTTGGTCGAATAAGTCGTCAATACGTGGCAGAGGATAACGGTTCTTGATTGTCACCTTGTTCAGTTCTCGATAGTCAATGCACATCCGAAGGTTCCGTCTTTCTTCTTCACAAATAACACTGGTGCTCCCCATGGTGACGAGCTAGGTCGGATGAATCCTTTATCAAGGAGTTCCCTAAGCTGGTCAGATAGTTCTTTTAGTTCAGAAGGTGCGAGACGGTATGGTGCCCGAGCTATAGGCATAGCTCCAGGTACTAACTCATTAAGAACTCGACCTCTCTTCCAGGGGGCAACCCAGGCAGTTCATCAGGAAACACTTCGGGAAATTCTCTGACGACTGGTACGTCTTCAATCTTCCTCTCCTTCTTATCTTTATCAGTGACTAAAGCTAGGACAGCAGTATGTCCTTTTCGAAGACACTTTGAGCCTTCAAGTAGGAATAACTCCCATCACAACACCAGTCTTATCTCCTTCAACACACAGGACTTCGTCATTTGGTAGGGGTATGCGAATCATTTTGTCTTTACAATAATTTCTGCGGAGTTTTTTGGACAGCCAATCCATACCAACTACCACATCAAAGCTTCCCAAAGTAATGGGCATGAGGTCTATTGGTAGGATATGACCTGATAAATCTAATGTACAATTTTTCAGGATTTGTGATGCGGTCAAGGATTTACCATTTGCTACTTCTACAATATATGCTCATCTAGGGGTACAGGTTTTACATTCAAGTGCTTATAGAAAGTATTGGATACGAAGCTTCTATCAGCCCCGTGTCAAATAATACTATAGCATAAACATTATTCACCAAAAATTTTCCCATAATAACGTTAGGGTCTTTTAGAGCCTCACCTTTGCCAATAGAAAGCTCTGCCCTTGGCTGTATCTTTCTTTTCCCCAGTGCAGTCTTTAGCAATATGGCCCTTTTCTCCACATTTGAAACAAATAACTTCCTTCTTTCCACCATTCTGCTGATTACCATCCCTTTTTCCTTGATCTTGCGTCTTGATTCTACATTCAGGAGCAGTGTGCCCCTTCCTGTTGCATTTGTAGCAAATAATTACAGTACACTTGCCATGGTGACGCTTGCCACACCTCTGACATCTAGGCAGAATGCCCTGATTGTCATGGTGCTTTTTCTGATCTTGCTTCTTGCTTGTACCTTGACTCTCACTGTCTTTAGCATCTTCAAACTTTCTCTTCCCCGAGCTTTCAGCAGCAACACCCTTACCCTTGTTTCTTGGTGGTAACTTCCCTTGAGCCACAGCCTCATTAGTCAGCTTGTGAGCTATCCTAATGGCCTGTTGGATTGAAGTTGGATTGGAGGAAGTGACCATAGATTGAATGACTGGCGACAGTCCACGGATATAGCCTTCAATCTTCTGTGAGCAGGCTCCATCATATGAGGACACAAGGTTGCGTACTCATGATTTTCGGTGGTATACTTTTCAATTTCAGATCCCACCATTTTGTGGTTCCAGCACTCGGTTTCAAACCTTGTACTTCTTCTCTCGGACAGAATTCTTCCATCATCAGTTGTTTGAATTCATCCCAAGCCATAGCATTGGCTAAGGAGAGAGTAAGTCTTGAAACTTCAGTTTTCCAGAACGAGAGTGCAGCTCCACTCAAGGCTCCGGAGGCATACTTGGTCCTACTCTCATCGGGACATTCAGATATAGCGAAGATGGATTCACATTTCTCAACCACCTTATGAGCCCAATGGCCCCTTCTGCCCCAGTGAAGATATCAGGTTTGCAGTCTAGGAACTTTTTATATGAATAGTGATGACCATTTGAGCAGCCTGAGTGGCTAGGGCTGCAGCAACACCTTGATTGACCAAGGCTTGTATTTCTTCAGGAGTCATCCCTGTTAGGACAGTTCTTCTAGCGCGTCCTCTACCTCTGCCTCTACCCGCTGGTGCGTCCATCTATCATGGAATTGTTTGGTGAGAATTCATACTTTGACATATTCAATAGATGCATTTTATATCAAATATTCAAAGTATGGACAATTACTGTAGGACAGATGGGAATTTAAGAAAACTGGGTTTTTCGATTAAATTCGGCAAGGCACGAGTACTAAGGAAACAAGTCTCGCTTTAGGTTAGGACAAGCGTAGCTTAGATTACCAAATGGAACATATCAAGGTAATTTGGCCTATTTGCCTTAAGGACTTGTATATGACTGCAGTAACTTCACGTGTTACAATAGCAGAAATCTTACGGGCAGAGTTTCTAGACCGTGAACGGATTTGACAAGAAGCCATTCTGAAAGATCATTAAGAATTTTCATGGAAATTGGGTAATATGAGCTATTCAACACGAAAACGACAATCGAGAATTTGCATAATAGCAATGAGATGTTCCAGGTGTAATCGTTTGATTCGTAAATCAAAGCGAGTACGTTGACTAATCAAAGTATTGAGTCAATCACAACTTTGTTGAAGACATGCGTACCTATAAGCAGATACTCATCCCAAGGGTTCCCAGGTAAGGTAAACAGGTCCATCGGTTGATTTGGATATATACGAATACCTTGCCTAGACAGAACACCTCGAGATACAGGCATCACGCTCTTCCAGCATTACATGTTTCAAGTTGTAAGACACAGACTTTGACGAATTTTGAAGACCACGAATAACGATTCAAAGCTCATTTTGGAAACCATTAGGCACGATGATAAGTGTAGATCCACATGTCGTTGAGAATAAGTTTAAGAATTATCGGAAAGAGTCAAAGAGTCAAAGTTAAGTTTAGGAAAACAACTATCTAAGTTTAAGCATATAACTTCTTAATCCTATTCGATCTCTAACTAAGGCAATTTACTTTGTGCAACTATTGTGCGTGGCTATAGGCTAGATGCAGTTCCTAACTCACTATAACCAATGGCTCTGATACCAATCTGTCACACCCTCAAATTCCGGGTCTGGAATCTATCACGGAGGGGTGAACAAACAGGATCTAACACAGTAGTTACACATGAGATGCAAATATCTATATGATAGTTTTTAAATAATCATTACAATAATGTTCAGAGTAATATTAGGAGTAGCGGAAGTAAATATAGATTGTTTTATGACAACATGTTTTAATCATATTTCAGATAATAATCAATAGGTATCTTGAGCTCTTATATGATCCTACGTGCATGTCCATAAGCTCCTAGTAGATACCTGAGAATACATGTAAATCAAGTGTCAACACAGGGTTGGTGAGTTCATAGGTAAGTAAAACATACTGATAAATCATCAATTATCATCAATTAGGATCTACTTTAAAAGTGTGAGTTTAATTTACTCACCGGTATATGAATAGCCTGTCGGAACCCTTTTTATTAAGGTGAACCCGCTATCCCACATACCCACTATGTACAAGCCCAACAAGTCCTTCACATAGGATTTGTCCATGTACCATAGTTTAATATCCTTTTCATGTGTATATTATATTATCATAATAATTTCAAATCAGAGGGAGCAAATCCTCCTTTACATTTATCCTCATATGGGTTGTAAGTGGAACTATAATGGCAAACTTAATATAGTGCGCATCTGCCTTCTCACACCAGAACAAGTCATCCCGAATGACAATAAGATCTTTGTGCATCTTGGTAAGGACCACATGTCCAAACCTTGTGGGGGTAAGTCACTCCCCGATAGTACTATCCAAAAGATCCCTGCTAGTTTTATAGTCCAGTTTACAGAGAAGGATTTTATAATAACCATATGTAATCATAAATATGATCAAACTATTATTTAACATAATACACAAAAATAATTTGTAATTTCAATTACAACATGTATTCCAGCCCCAAAATATTTAAATGATTAAAAAGGGGAATAGTTATGAACTCACCTCAGTTCTTGTGTGGTGTTGATAAGCTAGTAAATTCCTGCTAAGGAATTTATAATTCACATAAGCAAATAGATACAAATCTATAACCTAAATAAGTTAGATCTTGAACCTGGCATTCATTGATCTAAGGTTTGATTCTCGGGGATTTGTTATAAACTATAACTAATCATTTAATTATCTTTGTAAATTCTTTAATAATTAAAGATTTATATTTCATAAATTTGATTACTTTAATAATGATTTTAACATATCATTATATTCTAAATAAATTGCAGACATTATTTAAACATGAAAGTTTATATTTAATTTTGTAAGATTTTATAAATATTAAATTTATAAGATCTAGTTTGTATTTATTTTATCATAATTAATCCATAATTAATAATATAATGTCTACTAATAATTTGATGATTTAAATTATCATTTAAAATCCATTTTTATAAAATAACAATTTATAACATTTGTAATAATTTTTATAAATAAATGAATAAATAAATAAACAAGATTTTTAAAGAAATAAATTTCCAGAAAATAATTTAATAACCTGTAGAATATACAGAGTTTATAAAAATTATTTTTATAATTTTTAGGAAATTTTCTGTATTTTTAAAAGGCTGAAATAGGCTTTAAAAAAATAAATGTTGGTGGCCGGGTTCGAACTCACGACCACAACACACACTCCCACACCTTAACCAGTGAACCAAACGCATACAGCCGCAATGGTTATTGGTCCAAATTTCTTTTAAACAGCTTCAATCCCACTCCCCCAAATCGATGAACCCTAGAATCGAATTCGATCCAATTGAACCCAAATTCGAAACTATTATTAATCATATTCATGGGGTCTTTGATCCCCATGTAATAACGAGTTGTTGGGTATGTTCAATTACCTGAATTGATTCGAGATGGGGCTCAGATTACACGAAGAACAGGCCGTGACAGAGAGAACTGGTTCGAGGTGTTAGAGATGATAATGACCTAATTAAACTCGTTTGAAGCTTCCGAAAATGATCAGGACCAGGAACCTCTTATCAATTTCAACTTATCTGGATTGGAAATTGGATTTCAACAAGGTTGCAGGTCCGAACTAGAGAGGGAATCGAATTGGGTTATTTGTGAGTTTTCTGGTGCAATTGAAAGTGTAGCCCGATTAGGAACATTTATAGGATTGTTGTGGATCATTTAATTGCATTGTTTTTAAGTTTTTTTAGTGCGATTCATCGACTGTAAAGCAGCCGAAAGTTTCACGTGGTTGGATCAGATCGATCGCACTATCATTTTTAAATTGAAGTGTGGTATTGTGTTCGATTTTTGTCTGCGAATCTTTTGGGACCGGTTTCATATTTTATAATCGAGTTTTGAGATTGTTTCAGGGTCGCCGGAGTTTCGGCCGGAGGTCGCCGGAGATGGCCCGGAAAATCGAGGGGGTCGGGGGTTGGGTTTCAGAAATTACAGAAATGGTCCCTGCGGTTTAGTTGTTATCATTTTATGTTTAAAGTTTTAAATTTCAAGTTTCACAAATTACACATTCACCCCCCGAACTTTATTATTCTTATTATTATTTCAAAGTTAAATAAACTTTTATAAATTATTTTTATTTATAACAACACTATTATTATTATTATTATTATTATTATTATTTTTAACAATATTATTATTGTTATTGTTATTATTATTATTATTGTTGTTATTTATATTTTTATTATTAATAATATTATTATTAAAAATAAAATATAAAAACAAATTTGTATTATCACATAAATACTATATAAATTGAATCATAAATTTTTCGGGTTGTCACATCATCCCCCTGTTACAGGAATTTTCGTCCCGAAAATTAAGAAGTACTGGCAACATTCTTGAACAGGTTAGGATACTTGCGCATCATTTCGTCCTCTCGTTCCCAAGTGAACTCAGGACCACGCCGGGAGTTCCACCGAACTCTGACAATCGGAATCTTGCTATGCTTAAGTTGTTTAACTTCTTTATCCATGATTTCAACTGGTTCCTCGATAAACCTGAGTTTCTCATCTACTTGCAGTTCCTCTAAAGGCACAACAAGTGATTCATCGGATAAACACTTCCTTAGATTGGATACGTGAAAAACATTATGCACACCACCAAGTTCAGCAGGTAGATTTAATTCATAGGCTACTGGTTACCCCTACTGTTCTAGTTAATCAAGTCGCACCAAGCTACCAACCAATCTCCAACAATCAAGTCCCGGCAAAGAAACCTTACACTGTAACTTTCCCACAGTGCAATATTTGCAAGTACCACCACCCTGCTAATGCACAATGTCGTCGCTGCACCAACTGTGTTCGTTTCGGTCATACCTTCAACGTGTGTAAGAGCGCAGCTAAGACTCCGGCTACCGCACCTGTTCTTCAACATCCTCCTGCAATTACTCAGGGTCGTGCATGCTATCAATGTGGTGATCCGAACCATTTTCGCAATCGATGCCCTCAACTTGTCAGCACGGTGCCTATGGCTCAAGGACGTGCTTTTAACATCAATGCTCATCAAGCTCAAACGAATAGCGATGTGGTGAACGGTATGTTTTAATAAATAATCATTATGCATCAGTCTTATTTGATACCGGCGCCGACAAAAGTTTTGTGTCTTTAGAATTTGAGCCTTTACTTGCTAGTGCACGGACTTAGTTGAGAAAACCATTTACGGTAGAAATAGCCGACGGGAAACCTATCACAATCGATTCAATTATTCCAAACTGTATCCTTAGTCTTAGCGAGCATGATTTTCTTATCGATCTCACCCCGATGCAACTTGGAAATTTCGATGTCATTATAGGCATGGATTTGTTATCTAAGAACCATGCTGAAGTTGTCTGTTTCGAGAAAATCATCCGAATCCCTCTTGCGCCCGAAAAGGTGTTAAATATCTATGGAGAAAAACCTTCCAAAGGCCTTCGAATCATGTCATGTACCAAAGCTCAAAAGTACCTTTGCAAGCACTATGTGGCTTTCTTAGCGCATGTCGTGAAAACGAATGAGAAGTCAAATAAAATCGAGGATATCCCGATCATTCGTGATTTTCCGGAAGTGTTTCCGATGACTTAATGGTCTCCCTCCTGTTCGTCAAGTCGAGTTTCGTATCGATCTTGTGCCTGGTGCAACACCTGTAGCAAAATCTCCATACCGTCTTGCACCATCTGAGATGCAAGAACTTGCTAGCCAACTTCAAGAACTTTCCGATAAAGGTTTCATTCGACCAAGTTCCTCACCTTGGGGAGCCCCGGTATTGTTTGTGAAGAAGAAAGATGGCTCATTCCGTATGTATATCGATTATCGGGAGCTCAACAAGCTTACTGTTAAGAACCTGTATCCTCTACCAAGAATCGATGATTTGTTTGACCAACTTCAAGGCGCTTCATACTTTTCCAAGATTGACCTTCGTTCTAGTTATCATCAACTACGAGTGCATGATGACGACATTCCCAAAACAGCTTTCCGTACAAGATATGGTCATTATGAATTTCTAGTTATGCCATTTGGTTTGACCAACGCACCAGCTGTGTTCATGGATCTAATGAACCGCGTGTGTAAGCCATACTTGGACAAGTTCGTGATCGTCTTCATCGACGACATTCTGATTTATTCAAAATCAAGATCCGAGCATGAACATCATCTCCGTTTGATTCTTGAGCTTCTGAAAAAGGAGAAATTATATGCTAAGTTTTCCAAGTGTGAATTTTGGCTAAAAGAGGTACAATTCCTTGGTCACATTGTAAATGATAAAGGAATTCATGTGGATCATGCAAAGATTGAGGCGGTGAAGAATTGGGTAGAACCTAAAACTCCCACTGAGATCCATTCATTTCTTGGCTTGGCCGGTTACTATCGGTGTTTCATCCCAAATTTCTCAAAAATCCCTGTGCCTCTTACTGCCTTGACCCACAAGGATAAGTCTTTCCAGTGGGGACCAGAACAAGAAAAAGCATTTCAAACACTCAAGCATAAGTTATGTAATGCTCCAATCTTGACCCTCCCTAATGGAAATGATGATTTTGTTGTCTACTGTGATGCTTCCAAGCAAGGTCTTGGTTGTGTCCTCATGCAACGAGGAAAAGTCATAGCCTATACCTCAAGACAGCTCAAAGTCCATGAGAAAAATTACACAACACATGATCTCAAACTGGGTGCTGTGATTTTCGCGCTCAAAATCTGGAGACACTATCTTTACGGCACTAAGTGTGTTGTATTCACTGATCATAAGAGTCTTCAGCACATTTTCAATCAAAAAGAACTAAACATGAGACAACGGCGATGGGTTGAGTTACTTAATGACTACGATTGTGAAATTCTCTACCACCCTGGAAAAGCGAATGTCGTAGCCGATGCATTGAGTCGTAAGAATTATGTCATACTCCAAAGTGTTACGATTCAATCCGAACTTAAACCTGAATTCTCGAAGCCCAACACGAGTCAGTCACTGAGGGTAACATGTATGATGAAATGTCATGCAGCGCTGAACTTTAATTGGAAACAAAACCTGATGGTTTGTTGTATTTTCTGGACCGTCTTTGGATTCCTAAACGCAATGATCTTCGAATCCTCATCATGAGCGAGGCTCACAAAACTCGTTTTTCTATCCATCCCGGTGCGGATAAGATGTTTATGAATCTCCGTAATCAGTATTGGTGGCCGGCATGAAAAAGGATATAGCTTTGTATGTGTCCAAATGCCTCACCTGTGCAAAAGTTAAGGCCGAACATCAACGTCCGTCTGGATTACTTGTTCAACCTGATATTCCTATGTGGAAGTGGGAAGACATATCCATGGACTTCATTACCAAATTGCCTCGAACCTCTAGTGGTTATGATAGCATTTGGGTCATCGTAGATCGATTGACTAAATCGGCACACTTTATACCGATTCGTGAAGATTATCGAGTTGAGAAATTGGCTCGTATCTATATCAATGAAATAGTCAGCCGTCACGGTATACCATTAAATATTATCTCCGATCGTGATGGTCGATTCATCTCCCATTTCTGGCAAAGTCTTCAATCGTCTTTAGGAACCCGACTCAATCTCAGCGCAGCCTATCACCCTCAAACCGATGGGCAAACTAAAAGAACAATACAGACTCTTGAGGATATGCTTCGAGCGTGTGTCATTGACTTTAGTGGCTCTTGGGATTCTCATCTACCGTTAATCGAATTTTCATACAACAACAGTTACCATACAAGTATCCAAATGGCACCATTTGAAGCTTTGTACGGTCACAAGTGTCGATCTCCTATATGTTGGTCCGAGATAGGAGATGCACAAATCACCGGCCCTGAACTGATTCAGGAATCTACCGATAAAGATTCACAAGATTCGTGATAACTTGCTGGCTGCTAGAAATCGTCAAAAGCATTATGCTGATAAGGGACGGAAACCCATGGAATACAACGTCAGTGAGCTCGTACTTCTAAAGGTATCACCTTGGAAAGGAGTGATCCGTTTTGGGAAGAAAGGAAAGCTAGCACCTTGTTATGTGGGCCCATTCAAAGTGCTTGAGCGTATTGGGAAAGTAGCTTGCAAGCTTGAACTGCCTCAAGAACCCAGCAACATTCACCCAACATTTCACGTTTCCAACCTCAAGAAATGCCTTGCTGATGAGAACCTCCGCATTCCACTCGATGAAGTTCAAATAGATGAATCCATGCACTTTATCGAAAGGCCTGTGGAGATCATGGACCGTGAAATCAAACAACTCAAGCGTAGCCGAATACCTATCGTCAAAGTTCGTTGGGAGTCTAAACGTGGCCCAGAGTTCACTTGAGAGCGTGAAGACCAAATGAAATCCAAGTATCCTAACCTTTTTGTCTCAGCCTCCTCGTGATCAAATTTCGGGACGAAATTCCTTAAAGTAGAGGAGACTGTAACATATGACCCATTTTCAAATTGTAACCCGAACCTATTTTGTTCAGAGTATTTATTTCAATGAATTAAATGTAACATGGTGTAGTTTAACCAATATTATAAATTATCTTTCATCTATTTAAAACAATTGAACAATTTATAATAATGTTATGATTCGTAAATATTTATTATTAAGTTGAAAGTCTATATATCATTTTATATTAAAAAAACTAAATCTAAAAGATTCATTAAAATTTATAAACATTATAAATATTTTGTAAAATAAATGGATTTATTATATAAATTAAGTCTAGGGTGAAAAGTGTTAATTATAAAATTTGAATTACAAGTTTTTCACATAAATAAAACAAGTATTCAAACTACAGGGACCAAATTGTAAATTATTTAAAACACAACCCAACCCCCCTGTTTCCCCCTCGTCGGCCGACCGCCGCCGACCAAACCTCCGGCGACACCAAAAACTCGATTTCTCTTCAAAATAACCCAATTAAACCGTTCCTTCTTCTTCGCGGCAAAGATTCGAACCTTAAATGGTTCTAAAACCGAGTCAATAAGCTGTGGCGAGGTGTTCAAATCAAAACCGATTCTTCCTCCTAAATTCAAACTGTTACACTTCGATTAGTAACCGAATTCATCAATATCATTGACTCGTAATAATCCTGTAACCAATTCTAACATAATTGACACATCAATTTGATCCTACAACGCGTAAATCATTTAAAATCCAACTCGAAACCCCCAATTCAAATCCTTTACTTGTTCAAAATGAAACAGACAAAATTGGTGCTATATAACAGAAGATAAAGGTTCTAAACGACCTTTTCAAAGTTTCTATACATCCAATTTCAACTATACATCACATCTTCATCGACTTCGACCTCCATCACCACTTGCGACCTGCAACCGGTCAAACTCCACATTAGAGGCAACCCCAACAGAAATTGTTTGAGGGCTTTGGATCATCTCGACCAATTGAAGCTTCCTGAACAAGCAATTCGATTTCCATCAACAAAATCAACTCGAATTGATTTCTCACCTGTCGCGACCTGTTCATCCTTCACCCCATCGATTCCATCACCATTCAGGTAATTAGTTACACACACACATTCGTTTTTGGATGTTAATCAAAAGCCCTATGTTTAATTCGGCTATTGATCAAGTTTTCAAGTTCAATTTGAAACAAATTTGATTTAGGGTTCTATGGAATTGGGGGATTGTTAAAGTAATGTTTTTGTTAATTAAAAACCAAACTAAAACAGGTTCAGGGCTTTGGCCCATTGGTAAAATGCATAACATACATACGGGGAGACCAGGGTTCGACCCTTGGCACCCGCATGTATTTTTAAAACAGTTTTTTTTCATTTTCTTTTTAAATTAGATTTCAGAAATCATTATAATATTTGTTTTGCTAATTAATATTATTTTAGAAATTATCTATTAATTTCTGAAAATCTAAATTTATAATCTCATTTGATTAAAGGTTTAAATGTTATAAAAAAGTTATTTATTAGTTTTAATTTTATATAAAGAAAATTCACTTTTAAACAAATTTAAACTATTTCAAATCATTTTAAATTAATATCTTATAAAATCTAAATAATTAACTATTCACTTAACTATTTGACCAAGAGTTCAAGTAATTAATTTAAAATTTATTATTTAACTTCTACACTTTAAAGTTCATTCAAACGTTTTATTAAATGTTTTAAACATATTTATTCACTTTATTCCAATTATTATCAATCATATTTTCTTTATTTAAATTCATTTTCTCTATTTTATTAAATCATATTAAATCAAATACATTAGTTTAAATCATTTGTAAACCCTAAATCCCAAACTAGAACCCTAGTTTTTCAAATCAATCTAGCCTTCAATTATTACGCTATTTTAAAATTAAGGCACTATTTCTTAGGTTAAACCCGTGAAGAAATCGTTGGTGTCTAACCTCTCATAATTACTCAAACTAACTTATTACCAAGTGAGTATTCATTGCCCATTTTTCATGTTTTATTATTTGGGGAAATCATGTGATATCATACGCAACCATGCTTATTCATTTTTATTCTATTTCATACTAAATTCAATTCAAAACATGTTATGTTATTTACTTGCAATTATGTATTCATAATTGGATAAACTTGATAACATGATCATTAATTCACACAACCACGGTAACAATGATAGATCTATTGGTTTGACAACCCACCCCATTTGTTTAGTCGCGTGGTGATTGAAACCGGAATCATTCATTCTATAAGGCTTCGTCTGTGGACCGAGTCAATTCAATCAATAGGTTTGATCGTGTTGTTTGTCATTTATGATACATTGTTGCATTATTAGTTATAACATTACCATGTGAATTGAATTGTTTTCAAGTTATTAAATCAAATTTTGTGTGTGTATTTAAACCTGTGACTACTCACCGGCTAATTCTTTAGCTGACCCGTTATTTTTCACATGATTTCAGGAAATGCTATTTAGTGGAATTCTCTCTGCTCATGTAGGATTGGACCTAGTCAATAATAAAGAAGACAATATTATATTTCATGGTTTTATGTTAATTGCGTTGTAATGTGTGACTTGAATGCCATTATTCAATAAATAAATGGTTATTAAATGTTATTTCAACGTATTTATTACCTTGTGCTATGAACAATCGATTCACATTCGTCCGCCTCGATGATTCCGCCATCGGTCGAGGTGTGACAGAACTCTCCTATAACCGCCACTACATCTACACAAGCATCATTATTAAACTAACAAGAACATCCTTACTTATTTCAAGGTGGCAAATCCCCAACACCCTTAAAATCCAAGTCCTCGGCTTATACATGCATCATCATAAACACACGCACACTAACCATACTTCAAAGTGTGACACCTAGCACCTCAAGTGCCACTTAGTAAACCTATAAGTAACAACTCATCAACCTAAATGAAAACTAATAATGACCATCTCCATTCTTTACCCCTCTCGGCCGATGGGTTCTTCACAACCATTACTCTCACAACCAAGACCACCACCACACAACATCACCCCCTCTTTCTCTTGGCTTGCCATCACTACCATCAACCGTTACTCTACAACCACAAACCACCACACCCGCAACCATCTCTTGGCTCCCACCCATTCTCCCTCTCGGCTCTCGATCCACCACCACCCTCATACACTCGGTTCTCACCTCATCACCATCTCCTAATCATTAACAACCTCAAGAACATGTACCAAGTTACTTCCACAAGCCTATGATTAATCTTTGAGCTCAAATAACAAGCACACCAAGCGGATCATCAAGAGTCTAACCAAGCAACCTTTTTAAGTTCTTTCATCCTCAATCAAGGTTTGATTCCTAAACTATTAGATAAGAAGTATATGTGTGTATTTAATTAAACACACATATATATACCAACCCTTTAAAAATCATCAAGACTATTTGTAGAAAAACATATAACACATGGATTTATCAAAAAATCAGTAAGAAAGGGAGTTCAAGAATTGAAAAATTGATGAATTTTATAAACCAATGATTTAAACAAAAAGATTACAAATTAAAGGGTTGAAAACATAAATATTCTTGATAAACTAGATTAAATACCTAAATAACTATGATTGTGGGAAAAAAATTCCAAAATTGTTAAGAAATATTATAAATAATAATCTGATGATTTGATGAAATAATGTTGGGTAAATTAATTTATATAATTAATTTAAGGAAAAGAAAGATAATTATTATATGGAAGCTTCGAACCTGGTAAAAATATAGAAAAATTATATAATGATCCTTGAATTTTATAGAAGTTCTAGTATAAATTTCATGATTAAATTCATTAGTATGACTGAGTTTTATATTTTAATATAATCTGTAAATAGAAAATTTAAAGAAATAGAAAAACAGTGAGTTAAATTATAAAAAATTCATAAAAATTATGATATTCAGAATAGAACAGTTTGTATGACTTTAGTAATTTTTAGAGATATCTAACTATTTTTTCTGAACTATGTGAAACTTATAAAAGTCATAGTAAACAGCCCATTGAGAGTTAATAACTTGAAATTTTATGAGATAATATGGACTTCAGGATAATTATTTTGGTAAATTTTGGTAATTTTAGAAAACCTGTAGCTACATTCTGCCATTTTATATGAATCTTGTAGAAATTCTAGAAAATTATCTGTAGTTAATTATTAGTTGAAATTTTTATATGTTAATTTTTATTTTCAGATGTTACTGCTATTAAATTTTGATAATATATGGGTAGCAGTAACTACTATTTTGAAAATCCTAAATAAGGTGCTAAAATTTTTAAAGAAATAAGATATATTTCTAACATATAATTATTTTATAAGGTTTCGCTGAAATTAAGGGGAGATTCATTGCCCTGTTTTTTTATGTTTATGAGTTTTGGGGAAAAACATACTGTTTTATGATTGATGCTAATAAATAAGACTTTTGAGATACTGTCATTTTATCATAAGCTACAACCATTAATTCAGATGTTGAACCACCTAGTAATATAGGTAGCGATACTTAGGAAAATGTTTCCTGCACCAACAGGATGAGTGTTGTGATGCTATATTATCTGATTCGTGATTTGTATTGTGATAGTTATAAATCACCTGACATTTAAGTAGGTTTGGTTGTAATCTTATTTATGCTGCATCAATATATTTTGTTTGGTTATTAAACCTATGTTTCTCATCAACATTATGTTGACATTTTAAGTATTTTTTTCAGGGAATCAGAATGACTAACAGTGTAATGTTTTTGTTTAATGTTTACAACGGATGGGGTGAAGTAATTGGAAGGACATGTGTCAAAATAACTGTAAACGTGTTTGAGCCTAGCATAATGGTGGATGCACACATCCACTACTATTGAAGAATAAGAAACAATTTTTAGACACTTTTGTATTTAGGTTACATATTAAAATATACTAGTCTTTACGTAGTCAATTTTTTTATGAAACCTGGATATATATATAAATTATGTGATGATTTGTTAAAATTATTATTACAACTGTTTGGTCTGTAATCAGTGTGTTTTGAGCCAAAGAGTCACACCCAAGCATTTCACGCTTCCGCCGGGATGTGACAACGTAGAGGATTTGCTCTCTATTATATAGCATCATTTTTAACAGTTTCAATCTTGACGAGTTCAAAGTTTTGATTTAGGATTTTCGATTCGGATTGATGACAAATTTACTGTTTCAATTGAAATTAATCAAAGGTTTAATCTACCAATGATCATTACTACCTTGGTAAAAAAATCAACCCGAAACAGTTTTGATTTTGATGAGGATCTCAGTTTTGATTATGCATGATATAACAATTGTATTAAACGGACTAAACACAAGGAATAGGTTCGAATCTAGTATGTGGGTGTAACCGGAGCTTGCCGGAAGTCGACCGGAGAATGGGGTAGCCGATAGGGCTGGTTTGGGTTTTAAAAGTTTACACTTTGGTCCTTGTGGTTTAAAGAGGAGTTGTTTTGTGTTTATAATCTTTTAATTCAAGTTTTAAGATTTAGAAATTAAACCCTAAACTTTGAAAACCCAAATTTTAAAAATAAATCAAATTATTTATAAAACTCAATAAATGTTACAAATCTTATAAAAACTTTGTGATTTAATTATTTATTTTAATTTAATAATTAAAACTCAGAAATGACAAATAAAACTTTATAACTTTATAAAAATTTATTTTATAAACTATAAAGTTATTATAAATTGATTAGATGATTTAATAAATGACAAGTGAATAATACAATTCTCAATATTGATTAAATAAAATATGCATTGCATTTGCATCATCAAAATAAATAAAATAATTTAATATTGAATTTTTTCATTATATGAAAGATCAAAATGGGTTCGGGTTTGAGTCTTAAATTTGAAAATAAATCAAATGTTACACTACTATAGCTAAAGGTTTGTTTTTATTGAAAGGATTAATCAACTTTTATAGTAACTAGATTTTTTCCCACATGTGTTACTTGTAACTTATGCCGTGATCTCCAATATCAAAATGTGGTGTCAAAGACGTTACAACGGCTATCATTCTAATGTAAAACCCAAAGGCATCAATTCAGAAAGACAAAAAAATCGCTATGACATTCACTCCAATGTAAAAACCTCACGTATAACTACAAAAAACAAAACAAAACAAATCAGAAAAAAGAAAACAAATGTTACATAACTAAATGATAACAAACCCAACTGAATCATACAAACCATGCTTTTGAACTTAACAAAAAGATACAAAACAAAACAAAACAAAATAAAAATAAAAAATTGGAAAAGGAAAGAATATGAAGAAGAGGAAAAAAAGAAAGTTCCTCAGCAGATTCGAATATAGATCGTTAAGTTGCAATCCAACCTCTTTACCATGAGCTCAAAGAACTTTTTGATTAACAAAGCAAAACAACATGATTTAATTCATTTAGAAGGTCTGAAATGTCTTAGAAAAACCAATGTCCAGTATTTTTCCCATTTGCCTAATTTAAAAGATATTAATGGTTTATGAAAGATTGTTTAAATATACAAATTTTTCATTCATTAAAAGGCCTTACCAAATAAATGATAGTCTCAAAATCAGTCAGTATTTTTTCTTTTATAACTATGCTAGAGATGATTAATATAAATCATGAATGACCAAACTTCTAATTAACAGTTTGTAGAAAACCTAATTTAAATTCATATACTAACACAGAATTACAAATGAAATCGTAGTTGATGTTTACACGAAGTACGTCTAAATAAGTCAAACGAAAACTAGTCGATAAGTAGAATCAGTACAACCACAATAAGAAAACACACACAAAGAATTTGAGGCAAAACGCGATGAAATACGCACACCTAGTAGGGCTGTCCAAACCGCTCGACGCTCGACGCTCGCTCGATGTTCGTTCGGAATTTGCTCGAAAAATGCTCGTTCGAATTTTTGATCGGTTGTAACGAGCCGATCGGCTCGGATCGATTTGTAAACGAGCCAAGCACGAGCAAAGGTCCGCTCGGTTCGGTCCGGATCGAATTAATATGTATATATAGTTTATACGTAGTGCTCTAGTAGATTTGACCTATTATATACAAATATATAATTCTATTTATGCATATTTGATCAATCAACCTAATAAAAGAATTTTACACTTAATATAAAAGTGAAATCCTAAGCCGTTAAAAGATATTTTTTCGATCATCTCACTCTCACCGTCACCGTTATCTGTAATATGCTCTCCGCCTTATCGGCTACAGACTTAGCTAGGTTCATCGTCAGTCACAACGTGTTATCATCCATAAAAGTATTATGTAATGAAATGTGACTGATTTTAAAGTTATTAAACTTTATTCGCTGTAGTATAAATTGTATGACACACAAGATAGTTGGGTTGTATAAATTATTTACCGCTCGTTTGCGCTCGCTCGATGCTCGCTCGAAAATTTAACGCTCGAAAAATACTCGTTCGATTTTCCGTTCGGTTGTAAACGAGCCGATCGGCTCGGTTCGGTTTGGCAACGAGCCAAGCACGAGCAAAGGTCCGCTCGGTTCGGATCAGCTCGTGAACAGCCCTAACACCTAGAAATTTTAAAAGTAAAGTTCTTAAATAGTTTAAACTGATTTTAATTTTTGTTTTTATATGTAATCATTTGTTTGTTTAATATGACTTGTGGGTTTTTTTCTTTAATTCTTTTTAGTTTTATCCATATGAACCTTTCAGTATCTAACCATATATTCAACCAGATTCATTCCGTTACAGATAACTTGTCAATGTAGTTCTACTGATCTACTTTCTTTAATTCTTTTTAGTTTTATCCATATGAACCTTTCAGTATCTAACCATATATTCAACCAGATTCATTCCGTTACAGATAACTTGTCAATGTAGTTCTACTGATCTACTCCTACTTTCTCCAGATTCACTCCAATTCATTCCGTTAAAGAACTATTCACCTACCATGTGATCTTCTATCTTCTACTACTATATAATAATACACTCGTCTAACGTCCCGTGTGTTACACGGATTAAAAAAAACTAAAATAACGAATATTTATAATTAAAAATTAAAAACTAATATTAATAATCTTCTAATATATAAGAATAATATATAAGAATGATATATAAGGATGTGAAATTTAAGGGATGCAAAATTTTTATTAAAATAACTTTTCGCTATATGAATGACACGTGTCAATAACTTCTTGAGAGTGTGGCATTTGACAACATATAACTTAAAAGCCAATATTTTATTAAAACATAAAATTGATAAAATATTATAACAAACTTAGCTACAAATATGAAGAAACTGCCAATTTAAGTTGTATTGTTATTGTATATAAAATTAAATTATGAAAAACTAATCTCTTAACATTATGTTTGAAAATTTAGATTCTGTTTACTATAATTTTGGTTTAAAATCATTGTACATATATTACAAAATGGTTTTTTATTTTCTCAAAATAAATTATGAGGAATACAAATAATGGTTTTTATTTTAACATTTATTTGGATATAAAATAAAAATGATATTAATTCAAACTTTAGAAACTTTTTATTTTAGGAAAACAAATTAAGAGAAATTTTTACAGTTTAAATAAGTGTTTAATATGATAACAAGTGGCAATATTTGTTTAAGAATTTGATATGTGTTAAAGGGTGTTTAATATGATAATAAGCGGCAAAACCTTTTTCTTTTATATTATATATAAAGACAAGCCATGTCTAGAATGGTAATTTAACCTAACATTATAAATGCGAGTGGGTCTAGCTTGTATGAATGCTGGAGAAAGCGCCATTTAATGTTAATAAATCCCTCCACCAACCTTTATTTACGTTCGTGGATGCGATTAGGACTACCTAAATGCGAGTGGGTCTAGCTTGTATCGAAAACGAATACGAAATTACGAATTCTGCTCCTCTCATCTGTCACTTAGGTTCATTCTTTTTGAATTTCGTCATTGTGAGTCAGGGCTGCACAGTTTAAATTGATTCAATACATAGTTACCACTGGCTATCTCTTTTCTCATGTACTATTTCTGTAGCGGTGTTCAAATTTCTGATGATACACATGGTTAGATTAATCTTGTAATATTTCTTGGCACATGTGAACTAAGTTTAAAATTAAAGATTATTTTACATCATGTTTTCACGTAAACCAAATTGAAACTACATTGATTTTTGTCTTTGTGTTGCTAAATTACCATGTGGGTTCTCATGGATATAGACAAGTCGTTCCCTGTTTTGCATATACTTTTAGGAGCTCACTGAATCCTGATTTATAATATACTCTTCTATCATATTTGCTTTATGTAAATTATGTTATATATATGTTTCTCTTCATAATTTTATCTTGCAATCCTTTAGCATGATAGTTAATCTAGAGCAGTCTTAGTTAATTTTGGTAATCATAGTTAATATGATTTTTATATGTATACGAAACAACTTGTTTAAACTTGAACAATGGTAGTTAATCTTAGTTGATATTAGTTAATCCTAGTGAATCATAGTTAATATGATTTTTGTGAGCATGCCAAACTTGGTTAAAGTTAATAAGATGTGGTACAAGTCATGGGTGAATGTATGTTTGAAAGTAGATAGCTTTTGTATTTGGTATTCAAATGGGTCATTATGGTCAATTATTGTTACACAAAAGAATTAAAAATTCAAACTTAATTGACCAATTATTGAGCACCTTTGCCTCCAGTTTCATACGAGTATATGACTTGAAGAGGATAAAAATCACAAATAGTCAGTATAGTATGTTCTTAGGTAATTAGCTTCTATATATACAACATTCGCATATGATAGTATGAATGCTTGATTTGGTACGCATTATGGTAAATTAAGCATTATTGGAATGAACAATGAAGTTCTAACATTTTTTTAATAATACGAAGAGGATCTAATAAGTGGGATATGTCTAAACAAACATCACCCTTTACAATCCACTCGGTAAGATTTCGAAAGTAAGTATAGTATTGCGAAGACAATAAAAATGTGTAGTAAGGATTTTCTTTATGGTTGCTTTTGCAGCTTGATATCTATTACCTATGTGATCAATAAGAGCACTTTTTACAAAGAAGTTCTTGCTAATCAGTATTAACATTTATTTGTTATAAAACTATTTATGTGGATTAGCTCAAGCTTAGCATGATCCACAAAATAAATTAACATATGACAGTGATATTATTGGCTATAGAAGTTAAATACATTAGTTGATGATAACTAAAAATTATCTTTATACATGTAGGTCTATATTTTAGATTTGAAAGATCTTTTTACATGGGTTTGTTCAGTATTTTTTGGCCTGGTAACTTATTGTAACAGTTGCACACCATTTTGAGTTTCTTAAGAGAGTTTGATGAAACTACAACTACAATTCATGCACCAAAGATGATTCAAATGTTTAACACCCTTGTGAAACTTAAACACGGTGTTCAATCTTCAAATTAATGTTCATGTATGGTTTTATCTTGAATCAACATTTTGAAGTTATAGAGTTTATTATTGATGCTCAAAACTGTCAACAGGTACTTCTTGTAATTGGTATTGACCTGAGAATGTTTTTTTTATTATCTCTTGATTTTTCTTGAGTCCCAAGACTGTATATAGTGATTGAATACTAATTGCAAGCGTTTGTTGGGGTTATAGATAAACTTGATGCTACTGTTATAGCATTTAGAGGCACTCAAGAAACCATGTATTGATTATTTTCGCACTCTAACTTATTGATTTACATGTTTCTTTTGTTTTCTATATTTATTTGCCTCGTGTTAGTGATTATTATGAAATTAGGATAGCCCTTAAAGAATCTCTTGATTTCTTAGTAATATTACTCAGGAAGTAACATGCATGAGTGTTCTCCATATTGGGTCAAAATAGTGATTTGTCAAGCTGACCTGCTTGCCCGTACCAAAGTTTCTATTTTCACCCATTACCCAACCTAAAAGAGTTGCCCAATGACAAATCCCTTTTTCTTTGGTCTAGACCATACAGAGATCCCAAGTTCCATAATGTCCTCAAATGTCTTTGAAAAGAAAACAAAACATTAATTTTGACTTCAAGTCTATAGCAAACATATTACTGTAGAAAAAAAAAGAAACTAATTGCAATCCCATAGCCACACTAAGTAGTGCAAGTTTGTTGCTTCCAGCAACTTGTAAATTGATATTTATTTGTGTGCAACTCTCATATGTTTTCTTGTACCAAAACTAGAACCAACAAATGTGTCATATTTACATGATTTTAAAAATTTAAACAGATGTTTAGCAAAAAAAAACAATCAAAAAATATACATGAATGTCCCCCATTGAACATGACCCATTGACTGCACCAGAAGCTTTGGGTGCTTCCCCTCCACTTAAGAATGATCCAGATGAACCAATATCAACACCGCAAAACATAAGTAATATTAATAATACTATTAAGACCATATTATTTGTCACTGATGATAATATGACACCTTATTGTTTTTTAAATGATCTTAGTGCATACCACCTAAGGCTCTTAGTTAATAAAGTCTAATTATGCGTACCCACCTACAGCTGAGAAAGCCAAGCCTATTTATACAATTAGCCAAGAATGGAAATAATTATCGACTTGGCCTCACTCCTGCATTCATGAAGTTATAATAAACTGATATGCGAAATGTTAAAAATGCTAAAAGGAATTTAAATAATGCATTGTAAGATATCCTCTGACACTTTATAGAATCATGAAGTACAATAACATACCGTAAATATATGTCACGTCTCCTAAGTTATACATATTTTGAAAGCTACTTGATCAGTGCCTTATCTATACCTATATTGTTTTCAAAATAATGTTCATTCAAGTATGGGTATGCATCTTGCATATAACCTTTTATAGCCTACAAACATTTTCTCTTTTCTAATTAACCAAGCATTTATACACCATCCTATTCATTTGTCTCCTTTCTACCCTTTCAGAGCCTAGAATTTTTTTTTTCTTTTGTAATTAACATATACGCCATCCTCTTGCTTTGTACAAGAGGAGCGGATTGATACTGGGTTCAAATGGGTCATTTTTCTAGCGGGTAGAGAGTGGTTGAGTTTGATTAGCCTGACCTAACAATGCTTGTCTCTTGTTTTTGGTTTAACAAAGTTTAAGGTCTAAAGTTTGGAAGCATTTTAAGAATATTATGCATTAAACACACTCTACCCATTTTTGGACCGTCCATATTTTAAACAAAATTTTTTTACCATGACACGTTAAGTATAAAGTATTACAGCCCAAATCGATCCATTTAGTCATAAATGGGTCGAATAGCCATGTTTATCTTTCTGAGCAAATGTGCGCATGTGTAAACTATATGTAACACCCCAACCCGGGTAAGGTTGACGTGTCACATAAACAGTAATCAGAGTTTCATGAATGATAGAATTAAAGTACTAAGAAACACTCAAATCCTTACATAGGTCCAAATAATTTAAATAAAGTCTTAAAATCAGAATACTATTAAATCTTATTAATCCAAATGTTCTCATCCTAACTTCTTGAGTTAACACTCTTCACTCGTTCCCCTGAGCCCCTTGAGTACCTGCTATAAAAATAAGAGAAAACAACAAAAGAAAATACGGCTGAGCCAAAGAATGCTCAGTAACGGAAATAAACAATAGCAATACAATGATCAATAATGATAACAATGAGATGATCAAGTTGAAAATCAAATGATAATGATCATCTAAAAGGAATACCCATATGAGCCAATAATAATAACAATTAACAATGTGTACATTAGCTGCAGTTCTAATGCACCAATATGTGAGATAGGAATATGGGCACACACACCTAACCATCTCACCAATAAACAATAACAATGATATCCTAGGATCGATCCATACGCCTCCTTTAACACTAATCAATATGTGCAACAACTTAGCACGTAATAATAATGTAGAGACGCTGTGGTCTAATCGCTCTGCCACAGATAGAGCACGTCACTTGTGCCATAATGACGCCCTATGTCCCCATAGGTGGATGTGCTCGGGTACGGAGGTCAATAATACAATCGATCAAGCCAATATAACACAATAAGTTACACTAGTGCTCATAACCCTCAATCAAGATCACTAGCTATAATCAATAATTTAGGAAGCATGTGACAATGAGTACAAAGAAGATAAATCCTACCACATGCAAACAATGTCAACTATACGATAATCATTTATAACAATAATCTTATGGATTTAATAAACAACAAGTCAAGTTCTGGATTCAAGATAAAAATCAAGAACAAGAGGAATTCATGCTACGAGAGAGGAAAGGTCGGAATCCGTACCTTATACATGAATGACAATAATCAGAAACAAAGTCTAGGCTCGGTTAACGCCGTGAGAACCTACGATAACGTAACGCAAATTATAGTTTGAAAAATTTCAGTTCTGCCTCTGTCTTTTCGCACTCGTTAAAAATACTAAACGACGTTTAAAAATTCTGAAAATCTCCAGTTTACTAAATTAGTGACTTGTGAACAACTTTCATTTAGAAAAGTTTCTGATTTGGATTACCGAAATATGAGAAAAACGTGGATCTCTACAGCTGCGCAGAACTGCTAGCTGTTACGAAAACGACTATTTAGAGGTCCAAACGAATGAGTTTTTCGATGTTTTATATACCAACAGATTCGTCTTTTGACGAACTTCGTCACGGACATAAGATTTAACTGATTTGAATCTGTTATGAAAAAGTTATGGCCTCCGTAAGTTGGCTGTAAAAATACGGAACTAATCAACTATTTAAAGCTTATTTTTAAACAAAATGAACTATTTATAATGTTTGTTAATATTATATATATAAATTGTTAAGGTTTTTAACAAATTAATTTACAGGAAATTGAGTGGGTACTTTCATATAAGAAGTTTTATGGTTAATCATAATTTTACTATTTATTTAAAAGAAATCCATAAAAATAGTTAACTACATGTCTTTGTTATATAATTTTATAAAGGTTTAAACTTAAAGAAAATTACAGAAAATTAAGGTTGATGCTTTAAAAAAAATAAACAGAGTATATAAAAGGATTTTTATAATTTTTGGTAATTTTTCTGTAATTTTTAAAGGCTTAGAAAGGCTTTAAAAAAATATGGCAGGGGCTCGGGTTCGAACCCGTGACCTCCTGCCCATCCCTCTTACGCTTTAACCAGCAGGCTAGGGCGCCTGCGCCTAGTCTGTATTGGTTTTTAAACCTTTTAACCACTCCGAACCAAAATCCCCAATTACCTATGAACCCTAGAATCGAAATCCACCAAATTGAACCTTGATTCACGATTGTTCATGGAATTAAGTATAGGGCTTTCAATACCCACATGAAATCGAGTGTAAGGATGTGTTTAATCACCTGTTTTGAAGCTCGAAACGTGGTATTCTATCAGTTGCAGGTCGCGGCTAAAGGAGTGAATCGGAGGTGTGCTTTGTGTGATTCTCAGACGAAATGGAACTCAATGGAATGTTTAAAACGATTAAATGGTTATGTGTGCACCATTAATTTGATTTTATTAATGTTTATTGTGCGAGTATGAGTGGGTGGTCGGCCGAAAAAGGAGAGATCGTGGATCGGTACCAAACGCATTCAAATTTAAAATTACAGTGGGTCATGGGTTCGTGTCAATCATACGAGGGTGTCGGTAGTGATATTTGAGCTGGATTTCAAATGGTTTATGTCGATTTGTCTCGCCGGAGCCGACCGGATTTTGACCGGAAAAACCCGCCGGAATCGCGGGGTAAGGGAGAGAGAAAGAGAGGTGTTTTTTTTTCCAAATTTACACAAATAGTCCCTGTGGTTTTAAACTTTTGTTATTTTATGTACAACTTCAGAAATTAAGTTTCCAAATTAGCACAATTGGTCCTCCTGACTTTTATTATCATTCTATTATTATTATAATTATTTTCATTATTATTATTATTATTTTTACGGGTATTATAATTCTACCCCCCTTAAAACAATTTCGTCCTCGAAATTCTAAATAATGTAGCATGAATCCTTCTGAAAATACAATACGGTGAAAATAATACTTCTTTAAGCACACACCACTTACGAATAGAGTAATCACTAACAGTTAGGCTTAGAAAACATACACTTAGTTGTCGAATAAGTATGGATACTGTGAACGAATCATTTCTTCTGTCTCCCATGTCGCCTCGCGTTCAGAATGATTTTTCCATAAAACTTTAACGAACGGTATAGACTTGCGTCTCATAACTCGTTCTTGACGATCAATAATAGCTTCAGGTTCTTCTTCATAAGAAAGATCTTCTTGAATCGTGTGAAGAGGGTAACTAATAACGTGTAACGGATGATAGTTGTATCCCCTCAACAAAGAGACATGGAAGACGTTATGCACATGTGACAGTTGAGGTGGTAAAGCCAAACGGTAGGAGACTTCACCAACCCTTTCAAGAATCTCAAACGGACCGATAAAACGTGGACTTAACTTTCCTTTAATTCCAAATCGACGTATGCCACGACAAGGTGACACTTTGAGAAACACATGATCTCCGACTCTAAATTCCAACGCTCGTCGGTGTTGATCGGCGTAACTCTTTTGTCTAGTTTGGGCTTCTTTCAACTTCTCTCTGGCAATGGCAACTTTGTCATTAGTAATTCTAACCAATTCCGGTCCTTCGATTATCTTTTCTCCAACCTCATTCCAACATATTGGTGCTCTACACTTTCGACCATATAGAAGTTCAAACGGGGCCATATTATACTAGCCTGCCAACTATTATTATACGCGAACTCAACTAAGCATAGATACTCATCCCAATTGCCCGTCCATTCGAGTGCGCATGCTCTAAGCATATCTTCCAAAGTCTGAATAGTGCGTTCAGATTGTCTGTCAGTCTGCGGATGGAAGGCGGTACTAAATCTTAACTTGGTTCCCCAAGCATTTGGAAACCCTTCCAAAAGCGTGACGTGAAATGCGGATCTCTATCACATACAATCGATGATGGCGTGCCATGAAGTCGAATAATATCTTGCAGAAATACCTCTGATAATTTGCTAACTGAGTAACCCTGTTGGATGGGCAAGAAATGAGCCGACTTTGTGAGTCTATCAACTACGACCCAAATGGCGTCGTTCTTCTTGAATGTTTTTGGTAGGCCTGTAACAAAGTCCATGGAAATATCATCCCATTTCCACACAGGAATATCTAATGGTTGCAGTAATCCACTAGCTCTTTGATGCTCAATCTTTACTTGCTGACAAGTTAAAATGACTCACATATTTAGCTACATCTTCTTTCATACCACTCCACCAAAAGTTCTGCCTTAAATCTCTATACATCTTAGTGGCTCCCGGGTGAATAGAGAATGGTGAACTGTGTGCCTCTGCTAATAAGGAGTCACGAAGGGTTGAGTCATCTGGCACACATAATCTATTCCCACACCAGATAACTCCTTGTTCATCAACTCGAAACTCAGATTGTTTCCCTATCTTCAAATTTTGTAATATCGCCCAAAGTTCTCCATCTTGATTCTGAGCTTCCTTGATCCGTGTAATAAGATCAGATTCTATCCTCATCTTGGCTAGATAACCGTTAGACTCACCAAGCTTTAACCCAACTTCCATTCTATCCAGATCTGAGATAATCTGTGGTTGGATTTGAAGACATGCTACTCCACCTGCACTCTTTCGGCTGAGAGCATCTGCCACGACATTCGCCTTGCCCGGATGATACTGGATGTTGGCATCGTAATCCTTGAGTAGTTCTAACCATCTCCTCTGCCTCATATTGAGTTCTTTTGAGTGAAATATACTTAAGGCTCTTATGATCAGTAAAGATATCACATGTCTCTCCATACAAATAGTGTCTCCAAATCTTTAATGCAAACACTACAGCTGCAAGCTCTAAGTCATGTGTTGGGTAGTTTACTTCGTACGGTTTAAGCTGTCGGGAAGCATAGGCAATAACTTTACCATGCTGCATAAGAACACAACCAAGTCCCTTCTTTGATGCATCACTATAAATTTGGTATCCGCCAGAACCCGAAGGTAACGTAAGAATAGGGGCAGATACTAGTCTTTTCTTCAGTTCCTCAAAACTCTTTTCTCTATCCTCGTTCCAAGTAAACTTTACACCCTTTCTCATAAGTTGAGTTAGAGGTAATGCTACACGAGAGAAACCTTCCACAAAACGTCGGTAATAGCCCGCTAAACCAAGAAAACTACGAACTTCAGTGACGGATGTCGGTCGAGGCCATTTAGTAATAGCTTCCACCTTTGCCGGATCCATAGTGATACCTTTAGCTGATACAACATGGCCTAAAAATGCCACTTGTTCAAGCCAAAAGTCACACTTAGAAAATTTAGCATATAACTTCTTTTGGCGTAAGGTCTCCAAAATCGTGCGAAGGTGGTCTTCATGCTCCTCTCTACTTTTAGAGAATACCAAGATGTCATCGATAAAAACAATTACAAAGCGGTCCAAATACTCATGGAACACTCTGTTCATGAGGTCCATAAAGACAGCTGGAGCATTAATCAAGTCAAAAGGCATAACTAGGAACTCATAGTGACCGTAACGGGTGCGGAATGCTGTCTTAGGAACATCTTGATCTCGGATCCTCAATTGATGGTATCCTGATCTGAGGTCGATCTTAGAGAAGAACTTTGCCCCTTGTAGTTGATCGAAGAGATCGTCAATACGCGGTAACGGATAGCGGTTCCGGATAGTAATCTTATTAAGCTCTCGGTAGTCGATGCATAGACGCATACTACCATCTTTCTTCTTCACAAATAATACCGGTGCCCCCCATGGTGAAACACTTGGTCTAATGAATCCAAGTTGTAATAGCTCCTGCAGTTGTTCTTTCAATTCCTTTAACTCTACTGGAGCCATCCGATAAGGTGCCTTAGAAATAGGTTCCGCCCCGGGGATTAAATCAATAGTAAACTCGACTTCACGCTCAGGTGGTAACCCTGGAAGTTCTTCAGGAAAGACATCAGAGAATTCCCGAACAATAGGAAAGTCTTCAATACGAGGAGTGTCCACTGATGTATCTTTTATAGAAGCTAAGAATCCCTCACATCCACGGAATATAAGCTTTTGGGCTTTCAGAGCAGAGATAATTTTGAGAGGCTTCCGAGGTAGGTTCCCTTGGTAAACTAAGTCAGGATTCACAGGATCACCAAATAGCACACGACGAGTTTGACATTCTATGGTAACCTGGTGTCGTGTTAACCAATCCATGCCAAGAATAATATCGAAATCACCCATGTGTATAGGAAATAGGTCAGCCTCTCTAATGATTGATTCGATCTGAATAGGACAGTTTTGGTACACTTGTGAAATAACAATCGATTCTCCAACAGGAGTAGAAATCACTAATGCAGGCTCTAGAGCGGTAGGCATGATCGTAAGGCGCTTTGTGAACTGATGAGATACTATCGAGTGGGTGGAGCCAGTATCAAACAATACAGAAATATCATAGTCACCATAACGAAGTATACCACAAATCGTACCTATATATTGATAACTAATGAGATACTAACGACGGTCAAACTAGAATCAATAGAAGTAGATTATGATTATTAGAATGAATTAGTACGGGAAGATGTACCTGGAGCATTAGCAGCTTCCCTACAGTTAGTGCGAACACTCGACCTCCAGTAGTGGGTGGCGCATTGGCTCCCTTAGCATCATTCTCTGGTCGGTTCCTCGCCTTTGGGCATTGACTAACCCTATGCCCCATATCTCCACAACCAAGACAAGCTCCTGTAAGTCGACGACAAGTTCCGGGATGATGCTTTCCACAATGAGTACACATCGGATGTCTGGAAGGATTGCCTTTTTGATTCACCGGTTGAGCTGCAATTGGTTGTTGATAGGGTATCATTTGACCTTGACTTCGAGTCTTACCATGCCATGGCTTAGTGTTCTTCCCCGATCCTTGATTTTTCTGACGATCATTTCCATTTCGGTCAGATCCTTGAGATGACTCACCGCCAGCCTGAATACGAGTCCCATCTCTACTGCGCTTCTTATTATCCTCAAATTTTAACAAAAATTCTTTTCTCTCCAGGTCCACCCTTTTTGCAGCCCTAACTGCTTCCTCAACATTGTTGAAAGTGGAGTGAATAATAGCCTTACGAATCTGATCACATACTGCCCATTGATACTTTTCAGCCCGTTCCTTAGGTGGTCCAGCAGAAGAACCTAGAAATCCCAACAGTCGATAAAACCGGTCTGTAAAATCAGTGAGTGATTCATCGTTTCGTTGACGGATGTTATCATACTCCCGCCTGTATGCTGCTTTATCCACATTCGTAAAATACTTGTCGAAGAATATGAAACGAAAATCATTCCAAGATAGAGTCTCCACGAACTGTTCGCCTCCTCTTTCAGCTACCACATTCTCCCACCATACTTGAGCATCTTCCTCCAGCTTATAAGCAGCTAAACCCGCCCTGTACTGCTGATCAACTCTAAGCACGGTAAAAATTTTCTCAATATGAGCTATCCAGTCTTTGGCCACGGCAGGTGTAGCCGCCTTAGTGAATGATCGTGGTTTTTGCTTTTGAAATCGCGCTAGCCAAACATCTGCACCAGTTGGGTTTGGATTCGGGTTTGGATTTGGGTTTGGATTCGGATCCGGATTTGGGTTTGGATTTGGATTAGGATTTGGGTTTGGGTTTGGATTTGGGTTCGGATTACGTACCGCATCAATCAAAGTCGGTAGTATAGCAGTAAGTGCTTGGGTCATAGCACCAACAAGGTTTGGATCAGGTCCATTCGACCCGCTAGAATTTCATGAATTACGGCTGGGAGGCATCTAAAATGAAAACATTTCACATTAATCAGAACAACGTGAATTAGAAATAGCCATAATAATATATAGAGAACCTAACCCAATGTCTACCCAATCCTCACATGTCTTAATTATTAATTTAAGTTTTCTACAGGAAGGAGCCTAAGCTCTGATACCATAACTGTAACACCCCAACCGGATAAGGTTGACGTGTCACATAAACAGTAATCAGAGTTTCATGAATGATAGAATTAAAGTACTAAGAAACACTCAAATCCTTACATAGGTCCAAATAAGTTAAATAAAGTCTTAAAATCAGAATACTATTAAATCTTATTAATCCAAATGTTCTCATCCTAACTTCTTGAGTTAACACTCTTCACTCGTTCCCCTGAGCCCCTTGAGTACCTGCTATAAAAATAAGAGAAAACAACAAAAGAAAACGGCTGAGCCAAAGAATGCTCAGTAACGGAAATAAACAATAGCAATACAATGATCAATAATGATAACAATGAGATGATCAAGTTGAAAATCAAATGATAATGATCATCTAAAAGGAATACCCATATGAGCCAATAATAATAACAATTAACAATGTGTACATTAGCTGCGGTTCTAATGCAGCAATATGTGAGATAGGAATGTGGGCACACACACCTAACCATCTCACCAATAAACAATAACAATGATATCCTAGGATCGATCCATACGCCTCCTTTAACACTAATCAATATGTGCAACAACTTAGCACGTAATAATAATGTAGAGACGCTGTAGTCTAATCGCTCTGCCACAGATAGAGCACGTCACTTGTGCCACAATGACGCCCTATGTCCCCATAGGTGGATGTGCTCGGGTACGGAGGTCAATAATACAATCGATCAAGCCATATAACACAATAAGTTACACTAGTGCTCATAACCCTCAATCAAGATCACTAGCTATAATCAATAATTAGGAAGCATGTGACAATGAGTACAAAGAAGATAAATCCTACCACATGCAAACAATGTCAACTATACGATAATCATTTATAACAATAATCTTATGGATTTAATAAACAACAAGTCAAGTTCTGGATTCAAGATAAAAATCAAGAACGAGAGGAATTCATGCTACGAGAGAGGAAAGGTCGGAATCCGTACCTTATACACGAATGAAAATAATCAGAAATAAAGTCTAGGCTCGGTTAACGCCGTGAGAACCTACGATAACGTAACGCAAATTATAGTTTGAAAAATTTCAGTTCTGCCTCTGTCTTTTCGCACTCGTTAAAAATACTAAACGACGTTTAAAAATTCTGAAAATCTCCAGTTTACTAAATTAGTGATTTGTGAAAAACTTTCATTTAGAAAAGTTTCTGATTTGGATTACCGAAATATGAGAAAAACGTGGATCTCTACAGCTGCGCAGAACTGCTAGCTGTAACGAAAACGATATTTAGAGGTCCAAACGAATGAGTTTTTCAATGTTTTATATACCAACAGATTCGTCTTTCGACGAACTTCGTCACAAACATAAGATTTAACTGATTTGAATCTGTTATGAAAAAGTTATGGCCTCCGTAAGTTGGCTGTAAAAATACGGAACTAATCAACTATTTAAAGCTTATTTTTAAACAAAATGAACTATTTATAATGTTTGTTAATATTATATATATAAATTGTTAAGGTTTTTAACAAATTCGTTTACAGGAAATTGAGTGGGTACTTTCATATAAGAAGTTTTATGGTTAATCATAATTTTACTATTTATTTAAAAGAAATCCATAAAAATAGTTAACTACATGTCTTTGTTATATAATTTTATAAAGGTTTAAACTTAAAGAAAATTACAGAAAATTAAGGTTGATGCTTTAAAAAAAATAAACAGAGTGTATAAAAGGATTTTTATAATTTTGGTAATTTTTCTGTAATTTTTAAAGGCTTAGAAAGGCTTTAAAAAAATATGGCAGGGGCTCGGGTTCGAACCCGTGACCTCCTGCCCATCCCTCTTACGCTTTAACCAGCAGGCTAGGGCGCCTGCGCCTAGTCTGTATTGGTTTTTAAACCTTTTAACCACTCCGAACCAAAATCCCCAATTACCTATGAACCCTAGAATCGAAATCTACCAAATTGAACCTTGATTCGCGATTGTTCATGGAATTAAGTATTGGGCTTTCAATACCCACATGAAATCGAGTGTAAGGATGTGTTTAATCACCTGTTTTGAAGCTCGAAACGTGGTATTCTATCAGTTGCAGGTCGCGGCTAAAGGAGTGAATCGGAGGTGTGCTTTGTGTGATTCTCAGACGAAATGGAACTCAATGGAATGTTTAAAACGATTAAATGGTTATGTGTGCACCATTAATTTGATTTTATTAATGTTTATTGTGCGAGTATGAGTGGGTGGTCGGCCGAAAAAGGAGAGATCGTGGATCGGTACCAAACGCATTCAAATTTAAAATTACAGTGGGTCATGGGTTCGTGTCAATCATACGAGGGTGTCGGTAGTGATATTTGAGCTGGATTTCAAATGGTTTTTGTCGATTTGTCTCACCGGAGCCGACCGGATTTTTGGCCGGAAAAACCCGCCGGAATCGCGGGGTAAGGGAGAGAGAAAGAGAGGTGTTTTTTCTTCCAAATTTACACAAATAGTCCCTGTGGTTTTAAACTTTTGTTATTTTATGTACAACTTCAGAAATTAAGTTTCCAAATTAGCACAATTGGTCCTCCTGACTTTATTATCATTCTATTATTATTATAATTATTTTTATTATTATTATTATTATTTTTACGGGTATTATTTTTATTATTATTATTATTATATCAGTAAATCACAAATCATAATTTCACAAATCAATTCTTACGAAGAAGGCAAGAAGAAGAGACTGGCAAGAGAAGAGAACCGGAGCTGCTGTGCGGCGGCCGCGCAAGGGGGGCGCGCTGTGTAACACCGAAAGTTTGACTTCTCAGCATGTGATGCGACTGAGCTTCAGTCACCTGTGATTTATGCGACTGAAGTTCAACCGCATGACTATTCGGCCGATTGGAGCTCAACCACACGATTGGAGTTCAATCGCCCGAATGGAGTATGAGTCGCATGGAACATGCACGACTGAGGTTCAATCGCACAGTGTTGATGCGACTGAAGGTCCAGTCGCCCTGGACCAGATGCGACTGAGAAGTGGGTATAAAAAAAAGAGCAGCTCCATTCTCCTCCCATTTTTCAGTCGGGGAGAGAGAGAGAGCAGAGGCGACAAAGAGCAGAAAGAGACCGAGAAGAGAAAGAAAGAAGGGAAAGTGCTGCCCGATTGTCGTGAAGCTAGTCAAGTCGAAGTTCATCTACTTCTACCTGACAATGTGAGTTCTAGGACCCCTTCTTTACATGTTTTTAACTGATTTTGGGGCTGGAATCACATATAAACCCTAGTTTTGTAAAAGTGAAAGTGACCCATTTGAGTAAATTATGAGTAATGCGTTTATAGTAAGAAGTAGGACTTGTATATGTTTGTATGATGTCCTTGTATGAATCCCTGAGCTTTGGGAGGGTCAATTTGGGCTAAAAATGGGTTTTTGACGATTGGGTGTGGGGGTTCGCGACTGCTGTTTGTGAAGAACTCCAGTCGCTGCCCAGTTAGGGTTATGCGACTGAAGGGCCATTCGGCCGAATGAGTAATAATTGATGTCCAGTCGCCCGACTGAGGCTCAGACGCCCGATTGAGCCTCAATCGCGCGATAGGTGATGCGACTGAGAGTTTCGGTCGCATGAGTCCAGTCGCAAGTAGTTGAGTCGTACGGTTAAGAGTTAGTCGCATATAACCCAGTCGCATAATGTCTAGTCGTACGGAAGGAAGTTCAATCGTACGGATGAGTACCCATTCGCATGATAGCCCAATCGCATGGCCCAGTCGCATGGAGGACATGCGACTGGTGATAGTTCAGTCGCCCGAACAGGGGCTGTAGAGTGAATGTAGTAGTGTAGTATGATGTATGTATGTTAGTATGATGTATGTATGTAGTATGATGTTGCCATAATAAATGGTGAATACTGATGATATGTAAGTATATATGTTCCTTATGCATATGTGTTTTATCTTTGGAAACTTTACGTGAATGAATGAATGAAAGAAATGATGTATTAAGAACGTAAAGTGGAAGATAATGAAAGAAGGAACATGATGAATGAATGCATGCATTAACGAATGAATGAATGTAATAAAAGCTTGCAAGCAAAATGAAGGAGGTGCACACCCCTGGCAGGTGTTAGCTCAACGGTGTGCGGGTTAGCTACCCGAAGGATGCACATCGGGGTCAGTCTTTGTGATTGACCAGAAGTATGTATGGGATCCTTGCCGCTTGCCCTAGGTGACTGGATCAGCATTAGTGCACAACGTTCGTGATTGATCATCACAGGTCCAGCACCCGCATTTGTGCACAACGTTCGGGGGTATAGCATATGGCATTGATCCAGAAGTAAAGAGAAAGATAAGTGGTGCTTGTACCTACCCTAGGTGACTGGATCAGCATTTGTGCACAACGTTCGTGGCTAACCACCACAGGTCCAGCACCAGTAGTATGTATGATGAAAGGGGGTAGTGTACTGTCACCGAATGTAATGAACGTTCGAACGAAAGTAATAAATGAATGAATGAACAGAATGAGGTTCAAACGTATGAAGTGAAAGTATGAATGAAAGTAAAGACATACGAAAGTATGTGAAGTATGTAAAGTATGTATGTATGAAAGTAAACGAGAATGAGAAAGTGTACACGAATGAAAGTAAGTAATGAACAATAAGATAATAATAATATTATCTGCGTGTACGTATGATGTGTGAACACGTGTATGAAAGAAAGAATGGTTAATAAGAATGAAAGTATGTTTTATTATAAAACTAGAACTCACTCAGCAACGCTGACTTTTATGTGTTTTCCAGTTCGCAGGTAGTGTTGCTGAGGATGGCACGGGGCGGCTACTCAGCTCTTTTGGGAGGGCATTCTCCATTGTGTAATGCTGCAACGTCACGTGTTGCGGGCCCATAACGCACGCAACAAGTCACGTTGCCTGCCATTACGAGATTTCTTGAGGATCTGAATCAACGAGATTACTCAAGAAATCTCTTTATATATTTTGAATTTAATATCTTCTTTATGAAGAAAAAATATATTTTCTTATTTTGGTAGAGGTCGCTATACGACCCTATGATTGCTGAGGAATATTCATCAGCAGCAGTCATAGTATAGTTAAGCCCCTATAGTTGTTGAGCATTCTCATAAAAGAGATTACTAGGTAATCTCGGGTTTCTATGTGTCTCCTCAGCAACTATAGTAAAGTTAGAAAGTTGTATTTTGTATTCGTGTCAATGATGTAATGACTTTTATGAATGAATGAGAATGTATTTATGTTTCTTTATTAATTCCGCTGCGTATGTTATGATCATGTATTAAAAGTATGTTTAAACATTGTTTATCTAAAATATATGCAATGAAGAACCAACCGTAAGGTGCCCGGTGAGCGGGGCCTACAAGTTGGTATCAGAGCAAAAGTTTAAGTAAAATGGGTAAATTTTCATAATAAACCTAAACTTAAACTGAGAATGGGACAGGGAGAATGAGAATGCCATCTGAGTAGACGCGTGCCATCAGGTATTTTCTTAAAGATTAACTGGTTATTATGTGCGCTTGTTATGTGAATGATGTGTACTGTTAGACTGAGATACTAATGTAGTCAGGATAGGTGATGCTCGGGGTACGAAGAGTAGAGTAAGTGGCTAATCACAACTGGCCACTGTAATTAGGGACTTACTATACTTGACATAACTGAGCTATTTCCTTGAATGACCGTGTTGGTGTTTTAATCTTTCAGTGTGATAGAAGATGGTCGGTGATAGATCATCTGATGCTTCCCGTGATGGTGAACGTGGTGATGAGCCGCGTATCACGCGAGGAAGATCTAGAGAAGAGAGAAAGTAGTTCGGGAGGAGAACGAGGTTCCTCACCAGGAAGAGATGGACGAAAGCGCCAAGTTGAGAGCCTCGGTAAAAGAGGCGGTGGTTGAGGAAGTGCACCAGGTTATGCAGACGATCTTACCGTCTGTAATGACAGAAGTGATGAAAGCAGTACGTGAGGATGATAGACGAGGGAGGAATCGGTCCTCAGGTAGGCAAACAGACAGGGGTAGAAACAGTATTGTCGGACGATGAAGAGGAAGAAGAGGAAGAACAGGTACGGGAGACAGCCCGGGTTGTGACTATGGGAAATTCATGAGGTGCAAGCCTCCAACTTTTGATGGCTCCGGTACTGCTACTGATGCTCACCAATGGGTGATGGAAATGGAGGCTGTCCTCGATATTAGTGACCGTCAGGAGGACAAGAAGGTGAAGTTTGCTACCCACTCTTTCACAGGGTCGGCTTTATGTTGGTGGAAGAATATAGTCCAAGCTGAGGGTACCAGGGCTATAGGGAAGATGAAGTGGGCTGAGCTGAAAAGGCTGGTGATCGAGGAATTCAGTCCTCGCCGGGAAATGGATAGAATAGAAAGGGAGTTCCTGCAGCTGGAGGCGGGGACGATGACCCATCAGCAGTACACGACTAAGTTTAACGAGTTGGCACTGTTGGTGCCAGAGCAAGTGACGCCGGTGTCTCGAAAGATTAACCGGTATATTCAGGGCTGCCATCTGAGATTCGTTGGCATTTGATTTCCGCCCGACCGAGTACTTTCAGGTCGGCGGTGGATTAGCTGGGAGGTTGTATGATGAACGAGCTGCTTTGGTGAAATCTGAGGGCAGTAAGAAGGGAAGTGATGAGAGGAAGTGGCAAGGAAAGAGGTCTGGTCGGGGTGATACTTCGACAAGTAGTAAGAAGGCACGGGTTGATGATCGCCGTGTGGTTGTGACAAGTGCAGGGTCGAGAAAGTGTGAAAAGTGTGGGCGAGAGCACGGTGGTGAATGCAGATGGGGGCTGAATGTATGTTTTAAGTGTGGAAAGCCGGTCATATGGCTAAGGAGTGTAGGGCGATGAAGTGCTTTAACTGCGGGGAAAGTGGTCATATGAACAAAGATTGCAAGAAGCCGAGGTCTGGGAGTTCCGGCGGGAAGAAGGCAGTGGGTGAAGGGTCGAAGGCAAGCGCCAGAGCGTTCACGATGACGCAGGAAGAGGCTAGGACGGACCCTGATGTAGTGTCCGGTACGTTTCTGGTGAACCAACTTTAGCCTCAGTATTATTTGATTCAGGCGCCAGTAGGAGTTTTATTTCTGCTGCTTTTAGTGCCAAATTGCTGTTAGTAGTAGGCGTGTGGATGTGCCGTTTGATGTAGAGACCGCTATAGGTAAAACCACCAGGATCTCTGAGGTAATTGAGGGTTGCGATGTAGAACTGGAGGTCACAAATTCCCAGTTAAACCCTTTACGATGACGTTAGGTGGGTTCGATTTGGTGCTTGGAATGGATTGGTTGGCAGACTTCGAGGCGAACATTGTGTGTCGCAAGAAGATGATCAGTTTGACAGCGCCTGATGGTAGTCCAGTGGTAGTTTATGGGGATCGGGTTACTACGATTCCGAAAGTGATCTCAATGGCAGTGGCGGGGAAATGTATGAGGCGTGGATGTAACGCCTACTTATGTTATGTGAAAGATGTAGAGAAGCCAGCACCACAACTGTCTGATGTTCCGGTTGTGTGTGAGTTCCCAGACGTGTTCCCGGAAGACTTATCGGGATTGCCACCTGACAGAGAGATCGAGTTCCAGATTGATTTAGTACCAGGCGCCCAACCTGTTGCCAAGGCACCATACGATTGGCCCCGACAGAGATGAAAGAGTTGATGGAACAGTTACAAGAGCTACTGGATAAGGGGTTTATTAGACCGAGTATCTCACCTTGGGGTGCTCCGGTCCTGTTTGTAAAGAAGAAGGACGGTAGTATGAGGATGTGCATCGACTACCGAGAGCTGAATAAGCTGACAGTAAAGAACAGATACCCCTTGCCGAGGATCGACGACTTGTTTGATCAACTTCAGGGTGCTAGTTGGTTTTCACGTATAGATCTTCGATCAGGCTACCATCAACTGAAGGTGAAGGAGCAGGATATTCCTAAAACAGCTTTTCGTACGCGTTACGGTCATTATGAGTTCCTCGTTATGTCATTTGGTTTGACCAACGCGCCAGCTGCTTTTATGGACCTGATGAATAGGGTGTGCCGGCCGATGCTGGATAAATCAGTGATTGTATTCATTGATGATATCCTGATTTATTCAAGGAGTGAGACTGAGCATGCCGGTCACATTCGTGAAGTTTTGGAGACGTTGAGAAGGGAGAAGTTGTATGCAAAGTTCTCCAAGTGCGCATTCTGGTTGCGTGAAGTTCAATTCTTGGGTCACGTGGTAAATCCGGATGGAATTATGGTCGATCCGGCGAAAGTGGAAGCAGTAATGCAATGGAAGTCTCCGAAGACGCCGTCCGAGATCCGTAGTTTCTTGGGCTTGGCGGGCTACTACCGAAGGTTTATCCAGGACTTTTCCAAAATTGCTTCTCCACTGACCAAGTTGACCCGGAAGGATGTGAAATTTGTATGGGGTCAGGCACAGGAGAAAGCATTCGAAGAACTGAAGACAAGACTGACCCAAGCTCCAGTATTGGCATTACCCGAAGGGAGTGAAGATTTGGTAGTTTATTCTGATGCCTCCTACTCGGGGTTGGGATGTGTATTGATGCAGAGGGGAAAGGTGATAGCTTATGCATCCCGACAGCTGAAAGTTCATGAGGTTAATTACCCTACTCATGACTTGGAGCTAGCAGCTGTGGTTTTCGCGTTGAAGATTTGGCGGCACTATCTGTACGGGACGAAGTGCACCATCTTCACGGATCACAAAAGCTTGAAGTACTTCTTCGAGCAAAAAGATTTGAACATGAGGCAACGGCGATGGTTGGAGCTTATAAAAGACTATGATTGTGAGATCCATTACCATCCGGGCAAAGCCAACGTTGTGGCGGATGCCCTTAGCCGAAAAGAGAGGCCCGAGCCAATTCGAGTGAAGGCGTACCAGTTAATCATGACCTCCGACGTGATGAAACAGGTCAAAGAGTTCCAAGATGAAGCCTTGAAAGACGAACATCTTAACTCGGAACGCATGAGAGGTCTGGTCACGGAGTTGGGTGAGAACGCGACGGGTGTTAGAACTCGATTTGGGCGTATGTGGATTCCTCGTCTAGGGGATCTGCGAATGAAGATTCTGGACGAAGCCCATAAGTCTCGATACTCCATTCATCCCGGTGCCACCAAAATGTACCAAGATATGAAGAAAGATTATTGGTGGCCGGGTATGAAACGCGACGTGGTGGAGTATGTGAGTAAATGCCTCACGTGTTTGCAAGTGAAGGCGGAGCACCAGAAGCCGTATGGAAAGATTCAACCTTTGGACATCCCGGAGTGGAAGTGGGAACACATCACTATGGATTTCATCACAAAGCTGCCACGTACCCCTAAAGGGTATGATACGATCTGGGTGATTGTGGATCGATTGACGAAGAGTGCTCACTTCTTACCGATGCGGGAGACATATTCGTCCGAAAGGTTGGCCGATCTTTTCATTAAAGAGATCGTAACTCGTCATGGTGTACCGGTGTCGATTGTGTCTGATCGCGACACCCGGTTTACATCCAAATTTTGGAAGAAATTCCATGATGCCATGGGGACGAGGTTGCATATTAGCACGGCTTATCATCCTCAAACTGATGGTCAGTCAGAGAGGACCATTCAGACCCTGGAGGACATGCTTCGGGCATGTGTTATTGATTTCGGAGGAAGTTGGGATGACCATCTACCGTTAGCTGAGTTCTCGTACAACAACAGTTATCATGCTAGCATTGGCATGCCACCCTACGAGATGTTATACGGTAGAAGATGCAGGACCCCCGTCTGTTGGGGTGAAATTGGTCAGCAAGAATTGGGAAGCGTCGAAGTGGTAGAGGCTACGAATGAAAAGCTCGAAAGAATTAAAGCGTATATGAAGGCAGCCAAAGACCGACAGAAGTCGTATGCCGACAAACGACGCAGACCAATTGAGTTCCAAGTGGGAGACCGGGTTATGTTGAAGGTCTCACCTTGGAAAGGGATCATTCGATTCCGGAAGCGGGGTAAGTTGAGTCCGCGGTATATAGGCCCTTTCCGAATCGTTGCTCGAGTAGGGGAGGTGGCCTATAGGTTAGATCTGCCAGACGAACTAAGTGGAATCCACCCGACCTTCCACGTGTCTCATCTGAGGAAATGTTTGGCAGACGAGGACATGGTCGTTCCACTGGATGATATCGAGGTAGACGAGAAGCTCAATTATGTAGAGCAACCAGTGGCGATCATAGATCGCAAAGAGAAGAGGTTGAGGAATAAAGTGGTTCCCCTTGTGCGTGTACAGTGGCAGCACAGGAAGGGATCCGAGTCGACGTGGGAAACTGAAGAAGAAATGAGGCAGCATTACCCACGACTGTTCGAAGAATGACAGGTTTCGGGGACGAAACCTAAAATAAGGGGGGTGGACTTGTAACACCCGAAAGTTTGACTTCTCAGCATGTGATGCGACTGAGCTTCAGTCACCTGTGATTTATGCGACTGAAGTTCAACCGCATGACTATTCGGCCGATTGGAGCTCAACCACACGATTGGAGTTCAATCGCCCGAATGGAGTATGAGTCGCATGGAACATGCACGACTGAGGTCCAATCGCACAGTGTTGATGCGACTGAAGGTCCAGTCGCCCCTGGACCAGATGCGACTGAGAAGTGGGTATAAAAAAAGAGCAGCTCCATTCTCCTCCCCATTTTTCAGTCGGGGAGAGAGAGAGCAGAGGCGACAAAGAGCAGAAAGAGACCGAGAAGAGAAAGAAAGAAGGGAAAGTGCTGCCCGATTGTCGTGAAGCTAGTCAAGTCGAAGTTCATCTACTTCTACCTGACAATGTGAGTTCTAGGACCCCTTCTTTACATGTTTTTAACTAATTTTGGGGCTGGAATCACATATAAACCCTAGTTTTGTAAAAGTGAAAGTTGACCCATTTGAATAAATTATGAGTAATGCGTTTATAGTAAGAAGTAGGACTTGTATATGTTTGTATGATGTCCTTGTATGAATCCCTGAGCTTTGGGAGGGTCAATTTGGGCTAAAAATGGGTTTTTGACGAGTTTGGGTGTGGGGGTTCGCGACTGCTGTTTGTGAAGAACTCCAGTCGCTGCCCAGTTAGGGTTATGCGACTGAAGGGCCATTCGGCCGAATGAGTAATAATTGATGTCCAGTCGCCCGACTGAGGCTCAGACGCCCGATTGAGCCTCAATCGCGCGATAGGTGATGCGACTGAGAGTTTCGGTCGCATGAGTCCAGTCGCAGAGTAGTTGAGTCGTACGGTTAAGAGTTAGTCGCATATAACCCAGTCGCATAATGTCTAGTCGTACGGAAGGAAGTTCAATCGTACGGATGAGTACCCATTCGCATGATAGCCCAATCGTATGGCCCAGTCGCATGGAGGACATGCGACTGGTGATAGTTCAGTCGCCCGAACAGGGCTGATGTGAGTGAATGTAGTAGTGTATGTATGATGTATGTATGTTAGTATGATGTATGTAGTATGATGTATGTAGTATGATGTTGCCATAATAAATGGTGAATACTGATGATATGTAAGTATATATGTTCCTTATGCATATGTGTTTTATCTTTGGAAACTTTACGTGAATGAATGAATGAAAGAAATGAATGTATTAAGAACGTAAAGTGGAAGATAATGAAAGAAGGAACATGATGAATGAATGCATGCATTAACGAATGAATGAATGTAATAAAGCCTTGCAAGCAAAATGAAGGAGGTGCACACCCCTGGCAGGTGTTAGCTCAACGGTGTGCGGGTTAGCTACCCCGAAGGATGCACATCGGGGTCAGTCTTTGTGATTGACCAGAAGTATGTATGGGATCCTTGCCGCTTGCCCTAGGTGACTGGATCAGCATTAGTGCACAACGTTCGTGATTGATCATCACAGGTCCAGCACCCGCATTTGTGCACAACGTTCGGGGTATAGCATATGGCATTGATCCAGAAGTAAAGAGAAAGATAAGTGGTGCTTGTACCTACCCTAGGTGACTGGATCAGCATTTGTGCACAACGTTCGTGGCTAACCACCACAGGTCCAGCACCAGTAGTATGTATGATGAAAGGGGGTAGTGTACCTGTCACCGAATGTAATGAACGTTCGAACGAAAGTAATAAATGAATGAATGAACAGAATGAAGGTTCGAACGTATGAAGTGAAAGTATGAATGAAAGTAAAGACATACGAAAGTATGTGAAGTATGTAAAGTATGTATGTATGAAAGTAAACGAGAATGAGAAAGTGTACACGAATGAAAGTAAGTAACGAACAATAAGATAATAATAATATTATCTGCGTGTACGTATGATGTGTGAACACGTGTATGAAAGAATGGTTAATAAGAATGAAAGTATGTTTTATTATAAAACTAGAACTCACTCAGCAACGCTGACTTTTATGTGTTTTCCAGTTCGCAGGTAGTGTTGCTGAGGATGGCACGGGGCGGCTACTCAGCTCTTTTGGGAGGGCATTCTCCATTGTGTAATGCTGCAACGTCACGTGTTGCGGGCCCATAACGCACGCAACAAGTCACGTTGCCTGCCATTACGAGATTTCTTGAGGATCTGAATCAACGAGATTACTCAAGAAATCTCCTTTATATATTTTGAATTTAATATCTTCTTTATGAAGAAAAAAATATATTTTCTTATATTGGTAGAGGTCGCTATACGACCCTATGATTGCTGAGGAATATTCATCAGCAGCAGTCATAGTATATTAAGCCCCTATAGTTGTTGAGCATTCTCATAAAAGAGATTACTAGGTAATCTCGGGTTTCTATGTGTCTCCTCAGCAACTATAGTAAAGTTAGAAAGTTGTATTTTGTATTCGTGTCAATGATGTAATGACTTTTATGAATGAATGAGAATGTATTTATGTTTTCTTTATTAATTCCGCTGCGTATGTTATGATCATGTATTAAAAGTATGTTTAAACATTGTTTATCTAAAATATATGCAATGAAGAACCAACCGTAAGGTGCCCGGTGAGCGGGGCCTTACACGCTGCTGCTGCGGTCGCCGGAGAAGGGGCTCGATTACACCGGAGCGAGGCCGCGAGGGGGGTTTGCCGGAAGGAGGGAGGAGGTGATTTTAGGTGTGATGCGGTGGTGGAGCAAGGCAAGGGAGGATGTGAGTTAGGTTAAATGGGTTTCCCTCTTTTGAATCAGATCTAAATATGCAAAAAATTTAGGTTGACCGACTTTGATCGTAACCACCGCCTAGGCCTGATTACACCGACTACCATCGATTTTCTCCTATTACTGCCGCCTGGCTCCGCCTAGCGCCTAATAGCTCCGACTAGCCATAATCAACAAGGCTAGGGGCCGACTAACGATTAATCCCCGCCTAGTCGGCCGCCTAGCCCGCCTTTTACAGCACTGATAATCAGGCCCTTACGAAGTGAGTATGCACTGAAACTGCAATAGGCAGGTTTAAGGGCTACTCAAATGAAGTTGACACATGATTTTTTATAATAGTTTGATAAGTCACATTACCCTATATATGAATAAACTAACGCTAGAAACAACGGGTTTTGTGGGTTTTCATTTTGGCCATAAAATGTTACATATTTACGATTTGGCCCTTCACCTTTATCCCCACCCTCTCAGACGTGTTTAAAGGAGTACAAGGGAAAATTTCCCTCTTATCCTCCCGGTTCCTTCCTAGAGAGAGAAAGCCCTATTTTTTCTCTGCTGACCGCCGCTTGTACTGACGCCACCTGCACCTCAACCCTGTGTATGAAATCACCGGTCTATCGCCCGGTCGTCGTCTTTGTTTGCGTCGGGATGTCTCTACTAGTGTCAGTGGCGGTTCCGGTGCTTTGGTAGGTGAGAAAGGAGATTTAGGTGTCGGGTTTGTTACTATCCACCGTCATCACTTCCTCCAAAGACTAGCACTGTTACATGCATCGGTATTGCCGTCGGATTTCTAGGAAGCGGAGGTGGTGATGTTCTCATCTTCCCGGTGCTCTGGTGGTGGCGACAGTGGTTCTTGGTTGTTTCATATCGCAAGCCAATGCGATGAATAGTGGGCTTTTATAGGTTTTGATTTGGGTCACATAATGTTGCATGTTTACGATTTGACCCTTCACATTTCCCCCCACTATTAATGAGGTATGTGGAGGTTGGAGGGCTGAGGGCGGCGGGCATTTGTTCCTGCTTGACCGACGCCACAATTGTGGTTGCACTCTGGTACACCTGTTAGGCGACGATCTCTCGCCGCGGATCTTCAGTTGAACTGGAGTTTGCCGACGCGATGGCCGATGGCCTTCGGCCTTGGTGATGGCGGCGATCGTTTTCTTGGCAGACATGGTGCCCATAGTGTTATTTGGAAAACCGTTTGTGTTGGTGATTTGTTATGCTGTTGATTATGTGAATTGCCTCATTTGAATTTTTTTTATGATTTGTTATATCGATGATGATGAAGTTTATCTCATCTGAGACTCCTGGCTTGATGTTCGTCTTAGGTGTTGAGCCTGGTTTTATGTATGGTTTTTGTTTGTTGGGTGGATATGTTGAAAAAGACCTTATGTCAATGATGATGACACTAGCTCATCTGAGACGGAGCTTGAACTCACCTATGTCGCAGATCTGACCCGATGATGTTGGCATTTGCCGACTAGGGTTTCATCTTCATGTATGATTGCTTTGTACAACGCTGGAATGGACAGACACTGTTTTATAATTGTTTCAAATGTAAGCATTAACTGTAATGTGTGTTTGGTTCTGGTTCAAAATCGTAGGTTGATGCTAGGGATCGATTTCATCTGAGATCTAACGTCGATGATATGGGGACAGCTTCATCTGAAAAGGAATAGCATGATGATGGTCACGATTATGTGTTACTTGATGTTGGTATATTCGGACGATGAGGCAATGATGCGGGATAAAACGATAGTTTTTGTGTTTTGGCGTGGCAATGGTTCTGGTTGTAGCCACTCTTGTGTAAATATGGGTGATAGACGATGACCATAAACGAATGGCTTTTGACATTGTTGTTTTGGCATTGTAAGCAGTTAGTTTGCAGCCACAACAAACTGCCATTTCCAAGCATTTTATCGAGTTATCTAAGTATCGATTCAACCCCACCGCGAAGCGCGGGGGTAGAAACAACTATATTTATGAAGTCAGTGGTTTACGCATTGGTTGTCCATCAAAACAACCAAGGTTCTATCCTTGTGAGCTCCGATTATCTAACACTGCAATGTCTTTTATTTTTATTTTTCTTTTATTTTTTGTTTATTTTAAAACTTTAAATCTTTCTATATTTTTTTATTTTCATGGACATTGATTCCATTGCAACATGTTACCTTTTGTCATAAATTTTCAATAAAAGTTGAGGTGGTTAACATTTTGAATTTTACTTTTTTAAAGTATGTGTTCATGTTATTTAAAACTCATTTCTACGACAATATTGTAAATTTTTTTCATAATTGAGCCGTCACAACGTCATGTGCTTCTTTTTACCCACTTAACCACGTTAGTATCACTACCACAACGTTCGACTTCCCAACGCTTTAATTTTTTTCAAACTTTCAAGATTGTTAATTTTTCTACTGTTTACACGACGCAACGCGCTTGGGTATATAACTAGTAGTAATAGTATTTGAAAGATTGTTTTAAATATACATATTGTTTTTTTCATCTAAAACCTTGCTTGTTTGTATGAGTTAGGGTTGTTTGATAACTTTATGCTAAGCTTTTAAAAAGTCTGAATGAATAAGCGATAACCTCTATATCAATTAATATATTTTAAAAACTTACGTATTTCAGATATCGGAAATTTTAACTTCCAATTTCGATATTAAAATCAACTATCCGATATTCTTGGATATGTGAAATTTGAATATTTAAAAATCCGGATATCTGAGTCTAAACACTCCTAATTGTAGCATGCTTTATATGATGTACCTATTTTTATGTAAAGATTTTAAACTTTTAATTTGGTTCTTAGGTTATTAACAATAACTTTTGTAACATGCCGGAAATGTATAATATAAATCATGAATGATCAAAGTCTCTTCATTTGGGTGAGACATGGTGGAGCCAGAGTTAGCGCTAAAAAACTAAGGCCGGATCGCTACTAGGTGAATATTTACCGGGATTTACAGGTGCTGAACCCAAGTATTTTTTTAGCATTGAATAGTTGTTTGATCGTTGAAATTTAAAGTAATAATAATAACACTATAAATACAATTTAAACTCAAATTTTACACATCATCTATACTTTAAATCATTCTCTACTCTACTTCAAAATAACATTATCGATTAGTTAGATTTTAAAATTTACGATTAGTCAAGCTTCAAAGATTAAGATTCAATTACGCATAAGTTTAATTTTAAATATTGGAGAGTGGATAAAACTATTATCACGCCAGCGTAATTAAATATCAATAAAAAAATTATGTAATAATAATTGTAAAAAACATTTGAATGTGAAAGCTTAATTAATTATAGAAATTTAATAAATAAAATATAATCTTTGTGCGCGTGAGGTGTCGAGGGTGTGAAATGTGAATAAAAATTTAAATAAATAAAAAATAATACATATTTTATGAGTGTGTGCCCTGTTTGATGCGGCTGACCCGGTCACTGACCGCTGACTGGCTGACTCGGTCAGCCGGTCAGCGCGTTTGATGTTCACGGCGAAGCCCACTGACCCGGTCTTTAGGGCTGACCGAGTCCGAAAATTTTTCATCACTGACCCGGTCTTTAGGCCAGTCGCACCCCTCCCCTGCGCGACCCCCTCCTCAGCCGTCGCCCCCTCCGCCAGTCGCACCCCTCCCCTGGGTTTTCATTTTCTGACAACAATCTCTGATTTTCCGGCGATGGTGGTTGTGGTGGAGGCGGATTTCAGCCGTGAGCAGCGGTCGGCGATGAAGGTTTGAGGTGAAAGGGTTCTTGATCTTCTTGAGCGGCGATTGGCATGGTGTAGGTGCTTATGAGTAAAAGGGTTCTTGATCTTCTTGATCTTCTTGATCTTCTTGATGAACATGAAGGATTGGGGACGAAGGCCTGCCGCAAGAAGAAAAGATGACGATCTTGGTGGAAAAGTTGTGATCTTTAATGACGATTTGGGTTGATTAAGTAGAATGAAAAGTGTATATATACCCTTTTTACTTTTGAAAATGAAAGTTGCAAATGGAAGACAGATCATCCCTTTTTTATAATATTATTTTTTTGTCTGGTATACAAGAGTCTATTTCGTATTAAAATCCCCGTTTAACATTCAGTCAGATATTGAATCAAACAGTCAAGTTTTAGTCAGACGCATACTCAGTCAGAACTTCTAACTGGGTCAGCTTCTGACTCAGTCAGATCTTACCTAGTCAGTGTAATCAAACAGCCCCTAACCATGACAAAAACGTGATGGGGCAATGTACTAACCAAACAAGCTAGACATGAATTTGTGAACATGGTATGTTAGGAATATTACCCTGTATATGAAAAGAATAGTTTCATGAACAGTAAATCGGAGTACTTTCGGTATTTTGCCTACGCCTTGGTTACCGTGTTTGTGCTTTAAAGGTGAAGAGATGTTAGGCAGTGGCGGTTTCTTTCATGGCACACCCCTTTTGCGGTCGGTGGCCGTCTCTCTTCCTCCGGCGATCGTTGGGTCGCTGCTTCCTTTCCACCTTTAAGCCGCCTCACCCTTCCGTCGGCCAAGAGACGCCTATGCTGGCGGTTGGTGGCTTATGGTATTGTTTATGGGTGGCGGCTCCGGTGGACCCGTCTATCGCCGCCGTGCTTAGATCTGTGGGGTCTGACGTTGCCGGCGGTCTGTCGACCGCTTTTGGTGGCGTCTGCGTGGCTCCGATTGGTAGATGACGATGTGCGACTACTCATCTGAGTCGCTGATTTATGTTTCTGATTTAAAACTCTAGGTGGTCGTCGCATGTCGATGATGATGGGTAAAATATATTATATTTTCTTATGTATGATAAAGAAAACTGTCCTTTCCATCATCGACTGACCCTTGGATACACTTTTCAATTTAGTTGAGGCACGTGAGAGAAAAGCAAATCCTTCTAAATTATCTTGTAAAATCGCCTACAAAAACCTGCCTTTTTCCCTATTTTTTAAATTCATTTCACATTTGATGGTGCAAGCATGGGAAATAATTAATGGATCAACACACCCCACTGTCGTCTGATTCATCACTGTAATTCCATTATTTATTATATATACTAATTACTAAGTGGATTATGCATTATGAGTTGTATCCAAGTTTTAGGTGCTGTTTGTTTCTGAAAAGGTAAAACGTTTGCAGTCTGCAGACCACATCTGCAGACATCTGTAGGAGAAGAGGTGGACCAAACCTCTGCAGTCTGTATTAAGAAGACTGTTTGTTTAGTAACGTCTGCAGACTGCTGAAATAAACTAAAATTAATAAAAAGTTAAAATAAACAGAAATTTAAATAAACTGTCACAATAAACTGAAATTAAAATAAATTGTTAAAGAGTTATACAATGCTGAATTAATATAAATTAAACCACAACAACATTTTTTAAATCATTCATTCCATATTATTTCCGAATGACACATTCATTAACTGCTCAGCAATTTCATCTCGTAACTGAGTCATGTATTCCCGATCTGATGCAGTACCAAGTCCTTCAACCTCATCTTCATCAGCATCAACGTTCGCATGTCTATTTCCTAGCGACATATCGGGTTGATCATATGTGTAAAGAAATCATCGCTCAAACCCTCTTTCCTTATAAAGTTATGTAGCGCGAAACATGCAATGGTTATATTCCTTTGTGTAACCAACGGAAATGACGCCATCCTCTTCAATATTGGGAATCGTGCTTTCAACACACCATAAGCGCGCTCAATAACGTTCCGAAGTTTTGCATGTGCATGGTTAAATATTGGGCAGTACTACCATCAAACAACTGTGCACAAAGTTCTGGAAAAGGCAATGGAACAGCTTTCAACGATGCCGCTTTTGGATGCCCCTAAACCCATGTAAAACAATTTTATAAGTTTTTAAATATAAGTAAAACTTATTACATATATATATATATATGAACATACCTTCTTAAAATCTTCCCATTCCTCGTTCGTTAAGGTAAACGTATTTGTTTGAGCATTGTATATGTTGCCAGTTTTATTTTTCAAATACACCCATCCTTGGTATTTGGCTTTAAGATTGTCATATGCGTTTTTCAATTGTTTTGACTCATATCTATGCCGAACTTTTCCTTAAGAGCTTTTGCTACCTTACTCCATGAGTCTTTATACAAGCTTAAACCTCTTTTACCCACACTATTTACCTCGTCAATGCTAACCTCTAATAAGCATTTTAATTGCTCAGTCGTCCATTGATGTTTATCACCCATGTCTATTAACCAACAAACAAGCAAACAACAATAGAAATCAACAACAACAGAAATCAACAGTATTAAACAAGTTCAAACAACAATAGAAATCAACAGTCAAACAACAAGAAATCAAACAACAACAACATCAAATTTGAAACAACAACAAGAAACCCTAAACAACAACAACATCATCATCAACAACAACAACATCGATCAAACAGGTGCATCAATCAACAAATAAGAATCTTGTAACAGAAATCAAACAACAACAAAGAACAGAGTACATCGATCAAACAGGTGCATCATCATCCACCTTATCAATTAACAGAGGATGAAAACTATTCAAAATCCCTCTTTAAAAATTCAGGTGCAGATTTGAAATCAATCAAACAAATTCAAACGGAGTACATCGATCAAACAGGTGCATCATCATCGATCAAACAGGTGCATCATCATCCACCAATCAAACAGGTGCAGATTTGAAATCAAACAAATTCAGGTGCATCGGGGGGGGGGGAGGCGACGGTGAATGGGGGTGGAGTGGCGACGGGAGCAAATTCGAACAAGAAGATTTGAAATCAAACAAATTCAAACAAGAAGATTTGAAACAAATTCAAACAAGAAGATCAAGAAATCAAACGGTGCATCAAGAAATTTACCTCAAGATTTGAGCAACGGGAGAAGAGGGTCGAGCTACACAGGCCGAGCAGGGGAGTGGCGACGTAGGGGAGTGGCGACGGGCGACGGCGACGGGGGAGGCGACGGGCGACGGGCGACGGCGACGGGGGAGGCGACGGGCGACGGGCGACGTAGGGGAGTGGATCGGGAGCAGCTCTGTGGGTTGTGGGTAAAAATGGGGGTTAGGGTTGATATGTTAAGAAGAGGTGGGAAGAGGTGGGAAGACTTTGGTCCACCTCTTTTTGGAGCAGAGGTCACGCAGACCTTTTTTAGTGAAACGTCTTCAGAAAAACAAACAATCTGCAGACCATAAACGTCTGCCCGCCTCTTTTTGGCCCAGACAAAAGAGGTTCAGAAGTACTTCTTCAAAAAACAACACACCCTTAGTGGGTTGCATTTATTTTTTTTTTATTACTTTTTATTTTTCATAATATTTTCGTTTTTTTCGGTTTAAATTTTACGAGTTAACACACCCACAATGTGCGTGTGTGATTCAACGTTTTTACGCCTATTTTTTTCTGTTTAATGGCTCCGTCACAACGTGCGACTCTTAGATCGACTTAGCTTTGATATTTTATGTTTAACGTTTCATGTGCGCCGTTTAACGTTTTTACGTCTACATTCTGTTCGGTTTTGTTTTCCCTTTTTTTCTTTTTAATACAATTTTTTCCGGTGTCGGTGGTTGCTAATAGTGGTATAAAATTGATGCTACTTGGCATTGTTTTACGCCCCCGCCGCAACGTGGGGGTTAATTACTAGTTTATATTATACTAGTTACTAAACTTTCTATGCATAATAGTGTTGTAACTTATGCGTTGGGTGTTTTTTAAAAAAATTTTGACTTTTCACTTTTAAACCAAAATGTTTTCATATTTGCAAATAACCTTTCAAATTTAATAATTTTTACTATAAATCCAATACTCTTTATCTTTTACAATTTAATCTCACATATTTTTATATTTTCAACTTTGGTCCCATATACTTTTCATATTTTATAAATTTTCGTCTTACGTTCGTTATAGGCTTTGCAAGTTAACACGATAGAAACATGCATGTGCGATTCATCAATTTTACTTTTAGTTTTAAATTTGTGAGTTGACACAACACAACATGCATGCAATGCATGAGTCTTAAATTGACTTAGTTATTAATTTATATCTTTTACATTTTAGTCTAATTTCTTCGTATTAACACACCGCAATTTTAATGTTGATGGTCATTAATGGTGGTATGATATTGGTGTTATTTTGCATGGTTTTACCGCCCCCCACCCACAATGCAGGGAGTTTAATTACAGTATAAACTATTGGCAACCATTTTATTTTTTCCGTATAACACATCAACGTTTCATTTTTTCCATGTAACACATCAACGTTTCATATTTTCTTCAGTTTTTCTCTGTTTTACATTGTGTCGTATTTTTTCTCTATTTTCACATTTATTCACTCTAGCTTTTATTGTTAATCTGTATACATTTCATACTTAAATTTGTTTTTTGTTTTGTTTTTCTAATAATGTTTTTATCTTATGTTGTATTTAGTTGATGAAATTTCTAATTTTCTTAATGCATATTAAAGTTGAGTGACATAATTGAAATAATTTTTAAACTTCAGTAATATAATTAAAACACTTTTAAAAGTTGGTTACTATTTTAAAAAGTTATCCCTATTTAAAAATGGTACTTTAATTAGAGAAAAGTATAAATATAAAGTCTTTTAAAACTAAAAATTATAATAAGGATTAAGATATTGACACGTATCCTTTTGATTGAAATTAATTTGGGGGCAAAATTGATAATGTCCCCCATCCAAAGTTTCACCTAATTTTTTAAACAATTGTAACTTTTACATACAATATATAAAAAAAACAATACACCATAAAAACGAGTATTTTTTAATCATTAAAATGAGTATAGTGTTGATATAAGAAAATAATTTTTTTAACTCATTGTGTAATTTCGTCAGATAATTGTGTAATCCTCTGAATTGACGAAGATTACACAATTATCTAATGAGAAATACATGAAGAACTTGAAACATAAAAAGCTTATATTTTTTATTATTTTATTATTCAAAATCATAATTTTATTTATTATTTTATTATTCAAAATCATAATTTTAAACAACACAATACATAACACAATGTTTAACATTAGACAAAATTAGTAACACAATGACCAGAACTAGACTTGATTATTAGCAATTGACACAATGAGCTGTTTGACAAGAATTACACATTGACATGATCAGTATGTGTATAATGAACTAAAAATATACATTTTTAGAATTATATTATTTGAAAATCATCATTTTAAAAAACAAAATCCATAACACAATAATCAATATTAGACAAAATGTGTAACACAACGACTAACACTAGACTCGATCTGATGAGTAATACGTAATGAACTTAAAACATAAAATGTTTACATTTCTTATTATTGTGTTATTCAAAAATCATCATTTAAAAAACACAATGCATAACACAATGGTCAACATTAGACACAATCGATAACACAATGACCAGCACTAGACTCGATGAGTAGCAATAGACACAATGAGCTGCTTGATGAGGATTACACACTGACCTGCTTAGTATCACAATGAACTGAAGACATACAAAAGTTATAATTTTAGCATTGTGTTATATGAAAATCATCATTTTTAAAAAACACAATGCATAACAAAATGGTTAATATTAGCCACAATGATCGGATAATATTACGCAATGACCTGATATTACACAATGAGCTGCCGAATATTATACAATAAGTTGAAATAATATGAAAAAATTGTTTTTTATTTATTAAAATTATATATGTTAAAGATCAAAAAACGTTTGTTTTATGGTGTAATTTAAAAAAAATAATATTGTATGAAAAAGTTACGAGAGTTTAAACAAAAGTGGAACTTGAAAATATGGTTAACACAAATATCATTGGTCTATCATTTAAGTTTCAATTATTTACCATTATACCACCGGATTTTCTTAGCCATTGGATCTAAGATCTTTTATTTTTTTTTTGAACGGCAAACCTATTCTACTCCTCTAAATTACTCCATATTACACCATTGCCTGGATTTGAACACAGGATCTAATGAATAATATTCATTCTTACACTTTTTAGTTTTTCTTCTATTTTTACGATAATCCTACTCTTTTAATTATAGTGATAGTTCATAAAATAGTAAATTAATAAAAATAAACTCTTAGTATGTAACGGTTTTCTAATTTAATGGCCCTGAAAGGGAAGGTTAATAATTTTTTGAACCAACCGCAAAAAAAGCCTAAAACCACCCAAAAAATTAATCTTCCAACCAATGGTACCAGTGAATTTTCACCGGGCAAGCCGGAAAAAAATTCCCTAGGTCTAGTGGTGTACCACGTAGAGGTGTACAAAAAACCGGTTTGGAAGAAAAAACAAAAAAACCTAGTTTGAAAAAAACCGGATTGAGCCAAACCGGTTCCTCACCCGACCCGAAACGACGGTTTGTATATCGTTTTGTAATCCGGCATCAAAAACCGATTTGTAAACCGATTTTAATTTTAAAAACAATTAAACCGGTATAAAAACCGGTTTTTCTAAAAAAATTCGGTTTTCAAATCGGTCCAAACTGATTTTCAAACAGGTCGAAGCCGGTTTTTAGCGGTTTGAGAATTCTTGATTAAAAATTGGTTTGAAAATAATAATTGAAAAAAAATTCTCTAGTTATTTGTATGTAATCTATTATATAACTTTTTATTTCAAACCTTATAATACACAAGTATCTAATTTAATCATAATTAATTAAATAATCATGAAAAAATTATTATTGTTCAGCCAATAGGGACACATGCTCAAATCTCGCCATTTCAGTGAAAATTTAAGGGCTTTCTCGCCACTTTTTGAATCCTCACGAGATTTTCCTTCAAAATCTCGGCACATTAAGCAAAATATATGCTAGTAAAAGTATCTTTGTTTTAGGGTCCTAATGGGAACACCACAGGGGTTTTTGGGGGTAGGCCGGACCTAAAGGTCACGGTCAGGGCAAAAGGTCATGTTGTGCAACCTAACCGTGACCGCAAGGGCTTGCGATCACGGTTTCTGTGTCAGTCATCCGACACCACGTGACAACAAAACGACAAAAGGACACGGATAAAGTGAAAACCATTTACCAAACCATCATGGTTTGCCCTAACCGTGTCCTTTAGGGTATGAGGTACACCTTTACGATACGAGGTACTCTGTTGATGTTGACAAAAGGCCCTGGATTCACGCGTCACCTACTTCGAACCGTCATGGTTTGGCCAAACCGTGACGGTTTGTCGCCCAGACTTTCACAATAAATACCTTCCAATTTCATTCAACAACCATATTTCATTCAACAACCATACGTCGCCCATATTTTTTGAAGTTCATATTTTCAACAAATACATCCTTCTGTTTTTTTAACATAAATAGCCTTCGTCGTTCAAAAAAACACCTTAATTTTTAAAACAATGTCGGGTTCGGGAGATCATCATCAAAAGCCGAAGCTTCCAGATTTGAATGAGGAGCCACATATCGAAGATTCGAACCAGGTTGAAGTAGTATATATTTTATTATAACTTCTTATTTGAAATATCTAACCATTATCTTTTTTAGGAATATTACATATACGGGAGCCACCCTCCGTAGGAGGAGGAGGAAACCAACCCGTCAAACACATTTGCTGAAGAGGCGTACAACTCTTTATTTGGACCGACGGGTTACGGTGAAGGGTACATACATCCCCCTTGCAATTCTTACGGGCATGCCCCGAACACGTACCACTCACAAACAGAGCTGGATTACGTACATCCCCTGTACCAGTCAAAACTAGAAATTACACATGTGTCGGATACTTTTAATGGGAATGACACAGATGAGAGTGACGGTTTGGTTCACCTCAAAGAAAACCATGGGACACCGCGGAGCACGATGGGGATGAGGATCAGATAAGAAAGGCTACGGTTTCTTATAAAACCGATAAAGTACGAAGAGTTTTTATTCTTTTATTTATTTTATTTTTATTTGTTTTATATATTGTTTTTATGTCTAGCTTTATAATTTTTTCAGTATTTTGATTCTCGTGAGGATTTGGAGAAGTGGGCTAAAATGAGAGGACGCGAGCATGGGTGCGTCATTGTGGTGGGTCGGTCATGAAAAAAGGATATGGAACTATTATGCAATCGTAGTGGTGAACCTAAATTCACTGGCACAAGTAGGCGTACTGGGAGCATAAAGAAAGGATGTCCCTTTAAACTCATAGGGAAGTACGTAAGAAAGAGTGACAGTTAGATGTTAGAGGTGAGAAACGAGACGCACAACCACGATCCTGTTTTATACGAGGAGGGCCACGCACATCTTAGGAAGATGACCACCGAAGAAATTGATCTTATCGAGAAGTTACACAGGCAGCACGTGTGGCCACGACACATCCATCCAGCCGTAAGGGAGCACTTTTCCCACAATGTCTGTGTTGTTCAGGACATATACAATTTGACGTCGAAGTTTAGGGCTGAGGGGAGAAAAGGCATGACACCAATGCAGGAACTTGAAAACCTGCTACAATCTAAAGAGTTCGTGTATGAAACACGAACGAATGCAGCTACTATGGCCGTGGAAGATGTTTTCTTTTGTCATCCTACTTCGTATAAATGTGGCGCGCATTCCCGCACGTGATGTTGATAGACATGACGTACAAGACCAACATGTACAACATTCCGTTTGTTCAGGTTATTGGCGTTACGTCGACGTCAAAATTATTTTGTATTGCGCATGCATTTATGTCGAGGGAACGGCAGGACAACTTCACATGGGTCTTGGAGCGGATCAAAGATATGCTCCATGGGTGTGTGGAGCCCCGCGTTATTGTCACAGACAAGGACCTGGCCCGATGAGCGCGTGTGACATAGTGTTCCCGAGTGCTACTAAAAACCTATGCAGATGGCACATTAGGAAGAATATCAAAAGATGGCGGAATATCCTTTTCAAAACCGACATGTGGAAGGATTTTCCATATTGGTGGAAGACCTTGTGTTCATCTCCCACAGAGGCATTGCACGATTACAATTGCACGAAGATAGAAGAAAAGTTAAATGAAGATGGTAAACATGGTAAGAATTTCATAGTTATTATTACTCTAATAATTTATTTGTTTATTTTATAAAATTCATTATTTCTTTCAGAGGTATGGGAATATATTTGGAATAATTGGTTGGTGCCGTACAAAGAGAAAATTATTACTTGTTGGATGTACGACCGCCTTAACTTTGGTGAATTTACAACTAATAGGGTTGAGGGTCAACATGCCAACTTCAAGAGTTACCTCACAGGGACCAATAATACGTTGCACACACTTGTCGGATATGTTTGTGACCTCGTGCGTGACCAAGAGATTGAAATTTGTAAAACATTGAGGTGTCCCGTGTGAAGATTAAAAAGACCATCAATTGTCATTGTTTTTAAAATTGCATTATAAAGTATCCATTTTTGCGTTAGCCTCCTTGAATCAGAGTTGATGAAAATGGAAATGATTCAGGAGTCTGGTGGTTCATATGGACACCAATTGTCCACGTCATGGGCTTGCCATGTGTTGTTCGTTTAGAGATATACATCCAAGAAGGTTATATTTATCTTAGTACATTTTTTTACTATTGTCACACGATTACATATTTTTCACTAATAATTTAACCTTTAAATTCAGTCACAAGTATTCCACACGATGAGGTAGATCCACACTAGAGGAAGCTTGATTTCGAGGCAGCGTACGTCGCGCCGCCTGAACCCGACTACGATGAGAAATTTGATGACTTGAAACAAAAGGTTATGTCGTCTCCCAATCCTCAAGTAAAAAAACTTGTTTTAGAAATTATACGACTCTTTGTTTTTAAGCAAATCAAAACTTAAAGAACCTTAGGTGCGTCATGACCGACGTGGTCATCCAAATATTAAGGAGCAACAAAAAAGAGCGGACTCCAATACATCACAGTATGAGGCTGCTAGACACAGCTCGTATACTTCCTCACAACAACTATGCCTGACCCGGTAAGGCATAACTCATATACCCCTCAGTTTAAAATGCCCAACGACCGTTCTAATCGGGCAAAGGCTGCTTCAAATGTACTGACGGGAGCTGGCCTAGGGTTTTCTTTAATATTGAAACCAAAGGACGTGATAAAAGTTATGAAGTTTAAGGATCAGCTGCCCCAATGGATTCACCAGTACATTTCGAGTATAAAGATGTGCGGCCTGATGGTAACTGTGGTGTTCGGGCGATCGCGGTGGCTTTAGGGAACAAGCAAAAACAATGGGAATGGGTTAGGCGACAAATGTTGTCGGAGACGGACAGAAACATATGGTATTGGAGGAGCAATTTGAACTGCGAGATGCCTGGCTATTATGATTCTGTTCGTAATAGCTTAAATTAGTTTGGCACGACTCAACCCGCACCCGATATCCATTGGCTAACTTTTCCGGCCTATGGACTCGTAATTACGGAAACATTCACTTGTATTGTGCATCTTATTTCTTCATTTGGCAGCCAGACATGGTTCCCGCTGAGAACAGCCCCGGAACCATTATTTACCTATCCAGTTGTCGCACTTGCTAATACTAACCAAGATCACTTTATTTGCATACAATTGGAAGGGGATTACCCAATGCCCAATGTGGGCTATCATTGGATGATATTTGCATATCAACAAGCAGTAGAATGAAAAAATATGTATCAGGATCGTATAAACAATTACGTTAGAATAATGGATCGTCAAAGAGGCACCAATGCCAAATGTAAGCTATCATTCTCAAAGACTTTATAATATTAATCAAGATCATTTTATTTGATGGTGATGATGATGATGATGATAAAAATAATAGTAGAAATAATAGAAATAATAATAATAATAATAATAGTAATAATAATAATATTAATAATAATACTAGAAATAATAGTAATAATAATAATAATAATAATAGTAGTAGCAGTAGTAGTAGTAATAATAATAATAATAGTAATAATAATAATAATAGTAATAATACTAGAAATAATAATAATAATAATAATAAACAATAATAATAATAGAAATATTACTAATAATAATAATAATAATACTAGATTAATAATAATAATAATAATAATAATAATAATAATAATAATAGAAATAATAATAATAATAATATAATAGTAATAATAATAGTAATAATAATAGTAATAATAATAATAATAATAGAAATAATAATAATAATAGAAATAATAATAATAATAATAATAATAATAATAATAATAGGAATAATAATAATAGTAATAATAGAAATAATAATAGTAGAAATAAAATAATAAAAATAATAATAGAAATAATAACAATAATAATAATAATAATAATAGTAGGAATAATAATAATAGTAATAATAGAAATAATAATAGTAGAAATAAAATAATAAAAATAATAATAGAAATAATAATAATAATAATAATAATAATAATAATAATAGTAATAATATAATAATAGTAATAATAGTAGTAATAATAATAATAGTAATAGTAATAATAATAGTAATAATAATAGTAATAATAATAGTAATAATAGTAATAATAATAATAGTAATAATAGTAGTAATAATAATAATAATAATAATAATAATAATAATAGTAATAATAATAATAATAATAATAATAAACTAATGATAATAGTAATAATATTAACCGTCAATCATTAATTTTTTAAAACATTATAAATAATGATAAACACGGATTTTTCTCAGAGATGGATGCCGACGCTACGTTTATTCCCGGGATTGATGACTGCCCACATCTGCAGTTCGACGAGGGGAGTACATCATACGAGCGGTTCAGGACTATGAGTGGACGACCGCCAACACCGGGGACTGTCTTGTCAGAGGAGTTCTTAGAGCTCGTTGGTGAGCGCTGCGAGCGATTTTTTGAGATCATAGGTGATGACGACCGATGGGACCAGCTGTTCAGGATGGGCGACCCTGCACATCGAGAGCTCACTGTGGAGTTTTACTACACGTTCACATTCCGTCCTCGTGCGCAGGAGCTTCCGGAGCTAGATGAGGACGATATCGCGGATGGTCGTGAGCCCACGGAGGTTGCTTTCAGGATATTTGGCTCCCTCCACCGCATGTCACTTAGACGGTTCACTGTCGTCAGCGGCCTCTATACGGAGGTGGAGGTCCATCAGCCGATGTACACCACGGCCTTGATTCGTGGGGCTGATGACTCGGATCAGGTCTGGTGGCCTGCGATCGGCGACGGACCATACGGTGGAGATTCGAGGTCCTCTCACATACGAAACCCTCTATATCATACATTCACCGACTGATCGCCACATCCATCGCTGGACGTGGGGCGGGGACCGACAAGGTCAACACTACCGACCTTTTCTTTCTCCGGTGTGTACTCACACACCGACACTGCCACCTCGCGCATGCCCTTGCGGACTACTTTGCTAGTTATTATCACATGCAGGCGCGAGGGGCGTTGGTGTGCGGGAACATCGTCTCCCGGATCGCTCGGGGCCTGGGGTACGCGCATGCCATGTCCCAGCTCCCACTACCTCCGATTCCTGTGCGCATGGCAAACCGGGCCACCAGGTTCCCCGACGGCACGTGGCACCTGCTTAGTAGATACCATGAGCTAGTGGCATGGGGTGCCCGAGCCGTTGGTGGACCCACCCGAGTTGGTGGGGGCTGAGGTCCACGTTCAGGTTGACCATGAGCCGATTGGTGGCGGGGAGGATCAACCCATTCCTCCGCCGTATGACCAGGACCCGCCCCAGCATCCTCTGCGCGTGTACCATGCCGTGCGATTGCATGCTCATGTTATATATATGCTTCAGGACACGCGAGCCAGGGTCACAAGACTAGAGGATATGATGGACTGGGTCATCCAGCATATGGTCGTAGACTATGCCGCCTCGGGTACGTTGTTGTTGTCACAGCCACCCAGGCGGTTAGGCCATGACGGTATTGGCCCCTCTAGCGCGGGCGGGTCAGGTCGGGGCAGTGATGCAGATATGACAGATTAGATATATATTTTGTTTGTATTTTTTTGTATGTACAAACTCGTTGTATATATATATATATGCAGTTTTAGTTATGATGGCTTGTATATTTGATTGTGTTTGTTTGGTTGTGTTTCTTTGTTTGTTTTATATTTGTAATGTTGATAATGTTAATTGTATATGTATGAACCAACTTGTAATGTAATTGTATAACAACCGATTTTTACGTTTAGGTTAACCATATGATAAAATAACAACCTACTTGTAACAACTGTCACATGTTTAATAAAAAATTACTTGTAATATGATAAATTAATAACAATCACAAAACACAACTCGTATGTTACGATTAGGTTAACCGTGTGATAAAATAAAAATAAAAACAAACTAGTATGATTAAAAAATATAAAAAATATAAACAATATGTCACGGTTTGGCCAAACCGTGACATATCTAACCTGCGCACAATCAATTCCCTTACACACCCAATAATTGCAACTGATCCCGAGGGGTGTCTGGACCTAATGGTCACGGTTACGCCTCACCGTGATAGTTAGGTCTAACACCCGACTGAAAGGTCACGATTAGCCCTAACCGTGACCGTTTGAATTGGTAACCCTAAAAAAATCAGCGGTGTGCGCAGAATTTCCGTTGTTTTATTCTCGTCACCTTTTGATAAAGTTCCTCGCCACTTTTTAATATAAGTGGGTTTGCTTTAGTCTGACATGTTTTTAGTTTACACACTTTATTTTTACTTAATATCACATTCACTCTTCAATTTTGTTTTCTAACAATTAAAGCTTTTATTTTCTCCATTTATCATTGAGATGAGTAGCCATCTTAAAAAATAAAAGTAAATAAAATTAGTTGAATAAATTACTTCATAATTCTAAAATAAAAAACGAATTATAAAAAAACATTATGAGAATCTTTCTCTTATCAAGCAAGATGTTTATGTGACACGTGACTATTTTCTAACATGTACATATTATTGCTATCTAGACACCATCTAGGATTGTTTATGTGTAAACACCATAATAAGATAAATGTTTACATAGAAATTCTTTAAAAATAAAAAGTATAAGAAGTATTCTTAAACATTCATCTACTTAATCAATGACTGAGATCAAATGTAAATAAAAGTTTGTTAGAGCATTCACAGTCCATTCCTTATCTTTATCCATATAATTACACTAAAAACACTACTTCTTCTCTCTCCTTTCAATTAAATAATATATTTTTATACCTTTTTCATTACCTTTTCTCTCTCCTTCACTCACAACACTTTCAAAAATATTAAAAATTATAAGGATGTACAGTGATTCTTCAAATATACCATCCACAATAACATTTTCTCTCTCCTTCACTCACAACCACTCAAATCATTCCATATAATATACCAAACACACTCACATGATTATAGGGCAGGGTTGTGAAGCTCTTAGATGTGTATTTTAAGAATAACTACTTTTGTTGACTTTTGCAAGTTCTCCTATTTTTAAAATGTTCGTACTTTTATCTATAACATTATTTTGCTTATAAAAATTACATCATAAAAATGAGCTTTTTTTATATTTTTAAAACGAGTAAAGTATTGTTAAATAAAGAAACAAACAAATATGTTTTAAGCTCTTATCTTATAATTATGTCTTTAGTGAATTTCATTGTGTCTTTTGATTAGTTATTGTGTTTTTCGGAATACTATAGTGTTTTTTCTAAAATAATGAATCTAATAAAATATAATGATGTAATAATATTATTGTGTATATCTACTATTTAAAACATAAATAAATTAACATTTAATTAATCTAATACATTAAAAACAATGACAAAATAACACAATGTCTTTTGATCGTGATTGTGTTTTCTTGCACACCATTAATTTTGAAACATACATTGGTGAAAAAACATTATTGTATACTTCTAATATTAAAACACAATTATAGATACCAATAAGTTTATGTAATTTATTAAAATTTATTAACAAAAATATCATATTGTGTTATCTTCAACACTATGAGTTTTGACAAATGGATTGTTGAAGGTATATCATTGTGTACTTCTTATTGTTAAGCACAATGATAGATAACAAATGACTAATAAACATTACAAATGATTTAAAACATTAAACACAATGACTAATAAAAATTAAACATTACAATGACTAATAAACATTAAACATTACAATGACTAATAAAATGATTTAAAACATTAAACACGATGTCTAATAAACATTACAAATGATATAAAATATATGACACAATGCAGGACCATTTAAGGGATGGTCAATACAATCAGTTTCACAATAATAAGAGTGTTAGAACACTTAACAGATCAAATATGGAACCTGGTTTAGGTAAAAGATACTAAAGCTGTGTTTGATATGCCTCTGACCGGGCTGACCTTGACCCGGCTGACTCGGTCAGCCCGGTCAGCCTGTTTGAAACGATGAATCGAGCCATCTGACCGAGTTAGGGTGTCTGACCCGGACCTTGAAATCAAAGAAGCTGACCGGCTGACCTCCCCCTTCACCCCTGCGCGATCGATCGGCACCTCCCCCTCCCCCTGCGCGATCGATCGGCACCTCCCCCTCCCCCTGCGCTCTCGATCGATTGGCACCTCCCCAACCCCTGCGCGATCCCTAATCGAGCTACAGCCCTAATCGAACGACTCCCTTACCTGCGGTAATCGATCAGCCACCCCCCTCCCCATGAGCTCTCGGTCGGCTTCATCCCCTCCTCCGGCGCTCTCGATCGGCGATTTCATGGTGGTTGTGGTTGTGTGTGTGTGTGACTCTGTGTTTGTGTGTGTGCGTGAGTCCGTGTTTTTGTGTGTGTGGGGAAGAAGAGAGTGTGTGTATGTGGTTGTGTGTGTGTGTTAATAATAATAATATAATAATAAATAATAATAATAATATAATAATAATAATAATAATAATAATAATAATAATAACAGAGAAATTTAACAGAGAAATTTAACAGAAGTGTATATAGAGGTTATTTTTTTTCAGCAGAGTCAGTCAGATACATAATCAAACAGTCAAGTTTCAGTCAGATGCAGACTCAGTCAGAACTTCTTACCGGGTCAGCTTCTGACCAAGTCAGATCTTACTCAGTCAGCGCAATCAAACAGCCCCTAAGAACACAAGTAAGTAATGAGCCAAAACAAACAACAAGAACAGGATAAGTATGGTTTTCAAGAATGTTGTATATTGCTCTTAAGTTCTGTTACAAGTTATAACACCCGAAAATTTCAAAATAAAGAAGGCAGGGCAAAATTTTCGCGCGAAAAGAGATGAAGCAGGTAAAGTTCTCACGCGAAGGAAACTTCTCACCTAAGAAGTCTGTGAAAAGTACAACTGGGTATAAATAGTTGCGAACGCCCATGTCTGACCCTATTTCACGAGAAAAGTATTGCTGCTAGAGAGAGAAAACGACTGTTTAGAGAGAGAGAGTGCAGAATCGAGGTGCTTAAGGTATGTAACTCGTGTAGTAAATCGTGTTATATATTAAGAAGCTATTATTGACGAATATGATGCATGGATATGTAGTATTCTTTTGGTAAGAGCTTCGAGAAAGTCGAGTTTGTGCTAAGACTTCATGAGTAAAAGTTTCTACTCCCTTTTTACGCAAGTGTCATATTTTGGGGCTATTATACATATTAAAATACTCGTTACATGCTTGTATGATGATGTTATGAGGTTAAACATGTTAGAACAGCCTTAGACGCGATAAGTTATGTGACTGGGCGGGAAACCCGTAGTTTTCGCGCGAGCAGTATTAGTGTACGGTACGAAATTTGAATTTGTGAAGTTCTCGCACGAAAGGTTAGTTCTCGCGCGAGACTTTGGTTTTCGCGTGATATGTAGGTTCTCGTGCGAAATATATGTTTTCGCGCGATATGTGTTTTCGCGTGACTAGAGGATTTCGTGCGATAGAGATGATTCATGTGCAGGTTTTGAATGTAATGAGTTCTCGCGCGAGAGGTTAGCTTTTGCATGAGATGATGTTGATTTATGCATAAGTTTTTGCATAACCTGCTATGATGTTTATAATGCTTGTGATGTGTTATTTTTTCATGATGTAATGACTTTTAAAACTGTATATCTTATTATGTAACTTTACTTGATACGTATGTATGAATAAGTAAATTATTATGTAATGAAAGTGAAAGATAACAACGATGAAAAATGAAACGAATTGAACGAATGAAAGTCTTGCAAGCAAATGATGGAGGTTCATAACTCAATGAGGTAGTTGTTTGCTCAACTGTGTGCGGTTTAGCTAACCTTTGAGTATTCCCATAATGGTCTAGTCTTTGTGACTGACCAAGATGTGATGGGATCCTTGCTGTGTACCCCGATACTGTCTCAGCTTTCAAGCATGACATGGGGGTTTATTTATAAACCCCGGTACAACACCAGCTTTTGGGCATGACGCGGGGGTATAGCATATGGCAAGATCTTAAAGATGAATAATGTAATCAAATGATGTTAATGAACAAAAGTACGAAATGTACGATGATGAATGATGACGAACGATGATAAACGATGATAAAAAGATAATAAATAATTATTATCAAGATGTACGTATGATGTATGATCACGTGCGAATGTAAAGAAAGTATATTGCGAAGTAAAGTATTTTATTTATAAAACTAGAACTCACTCAGCGTCACTGACTTTTCGTATGCATAATAGGTGGTAGGTAATTATTGATACTGAGGAGGTGCAGACATGGATGCATAAGCTACCGGGAAAGATTTCAAGACTGGCATCCATATTTTGAGAATGATATCATGTTAATAAAATTTTTGAGATGTACACTTAACAATACGAGGATTTGACAAAATTTTTGTTATTAATGAAAAGTTTAAATCTTGTTGCAAATGCCATGTTTTAAATGTTTTATGCAATGAATGTTCAACTGTAAACGTCCCGAGAACGGGGCCTTACACAAGTGTTACAAAGTATGAGATAAATAAAAACTTAAGATACTTTATACTATATCCTATAGCTGGCTATACTTTAAAAGCCAGCTGAAACACTAATCTAGACAACAAAATCAATATGTAGTCAAAAGACAGATTGTCTTTTGACTTGTGACTATAACCTGTCATAGCTCATATCCTAATCTACTACAAAAAGGATAAAAGGTACAAAGTAGAAAGTTACAGACCAATGACCATAATCTACAGTTGACAAAAGCATGGACCTATTCACCAACTTGTATAAGTTGGTGAGTCTTCAGAGTGGCAGCGGAAAGTTATTCAGCTTTCTTCCAAAAGGTGATCAGAGAAAACATGTCTTCTCTTTCTTCGGAAGAAATCAATCTTGAGTCTTTTGGCTTCGAAAGACTTTGTCTTTGAAGGTTCGAAATACAACATCTTTGGCTCTGGAAGATTTGTTCATTGGCTTTGAAAGATTTTACACATAAAATATTTCTTCTGAGTTGTGTAAAACTTTTAAAGTAACTCTACTCTGTACTTTATGCATGCATGCTGGAAGCTATCTGGTTGCTTTGCTTGCATCAACCTTTAAGTATAAACCTTACAAACTCCCCCTAGGCTGATACTACTAAAATAGAGAAGGTTACTCAGATATTGACAGTCCTTATTCGGATCAAGACCATTCATCTCTTCATCATTTGGTCAGGATCTATCATACTCTCATAGCACCTCCTCATGTCATAGAGATCATGCAGAGGAAGATCTAGCATGTCTTCCCAGAAATAGACATCTTGACCTTCTTGATCTCTTATGACATACCATCTGTCTAGATTTGCAGCAAAAGTCTAGGGTAGGATGGGTCTCCCAGCTGCAAGAGGCTTTACTTGAATTGGAATTAATTGAGCAGACTCTTCTTGAGCTACCTCAGGATGCTCTGACTCATCATGAGGTGTAGAGGTGGATGCCTTGGACTTCTTCTTCTTCTTGGTGTCCCTCTTCATGGTTATCCTTTTCCTCCTGCTTTGTAGTCTTTAACTGAGAAGACTGGCCTTTAGCACCAGGTTGTTCATGTGTGTCTTTCTTAATTAGGTCATCTTCCCTTAGAGGTTCAGAAGAAGATGGATCAGGACCCTGCTGTGGATCAAAATATAAAGTTGGCTATGGTCTAGCACTAGATCCAGGTTGTGTTGTCTCTTGGGATTCAACCTTGATCTCAACTTCAGAAGGAGCTTGACTTGGTGGAGAATATAAGTCAACAAGCTCCCCCTTTTTAATCTCACTCGATTTGTGCTCATCCATAGTAGATAGAGACATTGGACCAAGCCTCCTTCCAGAGAATCCATACACCTTCAAGAAGCTCATCATCCTCTACCTATCAGCAGATTTCTTTTGGCTCTTTTGGATGATGGCCCATGACTTTGCAACTTATTCCCTAGTCTTCCTTTTAGCAGTCTTTTGTTCTTTTATCACTAGTTGCTCAAGATGCTTGAGGTACTCAAATTCTATGTATTCATAGGATAAAGAAAGAAATACAGATGTATGATAAACGCCTGTGGCACTCAGGTAGCTGATCATGTTTGTATGTCTGCTTCCTTGTCTACCTAAGGTTGTTCTGTTGCCACAGCCTCTATCTCAAGGCTTTCTTGAAGTGGGGAGAGGGTAGGAGCATGTTTATAGAGTCTTTCTTCCTCCTTTTTCCTGGATCTTGAGGAGCAATTCTGCATTCTCTGCCTCCTTCCTCTCCTTTGACAACTCAGTGTCAGCCAGTTGATTAAGCTCTTCTAAAGGAATAGATAAGTTCATCAATGCTATAGTTTCTGGTCCCTAAGTAGTTTAAATAGGCTGCCTTCAACCTATCATCTTGAGTATTTAGCCTGGTGCAGCCTTGACTGCAGCTTCCATGAAGCCTGGGGACCTATTTGAACTCTCTCCCTTTAGCCTCCTCTTCCTCTCTCTCCTCCTCCTCAATCTAGTCAGACAGTCAGTTTCTTTTTCTTTGTCACTCACAGGCCTTGGTGACTCAGGATGGATAGATCTTTGGTCTTTATTGCTTGGTTCAACACTTAAGCTCTGGCTAGAGAGAGGCAGTAAAGCACCTTCACCAGCTGGTGCCTCACTGGGTAATGAGTGCTGAAGACTCAACTACTGGGCCTTCAGTCAAGGTTTCCCCTTTGAAGCTAATCTTGGAGTCCACCTCAACATCTAGCTGACCAATAGTCTTGTCTGTTAGCCTCTGTCTATAATTTGGATTATCTTGAACTCTTCTAGCACCCTATCTTGAATCATATATGCTAACCTTGCAGCTTGCCTGTTTTGACTTGGATTAGCAAGTGGAAGATCAATCAGATAGGTGCTCTCATAGAATCTCAGGTTGGAGAAGTGAAGATTTTATGTTGCCCCTGAGATCTAGAGATTACTAAGGCTTTTCTATCCATGTCATACCTTCATCCCATACTGGGATACTTAGTGTGATGAAATGGGGTAAGCATAGCCCTTGGTATACCCTCCTCAAACAAACTTTGTATGAGTGAGTCCACATTAATATGGACTTGAGAATGTTGCTGAGTATGGACAATTTAAGTGAGGGTAGTGAATCCTAAATGCCCATACTCTGAGAATAACTCCCAGGTTCTATGATTGCTAGGACTTTCTCTTCCTTTTTGGTAGCATCACCTTCTTGCATAGGTGAGCTTGAGGTTAAGTCCACCACATCCACATGTTCTTTTGGACCTCGTTGAGTCCTTCTAAGTGGTCTCTTAGCTAGCTTACCCTTGAGATCAGTGATCTTACGTTGCTGGTCATTGACCCTCCTTTGTAAGGTAGTCACATGAGATTCTAGGTGACTAACCTTAGAGACTAAATAGGTGCAGACCTTGGTTAGTTTTTGCACCTTTAGTTTCAGAATCCCCTCATATTCATCAGAAAAACCACGAGGGGGGGTAAGAGAATAGGACCAAAGTCTTCTTCCTCATCACTTGCACTATGTTGTTGCCCGCTGGATTTTCCCTGCACCATGACAGCTTCATTTGAAGTATTAAGGAGCTGAGTTGCCATGGTTGAGGTCTTAAAGATGTAGTCACTTACTGAAGTGAGAGCCTCTTCCATATGGATCTCCTGAACTGTTCAAGGAGATCCACCTTAATAGTGGGTGGATGATTGGGCTAGACATGGGTGATGCAGGAGTACTTATCTCTCCTTGTGCAGGGGAGGAGAAGAGAGACTCATGGTACTCACTAAATCCCATGTCTTCATCATCATAGAATTCTAGTTTAGGTATGGGTTGGTAAAGGTCTAGAGGCTGGGGATGGTAACTTTCCCTTAAGGTTGTTCACTATAGTTTTAAGACTCTGAGTGAAGGCTTAAGCCTGTTAGGGTTGTGAGCTTATCATGTTGAGCATGAGGAACCTTAGCACTAATCCTTGAAAATATGGGAGTGGTTTCCTCCTCAGGGGAAGTGGGAGCTCCAGTGTCCACTTCCTCCTGCATGGGTGAGGATATAGGGGCCTGCACAAACTTAGTAGCTTGTGCAGAGGTTTGTTTAAATTTTCTTGTGTAGGTGATAGTTATTTGAGACTGTTTGGGTGGTTGAGAAGTGAAAGGTGTGGGTTCAACACTAGCTGGTGCTGCTAGGTTATCACCTTGAGCAATGAGCTCTAACATTTTTTAGACAAGGTTTGTTTCTATCCCTGAGAAGACCACAGTAGGATTTCTTATAGTTTTGAAGATGTCAGGCTTTATCTGTCCCATTTTCAAAACATTACCTGTTTCCCTTAGCTGTGAGCCTAGTTCACAGTTAAGAATGTGCTGGACATATCTAGAAAACATATAATATTCTAAAGTGTCCAAGTTAGCAAGTAAATTTGTATATACAAACTGAGAGTACCTGAACTTGACCTCCTGAACCATCCTATGGACTATGTAGGAAAGGTCTTCAGGAATTTGGTCCTATCCTCTATGCTTGTGGATAAAGAATGGTGACAACATGGAGGAGGTACTTCCACTGGGAGGAGACCTTCCCTTTTCTGAAGGTTATTATAGAGTAATCACCTTCATAGCCCATCTACCTGGAGGACTGGTTGCTAGCAGACTTTAGGAAGAACAAGTAACCTTCTATATCATCTAGCCTAAGATGAGTGTTAATGGAGGCTGGAGTGATGAAGATTGTCCTCCCTTGCAATATGGCAGATAGTGTCTTCTCCCCATTCATAGTGACCTCTTGGCAGGTCCTCCAAAACTCTAAGAGTTGATCTTTATAAAGTGAAGGATCTATGGTAAGGAGGTGAAGTAGTTGGATAGAGTCAAAAATCAGAAAATCTCTGAGAAACTAGGATCTTTCTTAGAGTTTCACCGAGCAACCTGATTATGTTACCTATGTAAATTCATAGAGAAATCAGGTTGGTTTATAGGATCAGGATTGGCTATTTGTGAGTAGCTTTGTGGTGAAGAAATATAAGAACAAAGGCGGTTTATGGGTGAATTTAGGTTAGAGAATATTTTGCAGATGAAGAGAAAAGTAAAAAAGGGGGAGCCGTTGAGTGTATATATATATGAAATGAATTTGAGACAAAGTTAATACAAAATGATAAACTTTGAAATTCGGTGTCGGTCCCACCTCTGAAAAAGGCACTCAAAAAGGTAGTTTTCTTTGAAGTCGAAAATCTTTCGAAGATAATTGTCTTCGGAAGTTTTATAAAAACTTCCAAAGCCAATTTGGTTTCGAAAGATATTCCTGAGCTTTGTGAAAATTTTGCTTTGGAAGAAAAGTACTTAGAGTATTTTTACTTCTGATACATATTTGGTTTCGAAAGAGACTAAAACTTAAAAGTTTTATTCATAAGAGAATAAATCTTCCGTGGCTTAATTGCTTTCGGAAGAAAATTGTCCTTCAAAAACATAGAAGTACTTAGAAGCATTTTTAAGCTTCGGAATATATATCAAAATTTCTTCCGAGTGTAAATTTCTTATAAGTAGTTATCTGATTTGAAGACTTAATGTTCTTCCATATACATCTTAATGTCTTCCGAGAGAAAATATGTCCAAAATTTCTAAAATTTTAAGGAATATCATTTGAAAATTTTCTTCCAGAGTAAACTATTCTTATGTAGGTGATAATATATACAACTTAGGACAGACATGTTTTAGAAATAGTCTTAAGTTAAGTTTAAGAAAATCTAATCAAAATTAATCATCCCAATAGTTGATATAAGATATTTAAATCTCTGTTCACCCAAAAGCCATTATGAACGGATCAACATATTTTTTATTTATGTTAACTTTGACTAGTTATATCAATCCTTTTTCAAAATTATCTCGAATTAAATAATACATGATGTTGATGTGTTTTGTCCTTGAGTGCTGCACAGGATTCTCTGTGATAGAGATAGCACTATTGTTGTTTATGTAGATTGGAGTCTCCTTGAAGTTGAATCCATAGTCCAGCATCTGATTCTGAATCCAAAGCACTTGAGCATAACAGCTAGCAACAACAATGTATTCAGCTTTAGTAGTTAATGCAGACACACAGGATTGTTTCTTGTATTGCCATAAGACTATCTTCACCAAGTAATTGACATCCGCCAGATATAGACTTTACAGTCATATTACAGCCACCATAGTCACTATCTATATAGGCATACAGATTGAAGTCAGAATTCTTTAGACACCAAAGGCCTAGTTTAGGAGCACCTTTGAGATATCTAAGAATTCTCTTGACTGTAACCAGGAGTGACATCTTAGGGTTGGCTTGATATCTTGCACATATACATGTAGCAAACATGATATCAGGCTGTTGGTTGTGAGGTACATAAGAGACCCAATCATAGCTTTATAGAGATGTTCATCTACACACTCTTCCTTAAGATCAGGTCCAAGAGATTGGTTTCTTGCTATGGGTGTCTTTGCAACCTTACATTCAGTCATGTTGAATCTTGTAAGTATGTCTTGTACATACTTTGACTTTCTTATGAAGATGCCATTGTCAACCTGCTTCACTTAAATTCTTAGAAAGAAATTGAGTTCCCCCATGGAACTTATTTCGAATCTATTCTTCATCAGCTTCTCAAAGTCTTTGCAAAGCTTTGGATTAGTCGACCCAAAGATAATGTCATCTACATAAACTTGAACCAGCATCAGGTCATTCTCTGTTTCTTTGATGAAGAGTGTTCCATCTATAGTACCTCTCTTGTAGCCATGTTGATAGAAATACTAAGATAGTGTCTCATACCACTTTCTTGAAGCTTGGTCCAGCCCATAAAGAACTTTATTGCGCTTGCAGACATAATCAGGATAATCTGGGTCTGCAAAGCCAGGTAGTCGTTTGACATACACTTCCTCATCAATCACCCCATATATAAAAGCATACTTGACATTAAGTTGGTAGACCTTGAAATTCTTGGATGCAGCAAAATAAAGGAATATTCTAATAGCTTTAAGTCTTGTCACTAGAGCAAAAACATCTATGTAGTCAACCCCCTCTTCTTGTGTATACCCTTGAACAACTAGTCTAGCCTTGTTCTTGATGACAAGTCCTCTATCATTTTTCTTATTCCTAAACACCCATTTAGTGCATATGATGGTCTTCCCTTAAGGAAGAGGACATAGGTTCCAAACCTTCTACCTTTGAATTGAAGCAGCTCTTCATACATTGCTTCAATCCAACTACCATCCTTCAAAGCCTCATCAACTTTCTTTGGCTCTATCTGGGATAAGAAACAAGAGTAGAGACAAACATTTTTGTCATGGGTTTGTCCTCTTGTTCTCACCCTTGTGTCAACATCTCTAATAATGTTTGTGGTGGGGTGTGACTTGTGGATCCTGAGTTGAGGAATCACAGCAAGTTGATTAGACAAATCCAAATTTATGAAGTTTAGATTTGGTAATGGATTGTCACCCACCACATCAACCCACTTATCAAAAGAAGCTTGATCTAATGAGTGTGTGACATCATTGATGTTGTCTTCCATGGAGTGGTTATCAGCATCAAGAAATTCTTGATCACTATCACCACCACCATTTCCTCCTACATTTTAAAGCTCCTTTATTTGAATTTTATGCCTTTGAGCTGGAATTTATAAGCACCTCAGATGTATCAGCTGAATTTGTTATGGTTGTCCTGATAGGAACTCCATCTGTAGGCTTAGTTACCACTGGAGCTGAAGTAGTGCTCTTGCTTAGTCTTCTCAACTCAAATCTTGGATCAGGATCTCCTGTTGATAAGTTACATGTAGATCCTGAAACATTCTCACAAGATTTGTTAAAACAGTTGGTAACTAAATCAAGATCAAACAACCAATTAGGACCAGAACCTTTCACACTGGAAGTGTGCTCATTGAAGGTCATATTGGTTGACTCTTCGATTACTCTAGTTCTTAGATTGTATACTCTATAAGCCTTTGCTTGAGAAGAGTATCAAATGAAGTGTTCATCATCTGATTTATCAGAGAATTTGGCTACTTGATCTTGGTATGAGATGGTGCAAGGATATCCAAATGATCTGAGGAAACCAATGAAAGGTCTCCTTTAATGCCACACCTCATAAGGAGTCTTACCATGCGTCTTAACTACTAAAACTCTATTCTGCACAAAGCAGGCAGTGTTGCTGCCTCTACCCAAAAGGTAATGGGCAGTTAGAGTCAGACAACATGGTTCTTGCAACTTCAATAATGTCCTGTTTCTCCTCTCAGCAACACCATTTTGCTGAGGAGTCCTGCGAGTACTGTATTATCTTGTAATACTATTTTCATCATAAAAATTGTTAAAAATTGGTTCTTCAATTCAGTTCCTTGATCATATCTTATAGTCTTGACCTTGTGATCACATTGATTCTCAGTTTTCAGAATAAAGTTTTTCAAGATCTTAGGAGTCTCATCCTTAGTTCTAAGAAAGAAGACCTAAGTAAATCTTATGAAATCATCTGTGATCACCAAACAATATGAGATCCTTCCTAGACTCATTACACTGGTGGGGCTAAAGATATCCATGTGTATTAAGTGTAGGGGAGTAGTGATAGAGTTCTTTTTCTTTGGCTTGTGAGACACCTTGTGTTGCTTCCCTTTCAAGCATGTAACACAGTGATCATCACTTGTAAACTCTTTCTTTAGCATTCCAGTTACCAATTCATTCTTTATTAATTTGTTCATATTTTTAAAGTTTACCTGGCACCTTCTTATATGTCAAAGGAAAGACCTCATCACTATTTGCTTTAGATAGAAAGCAAGAAACTTCTCCTGAGGAGGATGTTTCTTCCAAATTCATCTTGTACATCTTCCCTTTCTTGGGGGCTATGAGAAGGATATGCTCTTGAGGAATGACCACTCCGTGCTTGAGAACAATGCACTTATGCTCAGTGAAGAGCATGTTGTGTCTCTGATCACAAAATTGGTATATACTCAGTAAATTATACCCAAGCTCCTTAACAAAGTTTACCTTTTTAATGTTGCACTTAGCATTTATGACCCTGCCCCTTCTAGTAATGTAACCACATGCATCTCCTCTAAAAGCAACTAACCCTCCATCAATCTTCTCAAAGTTTTAAAGCAATGAGCCATTGCCTGTCATGTGCCTGGAACAACCACTATCAATGATCTGTATATTTCTTTTGGTCTTTAGATGTTCCTGCACATAAAAGAGATAGTTAGTTACATTTGGAAACCCAAGCCTCATTGGTCTTGGGCTTGACAAGGTGGACTGAAGACAATGCAACAGTAATTGATCCTATGTTCAGACTTTGATGATTATTTGCGGTGTTGATGAAGAACTTTTAGTCACAGGATTTTTCTTTATTTTTCACACTATCTTTAGAAAATTAGACTTGACTTTCAACACTTCAAAAGTTTTAACAACTTTAGAAATATTAGAGACTAGTCCTTCGGAAGATCTTGCCTTCACTGTAGTAAGCTTCAGTGCTTCGAAAACATTCCTTTCTTTCGACACCAATTTTCCTCCGAATGCAAGTTTTCATTGTCTTCTTTTCCACTTTGGAGCTTCTGAAGGAAGAGACTTTCCTTTTGAAGCTTTCTTCTTCTTCTTCTTATCAGAAGTCTTCTTCTTCTTCTTCTCAGAAGTCTTCTTCTTGGTCATGTGGATAGTATTTTTAGGATTGTAGATGCAATACTTAGCAAGATGAGAAGCACTACCACACATGATACAATCAACTGCTTCCTTATGAGAGTCTTCCTTTGAGTAAAATGTTGAGCTTGATCATTTTTCATTTCCATCTTCATCTTCTCAGATGATGTAGTAAGCTTCTTAGGGTGAGGCTTCCTTTTGGAGCTGGATGGTTTAGGCTGTGTAGCACATTTCCATCTTCATCTTCTCAGATGATGTAGTAAGCTTCTTAGGGTGAGGCTTCCTCTTGGAGCTGGATGGTTTAGGTTGTGTAGCAGTGGTACACAGCTGATCAACCTTCTTTTCTTCATAGGGATGAGTTGGACATGAACTTGAACTCTTGTTACGAGAGTTTATAGTCATATCTTCACCATTCACCACTTCAATCCTGCAGAAATAGAGACCTATTTCTGCTTGGAGTTGAAAGTGACCTTGATCTCTTGAGCCTTCTTTGATCTTCTCTTGACTACTCTGATCAAGTTCTTCCTCTTGGACTTTGTCAACCCTAGTTCTTTCCTCTCCTCAGGAGAATAGTGACCCTTCTTAGAATGATCTTCTTCACTCATCTCAAATCCATCCTTCACTATCTCCTCTTAATCATCTTCTTGAATGGGGTCTATAAGGGGAAGCTTATCTTGAAAAGTTTCACTCCTTTAAGATCTTACAAATAATAGAGTATGTGGAGGAGCTATCTCAGTAAATCCCAGTCCCTGCTTGTTCTGATAACACACTTTTTCATGCAAGGATAAGGATATAATGTTCTTGAAGGTCTTTTCTTTAAGAACATATTTTTCTGCCCTTGCTTTGCTGATCACAAGCTCAGCTTGGCATTTAGTTAACTTAGTGATGAGATCTTTGATTTGAGTCATGTAGTTGGTATGTTCATGCTTAATAGTTGAAATAGTTTTCTCCAGATCTTCTATTTTTTAGTTTGTAATCATTTTCAGCTCCTTTAAAATCAGCTTTTAAGATGTTTAAGGACTTAAGGTCAGATCTCATCTCTATGTTATAGAACCTATATATGTTAACTCTAGCAATGCACTCTGGGGTAAAAAGATGTTCTAATACCTTGGCTTCTTCATGATCAGCCATCAGTGCTTTGTTTGGAGATGCATATTCAACCTGGAAACTCCAATCAAAGCCTCTTTCTTCAGCAGCAACTACTGGGCTTCTTAGTGTGTGGAGCTCCATCAATGTAGTTTGGTCTGGGTTCTATATTGCTCTCAAGTTCTATTACAAGTGTTACAAAGTATGAAGATAAATACAAGAACCTGAGATAATTTATACTACATCCTACAACCGGCTATACATTGAAAGCCAGCTGGAAACACTAATCTAGACAACAAAATCAATATATAGTTAAAAGGAATATTGTCTTTTGACTTGTGACTATGACATGTCATACCTCACATCCTAATCTATTATAAAAACAATAAAAGGTAAAAACTAGAAAGTTACAAACCAATAACCATAATCAATACTTGACAAAAGTATGGACCTTTTCACCAACTTATATAAGTTGGTGAGTCTTTAGAGTGACAACGGAAAGTTGTTCAGCTTTCTGTCAAAAGTTGATCAGAGAAAGCATGTCTTCTCTGTCTTTGAAGCTTCGGAAGACTTCATATTTGCTTCGAAGATTTGGTCTTTGGTTTTGGAAGATTTACACTTAGAATATTTTCTCTGAGTTATGTAAAACTTGCAAAGTAACTCTACTCTGTACTTCATGCATGCAAGCTGGAAGCTCTTTGGTTGCTTTGGTTGCATCAGCCTTTAAGTATAAACCTTACACACAATGATTATAAAAGACAAAATTAGCTGACGTATTGACACAATGACCAAATGTCATCTTCTTTAAAATAATAGAAGGACACGCGTCAAGCCTATAATTCTTCTTAGCCTTTTTAGATTAAACATTTTTATTAGCATAACCCTACCCCATAATAAATTATAATTTTGGTAAAAATTTTGACTTCAAAAAAATTTACTTAATAATTCTTATTTAATACCATACTAATCAATATATTTCTTTCTATAAATAAATAACATTTTAAAATACTTTGATAAGACCTAATTTTTTTAAAATAGTTTATTTGTAGTTAAGCATTGCCAAAACTAAAATACTTCAAAAAGATATATAAAGATGTTGATTGATATTATGAATAATAATTTTATTTTCTTTTTACATTATTGTTTATAACTTAAACATGTTTGTTACATGTAATATCTTATTGATATGTTATATATAACATATATTAAATTACACATATATATAATCTACTGGTATAGTATCCCGTGTAATACACGGTTGATTAAATAATATATAAAATAATTTGTAATAAAATTTTAAAAATAAATGATATTTGAAATAAGATATGATTGAGTTATAAATAAATAAGTAGTTCAAGTAAAAACAAAAATAATCATTTTAAAATTTTATTTATAAGATTGTGTTTTTTAAATGTTTTCTTAAACATTCGGTCTTTTTTTTATTTTATTTTGAAAAAATAATTATGTTATGAAACTTAGAAAAACGGTATTAAAATACTTCAAATTTAAAAAAGATTTTGTGTCATATATTTTAAAGTGTATTTTTATTATAATATCAAGTTTCTAAAATTTTACAATATCTATTTTTATTTTAAATGTTTTAAATAATATAATTACTATATATAATATATCATTTATTAGGAGAGAGACACATAAAATAAAAATAAGAATGCTTAATATGTTGACATGTTCATCTCAAAAACCTCTTTTATTATATGAAATAGATTATATAATTTTTATTTCAACCTATATAATATACGAGTGTCTAACTGGTCTTAATTAATAAAATAATCATTAAAAAATTATCTAATTATTCAACCAATAAGATAGCTAGACGTGTTTAAATCTCGCCATGTCAGGAAGAATTTAAGGGCTTTCCTCGCCACATCAGCGATGTTCTCCTTCAAAATCTCCCTACTCTAATAAAAGGGTATCTGGGATGACACGTGTCAACACCGCAATCATTCTCACCAAAATTTTCCCGCTCTCTCTCCTATAAATAATTACCTTAATTACTAGTAATACTATTTAACACTTTTTTATTTAATAAATTAATAAAGAGATCTATTTATTAATGTTATTTCTAAATAAATAACTTTTTATAAAAATAATAAATTTATTTAAAGCATAAGACTTTTTTTAAAATACAAAATATTTAAAATTGGTATTTTTAAAAAGTTATTTTTTTAAAACCAAAAATATTAAATTTAAGAGTTACAATAAGAAATTTTTAAAAATGACATTTTTATACGGTTGTTTTAGAATAAAATGTTTATTTATTTTTTTGAAAAAAATAAAGTTTTAAAAAGTTGATATCACTATTTTATAACTTACAGTCATTTCTAATACATAATTTCAGTGATATTATATCTTAAAATATTATTTTATAATTAAAAATTTGTTATATTAATTTTTATTTATTCAACCCGTGTAACACACGGGTTACTATAGCTAGTCTCGCCATACTAAGAAAAATATATGCTAGAAAAAACATCTTGTATTATTCTAGCCATCTTTGTATTATTCTAGCCATCTTTATATTATTTAAAAAAAATTTTAATAATTGATTTTTTTAATTCGTTTCTTTTCAATTATGACCACGGGTTTTTATTTTTCAAGTCCATAGGAACCTCTCCGTATCTAACCAAATATTCGTACAAGATTCATTCTGTTAGAATATTCTTTTTTTAACGGCCAACGAATAATTTTTAAGTCCGGTCACCGGGTATACCCATTGGCGAAAGGCCATCCACGCCCGCGAATACGGACAGCGTTGGTGACCGGCTCGCCCACGTTCCAAGGGAAACCCACCACGAAATGTTCACTGTTGTATAACGTTGGCCCACTTGGAACATATTGCACCAATTGAGACTCCAATCCATGACCTCCACTTTAAAAAGTCATAGGGTGCCTCATTCTAAACGGTTGATCTAGGACTCATTGGTAAGTTTGTATCTCAACCAATGTATGGTTCTATAACTAACAACATTCATTTTTAATGTTCGGAAATAAACCTTATAATATTGAAAACTAATTCTTGACGACATACTTTATTAAAGTATACTGTCTGTTAATAATTTTATGTCTTATAAATTTTGACCATCTTTTTAAATTTCTGAAGAAACGTAGGGTCCAGATAGCGTGTATACAGGAGACTAGATGGCGGGGTGGGAGAGCAATAGAGTGCAATAATTATAAACTATGGTATGCAGGGTTTGATGGAACAAAAAATGGAGTAGGTTTTCTAGTTGCTAAGGAACTTCAAGATAATATAGTGGATGTGAGAAGATACGATGATAGAATTATGCTGTTAAGAATAGTAATAGGGGATGAAGTAGCGGCAGTAGTTAGTAGTGTGTATGCGCCCAGTTGTAGACTATGGGAAATGGAAAAAAATAAGTTCTGGGAGAGTTTAGATCACGTTATGGGTGACATACCTAGAGACAAAAAATATACATAGGAGGAGATTTTAATGGGCATATCGGTAAGGATAATGTCCACTTCCAGTTGGTGCATGAGGCTTCGGGTATGGTCTTAGGAATGACGGCGGTAAGGAGCTTCTTGACTTTGCTGTAGCGCTTGACTTAGGCATCATAAATTCATTTTTTAAGAAAAGAGACTCACATTTAATCACGTTTGGCAGCGGCGGGAGACACACACAGATAGATTATTTATTGATGAGGAGAGAAGATCGTAGCTCGTGAAAGGACTGTAAGGCAATCCGGGAGAGACAGTTGTGATGCAACATCATATGTTGGTGGCGGACATACGCGTGAAGAGATCAATTGTCCAACAAAACAAGAGAGTTAGACCTATAATCAGATGGGGCCAGCTCAAAGACGAAAAGATTACCATTTTTAGAGATAAGTTCATACCAATGAACCAGACTAGGCCACAGGAAGACGCAAACCAAAAGTGGGAGGCTATTGCAACTAGGCTCATCCAAGCAGCTAAAGAAATGCTTGGAGTTACAACAAAGAGGACAGTCGGCCATAAGGAATCCTGGTGGTGGAACGAAAATGTACAGGAGAAGATAAGAATTAAACAACAAAGTTTTAGAGAGCTTATACGCTGTTACAATGAGGAAGAACGCGTAGAGCTAAAAGATACATACAAGGAGGCTAAGTGAGAGGCCAAAAAATCAGTGTCAGAGGCAAAGAATGCGACGTATGAGATTATTTATAAACGACTAGAGACGAAAGAAGGAGAGCTGACATGTTTAAGTTAGCCAAGGAAAGAGAAAGTAAAAGACAGGACTTCAGAATAATGAAGTTTATAAAGGTTGTAGATGGAAAGGTTTTGGTGAAGGAGAAAGACATCAAGGTGAGATGGAAAACTTACTTCGATAACCTTTTCAACATAAGGAACCCAAATCAACAAACTGAGATAGATAAAACAACCCAAACAACACAACAAAACAAATGCTATTATAGAAGCATCACAGTAGATGAAGTTACGAGAGCTATGAAGAAAATGGGAAGGGTTAAAGCGGGGGGGCTAGACAACATACCGATGAAGTGTGGAAATGCCTGGGAGATAAGGGTCTCCAATGCCTAACAGATTTATTCAATACTATCTTTAAGACAGGGAAGATGCCAGACCAGTGGAGAACCAGTGTCATAGTCCCCATATAAGAAAAAAAAAGAGATGGCCAATGTTGCGAAAAACTACAGAGAAATAAAGCTATTGAGTCACACGATGAAATTATGGGAAAGAGTTATTAACACGCGAATTAGACGGGAAACTCAGATAGCGTTAAACCAATTTGGATTTATGCCAGGATGCTCTACAACAGAAGTCATACACGTCATAAGGAGGATAACGGAGAAATATAGAGAAAAGAAAAGGGACCTACATATGATATTCATCAACCTAGAAAAGGCCTATGACAGTGTTCTGTGTCAACTAATTTGGGAAAGTCTACGACTTAGAAGGGTACCAGAGAGGTATATCAAAATAATCAAAGATATGTATGACGGGGCAAAAACGTGTGTGCAAGCTCCGGTCGGAGACACAGACTTCTTCCAGTGGAAGTGGGACTCCACCAAGGATCGGCACTGAGCCCATTTCTCTTCACAGTAGTGTTGGATGAGATGACCAAGTCTATACAACAGCCAGTTCCGTGGTGCATGCTCTTTGCGGATGATATTATCTTAATATCAGAATCTAAAATGGTGCTTAACGACAGGCTAGAACAGTGGAGAGCAGCACTATAGCGCAGAGGCTTAAGGATTAGTCGTTTTATGACGGAATACATGCATTGTAACTTTAGTGGTGAGGCTAAGAGGACACCCAAATCAGTATCCAGGTATATGGCGGTCCTATGAACGTCTAGGTTCAAATACCTGGGCTCGTACCTGCAGGAGGACGGGGAGATACATAGTGATGTAGCTCACCGTGTTCAAGCAGGATGGTGCAAGTGGAGAGCAGCATCAGGAATTCTATGTGATAAGAGATTTTCAGCAAAACTAAAGGGAAAACTATACCAAGCGGCAGTACGCCCAGCTATGTTATATGGAACAGACTGCTGGGCCATAAATAAATCGCACGAGAAAAACAAATAGAGGTAGCGGAAATGTGAATGCTGAGGTGGATGTATGAGCACACAAGACTGGATCAGATAAGAAACGAAGTGTTTCGACAGAAGCTAGAAGTGGCTTGTATCGCAGATAAAATACGAGAGGAAAGATTAAGATGGTTTGGACATATTAAGAGGAGACCAATGGCAGCACCAGTTAGAGCAGTAGAGACATATCTTAGAAGGCAGGAGGAGTAGAGGAAGACCTAGGTTGACTTGGGACGAGATAATTAGACGAGATATGGTACACTTGCACCTCTCTGAGCACATGATCGAGGATAGGAGTGAGTGGAGGAGTAAAATTAAAATTAAGAACTTTTAGTGGGATCTATAGGTAGGAAGGGTAATTGAAGACATGTTGTGGGGCCTGGTGTGTACGTAGTCCACATCTGACCTTTATAAGTGATACTTGCCTCTTCTGTGATGTATGCTTTTTTATTTTCTAATTCTTTAGCTGTTATATTACTGTATGTTGTGTGTTATGTGATGTATGCTATTTTTTATGATGTCTTGCTATCGTTATTGCTTTTGTTATCGAGTCGGGGGTTTCTTTGGAAGCGGTCTCTCTACTACCAAGATAAAGGAAAGACTCATCACCACCTACCCCCCAGACCCTGCTCTTAAGTGGGATATACTGGGTTGTTTGTTTGTTTTTGTTTGTTTTTTTTTTTAATTTATGTTATCAGATTGATTTTTTGGCTATTTGATTAAAGGGTGATTTTAAGCTTAGCTAATTATTAGGTTACTTGTGTACTTAATTATGATGTAATGTTGTATCGTAAGATGTTTGATTGATCACGAATATCATGCTAACTTTGTGTACTTATGATGTACTTGATGAATCATAGGATCTTGTTGTTGGGAAATTTCTACACGAATATTTACACAGACGTCAAGGAAAAAAACAAACACGGACGTAAATTAGTTTTTCTTAAAAAAAGTTAACCAATGAAAGTTATTGAAGAAAATTAAATTTATTAAAAAAATTAATAAGTTAAAATGTAAATTTATATATCACATGTAATACTTAATACTACTTAATACTTTAAAAAGTTATAAAATTTAAAATCTCGTAAGGTTAAATTGAAAAATATCGTCCGTGAACCATCCACGTTAGACCATCTCCAATAGGAAAGTTTTGATATTTTAAGAAAAAAAATAGATGATTTGAAGGAGAGAAGATGATGTGAAGTAGAGAGGTGGGCTGAAGTCCTTGATCAAAAACTTCATTTTTTCAATATATGATGGAAACATAAAAGAGAGGAGAGGGAAGAGATAGTCATTTTTGTAAAATTGTGAAAAAAGATAATATGAAAGAGAGAGTGTGGATAATTTTTAACAATAAATCTGCGATCCTGTTTCGAATTCTATGTGTTATATTAATCAGGTCTAACTATTTGTTTTCTAATCGGGATCGCATCCTCAACCCCCTCAGAAGGAAACATATTGCTGTGAAAACTTTTGAATCAAATCTGAACATTTTGATCAGAGTAAAACTTAAATACATAATCTCCTAATATTTATATGTTATAGGTATCACATCTCTTATATTAGTGATGCTCTTAGAAATAAAGTTAGTAACCTCATCAAGGATTCCTCCTCTATTTTCTTTCTAGCGAGCTTTGCATTGTGAATTTTATAAATCTTGATGTCGTTATCTATGCATCTTTTATAGCAAGTCTTCGTTCGTGATTTTCCTTTATTTATTATTATTTAAAACAAGTTTTTACGGTATCTGGTTTTAAACTTTTAATTCTTTTTTATAAGTTTCGGTATATATTCAAAACTTAGTAAGCTCAAACTTTATTAAAAAACCAAGTCATCATAACTTAACGTGCGTAGATAAAGATGGTAAAGAGTAAATTATAGTGATTAATGGGTTGAGAAATTTATTGAAACTTTGGAATGATTGAGATGGTAAAAGATTAATACAAAAAAGGTTATATGAATTCTTTCTTTTTACAGAAATCTTTTTATAGAAAAGGTTCTTTTAAAAAGATTTTCTACATAAACGTTTTCTTGCTTGTCTGCAATCTGCATAGCATAGCATGTGATCTGTTGTTATTTGTACACATCAACATTTTAACTCAACAGTACTCTCATCTTTTAGGCCATTATACATGACGTATATGTTTTATTTTTCAAAACAATAATTTGGAATCACCTTGACATCTATACGTGACGTAAAAGTTACTTTTTTTACGTCTTCTTTTACACGAAAATCTTCTTGAGTGTAATGAGCATAGTCTTTTAGAAGACAAAAAGTTTCTCAAAACATGCATTGGAGTTTCACAAACTTTCTTTTCATTTTTATATTCTTTGAACATCGTATACGGCTTTGGTAAATAATACTTTGTTAGGCTTCTGCTCTTTATTATTGAAAATATGTTACAAGGCTTTATGTTCCACTTTGTCAACTGCTCCACAAGGTTGTATTCGTTCTACGAACCTAAGTACAAATGCCTCTCCAGATGTTGAACGAGATCATGGTTATGTTCATTATTTTTTAACTCTAATTTTCAGGAACGACTTGACCACTTTTTTTTTCCAATGCTTACAGAGCCAAACTTGAAAGTGAAACCAGACACCTTATCAGTCCGTTGGTCGGACCATATATAAGAACCAGATAAAACTAAAAATATATATATATATGTAAAAAAACTGAAAATTTGAAAATATATATAATAAATCGGTTTAATCGGTCTAACCTTCAATTCAAGCGGTCAGTCCCAGTCCGACCGACGACGGTTCAACCTGGCAGGATTGGGTCCAGTTTCCGGTCCATCTGGTCGGATCGGCAAGTCTGCTCGGTTTTTAGAACAAGCTTTTTTCTTGAATTTCGTGTAACAATAACGTAACTATATTCTTGTCCACTACTGATAGCCCAACCAACTAACTAATCGAGAGATAAAAAAATCATGGTTAGTTTCAAACACTACTTTCGTGTTATAATGTTCATCAACCGAAAATAATTCCAAATTACTTTTTGCAGGTCGTAAGGTGGTTCATCACCAAAACCAAACTCCTGATTGCTCTTTTTGAAGGTAAGAAGGTTCACCATCCGGAACATAAACGTGGTTTAAATCTGGTAATAGTGTCTCTGAGAAGAATAAATCTACAACTCCTTCTGATTGCTATCAGCCACGTATGAAACGTTTGAATATTTGAAAAAATATTCGTCAAAAAAGTAGTTATTGTCACAAAACAAGATAGTTAACGAACGAATACATATGAATTTTTACGAGAGTAGAAAAAAAACGTAAGTGATCGCCGAGAGAATCGTTTGAAATTTTGAGAGAATCATACATTTATATAATTTTGAAGGGAATCTTATGTCACGTGAAACAACTCGAAAAGCAAACGCTCCGGTTGAAAAAAACACACGCTATAAGTTGCGTATAACATTATACGTCACGTATCGGACTGCCACGTAAAGCTGGTTAGCATGTCTAACACGTATAGCCCTCGGTGTACCTTTTCCAATACTTAAATAAAATATTTTTTTAGTATTTAAATAAGTTTTAAGATGTAATACTAAAATAATTTTATACTTATAATAATAAAATATTAAAATTAATTAATATGTTGTGTATTTGAAACTTCGTTTGAAATGCCGTTATTATATTTTTTAAAAGTTTAAAGTCTATTAGTTGCAAATTTATAAATTATAATAAAATCCTAATTAGATAATATCTCGTTTGTAGTTATAAGTAAATAAAGCTTCACAATTTTAAATGTTATACTTAACTAATAGTTTATCCGGTAGAACATGCACAACAAGATTATTAAGCTTTAAATTTTTAGAATTATAAAATTTCAGCTTTTAATTTCATTTTATAACTTGATGCGCGAGGAAATATCTCTCGTAGGTGGCGTGACTAATTTTTAGTCAATGTTTTAAATCAGATTAATGGTATTCCTTTGATTTTTTTTTAAATTATTAAAAACAATTCATCAAGTCACATGGCCCTCATGATATTGTTTACTTAGCCACGTTGTTTCTTTAAACGTAAAAAAAGCTTGTCCTTTTATTTTGGACCACCGAGATAATAAATTTTTTCAGAAAATTAGAGTTTTGTAGGTGAGAGATAAGATTTAAACTTTTAACATCTAAAATAAAACAGAAACACAACATCTTACCCTCTAAATATACATTTGAGACAAATATAGTTGTATCCTTTTGGGTTGCTTGGGTACAAACACTAGCAACGGTTTACAAAATTCATGAACAAAGACCTGCGAGAAAAGATAAAAATAACAACAATAATAATCAAAACAATCACTTTGAAAAAGATAATATTTGGTGAGTTCGAACATACGACTCCACTCCTCTATTAAGCTATAAAAATGGTTTTGGGTGGTATCTTTTGTTACATATTTCAAACTTAAGATACATAAATACAGCCTATTAATGAAAAAATTTAAAACGTTATTCATAAGAGTTATCTATCTACTCTAATAAAAAGGTATCTTGATGACACGTGGCAGGACCACAATCATTTTCACCAAAAATTTCCCGTCTCTCTCTCATATAAAAAATTATCTTGATTACTAATAATATTCTTTAACACCTTTTTAGATTTAATAAATAAGAAAGAAATCTATTTATTAATGTCATTTCTAAATAAATTGTTTTTTATAAAATAATAAATTTTCTAAAGCATAAAACTTTTTTAAAAATATGAAATATTTTAAAATTGTATTTTAAAAAGTCTTTTTTAAAAACAAAAAATAATCAAATTGAGATTTAAAATAGAAAAATTTTTAAAAATGACATTTTTATAGGTTTTGTTTTAAAACAAAATGTTTATTTTTTTGAAAAAAGCTTAATTTTTTAAAAGTTTATATTATCTTTTATATTTTATTTATTCAACCCGTGTAATACACGGGTTTACTAAAGCTAGTAAATTGTATATACTAGTTTTTACTTACCACATGTTCCTGCTCTTAATTTTTAACATAACTTATATGGAAACATAGGTAGAAATTAGCTAGCAGCAACAATATTTTTCTAATTTAAAAAATTATATTTTTTTTTTCAGAAAAGTTTTTAAAATATATTATATTATATCGGGTTAGTTAAAAATAAATTTCATATTAAAATTAAGTTTAAATATATACGTCATAATGATGCATACGAAATATGTAGAAATTATGTTATAAATTTTATAACAGAAATACAAAAATTTTCAAAAATAATTATAATTTTATAACATAGCAATTAGATAAATTATATGTTGTGTCTAAAGAGCTTGTAAAGTTTGACCGATTACTGTCTGTAACGACTTTGACCAATACTGTTGTAACGACGTACACAGTATATAAGAATTATTATTTTTAATTGTAACTACACATAAAGAAAAACATATTCGGGAATATTAAAAAGTGTTGGTCACAAATGGAAAGGATGATACTTGACAAGGGTCCATAAAAAAGAGAATTTATACATGACTTTTATCAAGAGATTACTTTAAAACATTCAGGCTAACTTCTCATCCGTATTTTCAATTTATAGTTAAAACATTAATTTTATATAATCTTTTTCAATTAAATAATACTTTTTATATATTTATTATTATATTTTATTTCACATATACTCACAACTACTTCTAAAAAATATTAAAAAATTTATATGGGTTGTATCGTGTTTCTTTAAATATGAGAAATCACGGTACAATCACATAAATTTATCTCTCATTCACTCACAACCATCCCTCTACACACACTCATATTAAAATAGAGCACCTATTGTGAATGCTCTAGCATCTCCAATAGAGATGTTTTTTGGTGTTTTAAGGAGAAAGAAGATGATGTGGAGGAAAGAGTAGGTGATGTGGAGGAAAGAGAAGATGAAGAAGTCATCTCCAATAACATATGTGAGGGGAAGGGAGGAGAGAGAGGAGAGAGATGGGAAAGGTGATAGGAGGAAAAAAATGTTTTTTTTTAGTTTTCAAGACCTTCCCATTGGTGATGGTCTTAACGGTAGTAATCTAAACACATACCGAAAAGAAAGGTGGACCCATAGCATTAAAAAGGGTGCTCAAATTACAATTCATAACCTTAGCAAATTTATAACACATAATAAAATACTATCTATTGTTCACATGACTTCTATTTAGACAGTCCACTTAATATTGTCACATGTCTTCACCAAATCCATCCTTATCTTAAAACATAATTAATAAGGGTATGCAGTGTTGGAAATCAATTTCCAATTGAAATAAATGCAAAGTTGATAATGGATCAATTATGTACAACTTTTTTAAAATATTGATTTTTCAAATTAAAACTATTTATAACTAGCCTAATTCATTATGTATTACATGAGTTGAAAGAATAATATTAAATAAGTAAAGTTAAAAACAAATACTTGCTACTAATAAGCATATTCTATATTTAAACATATGAATATCAAATTAATATGTATAGAAGCAAGTTACATGACAAAAATTAAATATTAGAAATACATAATTGAAGTAGGACATTCAAGACTATCATTTTACATTTGTTTGCAGTGTAATGTTCAGCCCATCTAGAAACAAACAAAAAAATGTTTTAAATTCAACTAGTTTTTTCTGCGCGCGTTGTAGCGGCTATGCGAGTTTTAACGTAACCCTAAACCTGCAAAACACATAAAGTAAAACACACCAAAACCTAAATCTATAACACACAAGAATATTTAGAACCCAAAACTAAATCAAAACACAACACCATACACAAAACAGACGAAAATCAAAGCCGCAAGAAGGCGACAATCAAAAATAGAAAACCGACGAAAACCAAAGCCCCAAAAAAAACAAACAATAGAAAAACCCAAACCTTAATAGCGAGTATCGTCAGGGTATCAATAACGAAAAAAAGAAAATAGAAACCCAGAGAAAGACAACGACAACGAACATAATTGAAACACACATCAAAGAGACGTGTCCGGATAAAAAAAACACCAACAAAAAAACCTCCCCCAAACCCATAAAAAATCGAACCCACACCAAAAACAAAACATATTAAAACACAAACAAAAAAAAGAAAAAAAAAAAGAAAAAGTAAAACATAAACAAAAAACAAAAGAAAAATTAAAACATAAAAAAATGCCACCACCGACCAAAGCTAATAATAAGAATAGTAATACACTAGCAAAGCAAAACACATGGAAAAAGTTCATTATAGAGTCAAACTAATCAATTAAAGTTGTATGCCTAATTGCATTCAATATGTGGTGAGAACAAACAAAGATGTAATTAAAAACAAAAGTAAAATTCATTTTCGTCCCTGATGTTTTGTTAAATTTGTCATTTCAATCCAAAAACTTTTTTTTTTGTCATTTTAGTCACTATAGTTTACCAAATGTTGTCATTTGCTTCCACTCAACTAACTCCGTTAAGTTCTCAGTAAATATGATGGTTATTTAGTCTTTTCCAACACCGTAATGATCCAATTTTAATAAAATAATCAATTAATATTTAATAAAATAGAAAAACATATGAAGAGATAGTGAGAGCAGACTTATCGATTTAAAAGTTCGATTAACTCTAAATTATGTTGTTCAATTGAGGTATGTTGTGACATTTCAATTGATATTGAATATTTTGTTCAAAAGTGCACCGTTGTTCGATTGATATCTATTGTTGTCACATTTTGTTTGATTGTGGTCTATTGTTGTCACGTAACTGACAATATCATATCTCAATCAAATAAAGAGTGAGAACAACAGACCTCAATCCCGCAATAGATCTCAATCGAATAAATGTACATGTTAGAACAAAATATGAAGATTAACTGAATTTCAAAAATGTACCCCAATCGGACAACATGAGTTAGAGTTAATCAAATATTTTAAATTGAATCGCTCGGTCTCACTAGTCTCTTCATATGTTTTTTTAGTTTTAATTGAATATTAATTGATTAATTTATTTTAGTTAGATAACTAAAGTTTTAAAAATACTAAAATACCCTCATATTTAACGGAAATCTTAACGAATTTAGTGGAGTGGATTAAAATGACAAATATTTATAAACTACAGTGACTGAAATGACAAAAAAAAGGTTTTTTGATTGAAACGGAAATTCAATAAAACGTCAGGGACGAAAATAGCATTTTACTCTAAAAACAAAGATCTGAATTTATGTAAAAAATTGAACGAAAGAATAAGTCTCCATCGATCATTTTCTAATAGCATCCTAGAAACAGAAACACACAAATAATGGTTCTTTATGAAATCAGCAAACAAACTAAATTAATCCCTCATATTATATGAAGTGGTTCTTTCTCAGAAGATGATTATTGTATATTGTTGATACATATTAGATCAATAGATTTGTAAACTATATAGTTCACAGTTTGAAAAAATCTTTTTAGGAAAAATAATAATTCATTTTAGTCTTATTTTGAACAGATGAGCGCATAAAAATTGTTTTTGATATAATTTACTATTTCTTATATTTATGTGAATTTTAAGTTGAAATAAATAACATAAGTCGATGAAAAAGAACACTACGTATGCAAAGTTCAATGATCATGAAATACCCGCCACAATAACTAAACTTAATTAAACTTAACTATGACATTGTTTCTTTTTAAGCTACATTTGAAAGAGTTTAAAGAAAAAAGTATTTACATTTATTACTGATTTATTGTAGCATCAATCTTACCAAGAAGAAACAAATCAATCTTACCAAGAAGAAGAGAATTATACCAAGATAAACAGTATCACAACCAAACATCAATCCAGTGCTTTTCCCGAATAAGGCTCATGATAAAGCTGCAAAACACAATTTTCATCCAAATCAACAAAATTCCATAAGAAAAGCATGGTGGAATCTACCCACACTCATAAGGTGATATAGAATAAATCAGATTTAGAAGTATTGTAATATGCTGCTATGTTTATGTTAGGATCTAGGTTTGATCGAGAAACCACCAATATCAAATCTGGGTCATTGGGGCCGCTTCCATATTGGGGTCCAAAGCCCTAACTTTACCAGTCGATTGCTTGAAGTCGAAAGATCAATTGAAAACATACTTGGATTTTGACGGACGTTTATTTTTAAGCAAATTTTAACTTCTTAATTTTGAAAAGTTAATAAGTTAAAAAAAGTGTTTTTTTTAACTCCGAAATAACTTTTCAAATTCGCTTTTCATACGGGGTAAAAACAAGTTTTTGAAAATAAAAAGGGTGTTACTTATTAACTTTTGAAAACTAATTTTAATCTAATCTCCTATTATACTATTTTCCTACCTCTTATTAACTCCCTAAAATTTTTTAAAGTGTGTCCTTTTCGGTCATTTTATAATTTTTATTTTGAAAGCTAATTTAGATATTTTTTTAAAAACTCTTTTTGAAAATTTATAAGGTAATAAATCTTTTTTTATCAAAAATTTTTTCAACTAAAATAAGCAATTCTAAACATGACCTGAGGTAGGAAAAATGGAGGCTAAGATCTAGGGTAACAAACTAACTAGATAGTTACTTTTATATCCGGGTAACCCAGACATGGTGTAACTTGTTGTAATTAGAAGTAAAAATAGGATATATTTGTCGTTCAAAGAAAAATAAAAAAAATAATACCCGATTAAAAGTTGGGTCAAATATAGGGTCTGCGTGTTTTTTAAGTGAAAAATGAGAGCCATATTAAAATATTGCCATGATATTGGTTGTTTAAAATAGTACCATGTGGTCATTAATACTCTAAAATTAGAGTTAATTATATGATTGGTCCATGTAGTATGTCTATATTATAGTATTGGTCTTAACTTTTAAGAAATTACATTATTAGTTCTAACTGTTTATCAAACCATAACACGATTGGTCCTTAACATTAACTTCTATTAGTTTTTCAGTTAAAGAATGTGAAAATACCAAAATACCCTTTAGTATTTAAAAAATTAAAATGAATAAAAATATAATATAATAATATGTGGGTCCCACTACCATTAAAAGCACACCACCACCTATCTTCTTCACATCATCATCTTCACATCATCATCTTCACATCATCATCTTCTTCACATCACCACCGCAATCTAACTCCCTACCATCTATCGCTGGCGCGCGCCGGCAGCACCACCATAGCACCATAGCTCCACCACCACCATCATTATCAATTATCACCATCCCACCACCATCACTAACCATCATCATACGGCGGAGCATTATAGGGGGGCGGGGTGGCCGCCGCCCCCCTATTTTTTGTCCGTAGTGTTAAATTAGCCCGATAGTGTAATTTTTTGACCCGGTAGTGTAAATTTATATAAATATCGAGTCCGCCCTCTAAAAAAATTAATTTCGCCCCGCCCCCTACGAAAGAGTTGAAGCTCCGCTATTGAATTCATACCATCACCCTATATCTTATAAACCACTGCCATACCATCACAGCCGGAACCACCGTTATACCACCACCACGAAAAACACCTCTTGAACATAATTTCACTAGTGAATGCACCTCCTTTCTTAACCCAACAATTTTGAGCTGCAACTTGAAAGCGGGGCTTTAGTTCACTCTTAACCTATGTGATGAACACAAATGGGGGGCTCACCACAATCTCTACAAATATGAATAAATTATCAAGATACCAAAAGTTTATAGATTGACAATGTTCATGATGCCAAAAGATTGACTTGATTGTTTGGCAATTTGTGGGCTCGGATGGCTTACCTACAACATCTGTAGATGGCACTTGACCAACATAACCATAACCAGCCATCAACACCATCAGTGTGGTGATGGTTTGGTTACGGTGGTGGTGTGTTGGAGACGGTGATGATGGTGATGCTTGCAATTGTCGGCGACAGTGTTGCTATGGATACGTAGTGGTGCAGTGGAGAAGTTGATGGTGGTGATGTTGGTAGTGTTATGGTGGTGTGCTGTGGAGAAGGTGATGGTGGTGATGTAGGTAGTGTTACGGTGGTGGGTTTCCGATGGTAGTGGTTGATTGTCGGCGACAGTGGTGGGTTAATGGTGATGGTGACACATATATGTGTGTATACATATACGTATATATATAATCTTTTATATTAAAAAAGTGGGACCCATAAAATTATTTATATTTTAAATATTTGTTTTAGTTAGAAGGGTTTTAGACTTCATCACCACTTAATGTTGGGTGTCGAATCCAATAAATAAAATATTAATAACGTGAACTTACCATAACACACACTAAGAATAGTATGAGCATAAGTAGGGTTCGTGTCCTCAGGGATACGGGTATTGATTTTATAACAAACGATCATTCAGTTTAAGTACACTTATTATGAAAACAAAATAAAATTAGGGGGGGATTTTAACAAAAAAAATAACTAGAAGAAAAATGTAAAAGTAAAAAAAATTACATCACGCTGACACGGCCGTGTCAAAACTTCAAAGAAAATTCTTCGCCGCCGTGTTAAGGTTCTGTCAAGAAAAAAATAAAGTTGTTTTTTATGACGAAAATTTATTGAAACTAATAAATGTGAAGAAAAATTAATTTTATAAAATAGTTTTAACACAAGCGTTATCTCTTGACTAGATTCGGCTTACAATCATTAACGATTATGGTGCAATCATCATTTATGTAAAAATTTGTATCGATACTAGACATCACGTCATTCGGATATTCCCTCCATCTAATGTCTAACCAAACGCAGTTCTTTGATTAGAGCCAATCCGCTACTCTAAGTTCACGTCGTTCAGATCTTAACATGCGGATTGCAGTAATAGAAATATTGATTATAGTTAAACACTCATGTTGTTCGGAATGCTTAACTAGATTGAATGACTTTATAATAAATTTAGGTTCATAGACAAACACAAAACATTATGTGTTCCTTGTATCAAAAATAAAACTTGATTAGGGTTTAAAAATTGAATAACTTTATTAGAAAAAATTAATAAGTTGATCTGGTTTATTAGCAGTCTAATATATACCGAAGTAGATCCGGGTTTAAGATCGAGAATCATACAAACAAACCATTCAAATAAACAATTACATAAACGTTTCACATAAGTTATAAATCAAAATCAATAAACAAATCAAGTGTCAAAACCTAAAATTGATTAGTCGAACATGACGGCTAGATCAAACAAACTAAATAATAAAACATAAATTTTTAAAAGCTTACGAACAGAAATAAACTAATTGAATATCATTTAAAGAAATCCAAAATCCTTTGAAAAAAACTTGCTTTAGTTTCTTCTTGGTGCTCCAAGCCTCGAATCCCAAAAGGGTGTTAAGATCCCCTTTTTTTCCTCCCTATCTCCATATATATAAAATATATAATTAAATTAATCAATAGATATTCATATTTTTTAGGAGGTAAAGTTTAGGAGATAACTTATAAATTTGAATTTAAATCTCTTTCTATTTTTTAAATCTTCATAAACCACCCCTTATCTTCAATATACTTTTCAATCTTAGTTTAATCTTTGTTTTTACTCATGTAACTGCTTTTTCACCTACAAACAACAAAATATATTCACAGTAGACTATATTCTACCAAAACGAGTGTTACACAAAACAAACAAAAATACGTGTACCAAATTCATGATATGTTATAAAAACATATGTTAAAACAATGATAAATAATGCCTAAAAATACTATTAATAAATCTTCCCAAGCTTAAACATTTCTTGTCCTCAAGGAAGTCAAGAACAAGTATAAGTGAGGAAGTAAAAAAAATAAGAACAAACTCATAGCAGCTACATGTTTTTTCATCCCGTATAAAAATTATGATCATAGAATCATATTATTATACTAACTTTCAATTGACATGTACAAATAGACTTTCAAAATTTTATTAACAACAAATACCCAATTCGCTAGTTTTGATCCTCTAATCCTTTAGTTTCGAACTTATCGTTTCATATAAATTAGTCCATGTTATATTGATCGTTTAAGTGTGTCAACATCTTTCTTCACACGATGAAACCTTCCTAACCTCAAGAACTAGAGAGAACAAGTCGTCATTTTTTCACCACGCGAGATCATATGATTTGGTACTATTGTGGTCAAATTTTCACCACATATTTTTTTTTACTTTTTTTTCAATTTTCCTTTTTTTCTTCTTTTTTTTTTCATTTTTTCTTTCCTTTTTTTGAATCAATTGAACTTGGTTCTCAATCTATTTTTGCTAGGTCTCAGCTTCTTTATGTGATCAGATTGATATTAAACACACGCATATTAAGTGTTTTATTTGTGTAAATCCAAGAACAAGGCTACTAGCATAGCGGGATATGTATGTCTTTTTATTACTATCAACCTTTTTAGCATTTAGTCTATTGTTAAGTCAATATCATTTTTCATGTTACTCTCACAAATCTTTTGGGGACAATAAAGACGTGTACAAAGGAAAAAAAATCTTTTTTCTGATTTTTTTATATAGAACTATATGCAATGCAATGCAAGTATTAAGAATATAAACTAGGTGACAAAAAAATAAAAATAAAGATAAAGATAAAGTAGAAATTACCTCTCCCCAAGCTTAAAATCTTGCATTGTACTCGAAGCTTAATTAAGAGAGTGAAATAAACCTACTGTGATGATTGACGTTGGCAAGTGGGACCAATATTGCAACATGGGTAAACTTAAGGACAATCGTGTAATTAACTTCTAAAATTATGTCATGTGTCATAACTTTTTTTTTTTTATTATATATAGAGATAGAGATTTCTAATTCTAATTTTAATGTTAACTTATATGATATACTTAGAAATTGTTTACTAAGTAATAGTTACTAGAGAACTATGTCAGTTCCTATATTATTCTTTCTATTTGCTTAGCTTATATGTATGGTAATATTTACAATGTTATCGTCTAAAAATGAGTTAGTTCAAGGTATAAATGATCGGTGTTCTTATTGTCTTTTGGTGATCAAAATGGAATACCTTATGTTTTTGATAGTGCATGCCGATTAGATCATTCAATTCTAATTATGATGAAGATCTTATACTCACCTAATGTTTAAATAAACTTAAAATATTAAGATTGTTGAATCACAAGTTAGTATCAAAAGTTGAAGTCTCAGTCGTATTGCTTAGAAATATTGATAAAAAGTGGGTTACATAATGAAACAAGACTACATATCATTAGCCCTGGGAATAGACTTATTAAAGCTAAAATTATCTCCGGTAGCAATATGGGGTGCACACTTCCATTCTGATGATCAGTTTGACACTCTCTGATAAGAAGATTCCTGTTAAAATTAAAAATATTCTCCTTACCATGTGTTTTGCAATAAAAATCAACTAAGAGTTGCATACAATCACTTTCTAAGATTGGCTTATATTTGAAATATTTAGTTTTTACACATGACTAGCTGTATGTTGTATAATCTAAAGTTAATAGTAGAGACAGACTGAAACTATTGATTCAGATAAGAATGAAAACTTCACAAATAAAACGTCAAATATTGTCTACAAGAAAGTATTTGGATATTTATGAACATTTGTTTTTTACTTTTAACTATTCTTTATCTTAGTTACATATATTTGTTACAAAATTTTAATTCTTATTTGACTTTTTCATTATGTAACATCTTTCGTTCTTTTTATGCTCAACCATTCTAATTTCACTTGTTTATCTTCTCGAACGTCGTTTACTAATACTATTACAATATGATAACTTTCATATTCTAATTTATTTGTTTAACATGTCATATCTTATGTGTCATTTTTTCTCTGTCAACCAATGTAACACACGGTTTACTAATCTAGTTAATATATATTGTAATTTATAATTGACCATGGAACATATAGAGGCTCTCCATTAATTATAATAATAAAGTCAATTAAACTTAAATTCAAAAAAAGTAAATTATCATTTGCATCCATGACTTTTTTCCATTTTAACCATTTGCATCCTATACTTTTAAAATCTCACTTTGCCCCCAGACATTTATTTTGAGTAAAATGCTATTTTCGTCCCTGTTGTTTTGTTAAATTGTCATTCCAATCCAAAAACTTTTTTTTTGCCATTTCAGTCACTATAGTTTACCAAATGTTACCATTTGCATCCATCAACTAACTCCGTTAAGTTCTCAGTTAAATATGATGGTTATTTAGTCTTTTTCAACGCCGTAATGATCCAATTTAATAAAATAATCAATTAATATTTAATTAAAATAGAAAACCATATGAAGAGACTAGTGAGACCAGACATATCGATTTAAAGTTTCGATTAACTCTAAATTATGTTGTTCAATTGAGGTATGTTGTGACATTTCAATTGATATTTAATATTTTGTACAAAAGTGCACTGTTGTTCGATGATATCTATTGTTGATATTTTGTTTGATTGGGGTCTATTGCTGTCACGTAACATGACAATATCATATCTCAATCAAACAAAGAGTGAGAACAGCAGACCTCAATCTCGCAATAGATCTCAATCGAATAATGTATATGTTAGAACAAAATATGAAGATTAACTGAATTTCAAAAATGTACCCAATCGAACAACATGAATTGGAGCTAATCGAATATTTTAAATCGAATCGCCGGTCTCACTAGTCTCTTCATATGTTTTTTTAGTTTTAATTGAATATTAATGAATATTAATTGATTAATTTATTTTAGTTAGATAACTAAAGTTTTAAAAATACTAAAATACCCTCATTTAACGGAAAACTTAACGGAGTTAGTGGAGTGGATTAAAATGGCAATATTTTATAAACTACAGTGACTGAAATGGCAAAAAAAAAGTTTTTGGATTGAAATGGCAAATTCAATAAAACGTCAGGGACGGAAATAACATTTTACTCTTTTTTTTGTCTCCCTTTGAGTCCTAACCCTAGCGTCGTTAGATTTAACCATGGTTTCATGGCCGGATCGGACCGGCCGGTTCGACCGTGGATCGGTCCGGTGGCCGGTCCGGTCAGCTATCGTTCGGTTTGATCTGGTTGTACCGGCCGGTTCGTCCCGAACCGGTGGTCGGACCGGGAACCGGACTGGTTCGGACCAGATTTTGGTTTTTCTTTTTTGATTTTTTTGGGTAAAAATGGGATGTTGAACCATATTTAGTGTGTTAGATATACAAATATAGTTAAGTTTTATATATAACTATAAAATACATATATAAATTACTTATATTTGATCTATATAATAATATACTATATATATAATTATGACGTCATCCGATTCTTAAATCCGGTCCGACCACCAACCAGTAAGGCTTCCGGTTTGACGTTCGATCCGGTTCTGAAAACATTGTATTTAACCATTAGTTTTTGGTAAATTGACAAAATATCATTGATCCCCACTTTATTAAAACCCACCCCCACCCCAACCTTCCCCTCCTCATCTTAGACCGACCCCATCATTGAGCCCTTGGGCCGCTCGTCGCTGACGTGGAGGCCAACAATGCATTTTACTAAATAATATTCGTAATAAGATCGTTTATTTAATTTAGGGTTGTCACATTTGTAACACCCGCCTCCCAGGGCTCACCGTGGGGAGTGTTACGCATCGGATACACAGAACACATAGGAGTTATAGAGTATATAGCGGAAGTCTAACTTTAAGTATACATTAACGTGTACAATACATTTGTTATAATAGATAATACCATTACATCAATTTAACTATGCTAGAGATCCAAACTTCAACAACATTCTAGGACTTTATTTTCTCATAAACTAGCTCGTAATCTTCAATCCTGCAATCACTTGGCACCTAGGATGTGTGTCCATAAAAATAAAAACATTTGAGACTCAGCAAAAAGCTTGTGAGTTCATAAACATGACATTCTTCAAAATTCAAAACATGTTATTATTGACTATTGCATCAAGCAGATACAGCCATGGCAAACAGATAGGAACAGAGTAAGCACAGTATAAATTCACATAACCAGGTTATGTATACAAACTCCACTGGCTAAAGCAGAATCATACAAGCAGCCCTCAAGCATCCTATCAAGCATTGCCACATATCACAGATGCTATTGATAGTCAATTCTACAATTACTACCAGTTATCAGAACATCACATCCCGTTTTAGAAAACAGTTCAGAGGAACTCACCTCAATAATCAAGTCAGTGATATCGTCTGCTCAGGTTCACTGCTATCAGGTATTATCCTATAGGCAAAATAACATTATTTAAGCTATATTCTAGCTAGTAATAATTTTAGGGATAATTCGTTATTTTTTTCTATTTGTTGGTTTTATTCGGGCACTTTTTTATCCTATGTCAACCCTTTGGTACAACCCTTACTAGTTGGCATAACTCGGGCGTTTCTATCATACTCGAGCCAACCCTCGGGGTTACCGAATACCTTCTCTAATGATAACCTTAAAGTCTAATAATAATAATAATAACAATAATAGTTACTACAAAACTAAAAATAACAAATAATAATACTAACTATAATAATAAAAATAACAACTAGAATAATAATAATAACTATAAAGATGATAATAATAATATTAATAATAACTATATTAATACTAATACATTCAATAATAATAATAATATATAATAATAATAATAAAATAATAATAATAATAATAATAATAATAATAACGACTATAATAATAATAATTAAACATAACCTTAAACAAGGGCGTACCTGAAAACTATCGACGGCAATTTGATGTAGAGTCTCTCCTACTCGCGCTCCTAGTCGCGCTCCTACTTGGTACCAAAACGACTACTAGCAACACTCAAGGGGTATTGAGAACTCGGGATTCTCTTTATATTAGAGCGTTCCTAAAGAAACTTATGTTCTAAATTCAAGCTTAAGGCTTTTATTTATAAGGGAGCAGAAGGTAGGTGAAAAAGTTTCAGAGGCGATGTGGGATGAAGTTCAGATGGAGTTTTCGATGTGGGATGATACAATTGAATTGCAAATTGTTACAATTGAAAAGTGACTATATTATTATTTATTATATATTATTATAATTAATTCAGTGCTTAACTCGTTTTTCTCTTATAACTTTAATATATAGCGTAGTATGAAATTTCAAATATGTCGCTGTGACGAGCTTATTTTTCTCTACGAGTCAACCTAAGTTTCGTAAAAAACGTAGCAGGTTCAAATATAATATATTATTATTATATTCAAACGGTCTCTTATAACATAAAAATTTCATCTAAACTTCAAACTTTAAATAGACAATTTACTCATTACTTACTCGTTTGACAATATATGAAATGCGGAGTTCATATGACCCAAACGCTCGGGTTGTTACATTCTCCTCCCTTAAAAGAATTTCGTCCTCGAAATTCGAAGGTTACTCGAACAGTTGAGGATATTTGATTTCATTTCTTCTGCTAATTCCCAAGTCTTCTCGGGTCCTTTCTGACCTTGCCACTGGACTAATACTAGTGGAATTATTTTCTTTCTTGATTTTCGTTCTTGAGAATCAAGAATCTTTATCGGTTTTTCAGTAAAGTTTAATTTTTATCTATTTGCACGTCCTCTAATGGCATTACTTGAGTCAGATCTGCCAAAACTTACTTAGGTTCGATATATGAAAAGTATAATGAATACCTTTCAAAGTTTTATGTAATTCTAGCTTGTATGCAACTGGACCAATTCTTGCGATCATTTTGAACGGTCCAATGTACCTGGGACTTAACTTCCCGCGTTTACCGAATCGCATTACTCCTTTCCATGGTGAGAGTTTCAACATCAATAGTCTCCATCTTGAATTTCTAAAGGTCTCCTTCTGTCATCTGCTTAACTCTTCTGTCTATCCTGAGAAGCTTTTAGTCGTTGTTGATTTGTTGGATTTTCTCAGTTGTCTCGAGAATAATTTCGGTTTTGGTTAATGATAATCCCCTACTTCTGTCAACAGATGGAGTTCTGCATTTCCTATCGTATAAGGCTTTAAATGGTGCAGCCTAATGCTGGAATGTAGTAGCTGTGTTATAAGAAAATTCAATCAAAGGCAAATGATCATCCCAGCTACTTCCAAAATCAATCACGCAAGCACGCAACATGTCTTCTAAAGTTTGAATTGTTCGCTCACTCTGACCATCCGTCTGAGGATGATATGCAGTGCTTATACTGATTTTGGTTCCAAGTTCCTTTTGGAAACTTGTCCAGAATCGGGAAGTGAATCGGCTATCTCTATCGGAGATAATGGATAAAGGCACTCCGTGCTTACTTACTATTTCATCAATATAAATCTTGGCTAGTTTTTCTATTGGATAGCTCTCACTTATGGGTAGTAGAAAATGTGCTGACTTGGTTAGCCTGTCAACCACGACCCATATAGCATTATATCCTTTTCGTGTTCTTGGAAGTTTTGTGACAAATCCATGGTAACTCTATCCCATTTCCATACTGGCAACTCCAACTGTTGTAACTGACGGCTGGTTTTTGATGTTCAATCTTAACTTGCAGACATGTTAAGCATTTCTCAACGTACTGGGCTATGAATCTTTTCATATTAGGCCACCAGTAGTGATTTCAAATATATTTATAATTTGTTTGCTGGGATGCATTGTGTATTTGGACTTGTGGGCTTCATCTAATACTTTGTCCTGAATACCTCCAAATTTAGGATCCAAATTCTTTGACCAAATCGTAGGGCTCTATCCATTCCTTAAGTCATAATTTCTGGTTACCTATCATTCTTTCAGCCTAAATATTCTCATCTTTCAACGCTTCAGTTTGAGCATTCTTGATTTGGTCTTTCAATCAAGCTGACATCTATCTTTAATGCTTTTACCTTAATCGGTTTAACTCTTTCTTTTTGACTGAGAGCATCAGCGACTACGTTAGCCTTTCCTGAATGGTATTTGATTTCACAATCATAGTCATTGAGAAGTTCCATCCACCTTCTTTGCCTCATGTTAACATCTTTTGATTAAAGATGTGCTGTAAGTTCTTATGGTCTGAGTAGATTACACACTTAGTACCATACAAGTAGTGTCGACAAATCTTTAAGGCAAACACTATGGCACCTAATTCAAGGTCGTGCGTAGTATAGTTCTTTTCATGAATTTTTAGTTGTCGTGATGCATAGGCTATAACCTTGTCACGTTGCATCAACACACAACCTAAAAACATTATATGAGGCATCACAGTATATTGCAAAGTCTTCATTACCATCTGGTAATGAAAGTATAGGAGCACTACTAAGCTTTTGTTTTAGAAGGTTGAAAGCTTCTTCTTGCTTTGGTCCCCAGTCAAACTTTACATTCTTTCGAGTCAAAGATGTTAAAGGGGTAGCAATCTTGGAGAAGTATTGAATAAACCTTCTATAGTATCTGCTAATCCCAAAAAGCTCCTAATCTCACTGGATTCTTCGGTGATTCCCATTCATCACAGCTTCTATCTTAGCTGGATCTACTTGTATTCGCTTTTCATTTATTACGTGACCAAGGAATGAACAACTCTTTTCCAGAAGTCACATTTAGAGAATTTTGCATAAGCTTTTCTTGTCGAAGGGTTTCTAGAACCATTTTAGATGTCTAGCGTGATCATCTTGATCCTTAGAATAAATAAGTATGTCGTTCTAAAGACAATGACAAACTTATCCAAGTATGGCTTGCAAACTCTATTCATCAGATCCATGAATGTTGCAGGAGCATTGGTTAGTCCAAAAGACATAACCAAAAATTCATAATGCCCATAACGCGTCCTAATGCGATCTTAGGAATGTCTTCCTCGCGCACTTTCAACTGATGATAACCTGATCGAAGATCAATTTTGAAAAGTAGTTGGCTCCTTGAAGTTGATCAAATAATTATCTATTCTTGGTAAAGGATACTTGTCTTAACAGTTAACTGTTTAATTCTCGATAATCAATGCACATACGCATTGAACCATCTTTCTTTTTGACGAACAATACTGGCGCTCCCCAAGGTGAGGAACTCGGTCTAATAAACCTTCTTTCTAAGAGTTCGTCAATTTGCTTCATAAGTTCTTTCATCTCTGAAGGGGCTAGACAATAAGGAGCCTTCGCGATTGGTTTAGCACCAGGTAATAAATCAATACGAAATTCTATCTAACGATAAGGTGGAAGTCCTGGTAAATCTTCCGGAAACACGTCTGGGAATTTACACACTATAGGTATTTCATCATCTGCATTTCTTTTTAGCATCTACAATGCATAAGAGAAAGGCTATGCATCCTTTCTTAATACATTTCACTGCTTCATTGCTGAGATGATACTGGCCTTGGAGTTTCCATCACTACCATGAATTAGTAGCTTTTCCCATCTGGCTACGTACAGTCATCGTCTTATGTTCACAGTCAAGCTGAGCACAATTTATTCAACCAGTCCATCCCAAGAATACATCATATTCACTAAACAGGTCGGCATTAAGTTACAGAGAATTCAGTGTTAACTAAGGTGATAACACAATCCCTAAAGATTTGACTATCCTATCTCGCTCACCACTGGTAGTTTCTACAATATATGCACATTCTAGAGTTTGTGGTACTAAGTTCAAATAAGGTACTAAGGCAGTGAAATGAAACTTCTATTTGCACCAGTGTCAAATAAAACTCTAGCATATATGTTGTTAATGAGAAACGTACCAGCTATGGTTCATCTCCAGCTTCTTTTAACACATGCACTCGACCCTTGGACTTATTCTGATTCTCCGTAGGTTGTGCTTGTGGAGGGTTTCTGCAATCACTTCGGAAATGTCCATACTCCCAACAGTAAAGCATCTAATTTTCGGGCAGTTCTTTCGTGAATGATCACCTGTTGGACATTTAAGACATTTGGAATCTTGATACTTTCTCCAAGACTCATTTTTATCGTTCCTCCATGGTTGTTGACACGGTTCCCTTCATTTCGTGTGATTTTTTGTCCTTTCTTGCATCTGGTTTCCATCCTCATTTCTCTTTCTTTTGTTGTTATCAGTCATTATGCCTTCTTCTTCATATGCAATGGCACTTAATGCGATTGCAGACTCATAGGTTTTGGGGGGGCGGACATCTTAACTAACTGTTGAATATGAGGGGGTACCCCTGCACGTATCTTTTTATGCGCTTTGCTTCAGGTGTTACATGCTCAGGAAGCAATCGAGCCATATCATCAAACTTGGTCGCGTACTGACGAATGTGCTGTGTCATGGCTCCGGCCTGTAGTTGTAAAAATTCTTTTTCAATTTTGTCCCTTTCAAACTTCAGGACAAAATTTTTCCATAACAAGCTCCTTCAGTTCATTCCAGGTTAAAGTAGCAACAACTCCAGTCGCTTAGCTTTTAACATTGTCCCACCAAAACAATGCCTCAGACCTGAATGAGTGAGTGGCATACATGACAGCTTGTATGATTGTGCATCCACTAATTTTAGTAACAGCCTCCATCTCATGGATCCACTGAAAAGTTCTATGGCATCTCTTTTGCCATCAAATATTAGAGGTTCACATCCCTGAAAGCTTGTAGGAACCACCCTGCTTAGGTTCGGTTTCCATAGCGGTATCATCATTACAATTGGTGTTATTATATGATCATCATGCCATTACCACCATTGCTCACATACCCTCCAGAGGCGTTCATAACCTCAGCTATAATAGTTGGCAAGCATCTCTAATTATGCCAGCTAAGCTGCCTTGGAATTGTGGTTCAGCAAATTGTTGTGACTCACGTTCAGCATGATGAAGATTTTCATGATCATCATTTGTAGATGACATGATTGCCTTCTACTACTAAGAGGCCTACCACGACCCATACCATGATGAGCATTTCCTCCTCTTGGCATAGTCAAAGCCTACATGAGGGAGCAGGGATTTAGTATTCACACGATGGATTATGATCCAGAAGATAATAGTATTAATAGACAAGAAATAACAGTGGCCAGGTGTCATTGCTTATCTATTGCAATTATAATGTTCTAGCCATTATCCTCCATGGTTCACCAAAACCCATTACCCAATACCTATGCAATTAATCTAATTATCTTAAAGCATCTTTCCTAGTTTAAGTCTAGATACTATCTTTGTACCTAGTTCACTTAAACTATGGCTCTAATACCACTTGTAACACCGCCTCCCAGGGCTCACCGGGGGGAGTGTTACGCATCGGATATACAGAACACATAGGAGTTATAGAATAAACAGCGGAAGTCTAACTTTAATTATACATCAACGTGTACAATACATTTGGTATAATAGATAATACCATTACATCAATTTAACTATACTAGAGATCCCAACCTTTAACAACATTCTAGAACTTTATTTTCTCATAAACTAGCTCGTAATCTTCAATCCCTGCAATCACTTGGCACCTAAGACGTGTGTCCATAAAAATAAAAACATTTGGGACTCAGCATAAAGCTTGTGAGTTCATAAACATGGGCATTCTTCAAAATTCAAAACATGTATTATTGACTATTGTATTAAGCAGATACAGCCATGACAAACAGATAGGAACAGAGTAAGCACAATATAAATTCACATAACCAGGCTATGTATACAAACTCCACTGGCTAAAGTAGAAATCATACAAGAGCCCTCAAGCATCCTATCAAGCATTGCCACAATCACAGATGCTATTGATAGTCAATTCTAAACTATTACCAGTTATCAGAACATCACATCCCGTTTAGAAAACAGTTCAGAGGAACTCACCTCAATCAATCAAGTCAGTGATATCGTTGCTCAGGTTTACTGCTATCAGGTATTATCCTATAGGCAAAATAACATTATTTAAGCTATATTCTAGTAGTAATAATTTTAGGGATAATTCGTTATTTTTTTTTCTATTTGTTG